>CM019150.1:100782085-101483626 GCA_009733165.1 Naja naja | reverse complement strand
TTTTATTTATTTATTTATTTATTTATTAATTGATTTTATATGTCGCCCCTCTCCCAGGGACTCATGCTCACAACTAAAATAGAATACAACAATAAGTTACTTAAAAATATATTAAATTAAAATAATTAATATTAGTATTATTATTAAAACCCCAAAATTACGTAAACAACCCCAAGGGTCAACACTGCCCAGATTGTAAAAACAGCCAGGTTTTTAGCTCACGGGCGAAGGTGCGGAGATCGAGCCAGCAGCCGAGCTCCAGCGAAGAAGATTCCATAGAGGGGCTGCCACAGAATAGGTTCTCCCCGGTCCCCGCCAAACCACATTGAGTCGCTGGAGGGCAGCCCGAGGACTCCCAGCTGCAGCGACTGCATCGGGCGGCTGGTATTTGAGGCTGGGAGAAGTCGCTCGTGAATATCCTGGACCCATGCCATGTAGGACTTTGAATGTTAAAACCAAAACCTTGAACTCACCCGAGGGCAACCGAAGCCAATGCAAGCCACGCAGGAGGTGTAACATGGGAGTATCGGGAGGCTCCCATCACAACTCACAAGAGCCGCATTCTGCACCAGCTGAAGCCTCCCAGTGGTGCACAAGGGCAGTCCTAGATAGAGAGCGCTACAGTAGTCCAACCGGAGACAACGAGCCTGAGTGATCGCGGCGCAGGGCATCCCGTCCAGGTATGGGCGCAACTGGCGAACCAGCCGACCTGGGCAAAGGCCCCTGGCCACGCTCCCACCTGCTCCTCCAACTTGAGCCGAATCCAGGAGAACCCCAGGTGCGGCCCTGTCCACAGGGGTAACACCTCCTCCCCATGACCAAAGATGGAATTCCCAAACTGGACCGGATGTCGGTATGCACAGCCACTCTGTCTTGGCTGGATTGAGACGAAGCATGTTCCTGTCCATCCAGATTCGCACCGCTTCCAAACAACGGACATCACGGAGAGAGCATCACTGATGTGGCCCGGGTGGAGATGTATAACTGCATATCATCAGCGCATTGATGATAACTCACCCCAAGCCACGGATGATCTCACCCAGCGGTTATATAAATGTTGAACAGGAGAGGCAGAGGACCCACCCCTGAGGTACCCCACAAGTGAGAGACTCGGGCCCACCTCCGCCCCCCCTGTTAACACTGCTTATAACGCCCCGAGAGGTAGGA
This sequence comes from Naja naja, assembly GCA_009733165.1. NCBI lineage: Eukaryota > Metazoa > Chordata > Lepidosauria > Squamata > Elapidae > Naja > Naja naja. Next base: position 101,482,459 of record CM019150.1, on the reverse strand, counting down.
GGAGAACCACCGTAAAACAGTGCCTCCCACTCCCAACCCCCGAGACGCCGCAACAGGATACCATGGTCGATGGTATCAAAAGCCGCTGAGAGATCTAACAGGACCAGGACAGAGGAAAACCCCTGTCCCGAGCCCTAGAGAGATCATCCATCAGCGCCACCAATGCTGTCTCCGTGCTGTACCCGGTCGAAGCCCGATTGGTACGGATCCAGGTAGTCCGCTTCATCCAGGAAAAGTGGCAATTGCTGGGCCACCATTATTTCAACAACCTTAAAAAACGAAGGTTGAGACCGACGAAGTTGTTCAACTCGGCTGGGTCAAGGGCAGGTTTCAGGAGGGGCTCACCACGCCTTCTTTCAAGGCGCAGGGAACAGCCCCTCCCTTAACGGCGCTGATAACTGCCCGAGAAGCCAAGACGCGACCTCCCCTGGAAGCATAAACCAACCAGGAAGGGCACGGGTCCAATAAACATGTGGTGGAACTCAGCCGCGATAATCCTGTCCACTTCATCCTCAGAAACAGGATCAACTCAGTCCAGATAACATTAGCAGACCACTCGCCTCCCCCTCATCAGACCACTGCAAGTCCGGAAGCAGCCCTTCCCGGATCCGAAGCGATTTTGTCCTGCAGATAAAGACCAAATTCTCAGCTCTACTCCTCAGAGGGTCCCAGCCTCCCCAGTTGTAAGAGGGAGGGCAACCCCAAACAGGGCGGTGGGCTGTTATCTGCAGATGCTATGAGGGCGAGAAGTAAGATTTCCTCGCCGCCCCCACAGCTACCAGGTAAGTCCTAATATGAGCTCAACTGGGCTCGGTCGATCCGAGCGGTCGCCTCCACTATTTTCTAGTCCCTTCTCACGACGCCATCTTCCGAGCTCCGGCATACCAGGGAGCCGGTCGGGATCTGCGCCGAGTGAGGGGACGATGGGGACAACCCTGTCAAGAGCCCCCAGAGCCGACTGTTGCCAGGCGGCCGCAAGGACCTCGGCAGGGCTGTGGGTGAGGGATGCAGGAAACCCCAGTTCTGTCTGGAACCTCTCAGGGTCCATCAGGCGCCTGGGGCGGAACCATCTCAGTGGCTCTCATCCCAGCGTGTGGGGTGGCTTGATGGAAGACCAACCTTAGGAGATAGTGGTCTGACCATGGAACAGGGTGGGTTGCAAACACCATCCCTCGACCACTACGCCACTGCCCAGACAAAAACTAGGTCGAGCATATTGCCCCCTCGTGAGTCGGGCCTTCTATTAACTGGGTCAGACCCATGGACTCCATGGAAGCCATGAATTCCCGGGCCAGCCCCAACCCCGCACTCCAGGGAGGGCAGATTGAAGTCCCCCAGAACCATAAGCTCAGGGAACTCCACCGCCACCCCGAGACGGCATCGAGCAGCCCAGGCAGGGCGGCTGATACACAGCTGGGGACAGGTATGTAAGCAGCACGCCCATCCACCACTTGGCCCAAACCTCACGAGGAGGGACTCACACCCGCCTATCTCCGAGCAGGGACCTCCCTTGGAATAAGGTCTCTCCATAACCACAGCCACCCCTCCACCCCTTCCCTGGGGTCGAGACGTGCATAACCAAAACCTGGGGGCAGATATCACCAGAGGGCCCAAAACCATGGTTGGCAGTACTGCAGGCTACTTCTAGAGTGCAGTACTGCTGGCTGCCTGCAATTTGGCAGTTCAAATCTCACGAGGCTCAAAGTTGATTCACCATCCTTCCAAGGTGGGTAAAATGAGGTCCCAAACTGTTGAGGCAATATGCTGACTCTGTAAACCACTTAGAGGGCTTAAAGCACTGTGAAACAGTACAGGTCTAAGTGTTGTTGCTAGCTATTGCTGTAAGAGAAAACATATTCTCTGTGCAATTAAAAGTTGGGGAACAGAAGAGCTGAGCAAGAAGGCCAAACTAAAAAAAAAGCTCACAGCAGACCATACGGAACTGAAGTTGACCTTTGGGATATTTTGCTGCTACTACTACTATATCATGCCATGAGACAAGGAAAACTTTTCCAACTCTTTCTATATATTTCCATTGCACCTGTAGCAAAATGGAACACAGATATGACTGTTTTAGAGAAACTGTCATTTTACATATCCTGTCTCTTGCTGGTACCAATGTTACTATATTTATAAGACACAGACCAATCCTGACTGGGGCTACAGTTGACACCTATAAACTAACCCATTTAAAAATCAACAAGAAATTTGACTAAGCCTGGAACCTACCCCTCCACCCTTCCCAGGACCCCACCACCCTACCCCCAATGCCAACTCTCTGGGTTCCATAACCCATCCTCGAGGTACACTGTAGAAAGCCTGGCAGGCCAAGCCCGGAGAGAGGAGCGTCCGTAAGGCCCAGAGGTCCGTTGACTAATAGACCCACACGATGTTATATTGCACATATAAGGGAGGAGTCAAAAGATGGAAACAAGTCCGCTTAACAAAGATGTTAAAAGATGTTAAAAGATGTTAAGATGTTGAGGCACCCAGTCCAATCCCGCATCCATGCTACCGCTGAATGGTCCCAGAGAGTAGATCAGGCTTTAGAAAATGTTTATGAGGTTTATTGCATGAGTAGACAGCCTGCAATTGGGTTATATGTAGCTTCTTTCTGTTGTAAATAAATTACAATTAAGCTAATCTAACCCTCTGTGTGTGTGTGTGTGTGTGTGTGTGTGTAAACCCTTTACTTAGGTTAATTTCATTGCCCCAGCTTTTAGTATTTTCAATGAATCCCTATTTTCACAAGGGTAAAAAAATAACATCAGGTTCTCAAATTAACTAAAACATAATCAAAATTCATGAATAAATAGCTTGGTCCAAACTGGAACCGCACCAATTTGAATGCCAAACATCATTTTAAAATTGCTGCTGCTTTCTTTTTCTTTTCTTTATTTGTTTCTATATATATTACCACTTTCTCCTTGCTAGAGAAGGTTGATGGTACTTTCCTTTTTCACTCATACAACTATGGAGTTTCTTTTGTCTTTTCTGATTTAAATGTTTTTGGGGGTTAACGAAATAATTGGCTCTTTCTTACGGAAACAGAACCACCGCTTCTTCCTTTTGTTGCCATTGCAGTTGTTTTTATTGGTTTCCATGGCAACGTTCTCCATTCAAGGCAATAAGCCACGCATAAGGTTGCCATGGCAATTTAGGAGGATGCTTCAAAAACAGGCCTGAGTAAATAAATTCTATATTTAGTGCCTTGGCGTTTTTACAGCCATAATGTTTCTGCCTCTGCACAAGGTATGACCTAAAGGCTTGTTCATTTTTCTTTTGTGATCCAATTTGTCATTAGCCTTCTGGAAAATATAAGGAATGCCTTCCAAATTATTTATTTATTTACTGTCCTCCTGCTGCCGCTGCCGTTGCTGCTCTTCATCTTTTTTTCCATCCCTCTTATAGTGCAGTCCAACCTTTTGCCCTAGCCTCACTTTCTTCACCTTTATTTGGGGCAAAGAATGGAGATATTACCTCCATTAGCAGCTTAGAGCAATATTTCATTCCTGAAGAACACAGAGTTCCCTCTGTTTGACTGGAATTTGATACGAAGTATTTTTTGTATTATTTCATTTATAATTATTTGATTATTAAATTGTTTGCTGCCCATCTCACTGCAAGATAATGCTGCTTTGATGGGGATGTAGGGTGCTATGAGCCTTATATGTAATGCATTTGGACAAGTCTTGCCTGGGGAAGTAGGAAATTATGAGGTCATTTAGAAAAGAATATAAACATAGAGCAGGGCTGTCAAACTCCTGGCCCATGGGCCAGATGTGTCACATGCTGGCCACCATGCCCAGTTTGGTGAAGGGGAAAAGTCCTGATACATCATGTGACACTGCCATAACTATGTGAGTTTGACACCCCTGACATACAGCAATAAGGAAATAGAATGCTTTGCAGGATGAGTGAAGTTTGGGCGGGTGGGGGGGAAGCTTGACAATGCTGCAGCTATACACTTAAATCACATGAGTGTAAGTTGTGGACTTTCTCATTCATCTATTGCAGTTGAGAGGATTATTTCGCTCGTATGCTATTGGAACAGATAGTGCATTTCATTTTGTCCACAAATGAATAGCAAGGGGCTATTCCCAGGAGCCTTACTCCTCGGAAAAGAGAATGATAATGGACTGATGAAATCTAGTAGTGTAATTCTTAAAAGACTGGCAATGAATATGAAGGATATAGAATGCCACAATCAACAGCACCACCATTTGCTTATCAACAGTATTGCCTGTGATACACAACTGAACAGATCAGCAGCTTTGTGATCTACAGAGATCCTTGACTGGGTGAAAAGGCCAAAAATAAAACTTAGTGCTTTTCTGTAGCTTCTCTGCCCACTGCCTACTGTTCTGTATGATTCAAGTATCCCATTTCTCTTTCTTTTCATATTGTATATGACTGAGAAAAAGCATTCCATGTCTCTTAGGCTCTTCATAAAGTTATATGCTTATGTTCTTATTCTTTTTGGCATTCCCTTAAGAATCATTATGTAGCACTAGAAAACTCAAGATAGCATACATGGTCTTCTGGGTTTGGTTTGCTAGGGAGTTCTTAGTAGGTTTACAGGATGCCTCCTTCACTATCTGTCACAACCCATTGCAAATAAATTGAGACACCTAGGTATACCATAGCAACAAATTCCTTAATGCCATGCTTAATACCTTAGGCAACAAATATATGTCCAACAAAATATGTTATTTCAATTCCTATTTAGGATTTGAAGATGTTTCATTGGTACCATGAATTGAGCATGGTTGGGTATAATCTCATTGGCAGGTTGGCCTGCTTTAAACAACCACTTGACTACTAAAAATATTTGTACAACTCTAAGGCACAGAAGAAGAAAAAAATCTTAGCTGATGCATAGAAATCAGCTCTAATTGTGGCTCAGTTTAATTTTAGGGAATATTTCAAAAGAACTTTTATTTTTACTGAATATGTATCTTGTTAAACAGTTATTGAATCCCCAAATAATGGAGATGATAAAAAGAGGTCAGCTAATAGGCTAAGTTTAAAGAGACAAAAACTGAGAGAAACAAAGAAGGGAGACTTTCAAGAGTCTAAGATGGCATTTATATCAAAGTGGGTGTTAGATATTCTCTATGCTTTTCTTTCTTGGATAATTATCAACAGGTTTTGCTCTTCTCAGGCAAAAACCAGTAAATGAGAGTCCCATGTTCTGTCCTCACTACACATTGCTCTGTGCGCAGCTTGACATGCAGCTAACCCTACCTATCCTCCAATAAAACAGACCGTGTGCATGGATCTGGATGTTTTATTGAAAAAATAGGACATAGTGAAACAGCGATGCTCTGTGTGTGGGATGTAGGTTTGTCATTGGATGAACATGTACCACAGATTTAAGATGGATTCTTCTTTGTGCTTCTGTCTCCTCCAAATGCTAAAGGAAAATGGAGTCTGGCTTCCCAGCAGGTGCTTGTTTTGAGAGTGTGGGCTGATGGGTAAAGGGGCTGGTCAGCTTCAAAACAATATAATTGGTATTTGTCCCTCTGGCCACTAAATGGGGCTAGAGAGCAACAACAGTATAGATAAAAGTTATATGCTGGGGCATGACATCCCATCTGCCAGGAAGGAACAAAGTAAGTTTGCTGCAACTACCACTTCTTTGCCTTTAGTAAGGGATACATTCATGGCTGTGATGTTTTTAGCCAGTTACAAAGCATGGGTTTATATGAATACTACTTGCTACACAAACCACTCTAGCCTACCATCCTGCAGGTCATTTCTTATTATTCTCAATTCCATTTTTTTCTCCTGAAAAGTGGATCCAAATAGAGACACCCATCATTTTTATTTTCTAAAAGAGGGTATGGATTATGGAAACCATTTGAGGCTCAGGGCCAGTCTTGAACAGAAACATTGTACTGGAAGCTGAAAATCCTTGTTTTGCAGCATTGCAGCTTAACAGTTCTTAAATTAAATTAGTTTTTAATGTAGAAAAATCACACATATCTGAAATGCAAGAGGTGACAAATGAGGTGTCCATGACTACATTGGCACTCTCAGGTGCCACACTGAGAATTCTTGCACTATGGCAGGCTGACATGAAGTGCGGTCATTGACAGTCCAGAAGACTACTGTGTTGTTCTGTGTTGTACTTTACTGTACTGTGGTCACTGTAATGATCTTTGAGGAAATACGATTTGCATGAAGGAAATGGCAACTATTATTGTATTCTGGAGTGCCACTGTTAAGATATGTGGGTCTAGAAGCTAAAGCAAAAATGGAAGGCTGACATTGCATACAATCTTAAATTCAGCAATAAATTTAAATACTTATAACTTGTGAATTGAGGGGAGCAGGAACATTGGAATTTCATTTCATTTGTAAAACCTCTTAACATTTTATGTATGTCTTTCCCTAATATCTAAACTATGATATTCTTGTCCCAACAATACACGTTTTTAGGCATAACATGATAGATTCATTTTGGTTTATCACACCATTTCCCTTGAAAAGAATCCATTATAGATTATTCTGATATCCTTGCTCTGTTATTAAAAAAATATCCCTCTCTATGGTTCCAGTTCCCTGTAGGCCTAAATTCTCCAATAGCTAGAAAGAGTCGCAGGCCAGTGTATTCTGCCAAAGGGACAGGCTATTCAGTGACCTAGGAAAGAGGTCTATAAAACACATCCCACAGACTGTATTAGAATTCCTTCTATTGCTCCATGAGTCCATAGAGTGAGATTTCAGAGACTCAGAATGCAAGAAGAACATTAAGACTTACAGAGATTTAAAGCATTCATTTCATGTTTAAAAGAAAAAAACCCACTAACTACCGCAAATCCTTTTCTGAATACCCTGAATTTACCTTAAGGATGCAGACCTCAATATAATACACACATCTAATGCAGCCTTGAACCAACAAAGCACATTCTTGATCTAGAAAAAAAATTACCGAAAACTTTAAAGTGAACCCGGTTCCTGGAGAGAAGTAGATTTTATTTATTTATTCGATTTTTATAACCACCCATCTCACATCTCTTACTGTAGGTGATTTGCATTATTAAGATAAGCAAATAATATAACCAGTAAAAAAAAGAAACCCAAAATCAATAAGTAATGTAATAAATCCTCTTTAAAACCCAAAATTAAAACCAAAAAATATAAAAGATAGGCAAATGGAAGTCATGAATCAATCAGTATAGCCATCGGGCAGGTCCTGAATTGTCACTTGATACCAAGGCACATTGACACTACTATTGATAGACCTTTTCAAAAGGCATGTAGGATTGGGGCCAATCTAACCTCTAGGGGAATGATATTCCAAGAGGCAGGTGCTATGCAGTGGTGGGATTCAAAATTTTTACTATGTTTCTGTGGTGTAGCTAGGTGGATGTTTCCAGGTGGTCATATGACTGGGTGGGCGTGGCTAGGTGGTGTTTTTTTCCCCCTTTTGCAGCACCTCCCCCCCATTTTTTGCCTACTGGGCCTCAGGGAAGCCTGGGAGCAAAAATGGGGCATAGGGGGGCCGCACAGCACCCACCCTTGCACCCTTTTTTTGCCTACTGGGCCTTAGAGAAGCCTCCTGGTGAGGTAAGTACAACAGAGAGGAGGGTATCAGCTGTGCTGGGTGATTTAGATTAGCTGGAAAACAAAAAATCCAATGATTTCCTGCTTTCTAGCTAATCTAAATCACACGGCACAGCTGATTGTTGGAAACACCAGTTCGGCCGAACAGGTAGCAAGTTTTTTTACTACTGGTTTGGCCAAACTGGTAGCATTTTTTACTACCGGTTTGCTTGAACCGGGCCGAACCAGTAGAATACCACCACTGGTGCTATGGCAGAAAAAGCTCTCCTCTAGGGTCCCATCAGATGAGATTCCTTAATAGATGGAGAATGTAACTTTTCTGCTAGACCTGATAGGACATGTACATGTAACTAGGAAGAGGCAGTTTCATGGAAATATCCATGCAATCCATCCTTCCTTCCTTTCCTTCCTTCCTTTCCTCCCTCCCAGTGGGACACTCATTACCACAGTGAGTCCACTCACTTTTCTGCTGGTTGACCACTTCTGTTTCCATCCATCTTTTGCCAGTAATGTAGACTACTCAAGGGATGTTTTTTAGGCCATGTGCTATCTTTTGTGTTGGAATGGTGTGCATTTATCACATCCCCCCAAAAATATAGACAGGAGAAACATGGCATTTCATTTAATTAAAAATATTATCTTGATTCATTTCAGTTTATGTGATTACTTCCCATGTATTTAATAATTTCCTCCCTTCAATCATATTAACAATTACAATTGAGTAGCAACTGTACAGACTTTCCAAAGACTCTGAAAGACAGTCATTTTTCCATAGTATCTGGCTTCCTGATTTATACTACAATTGTATTATAATATCAATCAACCAATGGAACAGCTTGCCCTCGGAAGTTGTGGGAGCGCCATCACTTGAGACTTTCAAGAAGAGATTGGACTGCCATTTGTCAGAAATGGTGTAGGGTCTCCCGCTTGGGTGGGGGGTTGGACTAGATGACCTACAGGGTCCCTTCCAACTCTGATTATCTGTTATCTGTTATCAGAAGTCAATCCTTCTGTGGGATTTTTTTTTTTTTAGAAAAAGAATTTCTGCTATATCTTGATTAATACTAATACTAGCCAGTAGATGGCAATCTTTAATGTGAACAAAATCTTCCTGGGAAAATTCATTACTTCAAATGTAATATATTCCATTTTCTAAGCGGGAAAATCCTCTTGCCAAGTTTCTCAGTTACATCAAAAGGCTTTAACGATGGGGTAAAATGTTTGGCACTAATTATTTGAGTAATTAGGTTAGTGCCATAATGTCTTTTAAATAGACTCCGAGCATTACTTCATGTATCAGTCAGTCTAAATTTAGAATTTTAATATTTTTAGATGTTAAATTTTTCTAAAAATTTTTTGTCAGAGCAGGTCACTGCTAAGTGATCTTAATTGGTGGAGAATAGAAGAGGATTTGTGTGGTTCTAATTCTATATAGAAAGATACTAAGACTCAGCTCCCGTCATCACTGCGGGCTTTAACCTACACCCCATCCTTTCTCTCACACTCTCTTTACTCCCTCCTGACAGTGTTAATTGGGACAATATTCTTATTTCAAGAACAGATGTTTGTAGCTCAAGCATGAGGAAGCACTTGTGCCTGTACACAGCATGATTTTACCCCCTAGCAAGGGTTACTCACAAAATAGGTCAGTATATACAGGAAAGGTAGTTCCCATGGAATCAGATACTCACTTTCCTGTGCGAAAAGGCCAAACTCTGGGAAGTTATCTATGTTCCCTTTTCAGGGAGGTACATATGCCAACTGAGCCCTGTAACGAAGGAAATTATGTCTACTTACAAAAGAATCTCCTACATCCTCTAAATATCCAGACGCTCATATGTGTTGGACCAGGTCACATGTGACTTTTCAGTATATTTTTAAAGACAAGAGAGCTGAGATGTAAATGTAAACACACTTTATATTCTAAGGCAGAGGAGATTCAATACCTTCCCTCAATGCTGTCAAATCTTGTTCTCAAAAATTTTAAGTATGGGAAACTCTAAAAACAACCTCGGGAGAGATGTTTACTTTTATAAGTTTATGCTGTCACCAGTATCTCCCTTATATTTTTTAATCTCATAATTTATTATATAATTGTACTATATAATTTGCCATATAAGAACTACTGCAGGGAAGACATAATCTCCTTTTTAGGCTTTATTCTTCTTTGAGGTGTAACACTTGCAGCTTTCCAGCTTTTCTAGGTAAAAGTTGGGGGAAAATGTGGCACAGAGAGAGGGAGAGGGAGGGAGAGGAGGAAGAAGAGGAGGAGGAGGGATAGAGACTCAATTTTGCAGCTGGATAAAAAACAGCATCTTTAGAAAGTAGAAAAATCTACTTCTTGCTTTGTGGTAGTTGATGGTTCTTCAAGCTATGATCTATCTGGACCCCTCCGTAACACTCTGTATTTACATTTGAAATGATTGATACAGTAGGGCTTTTTTAAAATACACACACACATTCTCATATATTACATGTTATTTTATTTACATTTAAAGTCACCTGAATGAAAGTTTGTCTGATACTTCCTACCATCCAACAAATCACAATAGGTGCATGAAATATTATTTTCATGCTTAAATAGATCAAGCATTATGCTTACTGTTCTGCAGAACAGATCCATGATCTTCATCTACTGTCTTGAAATCCAGACTGAATACAGACAGAATATTTTACTAAGGAAAGGGAATTGGGAGGAAAGGATGGGGGAGGAAAATGGGTGTGTATGAATCAAAATGAACCTTGTGCCAAGTACAAAAGTTCAGCTCCCTTTTTTTTAGTGCCTTTGAAGGTTTGTGAATTATCCATATAACAGCAGAAGTAGAAATGAGAGTTCCTACTCATTTGGAAAAAAAACCAGCTTACCCCAGAATAACTATGTCAAAATAAGTAATTGTAAAATAATTATGTATATAGAACGGTAAGATACGTTTGTCCCAATATTGGCTTGTAAATACTTTGAGGACTTCCTGATTATGAGATACAGTATATAAATGCACTTTTAAGCCCTGAACAAGAGAGCTTTTTCTATTAAACTAGAAAAGGGGAGTGCGAGTTTTTCTTGCATAGCTTATTTGCTGATTTGCTGAAAGCTGTCTATTAATTTTTCTTTTGTGTTTCTATTATTTTTAGAATCACTTTGCATGAATGATGGCCCCAAGTGCCTGTCCGATTCTTGCCAAAAGGACTCTGAGTGCCATGCGGCTGCCACGGCCACTGGTTGCCACTGTCTGGACTCATCGGTGGACATTTCAGCAGAGGATTGTATTAAAGAAGCATATGATCCTTGCTCTTCTGTCCCTTGCCTTCACAATGCTACTTGTGCAAGTGTTCCTGGAAACCTTGACTTTACTTGTGATTGCCCCATGGGGTACAGTGGCACTGTTTGTGAAACTGCCACTAGCTTGTGTGACTCATATTTCTGTAGGCATGGAGGCACCTGCCAGGATGAACCTGGTGGTTTCACTTGCCTCTGTGCCAAAGGATTCACAGGTACACACTGTGAAATTAACATTGATGAATGCCTTTCCAATCCTTGCCTCAATGGAGCTTTGTGCAGAGACAAGATCCAGGGATACTCCTGCTACTGTGTCCCAGGTTACCAAGGGAAATATTGTGAACGGGAGGTGAATGAATGTGCTTCTGAACCTTGCCTGAATGGTGCCACTTGTTTGAACCTCATAGGGAAGTATGAGTGCATTTGTCCTCTTGAGTACACAGGTAAGAACTCACAAAATTAATATACACGAAACCTATATTTTGCAGGGGGGACAAGGCACATTCCAAACAGCTGCTCAAGCCCCCTTGTCTTGGCACACCTATGCAAATTCTATGAACAGGCAGTGGAATCCTTGCATTTGTAATTTGGAAGCGGGTATGTCAGCATGCTATAGGGGACATGGTGGCTCAGTGGCTAAGATACTGAGCTTGTCAATCAGAAAGGTCGGCAGGTTCGAATCCCTAGCACCATGTAACAGAGTGAGCTCCCGTTACTTGTCCCAGCTTCTGCCAACCTAGCAGTTCAAAAGCATGTAAAAAATGCAAGTAGAAAAATAGGGACCGCTTTGGTGGGAAGGTAACAGTGTTCCGTGTACCTTTGGCATTTAGTCATGCTGGCCACATGGCCACATGTCTTAGGACAGCACTGGCTCTTCAGCTTTGTAACAGAGATGAGCCGGAAATGACTAGCATGTATGTGCGGGGGGAACCTTTACCTTTATGTCAGCATGCTATGCTCTATCTGTGGAATACATGGAGAAAAGATTCTCATGTTTGATGTTAAATTGCATTAGTGATGGTGTCACCTAGGTGGGTAATGAAATGTTTGCAAGCAAACAATAAAAGAACACTGAAGTTCCCACAAAAGCATGTTTTCATATTTAATGTTTGCTATATGTGTCTGATCAACTGAGTGTACCTCATTGTCCAGGGCAACTATTAGGATATAATGTGGGAAATAACATTCTTAGGTCTCTGTGTCCTCCTTGAGTTCCTTTTCCTTTCCATCCATTTCCCTTTTGAGAAACTTCATTAAACAAGATATAACTATCTGGAACTTTGTTGCCTTCTCTTTTGAAACTGACCTTCCATAATTTCCACTTCTACCAGTCTTAACCTTCTTGGACCTCCATGCCTGCTTAGTTTCCCTATTGATCTGCTTGACCTACCGTACTGTATACAGCCTTCTCTTGCATGCTAGGAACTGTCAAGTTCCATGCTGCTTTCTCCACTCAGCAGTGCTACACACTGTTTTCACATAACATATGCTGTGGTTTCACTTTCCCTTCATTTCACTTTACCAGCTGTAGACTGCAATCTCGTTATGGACCTAATATTCCCTTACCATTTCACCATGGGATTGCAGCTACAGGGATTTTGTAAGAACCACTCTAAATTATGCATCAGATTTTCAGATCACCTTCATCAAAGGCCACCTCGTTCTCCTCCTCTTAGAAAGAGACATTTTCATATGTCCTGACAAGGTGGTTATGCATTTTGAAGCTTTGCCTTATCTCTCATAATGCTGCATATTTTTCAGCACATAAGAATATTCCTGTGAATCTTAACTTCACTTTTGATTTTTATCTATCTATTAGATTATTGTCTTGCCTGTCAAAGAAACCATAGGGTTATCTAACCACTGTTCGGTATGAATCATTTATAGGGTAAGTTCACAAATCCCAAGGAAAAAAGCACAGTTGGAGATCAATGCAATATGTTCTTGTTTAACCTCATTTCACACAATATCATGTGAAATCTCACCATGAAATTTCCAATAATATTTCTTAATATTGGACATTGTTTCAATAGCCCATTGCTGCATTTCAGCAACTGTACATGAAAAGGCAGAAGATATTTACTCACAACTCAAATTTCTTGTCAAGTGTATTCCATTAAAATCGTTGGAACTGATGTATATAAGGGGCACTATCCACCATTACTGAAATCAATAGAATTAACAATGGTGTTTTGATGTTAGGCCTGTTTTCAACAAAAACATCAGCTTTTTTTCTTAAATACTCTAGTAGGCTATATTTTACAGTCTGATACATTTAAAATAGTATTATAAGGGTTTAAAAAAACAGTTAAATTGAAATTGCTCAGTGTTTTCTATGAACCTGGTTCAATTTCATTCCTTGTGCTTATTTGATTAAATTTGTCCTCCAGAACCTCACTGGCACCATCTAATTGATCTAACTGGCCCTTTGTATTATATTATCTCATTTACTCCATAGTCTCTGAAGGGTAGAACATTTACTTTGAAAAAGAATCAGTATTGAAAGAAAGGGATGAAAGCTAAACAGGATGTGTGCTTTTGAAAGTAGGGCCTTCCACATTATTACTGTTTTCATTCCCCAAATTGTGAGAAGCAGTTCACTTCTGCTGACTTGGGGTAAATCCAAATTGCTGTAGCAACAAAAATATTCTCCCCTCATTTCACTCAAACAGGGATAGAAGGGAGTAACCCTTGAAGTCCAGTTGACCCAATGCTTTAGGATCTCTCTAAACTCTTAAAGGTGAGACCTCTCAGGATCTGAAGTCAAGAAGATGTTGGAGTCAAGAAGAGCAGGAAAGCAAATATTCTCATTGGTGGGAAAAAGAGTTTGCAGCCATTTTAGCTGCAAGGCAGCTGAGCTGGAAATAAATCAGCTCAGCTCTCCAGCGCCACTCAAGTCCTGGGGACATTGAGCTCTGGATCTGCTTTCATACTGGCACAAATCCTCATGCTGAAGTGCCCTGAGTGCATTCCTGAATGTATGTTGTTGTTCCGGAGAATTGTGTGGTTTCATCCTGAAAATTTTAATCAGGAGCATAGCTGACATGTAAAACAAATCGGAACAAATAACCCTCCAACAAATTAAGTTTAGCAAGCAATTTCTAGAAAGATAAGGAGCTTTGGTAGCTGATAACACATAGAGTACAAAAATATGATGGTGTTTATAGGAGTGCAAACGTTGCATCTCATCTCTTCTCCACCCCGGGAAATAAATTGTCAAGGAGTGTGGGAGTTATGTCAAAAAGTAAAAGTAAATCTTTTCTGTTGAGTGGCATAGACTTTACTTTGACGTCTGCCTTCAGTTAAGATCCATCACATGGACACCAAATAATATTTCAAATAAAAAAAAATGTGTTGCTTTCCTGCCACCCTGCTGCTACCAGTATGTGTCTCGGTCCAGGGCAAGTGATGAGAACTACAGAGCCACAGGAAAGACAGAAAGGAGAGAGATGGAAAAGCCCATTAACTGCCAGTACGGCTGCTCAGAAATGATCACATTCAACCTGGACCTCCTGTTGTATGTAGGAAGCTGCATGACATGACTCTGTTAGCTAAACCAAAGGCAATAGCTGCAACCCAGGAATAAACTCCTTGATGAAGCGGAAGACAGGCTCACCATTCAACAACAAGAAGAAAAAAACTAGTATTAAAAAGGGGGAAAGAGAAAATTAAGTCATCCAGACAGGATTTGGGATTTCTCAGCAGGCTGGTGGCCTATATCAGGAAGAGAAACCTGAACATCAGATGGAAGAAAGAGTAGTATTGTCCTATTTCAAAACTTCCCCCCCCATTTTCTTTTTAACATTTGACCAATCATTTGGCTGATCATTTACTGTACCATGATGAAACGTGCCACAGATGTAAACAGGGTTTTCTTGTTCATTTGTTGCTTCAGTCACCTTACCTGGAAAAAGTCTTCCTCCAATTGCCAAATGCAGGAAGTTTTCTACAGTAGCATTTATACACTTCTACTTCTCCCCTGCTTTGCAGTTTTCCATCCAGTTGAAAACTGAGCCAATTCTGGGTTGTTATGAAAATCCCTTTCTGGCAATTCTGCCTTTGACTCTTTCCCGTTTAAGCATAATTTCAAGTTGAGACACCTGCAGGAAAAAAAAAGAAAAAAAAACGAGCATTCTCCTCAGTCACTAGTCCTATTGCATATTCTAGGAATGCTGTCTGTTTTTAAGTTTATTTTGTTTGGCTCCTTCAATTCAATAGCTTTCTTTAGGGAAGTATAGCACAAGAATCCAAACATATGAGCACAGAATTGTCATAAGGGTTAAAAACAGCAAAGAAAATGTGCCATAAAATATAAACCCAAAGAGATGTGCTGAGATATCCTCTGGAGAATAGTTTTCTAGCATCCATGCCTAAAATAATAAGAGTAATAATTCCATAAAGGGCAGTTTTCTGTTTCTGCAATAGTAAAAGAGTGGGTTTTTAAAGCCCACTTAACAGAATGATTTATCAGCGGCTCCTGCTGTTGTTCGGGTGGTTGTTTAGTTTTCTGCAGCTCACTGTGAGTGAGATGTGTTAAATGCATGAGCCAGAGGGAATCTTGCATGAAACTCCCAAGGTGTCTCTGCTGGTAATAAAAATCCTCATTTACTCAGTCAGAGGGAGCTTGCCTATTGCTATTAGCCCAGCCTGACACCATGAATCACAGTGGGAAATCATCCACCCTCATCTCATTTCCCTGGGATGTTAAAAAAGCTTATAACTTTTGATATGTATGCTGAGAGCTCGCAATAAATCAACCACGGTAATGCTAACCAAATGCTCTCGTTACCGGCTCTGGGTTGCAAGTTGCTCTGTGAGCTCTCCAGACAGTTTTCTGCAATTGATCTGCTGGATGATTTTTTTTTTGTCCCCCTCCATCAAAGAGCTAAGAAATGTCTCATATAATTTTCGCTAAAAGAAAGGAGCCTAGTATGCCTGAATCACAGGGAAGACTGAACATTTAGGCAGTCAGGAGAGCAGTGGGAGGAGAATCTGCATTTTTATTGTGCTCATTATATATCTCTCTATATACATATATAGATATACCTTGCATATAGTGCTTGTGTTGGACAGCTGATGGAGCGCTGGACATATAGGAAATAAAAAATAGTTGTGTTTCATTATGTAAACATTCATTAATCTGAAGAAAATAATTTCCCAGAGAGACTAGTTTCCTGTGTTCCTGATGGGGCACTATAAAACATAGTTAAGATCTACCTTGAAGAAAAGTGTTGATTTTCAAAGTGAGCATTATACAGAAGGATATTGTGGAGGTAACGTGTCAGCTAAGAGATTAAACGTGGCTTGTTAAAAGATTGAAAACTGGAGTGTATTATTTTTTAAATGGCTAATAATGTTTCTTTGCTGGGTGTCACTCCAACCTTGTTAGATTACACTTAGTACTTTTGTTTGAATAACAAAGGCTATTTTATCTGCAGTAGGTCGTTAGGTGACGATTTTCTTCATCATATTCTTTTCTTATGGAGAAGGTCAGGGATGTCAAACTTGCGGTGTCGTGGCGGCGTCACATGATGTATCGTGACTTTTTTCCCCTTCACTAAACCAGGCATGGGTGTGGCCAGTGCGTGACCCATCCGACCCGTGGGCCACAATTTTGACAGCCCCGGAGTAGGTGGTAGATTATTGTTCAGCTTATAAATGGAACTTGAGGCCACCACATAATTATTTGCCCAAGTTCCCATGCTGCCATTTCATTTATTATCAAAATGCAACTTCTGACTTAAAATAATCCAAGCCATATACATATACACATACACATAATTGTGTGTGTATTTTATATGTATGTGTCTGTATCTGTTTATATGTTTCATGGCAGTGCATATATAATCATTGCAGTGGCTACTTTTTTGCAGTGGAAAGAGCCTTTTGCTCAGTAGCCAACAGCAAGTTATTGGTTTGACACACCAATGGCCTGATCCAGCACAGCAACATCAAGGCGTGGTTTCATGTTAATGATAATGTGGGAGGTAGGGAGCGAGGAGTGTATATTTGTTTTAATATGACCGTTCTGAGATTTATACACACAGCTTGTTTATTATTGTCACTGTGTTATCAAATGTTCACAGGGAACTTCTGTTAACAAGTCCTGACAGATTTACGGTCACTAGATAGTGTTTGGTGTGTGTGGGTGTATTTGTGTGTGTATAAAAACTTGTTACTTATGACAATTTTATTGAGAAACTTACCCCCCCCCCATCCTTGAGATGTGCCTATTGTTCCTCGGTATAATCTTTTTGTTATTCTTTTCTTAAACTTTAAATTGTTTCAACAATTGCAAAACATGGGGATTCTGTACACTTTGTGACATGAGAATAATTCTCAGGGTTAAATGTATTGCCCATTTTCTCAGGGTAAAGAATATGATGTGTGTGTCTAGAGATCTTTTCATTAACAACATGGTGGTCTGATTATACAGTTGCTTGCACACGTGTTTTGAGAATACAGCGTGTTCTTTGGGAGGAACAAGAGAACATGCATCGCAAAAATATTCATGCAAAACCTGCGTGAAGCAGCTTTTAAGGTATTTCATGTACACCATTCATGTTTCACAATATGCCGGGCAAACATCACACTCATCATTGCAGTACCTCCATTCAAATGAAATGAATTCCACCTTCAACCTGAATCTTTGAACTGAATTCATTGGAATGCTCTGAATTACTCTGGAGAGTTAAAAGTGATTTGGAATTTCGTAGAATCATGAAGTTGGAAAGGACATTTTAGGAAACTGAATTCATCCTGAACACTAAGAATAAATTTTAATTAATGTTTCCATGACATTTGAGTGTCCAGGTCTTCTTGAAGTTTTCAGTGGAATAGAAACTCACCCCTTCCCTTGGTAATTAGTTCTACTGTCAAACTGCTCTTGCTCTTAGATCAGGGGTCTTCAAACTTGACAGCTTTAAGACTTGTGGACTTCAACTCCCAGAATTCTTGAGCTAACATGACTGGAGGAAGAATTCTGGGAGTTGAAGTCCACAAGTCTTAAAGCTGTCAAGTTTGAAAACTTTTCTTAGATAATAATTTAATACTCTTTCTTGGTTTTCATCAATTCAAAGATTATAATATTTTTCTATCCATAGATTGGATAGGGTATTGCATGATATAATGTGTTGCTGATACTGACATGTGATTTCATTATCTCTGCAAACTCTCCTTGTCCAAGTGCTTGGAGAAATTCTGCTCTTCTATTTATTTCTCACTCTTCTGTTAGAATTGTTTAGGCAGGTTCACCTGCAGAGATAGCAAGAGGTTTAAAGGAATTCTGCTACTGTTTTTAGAAGTTTGATTTCCTCTTCCTTGCATAATCTTCAGAATTTCCACAAATCTGTGTATTTCATTATTGTTCCTTAACTCAGTCTGCCAAATGATCTGCAGTATAATTCATGGTAATCCTGTGTAAATTAATCATGTCTGTAAGCTCAGAAAAGCTAGTGGTGGTGAACTCTTTTGTAAGAGTTACTTCAACTTTAAACAGTTGTTAAACGTTTTTATTTAAAAGTTGGACTAGGACATTTTCTGCATTTTTATAAGCTCTTTGTTGGATACTTTGGAGATAGCAGTACTGTCCTTTCATGATTTTTATTTTATCTTCCCCAGAAGACATAATTGAAGTGGTGGTGGGACATATTTCAGAAGCTTTTTGTTAGAGAACTGTTTCATCTATCCAGATGACACTTTGTTCAGTAAAGGATCCACCTGCTATTTTCATCCCATTCTGTTCAAAGTTGAAATAGTTGCAGTTATTTTGACATTTTATAGGCTATGGTTGAATATTTTGTTGAATCTAATCTTCATTTGGATTACATCAAATCTTTATGCCTTCAAATCTCATTTATGAATCAAATTTCAGTCGATTCGCACACCTCTGATGTTTATGCCATTATCCAACTACCCTTTGCCCAATGCTTTGATCCAAATCATGTACCAGTATGCTACATTGTGCTCATGGTATAGAAATATCTAAAGCCAGCTTATCTCAGGAAAGTAGATGATATTTTATCAAATAAGATCTAGTTCACCTTTACAGAATTAACTTCTGGACTGGATTAGTAACTGAGCTGTATTTCATTGGCAATGGTGTCCTCCACTGCATCTGAGATACTAAGACAAATGTAGAGCCTAGAAGACAAGCCATGTAGTACATGTAGCTCAGTGGTGGTATTTGACCGGTTTGGTCTGGTTCTGGTGAGCTGGTAGGAGCGATGAGCAGTGGAGACCGAACCAGTTCTCTCTGCCGCTCTGCTGTTGGGCCCACCCGCCTGCCTGGGCTCCCATACTCACTTTTATCTGCTGAATTTGAAGCACAGCTGCTTTGCGTGGCACAGAATAGTGCTGTGCGGCAGCTGCTGAAGCGACTGGGATCGTGCAGGCTTGCAGGAGGTGAGTTAGAACGCCTCTGCGCCTGCGCAAACACCTCTGCATCTGCGCAAAGTGTGCATTTGGTGCACACATGCACGCAAAGTGTATGCACGCGCACAAAGCATGCCCACCAAGCCGCACCCACCGAACCACTGGCAACAATATTTGAATCCCACCACTGATGTAGCTGTATTCTACAGGCGGGAACTCAGAAGGATTGTCCAGAAACTACCAGGAATGTCACTTGAGACAGTTGCTTCACTCTGCCTTATGGTATGGTTGGAATGACTGACTCAATGGAATTCATTAGCTAGTTATACCAAGGAAACAGCCATGATGAAACCAGGCCTGATGCAACTTTTAAAAATCGTATTTATTGAAAAATGCCAAATATTAACAAACCAGGCCTGATTCAACTTTTTGGTACAACCAGAGAAATGGTACAACCAGAAAAACCTATTAAGTAGCCAAAGTTTACTATATTCAGTGATAAATGTTTTTTTTTTTATAAAAGGTTTTATTTTTCCAAAAACACAAACATAACAAACAAACATACAACACATAGATCCATATCAATTTCAAGTATGTCGGTCGGTCAAAAATCACAGTGCCTTCCCCTCATTATTCATACTCAATATTACAAAAAGGAAAAACTATAATCATTATTATTAATCCTTTATCATATTATAATCTCTATATTGTTTCAACAGTTCTATCTATCTTTATATTCCCAAAAATATATTACCAAACTTTTTATCTAACCATTGATAGAACATATTCCATATCTTATAAAACTGCTTTTCTTCTTGGTTCCTATTTTCAAATGTTAATCTACTCATTTCGCACAATCCAAAATCTTCTTAATCACTTCCTCCTGCATAGGTGTCTTGTCATTTCTCCAGTTTTTAGCAAATACAATTCTAGCGGCTGTCAGTACATTAACAATCAAATATTTCAATTCTTTGTTAAGTTCAGTGATAAATGTTGATATTTGTGGCAAATCCAAGTGTTATAGCTTGATACCAAAAGCTGGTGTCCTGTTTTCCTGTTGGTTGCATTACTAGAAAAACAAACAGCACAACGCCTGAAAAAGAGCATAGCTCTTCAGGAAAATAGACATAAGAAGGATTAACCCATTAGCATCTTAAATTGTATGTCAAGCAATTTATATAAAGAATAATGCTCAAATCCAAGTGGCCTCTTAGGTTATTTCAGCAGTTTGAATTTAAAGACCTGGATTGTTGTTTGTTATGAAAAAAAGATTCAATTGTGGGTAGATAAAACAACTTGTTATTCAAGGAGGGAAATGAAGATGCATAACACACACATACATGCACACATACACACAACTCCCTTTTAAGGTAAGCAGCAGTGGTGGGATTCAATTTTTTTTTACTACCGGTTCTGTGGACATGGCTTGGTGGGTGTGGCAGGGGAAGGATACTGTAAAATCTCCAGTCAGAGGTGGGATTTGCCGGTTCTCCGAACTACTCAAAATTTCTGCTATCGGTTCTCCAGAACTGTTCAGAACCTGCTGAATATTACTTCTGGTAAGCAGTATTCTGCAGAATCTGCAAAGAAGTAAGAAATAGCAAAAGAAATTAAAACATTAGATAAGGAAAGAAACATTGCTAAAAGTAGTTTACATCAAGTCTTTTCACAATGCTTCCTCATTATTTTCTTTGCAACAAAAATCATTGCTTCCATTTCATTCATACCACATCATGCATTGCCTGCTATTTTTTAAACTTCTTACCTCTTTTTTCAGGATTTCACTAACTTTGCTTTTCCTTCTCAATAAGTTCACTCTTCCTACATGTGTTTATTTTGCAAGTCAATATTCTCTCGCTCACCAAACCATCTTAATGCATTTCTTTCACCACTCTCTTCCATTCTTAGTCCACATTAATTCAGCATTTACTCAGTCCTAACCTTATCACATCTAGTTTTATCACATACACTTGTTAAGTATCCCACTCCCACCTTATTCAGTTTTTTTCTGGCATACTCAATTCTCACTTGCATATAAGAAAGTGAGCTGAAGAACATTATTATACATAGCAATTGTTTTTTCATTTGATAAATATTCATTTCTTGCCAGAAATCACATAATACTGCTTTTCTATTAGTGTTTGCACATCTTAAAATTTCTTCATATCTTTCATCTTAAGTAAGCATTTACCAAGGTACAAAATTCATCTACTTGTTCTAGTTTTTCACAATGTATGTATAACTTGTAATTATTCACTCCATTTTTCTTGGTCTTTAATAATTTGGTCTTTGGTCTTTAATAATTTTTTTTAGATTCACACAGCTTGTTGCATCATACAAACAATCTGACATCTGCAACAAAATCATTGGGGATTTGTTGCTTAGACATATATACACATCACTAACCTATACACTGATAATATTGCCACAAATACTCTTATCCATAAGTACATTAAAAATCAATTAGACATCACCCATCTTTGTCTTATCCCAATTCAATGCTGGACCAAGCATTCAGTTTATTCTCACATGTCCTTTGCTTCTCTAACATTCCTTGTATTGCAGTCATAAAATATACTGTAACTCAATATTCATGTAAAATATTCCATAACTTGAGTCAATTGACTTTAGCATACAATTTCTCTAAATTAATCAGCATACAATAAATGTTGTTACATTAATAGCACTTTGGATTATATACTGCTCCACAATGCTTTACAGCTCTCTCTAAGTGGTTTAGAGTGTCAGCATACTGTATTGCCCCCAACAAGCTGGGTCCTCATTTTACTGCCCTGAGAAAGTAGGAAGGCAGAGTCAACCTTGAGCTGGACAGGATTTGCCCTGAGTGTGGGCAAAATTAGCCTGCAATTCTGCATTTTAACCACAGCCATTATTGTGTTTTTCAGTTGACTTACTAAAGAGCAAAAATCTTGATCTGCCTGACAGATCCATGCAGGTCTTTTTGCAACATTTCAGAAGTTGTTTGCCAGTACCTTCTTTTGGGATGTTTTTATATCTCCCATTCAATTGATCTTCATGCTTAAGGAAAGACTAGAATATGGGTCTAGTAGTCCTTGTCTAGCACCTTTAACTATTATACAATAGCAAGTTGTCTCTTAGTAAACTTATACATAGTGGTGACACACAGTAATACAGTCAAAGATTGTCTATTAAAAAAAACTCCACAAAGAATTCTAAATATTAAATCTTATAATCTTATAGTGATGCTAACCACATTAGGAGAGGTGTTGCCCCCTGTGGATAAGGCACGCAACTTAGGTGTCCTCCTGGACAGACGGCTCAGTATGGAGGAGCAGGTGGGAGCTGTCGCCAGGGAGGCTTTTGCCCAGGTTTGCCTGGTACACCAGTTGCGCCCCTACTTGGACCGAGATTCCCTATGCACGGTCACTCATGCACTCGTTGCCTCCCGTCTTGACTACTGCAATGCTCTCTACCTGGGGCTGCCCTTGAGGACTATACGGAGGCTTCAACTGGTGCAGAATGCGGCCGCGCGGTCGGTGATGGGAGCGGCCCGATTTATTGATTTTATAATTGGATTACAGAATTTGATACAGTTGTATTTATTGTTTATATATTTTGTGTAAGCCACCCCGAGTCCCCTCGGAGATGGGGCGGCATATAAATCCAATTAAATAAATAAATAAATAAATAAATAAGTAACATTTTTGTTTGATAAAGTCAAATGAATTAACACATTGGTTAAACATGGATTGTAGAAGTATACCTTTAGTAAAAAAAAAGAAAAGAAAAGGGTACCCTAATTTTTCTCATACTTTCTGACATGCATTTTAGATCATCATTCAGAATTAAATCTAAATCCTTTACTTTGCTGTAGGTACTCATCAGCTTTACTATATAAGATCAGACTACCTTCATTCAGATCTATTACATCCTTCTCCTTTTTTTACAGTTTTATACATACACAATGTATAATTTCCATCATTCATTTCAAGGATACATTAATGTTTTTACAATATAAATCCTGTTATCTTCCAAGTCACAATCCATAAGCCATTATTATTATGAGAAGGGCTTTACTGTTTTTGGTCAGCTGAAGCTTTCACATAATATGTAGAAAACTTGGTTACTTGCCTTGTTCATATCTTTGCCACAACGAATGTTTTCTGCTAAAGATCTAAGATACATGCTAAGAATCTAAGAATCTAATACATGCCAAGAATCAAACACATTTGATACACTTTGACCTGCATACAGAGATTTCTTTGGAGCAGGTAAATGATGTGGCAAAACTTGGACATAACTAAGCAACCAAATTTTACCCCTTTATACAGGCATGCAACATGCATGAAAAAGTGGAGGAACTTAATTTTGTGATCAGACCCAGCATTTTGCTGTTGTTGGTCCTCCTTGTGGATCTCCCTTAAATATTGTGTGAACCTGGTCAGTTCATAGAACTTTCAGAACCTTAGCAGAGAATGTTCATTGGATAGAATAATGTTATATTTTAAAGCTGTCTCCAAGGAAGTTAAGTTCAGTGACCGGACTCTACAGAAAACAGTGTTAGAAAAAGAGAGCTCTGTTTTTTGTCCTCATTAAAATCTAGATTTCTGCCTCTTCCCTCAGATATGAAACAAAAAATAATCATTGTAAAATTTGGGAAGCAAAAGAGTTTCAAATCATTGTATAAAGCTATAAATTGTCATCTATTTTCAGACCAGGCACTTTTGACATGTCTTCAAATTCAACTTTCACTGCAGGTATCAACTGTGAACTAGAAATCAATGAATGTTTGTCAGAACCTTGTCTGAATGATGGAGCCTGTCATGATACTCTAGGTGGCTATTACTGTTTCTGCCCACTTGGCTTCCTTGGTGATCACTGTGCCATCAACAATGATGAATGTGCAAGTCAACCATGCCTCAATGGGGGGCAGTGCATAGATTCTATCAATGGGTACGTCTTCTCACATATTGGATGACTTGTTTACAGATGACAAGTACTTTTTTTTTGTTCCACTTAACTTTCTGAAAACACCTGTCGGTCATGTAGATCAACATGTGGATTTTGTGACTGGAGTTTGATCGACTAATTGCAACTGGAATTTGGATGAATTAGAAAATATAGGTAGTCCTCAACTTACAACAGTTCAAAATTACAACAGTATTGGAAAAAAGTGACTTATGACCATTTTTCATACTTACAACTGTTGCATCCCCATGGCTGTGTGATCAAAATTCAGACGCTTGACAACTGACTCATATTTAAGATGGTTGCAGTGTCCTGTGGTCATGTGATCACCTTTGGCAACCTTCTGACAAGCAAAATCAAGGGGGAGGCCAGATTCACTTAACAACCATGTTATTAACTTAACAACTGTAGTGATTCACTTAACAATTGTCACAAGAAAGGTCCTAAAATGGGGCAAAACTCACTTAACAAATATCTCAGCAACAGAAACTTTGGACTCGATTCTGGTTGTAAGTCAAGGACTACCTGTATAGCCAGAAATAAAAATCTAAAATGGTATATGGCTCATTCACTCTATTCTATTCTAAAACAAAAGAAAACCCCAAACTGACCTTATTCTTATTTCAACAGTTTTAGTATTTAAGATCCATTTTATCTATTTAAGATCTATAATTTAGACCCAACAGTTTAGTTGATTAGGTCTCTTTCAATTTGAATATGGATTATTTCATCATATTTGCAATGTTATCAATGTTACAATGAATATTGGCTTAATATGCAATTTGTATCACAGGAAACATTCTCATGAATTACTTAATAAATAAAACTCTGAAACCTTTGCATCAGATAAGAAGCAGTTGGGTCTAACAACAGGGGAAGGAGATTGAGTTTAGGCTACAATCATGAAATTGGTAGAGAAAGGCATAAGCTGGCTTTTTTTTAAATTAGATTTATATGCCGCCCTTCTCTGAAGACTCAGGGCAGCTAACAATTTTTGGGATACAACCCAGTGCGCTCAGCAATAGCCTTCATTCCATTGTATATGCCTGCTTATTACTAAGCGGCATTTTTACAAAGTCAGCTTATTGCCCCCAACAATCTTGGGTCCTCAGTTTACCTACCCCGAGAGGATGGAAGGCTGAGTCAACCTTGAGCTTGGTGGGATTCGAGCCTACAGTAATTGTAGGCAGCTGGAACTTAAATGCAGGCATTTAACAGCCTGAGCCACCAAGGCTTTAATTAAGCCAGCTGCAGATGTTGTAAATGCAACAGCTGGCTCAACTTCACTGAACTTGAAAATCACTGGGGACTGGACTAAGAAATGCCAGGACTGTAGTTTAGACTTGATAGCCAACAACTGTTCTGAAAGGAGATAACAGAGAACCACTTCCATAGAGCCGTCAGGAAGACAATATGGATGCGTCCATGAAATCAACAGGACTTGAGTTCAACTCAAAAGAAACTTTAGAAAGGGCACTGATCCTTACTGTGCATGGATCCAGCTTCAAAGGAGAAAAGGTGATTCTGAGAATGAGGGTCCTTACCTAAATACTTCTTTTTCTGGTATTGCTTAGCAGAAGCTGCATCACTCCAGGAATAGGTACAGCTTATCTGAGGATTTGTAAGCTGCCTTGAGTTGCCATGTGCGAATAGGTGGCAAGAACTCCAATTATACAATAATGTAATGCTGAACTGTGGAAAAATGAATTCTAGTACAGTAGTTGCAGCTGGTTGTTTATAGCGGCATAAAATCTTAGGATTCTCTACCTGATTTTTTGTTAATATGGAGAAATAATTAAATCTGTAACATGCCACCTGTAGGCTGTATTAATTCTCAAATTCTCAAATCCATGTTTACCCCATCTATCAATGAATATGGAAGTTTTCCAAAATAGCTGCATTTTTTAAAAACCAATATTACTGCTTTATAATCAAGGACACATTTTAAATTGAAATAATCAAGGCACTTTTCAAAACCTAATTTCCCATTGTTTTCCTCCCTTCTTTCTATGTCTCCCTCTAATATAGCATTGCACAAACCTGAAATTTTTCCTAATGAGTCCTTTCCTTCTCTTCCTCTTGTGTGTGCATGCCAAGGTAATTACATAAATAAGGAGAACCTCAATACCCAAAATAGAAATGATGGTTTTAATAAAGGTAGGGTCCCATTGGGAATTCAAGCTTCAAAATGTAAATCAGTACATTGTCCTATCAGAAGAGACCAGACATCACACTGGGATAAGGTACCCTTTTCTGGTTATATTAAACCATAGCTTTTATTTATGCTGCTGTATGAGGGAGATAATCAAGCTGTCTACTGAAGTAATGGTTCTGGTGACAAAGTCAGGGTTTTCTGCTCTTAGCAGATTAAAAACATACAGCTTTATCTGTGGCCATATTTTTGGGGGTCTTTTAATGACCCCGTGGTCCCTTGCATCGGGATGGAGTCAGGGCAACTGAATGGAGCAGAGTGTTTACTGGCCAGATGCCCTTCCAGTTGCCAATGCAGAGTTCACAGCTGATATTTACTCATTGTGTCCAGAGAGAGAAATATCTGCCGTTACCTAAGATCGAATTCACAGACTCCTGATTGTGAGGTGAGAGTTCCACCTTTAGACCACTGCACACTCAGATTCCATGGCCAATGCATATCTTTAAATAAAACTAGTACAGTATCTGGGCTCCTTGGTTAAGTTTTTGGGAAGAGAAAGATGGACAACTAGCAAGTTGTTCCTTTTGACTCATTCAGTATTTTGACTCTTACGAATATTCTCCTTTATTGGTTTTGACTCATTAAACTAGTCCCAAAATCTGCTGGTGAACTCATGCTGAAAATATCGAGCATTAATTGCCAAAAAAGTTTAATGTAGGCACTACACAAAATGCAGCAAAGCGCTCTTGAATATTTTATGGTGCTCTTTATTTGCAGTTGTTGTCTGTATATAACAGGGTGTTTCAACAGGATGTCTTTTACCACTGTTCCAGAGAGTAATTTCTTCAGTATAACTTTATAAATCTTTAATAGTATTGCACAAAGTACATTACATTACATATTTCAGTTCTGCTACTAGTAAGGGTGAATGTATTTTCCTCTGCAACAATTAAAAACTGTATCACAGTTTTTAATTACAACCGTGCAAATGCTTATGCATATAAAACCACAGATGCAGCAGACAGACCATAATACCACATAAATTCAAGGGAATTACACACACACACAAGACAAGACAAAACATAGTTATTCCAAGAAAGCCAAGTTAATATGATATAAATAATCATAGCTTGACTTTCACTGTTGCAGAAAACTAAACCATTCTAGTCCTTCCTTTTATATATACCTGATGGGGTAACAGTAATTGTAATATGAATATATGTGCGTGTGTGTATGTTTAAATATATTTGCATAAGATATAATATAATATAATATAATATAATATAATATAATATAATAAATATAACTATTTCTTAAATCCTAAAAGGCTTTGTTTAGAAAAACAGGATTGTCTGATCCGGTCCTCCATGTTTTTCAAATTTTTCAGTCCCAAAGCACTCAAATGTACAACCCTTGTATTCAAAAGGATCCATTGAATGAGCATTTTCAGTTAAATTAAGAAGTTTTCTTTCCTGTCAATCTTTTCCTGAAGTCTGACCTACATATATAATCTCCCACCCTGTCACAGAAGAATATATATCCTACCTTAATTTTACGTACTGCAGTGTATTGTTTTAATGAACATTTTTATGGAAATTGGAATAGATGAAAGCCCCAAATTGTCTCAGAGGAATTCTGCTAGAATTTTTTTTACAGTGCTAGTCTCAGCAGTAGCTTTGCTTTCAGCCTAGTCTTGAAGTTGGATCAATGAGGAAGGATTATGTTTGTAGATAATGAGATGCAAATTCAGGAATATGCCTAGAAATACAAATATGAAAATAAATAAATAAATAAAACTAGGGTTCTCAGTTTCATTTCAGCTTTGAATGACTGGTAAAACAAGGAAAAAGTTTCACTTAAGCTTTAAAGATGATTACAAAGAATCTACCTTCGAAGCGACCCATCACAGTTGAATGTAAAAATGATGGATTGTATTCATAGGTAAAATGAAAAAAAAAGAAGAATAAAAATGCAGGTTTCTCAGTGGTGCTGGAAAAGATTAGCTAAAGAAAACAGGATTTTAAAAAAGAGAATTAATATCTTAGCTGGGAAATCTTCAGGGAAACGAGACTCTTGCTTTACCAATAAACAGCCATTAAAACAAGGGTCAGTAACTTGTAGCCCCAAAATTCCTTCCTAATTTTGAAATCATTTTGGCAAGACTAATCTGCCCCTCTCCTGACAACTGAGGGATTGTGGGAACAGAATAAAACAATGGGAAAAGCTATTACATTACTTACATTCAAATAAAAATCGTATATAACAAGAAAAGCATGCCAATGGTTCATTCCCTAACAATGTTCACTGCATTTATAATAATGACATTGTTTGTTTAGTCTTTTTTATTGAAATCATTTGAGGAATGCTATATATTTCTTCAGGATTCTGATGGGGTTGAATAATGTGCACGCATACACACAATCAACTATACAATAGAACAATGGACAATTGAGCATGCTTTACATCAACCCTATAAAGAAAGTGCTGTACCCATAATTCCTCCTTTTTCTAAACACTTTCTTATCTTCAGGCATGTCCTGCTTTCCTTCATTTTGAATGTAGGAAAAGGCTTAGACATCTTGAACAGAATAAAACGATGGAAAAAGATTGCCTATCTTTTAATTTTATTACTGTTTATTTGTATTGTTTTAAAGTGATGGTTCAGAACAGTGAATAAGGGTGGCTTATAACACCTTAAATATAAACACATTGCAGCCCCCCAAACCAGCCATCTAAGCAATGCAACATAGACCTACAGAGCAAAATATGTTCCCTGCCCCTGCATTAGATCATTTCTAGAGACCCATTGCTAAGCCATGCAGGGTTTCCTCCCCCAGGATACAGAAGATCCAGAAGTATGGACCGAAAAAACATGTCTGTGTTTCTTTTATTGCAATGCAGATATAGCTGCAATTGCACAGGCAATGGATACATGGGTCTACATTGTGAAATACCTGTTCCCTTCTGCTGGTCACATCCGTGTCATAATAATGGTACCTGTGAAGATACCACAGAGGGTTACAATTGTCACTGCTGGCCAGGTAAGCTCTGCATTATTTTACAACGATGCATCTCTGCTGGTTATCTTTTGCTGAATTGAGTGTTTTGTTTTGTTTTAAAAACATCATACACATACACAGGGACACATCTATGATCAGCTCTTATATATATGCGGGGGGGTGGAATTCTTTTCTTTTTCTTATTTTTATTATTTTTACAGTTTTGTCTTATTTTTTTTTTGTTTTATTAAAGTGAAAAAAACCCATGCATTTCTCTTAGTGGAATATACCTTGTGTAAAAGCAGACATAACTAAACAATTCCTCAACTTAAGCAATATAGAAGCCTGAACTAGATTCCAAAAAATATTTAGAATACATGTTCCATATCCTGATTTAGCATATAACATTCATTTTACTGCTGCTCACAACGAATAAGGATAAAGTAGGCCCTGATGCTCCAACTTGGATCCATCTTAGCCCATTCTGATGACTCTGCAAAATGTTGGCAATAATATCAAGCTTAAAGCTTAGCCCTTTATTGTTAAGTGTGTTAAAGTCGCCTTTAAAAATCAAAACACACAAAAATAAAAACTTGATTTTAAACACCTCCTTCCCTTCCTTCTTTCTGGCACCTTCATTGAATTCCTGTGATTCTCTTACTAATTTTTTAACTGTGGCCTCAGTTGTCTTTCTGGTAAGCTCTTTGTAGATTATTAATTATTTGGATTAATTGAAAAAGGACACCATATTGGGTTAAAAAGAGCAATGTGTTTCTTAACTAAATATAAAGGAGTGTCTGAAATTGTAAGTTTATTCTAAATGTAGTAAGAAGAAAAGGTTGCCACAATAAGTAGCAACAGTCTCACTGGATCTCAGCATACCATTCCTTTGGAAGACATTTGGGGAAGTTATAAAACAAACAAGGGAGGCTGCTGTGTGAGGTGTTAAGATAGGGTTGGGTCCTAACTGCACTGCATTTCTGTCTTCCATTCCTGTAATCAAAAATAGTGCACATTAAGGAAAAGGGAACAGAAATATGTGTATGGAATACTAATAGGTTTAAATATTCTGTAATCAGATTGTTCCCCAGTGGTGGGATTCAAAATGTTTACTACCGGTTCTGTGGGCATGGCTTGGTGGGTGTGGCAAGACTGGGTGGGTGTGGCTTGGTGGGCATGACAGGGGAAGGATACTGTAAAATCTCCATTCCCTCCCCACTCCTGGGGGAAGGTTACTGCAAAATCCCACCCCACCCCACTAACCTGCTTTCCAGCTCTGTTCTCCTGTGCAGGACAACAAAAGAAGACCCAGCCGATCAGCTGGGACTTGGGAGGCAGAGAATAGATGAGGATGGGGGCAGTCAGAGATGGTATTTGCCGGTTCTCTGAACTAGTCAAAATTTCTGCTACTGGTTCTCCAGAACTGGTCAGAACCTGCTGAATACCACCTCTGGTTCTCACTATATTCAGGCCACATTCAGGTATTGTCAGGTACAAAAGACCAGGTCCACATGTAAAGCTTCAATTGAACAGATTTCTTGCTGAAAGCTTATGGACAGGAATCTTCCCAACTAACTGTCCGCACCTGGTTAGTTTGTTGTGGCTACATAGGAATTCTAGGCTGATTCCTCTTTTAACTCCACCCTTATGTTCTGCTATTGCTTCTCCTACAGATATCACTCTAGCTTGTAATATGCTTGATATTTTGTCTTGTGGTAGTGGATTAATACAATAGCATTGAAAATTGTGATTTGTAAAACATGGTGTTTAGCTTAGGGGCCATCCAAGTACACCTCTGTTTCAATTTTGGCTCCAGACTTACCATCCCCATGATATTGGCTTGTTTCAATTGCTGAATCAGTATTTTCTGGCTGTTAAGGGACTTTTGGTGGGGGGGGAATGCTTGTTCTCGATAAGGAAAGAACCCAAACTTGAGAAAATAACAGTAACTTTCATCAATGTGCTGTGATAAAGGACTGTGCACCTGATTCAACTTTAGACAGCCTTGCCTCCCTCGTTAGTAAACATTATTAAAAAAAAGCAGCAGACCAGGCTTATAAGTATGCTGTGTAGGATGACCAAGGAACAATAAATAGGTTGGCTCTCTCCCGGATTAGTTTCCATCCATTGTTCTGCCTTATGGTGCCTTGGAGAAGAGATTGAAACCTCTTCCTTGTGGCAGCCCCTTAGATATTAGAACACCACTTCAATAGCATCCTCATGGAGCTACTAGGAGTGGTCATCCATTAGTTGGGAAGCAATATTGACTCCCCCTAAAGAGTCAACAGAGAACATCATGTTATACATTGCCAACCCAGCCTCAGTAGGTGATGCTACTGAAGTTGTGGAACCTAAGCAAGATAGAATAGCTGTACTACTTCCTAAAGGACAAATATTGTTGAGGAGCAATTGCATGATTGGGGTGTGTGGGTGCTCTTTCTGGACTCCTGCTGAATGGGCAGGGGAAACCCAACTGGTATGCCAGTTGCAGTCTTGCCTGGAATTGGAGGATCTTGAATGCAGTTGTTATTGTGCCCTCATGACTACCCATTTGGGCTACCGCAATACTCTCCACATGGAACGATCTTTGAAAATCACTCGGAGATTATACTGTTGGTACAAAATTCAGCAACCTGCCTATTAGCTAATACTGGGTGCTGTAAAGATATTATATTGTATCTTTGTTGTTAGTGCTGCATTGTATGCTAGTAGGTTTTTGGGTGCAATTCAAAGTTCTGGTGCCATAAGGAAATGTCCTTTGTATGTGACATATTTCCATCCAATTATGACATACATTGTATCACAAACAAATGCATATACAAGTAATTTCTTTTCTTCTTTTCTTAACTCTTCCTTGACCCTCCTTTAAAGCCCTTCACATATGCTCTAATACTTTCACATTGTTGCTTCTAAAGTTACCAATAGAACCCCCAATCAGAAATAAGGGCAATAATTTATAATTCTTTCTGTTGTTTTCAATACCACAGGGTATATAGGTTCTCACTGTGAAATAGACATCAATGAATGTAGCAGTAATCCATGTCTCTGCGGGAGTGAGTGTGTGGAATTGTCATGGTCAAATTGGTATGGAAAAATTCCAGAACTACCCTCACTGTTCAGCTACCATAAAGCATCAGGTTATGTGTGCAACTGTCCTTCTGGATTCACAGGTGAGCCTCCAGCTCTTCAGTTTGGTACACTACACTTGTGTTATAATCAAAAGGTTCCCCCTGGTGGACAACTACTCTAATGACTGAGAGTTGTTTCATAACTTCAAATGATACGTCCATAGAGGAGACTGTAATACAAAGTGATGTGCAAGAAACAAATATTTCTAAATATTTCTATGCATATGATTGATAAGATAACAGAAATTTCCCTTATGAGTGGCTATCACGCATAGTGATGTATCCTCAATTCTCTGCAAGTACAATATTGGTAAAGGGCCTGTATATAGCAATGGCATATTAGCTACTTCCTACAGTGGAATATTTTCCAAACACTTGGAATTAGAAAAAATCCCCCAAACATTTTCTGTTGTCTTAAATATGTAATTTAAT
The DNA here is from genome assembly GCA_009733165.1 of Naja naja. Taxonomy (NCBI): domain Eukaryota; kingdom Metazoa; phylum Chordata; class Lepidosauria; order Squamata; family Elapidae; genus Naja; species Naja naja. The sequence goes on along the minus strand of CM019150.1, from coordinate 101,449,576 downwards.
ATATTTATTAAATATATTTATTTATTTGACATGTGGTACATTTGATTAGTATTAGAGATAGAACTAATTAACTGATAAGTTTCTTTGCACTCAAAACTTCAAACTAAAGGTTTTTAAAAGGATGTAAACTGAACTAAATCGGTATGCCATATAAATAACTCAAGAGTTCTTTCTGCAAAAAGTATTTTGGAATTGAAATGAAAATGCAATTAGGAAAAATATCCAATTATAGTTTACATATCACACTGAAATACACTCAAAGTATCATCTTAGAGAATAATTCAATCTTTCACCAGAGACCAACCAAGGAAAGGGCTATTAAATGGGGCAACAGAGGATTTTGTTGGGTGACAATCATTCCTAGAGAACAGCACCTCTCTTTCCAAAATCTTCTGTAAGCCCACAAATATTTCCATTGAAAGTCACTTTTATCATAATATTTGTAAAATTTTAAGACAAGTATTTTCAAGAATAAGTCATTCTACATTCAAATAAAAATCGCATATAACAAGAGAAGCATGTCAATGGTTCATTCCCTAACAATGTTCACTGCATTTATAATAATGACGTTGTTTGTTTAGTCTTTTTTTATTGAAATCGTTTGAGGAATGTTATATATTTCTTCAGGATTCTTATGGGCTTGAATAATGTGCATGCGCACACACAATCATCTATGCAATGGAACAATGGACAATAGAGCATGCTTTACATCAACCCTATAAAGAAAGTGATGTACTCATAATTCCTCCTTTTACTAAACACTTCCTTATCTTCAGGCATATCCTGCTTTCCTTCATTTTGAATGTAGGAAAAGGCTTAGACATCTTGGGCATATGCTTTGAAAGTGTGAAATTGTGTTTTGATTTCCAAGTTGTGAAGATTCATCTGACAAACATGGAGAAATCCCATTTGGTTACTACTGGTATAGATATTACTAAATTACTTTAAGCCATAGGATGTTTGAGCTAAGTCCACTTCCTTTTTTTGCTATGAATTATCCGTAGAAAGGCATAGCATATTACTACTATTAGTATTCCTCCTTACATAAGGATTTATATTGATATTTCAACTTTCATGGAAATCTTTCCATATTAGTGAAGGAGAACTACTTACAGTATCAGCAGGAAATCTCAGGAATTTAAAATCAATTAGTGCAGGAAGTTTGCAAGGTCTGATGACTTGCTTTGTTGACTTCAGGAACCAAAGCATTCTGTGCAGCAGCCCAGGCACTCCTATGAATTAATGCTTCTGAAATGTATTAACACTAGCGGGCAAATGTCTTTACAGCTTATCTGCTTTTACCAGTCTTTTGAATGAGAAGCTCCTGAGACATTTTCAGGCATTCTATCCTCCCAGGGAGGATTGGATCTTGAGAAATCCCTTGGCAATGTTCTCTCTGGCAAGAAGATTTGTTTTCTCTCTTGGCAAGCAGACTCAAGAGGTCTCTTGGCAATGTTTTTTTTTCTGATATCAATGGATCTTCAACATGCTATAAAGTTTTTCTTTCAATCTACCCAAAATGGAATCTCCAATACATTGCACAAAAGTATGGTAGTGGGCCCCCTCAAACCTCTCAGTCTAGAGGTCAAGAGATAGATGTCAACACCAGACATCCGTAGACAAATGGGCTCTGATAATTGGCTGAAGATGTTGACACTAACATCAGACCTATTGCCAGAACAGAGTTTGAAAGGTACTGCCTGAGAACTTCTAAGGGACACTAGTGATGGACAAACCAAACACTATAGTGATGGTAGTAGTAATTCTTTCAATTTCACAGAGTGGCTGCCTTCATACCAGAATGATCCAAAGACTAAGTGAATGCATCTATCAATAACCAGCATTTTTCTTCTTGCAATGATCACACACTAATAAGCTTTTTTTCCTAATGATTCTTGCAGGATCAGTGATGCGTATTGTACTTTGGGGGGTGGTTATTTTGATAATTTTTCAACAGTTTGGTGTGATAATTTTGAAATCAGTTGTCTTCTTCAACAGATGAATTTTAGGATTTATTTAGAATGAATTTACCAATAGTTATGACTAGTGAGCTTATGCAAAGGTTCAAAAGTGCTTCAGTTTGATAAAGCATCAGTCAAATCACCCAACTGAAGCAGATTCACAGATCAAAGCAATGATTTGCTTTGAAGCAGTGAATTGAATCAGGCACTTTTGAAATGCTTTGTAGCTTTTCAAAGAGCTTTGCAGATTTAGTGGCTTTTCTACTGCCTGTGACCAGCTACAAGCTTTAACTCTTTACTTGTGTTAATGGAATGTTCCACTGTAAACTACCCCACCAAGAAAACTCAAGCATTTGGCTCTCAAGCATTTTAAGCATAGCTGCCCTTACGTTGTAATTTTGTACAGTCGGGACAGGTTTAAGACTCTTGACAGTGAATGAAATGGTGCCAGGTGAATACTTACATGCAGTGCCCGAACCTTTCCTGTTCTAAATATAGGAGTGAAGTATTAAGTTTAAAAATACATTTTCTCAGTGCTGGCACTTTCTTTGTACTGATTCTTGTCAGTTTCTGTGGCATTATATTTCACTGTGCCAACTACTTTCTTTGCCAATTAACCTAGAATATTGCCACCAATCCACAACTCTAACACTACCAAGTCTTGCCTCTTTCTAAGAGACTCTAATTTATCAACCAGTTCTTCGGGCATCCCAGAAATCCAAACAATCAGAAACCACAAAGCTGTACCTCTCATAAGGAAAAGCCATTTGTCATTTTCCAAAGGCCTGCCCTGAAACTATCTACTTTTGCCAGTTTGCCCTGCACCATTGTTGAAGCCAGTGAATATCATAATGGACCATATTTGCCAACTATGATAAACTTTATTAGCCTCCCAGAAAAGATAAATGACATGGAACAATACATTTCAGAAGAAGTTGGTGGTCATCCTTTAGGGACATGCTTAGCCTGGCATCCAGAAAAGCAAATGGAAAAGTTTTTTTTAATGAATTCCGACAACATATTCAGAAAAACTTCCTTTCTAGTAATTTTTCTGGAGAATCTAACTGATGTGTTGTAGAGTAGAATACATTCCTACTACTCTAAAATAGATCTAGAATATTATTTCAAAACTTATTCCAAAAAGTCTTTGGATCAGAGGTGGTATTCAGCAAGTTCTGACCAGTTCTGGAGAACCGGTAGCGGAAATTTTGAGTAGTTCAGAGAACCAGCAAATACCACCTCTGACTGGAGATTTTACAGTATCATTCCCCTGCCACACTCACCAAGCCACGCTCACAGAACCAGTAGTAAAAAAAAATTGAATCCCACCACTGCCTTGATGCATCTATCTGAAATGTGGCAGGCCTAATTTCTTTAGAGAGTACAGTATTTTCATCCGATTTTGTCAAAAATGTAAAGCAATTAAAAGTATCTTGTGGTCTCAGATCTCTAAGCCCATTAGAGTCAGCGGGAATCAAGTGGCATATAAAATCACTTGCTTGAGATGGGCGGCAACAGAAACTGAGTAAATTAGAATGCAAACAAACAAGCACCTGCCACAAAACATCCCAGATTTAACCATTCATAAGAAAGACAGAAAAGTCTGCACAGTGGAGGTGGCAGTATCTGGAGAGAGCACAATAGACAAGAAATAACTGAAGAAATTCACAAAATAGAAAGATATGTTTATTCTACTGCAAATAGAAGTAGAATGGCTGTGGCAAAAGAAAGCAAAAATAATAGGTACCTCGGGTGCAATCCCAAAACATCTGAAGCACTACTTGAACAAAACCACCTTCAGTAAACTGCATTGACAAAATCAACATTAGTCAATTGCAAAAAGCAGCTTTACTTTGAACAGCCCACATCCTGGGACTGTACCTTTAACAGTGTCAAACAAGAATATCCCAAATGCTTGGGTGGGCTCAGATGGATGGATAAAAATGGCAAATCCAGTCTGAACATCTGGCTGACTATGCAACCAACAAGAACAATATCATCAAATCAGATTCCCCTTGAATCTCAGATTGCAGTCTTGCATTGAATCATTACCTCTTTTAGTCTCAAATTTCCAGTTTATGTTGAATTGGCACAAGTCTAATGGTCAAGAAGTTGTCATGGAGTTGTTACCTGACCCTAAATATCAGGCTTAAACTTTAGTTTTCCCAGACTTTGTATATTTCAGTTGTAGATTTTTATTCAATGTGTAATTTGGATAACTGATAGCATGTTTTATAGTATTGTCTATCGTGGCTCTCTTCAATTTTGATGTATGCTCATTTTATTTATTTATTTTATTTATTTAATTGGACTTGTATGCCACCCCCTCTCCACAAGGACTCAGGGCAGCTCACAATTAAAACACAGCAACAATAAATATTTTAAAAAGAATTAAAGCTAACAAGCCCAATCAATAAAAACAATTAAAATGAATTAAAAAACCCCAGGAGGTCAGTCCAGCCCAGCCTGTTCAAACAACCAGGTCTTCAGATCGCGGCGGAAGGAGCGAAGATCAGGAGCCAAACAGAGCTCCAAAGGGAGTTGATTCCACAACGCGGGCGCCGCAACAGAGTAGGCCCTCCCCTGAGGCACCGCAAGCCGACATTGTCTAGCCGACGGCACCCCGAGGAGTCCCCGTCTGTGCGCAGGCACAAGGCAATCGGTATTTGATATTGGCAGGAGACGCTCCCGCAAGTACCCTGGACCCAAATTGTAAAGGACTTTGAATGTTATTTTTTTTCAACTTTTGTTACCTTCTAATGACTAGGGAGACATCACATATGAAGGGTCTTTTGTAGCAAGTTCTATGCACATCTAAAAATTAGTAATATTATGCCATTTTGTGAGTGTTAGCTAGAAAAATATCATCAATTGTTGCTAGGTTATTTTGTAATTCAGCCTCAAAATATGATGCAAGACAAAGGCTTTGGACAGAGACTTCTCACAGAAAAATGCTATTATGGTTACATTTAGGGGTAGGGGATAGGGAAATCTCCTAACTATAATAAATAGATGTTTCAGAATTTGTATATTATTCCCAATCCAAAATAGCACTGGAGGTGTATCTTCCATAAGGAAGGCTCTGCCTGCACTGTGTCTTCCCCCACCTTTATTGGTCTTGGCATCTTCAGTCCCCAGAGGGGATCCTCAGAGTCTTTTGTCCTTTCCAACCATGTGGAACCAACATGAACAAATGTAATATAATGGCACTTGAACCATATGTGCTATAATTTCTTGGCTAGAGAATGTAGTGATATTTCCTAGAGGTGACAAACTCACCAGCAGACAAGCTTCAAGGAGAGAAGATACAGAATTACCATTGCCCATCCAAACACTGATAAGAATTTCTTATTAGCCTTCTTCACTTTGCCACTTGCCGTTGTGTTGGGATTGATATCCACAATCTGGGAGTTTTGTGGCTTGTCATTCCAGCATATCTGGGGAGCACTATAAGCAGCCTCCTTCCAGGAGCAGATTTAACATTTATATCCTTGTATAATCAAATATTCCTGCAGGGTGAAATACCACAGAGGCTCCATGTTGTCATTCTTGTCTAGCTCAGTGGATAGGAAGCTGGCCAAACTTGGGACTGTTATAATACTAGCTGAAGAACTGGACTGTATTCTTTATAATGAGCCCAAGACTCAGGATTCTCACAAATATATTCATCTAAGACAAATCTGCTCTTGCTTCAGCATACATAAGAAGCATGTATCAAGAAAAATCACACATAGCAAAAAGATTTCCTTTCAATCTGGAAAAGTGATGGTAATTAGTTAGCTTTTTAAGGTTTATATTTCTGAAACAAAAACATGCCGTAATTAAGAAAAGGTTACTAGAGCAGGGACTAAAAGCTCTGATTACACGGAGCTCTCCATGGTGCTGCAACTTCAGTTTGTCCTGTGTTGTCACTATTACTGCCTGTGATTCAAAAGAATGATTGTATGTATGCATGACGCACTGATAAAGCACTAACCACATCTATTCAGCTTGCATTAGCATTCATTCACCACTTATGCACAAAAGTAGTAAAATAGCTAAACCAAAGGAAAGCCTGCCAGCTATGTCTTTATATAGACAACTATTGTGTAGACAATTATTTCTTCTTGACTTTTTCTGACAAGCAAATAAATTGTGAGTATGTGAGTATGTTGGACTAAGATGAGAAGATCTAAGTTCAAGTTTACCCTCAGACAAAGAAACTCACTGGGTGGCTTTGGGCCAGTCACTTGCTCTGTCGAACCTACTTAACCATATTTTAGTTGCAGGGGAATGGTTTGGGAGGAGAATTCATTGTTCACTGCCTTGAACTCCTGGGTATAAATATAGCAAGCAAACAAGCAATTCATATGTATAATTGTTGGACTGTTCTGAGGACACCTCGTCCTTATTTTGCATATCCTATATGCAAGATGTGTTAGGTTTCAGTGCCTTTGTGCAATGAATGTCCATTTTCACTTTCAGCCATTGATTAAGACAAATCAAGATCCATGATATAATTATTATTTTTGCTGAATAAGATGACTGAATATATAACGGCAAATCTTCCTTAAAAGAGGAATAAGACAGTTGATTCCATTTTAGCTATTATTTCACTAATAGATTTTAGTAGAGACAAGGCAGATCGGGAATCACTAAGGAGTATTCATTACCAGATTTTGCATAATAAAAGGAAGCAAACTCTTAAAGCTTCTTTGTATTTTTCTTTGAATGTATTGTCCTTAAAGGATGTACAGTCTGGCTATTTTCTTTGATCTCCCCCTCCTCACAAAGTACTAATTCAGGTCATTGACATGGAACTGATGGCAATAGTATTTGTGAACATTCTACCAGCATCACATTCCGATCGCCCTGTTCGCTCCCACAGGAGGGGCTGCCTTGGGATACCGTCAGTTAGGCATTGTTGGCTGGCGGTTCCCAGGGCTAGGGCCTTCTCCGTGGGAGCACCCACCCTTTGGAACCAGCTCCCCGTGGATCTCCGTTTGGCCCCTGATCTCCGCTCCTTCCACCGGGACCTGAAGACCTGGTTGTTTCAACAGGCTGGCCTGGAATGACCCGGGTGGGGGTTTTTAACTCTTTCAATTTTTAATGGTTTTAATGTTTATCGCTTGTTTTGACTTGTTTAGGTTTGTTTTTAGGTAAACTTTTTGTAAATATTTGCTGTTTTATTGTTAGCCACCCTGAGTCCTTAGGGAGAAGGGTGGCACACAAGTCAAATAAATTATTATTATTATTATTATTATTATTATTATTATTATTACCATAGGAATTACCATTCATTTCCAGTCACAAGTACAGGTGAAACTCGAAAAATTAGAATATCGTGCAAAAGTTCATTTATTTCAGTAATGCAACTTAAAAGGTGAAACTAATATATGAGACAGACTCATTACATGCAAAGCAAGATAGTTCAAGACATGATTTGCCATAATTGTGATACTATGGCTTACAGCTCATGAAAACCCCAAATCCACAATCTCAGAAAATTAGAATATTGTGAAAAGGTGCAATATTCTAGGTTCAAAGTGTCCCACTCTAATCAGCTAATTAAGCCATAACACCTGCAAAGGGTTCCTGAGCCTTTCAATGGTCTCTCAGTCTGGTTCAGTAGAAATCACAATCATGGGAAAGACTGCTGACCTGACAGTTGTGCAGAAAACCATCATTGACACCCTCCATAAGGAGGGAAAGGAGGGATTTGGGGTTTTCATGAGCTGTAAGCCATAATCATCACAATTATGACAAATCATGGCTTGAACTATCTTGCTTTGCATGTCATGAGTCTATCTCATATATTAGTTTCACCTTTTAAGTTGCATTACTGAAATAAATGAACTTTTGCATGATATTCTAATTTTTCGAGTTTCACCTGTACTGCACCAGTATTGGTCTTTTGGGTTTTCCACTAGCAGGAACTTCTACAATTATTTGTTTTTGATTCTGAGGGAGATTAAATGAGATAGAACAAAACCCATCCATTGATCTTGATGTCTGATTGGAAATTGAGGGTTTGGTGAAATTTGATAGAATTCACTGGATAAATTTTGAGCAAATCATGATTTAACCTCAAAAGTTATTTTGGGAAGAAATAAGATAATCTGTAAAGTAATCTGTAAAATTAAATAATCTGTAAAATGTGCTATGAATTCCAGGAAGCAGGGTGAGATAAATGAATATAACATCAAAGTGAGAACAGCTATGCTAACAGGTAGAGGGAATTATATTTATTTTTAAAAAGGCACAAACTAAGTCTTGTGCACACCTCAGAAACGCAATCCATACCAGATGAAAAGGTGCATGTTGTCCAGTTTTATTGCAGGTTACATTGTAAGCAGAATAAGCTTCTGAGAGCTTCATATAGAATTGATGATCTACCTAGTTCAAGAATTCCCAAGCTTCTAACAAGCGAGATTTCTTTATGCTTACCCACCTCTACCCCAGAGTTCCAAAAGATTAATGAATCCTAATGATTTGAGCTACTACTTGAAAGGCAGTGGCCAATTAGTTAAAAACCTTCATTAAGTAATGGTAGACAAATGAATGGCAGGCATGTTCCTGATAGGCTTCTCTGAGGAAAAACCCAGCAGATTATTCCATAAAATGAAAAGGCACCATTCCATGCTTTAGCAGATCTTATTTCACACATAGCTGAAACTACAGATCTTTATTGCTTAAACAGAGAGATCAATATATACTTTATTTGGAAGAAATTGTTCTCTAAATTATATATAAGCCCATATTATGGACACAGTGATCAGAAATATAGGATTAAGACTGTACCCTTATATACATTTACCTATCAATAACATTAACTGAACTAAGTGAATCTTACTTTTGATTGCATTATAATATGTTAGCCTCTAAAGAACATCATGGAAATTCTTGGCACTTCCCATGTATTTAAAAGAAAGAAAGAAAGAAAGAAAGAAAGAAAGAAAGAAAGAAAGAAAGAAAGAAAGAAAGAAAGAAAGAATTAGCATTTTAAAGCACTTTTCCTTCTTTCCAAAACTCTTTGATCTTGAAAGAGCATTTGGAGAAGTTCAAAATAGATTTTAAGATTTGTCTTTCTGCCATCGTGTTAAAGCCTTTGTTTAATCATCACATCCTTATTACAAAAAACTGTTAACTTTGACTTAAACTGCATATACAAGAGCCTGACTATTTTGTAGTCTTTTTTTTCTTTTTGCTATTGATTTTCATGGGATCTGTTTTGATTTTGAATAAATTCTGACGAAGTGTGCTCTCTGAATCACTTAAACCTAATTCAAAAAATGGGAATTATTGAGAAACTTGCATGTATTTATACCAAAAATTCATTTTGCTAAATCCTAGTTTTCATTCCTTAGCTCTTGTGTATTAGGAGATAGTATTATACATTTACATAATTCCACAAAAACACAAAAGTAATCTTTTTCTAACTTTAGGATACAAATTTCTGAAAATGTGAAGTGTTTGTTCCTTTTTTAAATAATATGTTTCTAGTAGTTATCAATCTAAAAAGTGTTTCAAAATTTGATTTATGCATGCTAAAATCTCAAAAGCTCTATGTTCCCATTGTTGAGTGCAATTTGTAAGGGTTGGGTTGAAGCTGCAGAACTCTTTGACCATTCTCATTGCTAAGATAGAGTCTACAAATAAAAAAATCCTTTTTTATAAGAAAGAAAGGGAGAAGAGACAGACATGGTAGCATTTATATATTAATCACTACATAAATGGGATTGAATTGAATTGATTGAAGTGAATACTTTGGCTAAGTGTGATAGGACACACAAGAAAATTTCTCTGGTACAGAAGCTCTGAGTGTACATGCAAAGCAACAGAATAATCATAACAATAATAGCAATTAAAAGGAGGTAGTAAAGAAAATAATGTCAAATAATACTATAGCAATCCTATAGAGATAAATACACATAGACATAATATGATAGAATTTGTTCAAGACCAATTGCTTCCCAATAATCATGAACAGGGAGACATAGGTTGGTAGTCACTAAGTTCACAAAGAAAGCAAAAATCAAATAATAATTTTGTGTGCACATGTCTGTGTGGAAATAGTGGATGTTTGAACAGTTGTGCAATTGAGGTGAGAATAAAATAACTTTGAAAGCCTGTCAGAGATTCTTTCTTTCTTTCTTTCTTTCTTTCTTTCTTTCTTTCTTTCTTTCTTTATTCAACTTATATGCCGCCCCCTCTCCCGAAGGACTCAGGGCGGCTTACAAAATAAAAACTATACAACAATAAGTTAAATAAAACCAGATTAAACAAATCAAGCCGAATTAATACTAAAATCGCAGCATTAAAACTCTAAAAAGAACCACCCCACCCCAGGGTCACAGCCCGTCTTATAACACAGAAAATCTAGGCAGTGTTACTTAGAGTTTATTTCCCACAATTTCCTCTTCCTCAGGACTAAGAACAGTGGTGGGATTCAATTTTTTGTACTACCGGTTCTGTGGATGTGGCTTGGTGGGCATGGCAGGGGAAGGATACTGTAAAATCTCCAGTCAGAGGTGGTATTTGCCAATTCTCTGAACTACTCAAAATTTCCGCTACCGGTTCTCCAGAACTGGTCAGAACCTGCTGAATACCACCTCTGACCAAGAAATCTTTTTTTGAACACACACACACACACACACACACACACACACGTCTGAACAATTTACTTTTTTCTTCCTCGTTCCTAAAGCCTGGACTAGAAGTTCCCACACAGTGGCATATTTGGCACAAGTCTGCATAATGTTGAACTTGACTAAGCAGGCCGACTTGTTTAGCTTCTGAGGTTGCATAAAATGAACCACTTACTCATGTTGATCACAAGATAACAGCAAAAAGTTAGTTTTCTGCACCTCTTAGTTGCCATCTAGTGATAATTTAGCCCAGGTATTTTAAGCCTAAATTCTTGGGGCCCAACACACCATAGATTGTTGCCCATGACTGCATTATTCTCTCCAAGATATACATCAAGATATACTTACCTTCCTTATTTACTACACTTCTATGTAATCAGAAAAAGGAGATTTATATATTACAGCCAACCAAATTAACACAAACAGGTGTGCAAGTATTCAGGTTTGCATGAATTTTTCTTCAGACACAGTGTCATATAAAACAATAACCAAAAGAAAACAAAGCAGGAGAAATTCTAAAACTTGAACTAGTTATTGAAAATTGTGAAGTTTGGCATTCATAACTGTTATGGAACGAAGAGAATAGTGGTTCCTTTGACCCGGAAATACAAAGGCATTTATATTGAGGCATTTATAGTGAGTTGATAGAGTTAAGTTTATAGTCTGCAAAGTATTCAATTTTATCATGCTGCAGTAATGTGAAGAGAACAGATCTGGCAAACTATTTAATTACAATATATTGGAGATGCATATGTCAGAGGAATGTGAAAACCTAATTAACAGAAAGATCCATATATAATAGGTATAAATACATATATAGAATCAATTTAAGCTTATCAGTAAATCTAGACCATATGTACTGTCTTCTCACTTTTACAACACAAATACTTTTTCAAAAACAGACAACAAACTTGGATCTATTCCTTAAAACCAGGAAAGTGTAAAACTATCCTTTCTACTGTACCTCAAGCCTAAACTATGATAACAAATTCCATGTTTTAAAAACAGAGCTATGTTTCACACTGAGATCATCAAATTTAATATTTCTTCCTAAAATTATATTACCATGTATCTGAAAACAAAAGAAATATTACAGTACAATAGGGCAAGTCTAAGTTATGAGATTTTTTAAAAAAATCTTCAAATTTCTTACATTGCCACCATAAAAAAAAAGAATGATCCTCCTTTTTAAATATTCTTTGAGGGACCCAGTATATCTGAAATAATATTTTCTGATGAATGGATTTTATTTTTAGTCTTTGGAAGAATATTTCATGTTTTTTTTTAAATGGAGGGCACTCCAATTCTTCCTTCCACTGGTAAAATATAAAACTGGTGTTTGCATTTCACCTTTTAATATCTTATAAAAGTGAGTTGTTCATTTCTGTTCAAGCACAGCATTTCTTAAAGAAGCCAGAATTGTAGGTAACTCAGAAATTGCTGAACCATCAGCTATACTGTTGGTACATATTTTGATTGTATTAAATTGCCAAGCATGTATTTAGGATAAACTGCATACACCCAAAGTCTTTAAAGGAGCCATTAAATCAATTGACTTCAACTATGATATTAACTCTTTGTTTAGCCAAAGCATTCCAACAGAACATCTTCCTTGCTATTTTCAAATCTGGATTATATTTGTCAGCTTCTTGTGTGAATTGGGTTCAACATATAACCATTTATTACCAAATATACTTATGAGCTCTCGAAACAGGTCTAGTATATCTAGATTAAAACTTCAGAACTTAAAACACATTTACTCTTCAACTGGGCCCAAAGAGAAAAGTAATAATAAGCGCCATTCCCCATCCTCTGAAAGATGCTGTAGTAAAAGTCCAAATGCTTCAACTGAACACCAGTAACTAAACTTCCTGTCCTCATAAGAGATATTCTAGTGGCACGAAAAATGGATTATCTGAAAGTTCTTCAAGTCCAGGCATTAAATGAAGATGGTACTGATTGCACTAATAAATTATTTCTGTCACAATCTGGATGGGGGAAGGGCCTACCCATTCTGATTCTTTTAGACTTCAGCACCTTTTGGTACAATTGGGTTGGATTGCCTGCAGGGGTTAAGAATTGGAATCACTGTGTTTCATTTCAGTCCTTCAGCAAGCTGCTCCAGTGGGTGGTAGAGGAAATAAAGATCAGCCTGGTATCTATGCTTTCCTGTTTAACATCGATATGAAGGCTCCAGATTTGAGGTTCAGTATCATCAATATGCTGAGGATACATTGCTGCCCCAGGCCAAATGGTGATGCCATTAAACCCCTGCCTGAATGCTTGGGAGATGTGAAGGTATGGAAGGGAGAGAACACATTAATCTAAATTCTAGAAAGATGGACTTACTCTTTATCTAACGGGATTTTCTGTCTGGCCAGTGGTATCTTTCGACTATTCCTGAAGGAGCAAGTCCATAACTTGGACTCTCAAGTCCTGCTACAGCAGCAGGTATAGGCAATAGACTGGGAGTTATTTCCCAGCTTTGGCTGAGGGACCAGTAGAGACTCGTGCCCTCATTACTACTTACTTAACTATCACAATGCCTTCTATGTTAGGCTACCTTTCAAGATAATTTCACCAGTGAAATTATCACCGGTGTCAAACTCACCAGTGTAAAACTCACCAGATCACATTGCTGTCACGTGACATATGACTTTTTTCTTTCACAGAGCTGGGGTGGGCGTGGCCTGCATGTGACGCATCCAGCCTGCGGATCACCAGTTTGCCACCCCTGCTGTAACTAATTCAGAGTGCCATGGCCTGTCTGCTGAGTGGCATTTTCAAACCCTAACCTAGTTACCACTAGGCTCTAATTTAAGCTGCTGTTATTAACCTATAAAATCCTATATACCTTGGTGCTTAGTTATCGGCAGAATTGCACTCTCACAATGGAATTGACCCAATCATTTCTATCTACTCAGGAGAAACTGCTAGTGTCTCATTATAGAATGCAGGTTTCTTGTTCCATCTACCATTTAAAGTAGCATTATGGAATTTTCTCTCTAAATATAACTGGCCCTATGTTTTAAAAGTCCCACTAGTTTATCATTTTTTTTCCTTTCTTTTCTGTCTCCTCTTTGACCACAAATTCAAATTCCTCACTTGCTTTGATCAAGAGCCAGCAATTGATTACTGTTGAGTATCTCAAAAGAAGCTACTTTTCACAGGTCTGGGGATTTATTTTGGAAAATCACATGCAGAAGACGCAGTAGGACTTCTTTCCTAATTTTTCTTTAAAAATTCATAGGTGCCAATTAGAGAAGCAGCTAAAGTCCTTTAGTAAGCTATGAGCACACAGAATTCCAAGCTTAACTAAGCTTTATTGCATTAGAACATTCTTCACCTGCTTTTTTGTTTTTATAATTTATCCACTCATTCACATAACTGTTGAAACCTGGAATTGGTTGTTTAAAAGCACTGAGGTTTTTCCATCCAGACAATGAGGTTCTACTGGAATCTCTGCTATCATATCATGTCTTTTATAATCTACTGGTTGCTGGGCTGAATTGCCTTGGATAAAGCTGCTGTACCAGCTGTGATATATATTTCTCCAGCTCATACCTTCCTTCCTCTGGATTTGCTTCTTGCTCCCTCCTCTTACCCTCTTGCTATGCCAGTCATCTGGTGAGATGTAAACATGCTGCTTTCATTTTCCAATAATAGCATCCTAGGCTCTCTTTCCTTTGGTGCTGCCTCCGATACCTTTTGCTAAGGGGAAAGATCCTTATTTTTATTATATTAGCAAGAAAAATACAACTCCTGTACTAAGGCATAAATGCACCTGTGCTCCTTTTCAGAAGCGCTGCTTTCCATCATAGCCAAAATAGTGAATGGATGAGAAGTAACACACTGCTATGCATCATGGATGCAGCTTCACCAACTGACAGGGCAGAGTGTCTATGAAAAGCCAGCTTTGTGCTTTGGGGAAGCGCAAAGGATCCTGGTGTTTCATTTCTGCCCCAAAGGAAGGAAAATCTACAAGAGCTAAGGAAGGAGCCAGATCCAGGTCCCATTTAAGCCTTCTTTTGCATCTGATGTATTTTTAGGCTACCACAGCTTCGTGTCTATTTAGCTCCTTAACTATTTCCATGCAGCTGAAATAATATAAAATAAATAATTCCAAAGAGTTTTTTATGACAGTACAATGCAAATGATAGCCGTATCATTTATACAGATCTCAGCATTCAGATTTTGGGGGGAAATTACCTTGATTTCAATTTTATAAAACTGAAAATAATTTTTAAAAACATCTCTTTTATCTGGACCATTCCCAGCCCTTTCCTCCTTTTGTAGCCAGTTTAAGGAATATAGCAAGAGAATGGATGATAACAGAGTTCAGAAGGGGTGAGGGTTTAACAGTGAAGGTAAGAGGTGTTAAGAAAAGCAAGGAAGCTGGTCATTATGTCTAGTTTTGTTCATGCACAGGTTCTCAATTAGCAACACATAAACCTGTCCTGTATTGTCACTAACATTAAGGTATATTAAGATGTATGAAAAAATATGTGCATTTTTTCACCCATGCTATCTTTTCACCCAAACAATTCTCTGCACCAAATCACTGGATGCTAATAAGTACCAGCTGATAGTATAAATTGTTCCCATTGGAAATATCTGAGCTTCCATTTCAGCTGCTTCAACATACTACTTTTCTGGGCATGTTTTTTGGAGAGAATATCTAAATGAAAAAAAAATACTATTAATAGAGATGGAAATGGAAATTTCAGCAGGTATCAAGAAAAATAGGAAACAGCTCTAAGAAGGTTTAAGATGAAATATGAAATGCTTCTCGTTTCTATGGGGCAGAATTTGCAGAAGCCCTAGTATAGATTAATCATAATATTTAATAACAATGAGAAATTACTGTTCTTCTGTTCTGAAAGCAACCAGAAAGTTATCTATAAATTAAAAACAGATAAAATATCCTGATAGTTAGATGCATATTTGCATCAGGGTTAGAGTTGATGAGTGAAGTATAAATATGCATTACTATTCACATTTTTATTTATCTTTGAATACTCTGCAATTAGGAGCTGACATGTCAAAGGAGATCGCCTAGGTAAAAAGATAATTGAGATGACATTGCCAGTTCAAATATACCTTCTCCAGTATCTGTTAACACACCTCAATCTGGATGTCTTATAAAAAGACTCTTGTATTGCTGTTGTGAGCTTATTCATGAAGCTCAATTATAGTAATTAGACACTAATTCAAAGAGCTCCCACAGTGTATGGAAAAACCCTAATTCTTTTTTCTTGACTTTGTTGAAGGAAAGATTCCACCTGGTTCATCATCCAATAACTGCAATAATTGATCCATTCCATATCATTCAATAGGAAAAAAATTCCATAATACCTAATAATGCAATTGGTTCCAACTCAATGATGCAGTTCAATTAAGGATTTCTGAATAATTAAATATTAGTTTTAAAATGACTATATTTTCAGAAAAGCTACAATTGCTTTGACATCACCAACTATTATGTGAATAACATTAGTCCCAAATTTGAGACATCCTAAATTTGAGATACAGCAAATTTAGACTGCAAAGTTTTGCAAATGATGTGTCTAAGGCAGGGTTCACATAATTTAGTTAAAACATACCTATTGCATCTCTAATCATATTGAGGTTTACATTTCATGGAGTTGTTTAGATATGGCACAATCCTTCAGACCTTCTTACCTCATTCCAAAATATATTATATACACATATCTGAACTAAAATAGTGGTTCATTCCAGATGAATGACATTCAGACCATCTTCTTCAATGCTACTCCAAATGCTGTTCTCTTTTTTCAACTAGTCCATCCCTATTAAAACTATCATTTTCTACCTTGCTAGCTCTTAGACTATATTATAACATGATTTGACAATGAGATTATGTAAACCTAGCCAGTTTTACATATTATATATAGGCATTGCACTTCTGCAATACACAGTTCTCACAAACCACTGAACTGTTTTCTCCAGCTGCTGTATCCCTGGGCAAGATTTAAAGGTAGGAGCAGTTTCACACTAGACAGCACAATGGATGTATATGCCTATCTCAATTAGACTGAACAAGAAACAACCAACAAGTGACAAGATACACAGACCTTTTCACAGCAGATTGGATGTTGCCCAAGCCCTCTGTGTAATTGTATTCAATTGCATGCAAGTGAGCATGCTTTAAAACCTTAAGTGTTTTCAGGAGTGAAAATGAATTTTCTTACCAATCTTGGTACAAGATCTTCATTCCAATGAATTTTGAGCTTACACATTTGCACAATCTCATGAAAGCAAACAAAAGGCACTGGAGGCTATCAAACAAAGCAGGGTTATTTTGAATTTCTTTGCCATGTCATGATTCCCTTTCCCAGGACTAAGTTATATTTTGTATTTTATTTTCTCTTAACTGTTCCTGTATATTTTCACCAACCATTATCTTTACATTCCTCTATACAAACATTTTGGAGAGCTCAAATTGCTTCATCTTCTCTGCATCCCAACCCACTCTCCTAATATACTCTGAAATGTTGGGGAGTCCTTTGGACAGATGTGGGTAACAGCAGGAAGTAACACCAGGAAGGAAGAAAAGGGAGGATTCCACCATGTAAGCAATTTATTCTAATGGTAGCCATGACTGCAATTCAATTCCAAAATAACTTCATGCCATCACACAGTCAGAAACACATTAAGAACTCAGAGTGAAACAATGTCAAGTTTATCGTGACTGACAACAAAATAGATTAAAGGCCAGTTGTGACTGTTTTAACATTAACATGTAACATATTTTTTTATTTTGCATTGTCATTAATTGTAAACTTTTCTGAGATATATGAGAAGTAACACAGACAAACTAAATAAATGGGTACACTCATCTAAGAAAACCAAATTAAAGCAGCCCATTTGTCCTATTTTTTTTCCAAGTTAAAAGAACTAGATTCTGAACTGAATTGACTTCAAATTCACACTTTGCTTTCCCCCCACATTTCTTAATGTTTCTGGCCTTTTTCTGTTGTGTTGTGTTGTATCCATTCTTTAAAACATACATGTCATTTTAATTGCTGTTATATCATAAATTTTTAGGGGTGGTGCAGATGACTTGACTTCCACTTACTTTTGGTTCTTCCTGTTCTGTTTAACAGTACAGGAGTCTTCCATGAGGAAGAAGCAACCCAAATTCTGGATATATAATGCTTACAGTAATCAGTAGTCTTCTCATAAACATATCTTGCACTAGGAATATGGTCTCCTTCAACACCAGATATATCTAAAGATGCTGTTGATGACCATCAAGTACAATTTAGTATAATTTGAAAAGAAATGGAAAGATGGCATGCTGCCACAAAGGAAAGCACCAGACTTCAATATCATCTTGTTTCTAGTCCATGTGTAAACTGCAAAAGCATGTTAAAGTGAAAGAGAGACAGAAAGACAGACAGACAGACAGACAAACACAGAGAGAGAGATGATAGATAGGCTGACTGACTGACAGACAGACAGACAGATGATAGTTATAGATAATTTGTGTCTTCAAATCTGTGTCTAATTCTGGCAACCATCCTACAATTTGCTTGGCAAGATTTTTGTAAATAGTTTGCCATTGCCTGTTTCTTGGGGTTGAGAGAGAATTACTGGCCCAATGTTACCCAGCTGGCAACACTGAATTGATTCTCACATAGATATAGCTTGATGCAAAAATGTAAGCTGAGGTGCTCATGGAAAGCTGCAGAAGATGGTAAAAAGCTACCTCTCCAATTTGCCATCTGGTCAATAAGTCTTTCATTACAGGCCATATATTTACTTATTTTTAATTATTTATGTCCCACCTTTATTATTTTTAAAAATAACTCAAGGCGATGAACATATTCAATATAACCTTCCTATTACTACTTTCCCCACAACAACCCTGTGTGGTAGGTTGGGCTGAGAGTCATCCAGCTGGTCCTGATGGCTAAGGCAGAATTTGGTCTCACATTCTCCTGCTTTCTAACCTGGTGCCTTAATCACTAGACCAAACTGGCTTTTATGTCTTCACAAACTTGTGGCAGCCATTCCATGAAAAGGCAGCTCTCTCCCCACAACACAACCATTGTGAGAAAACCCACAGCTTAGTCTCCTCATTCCTGATGTGTCCCTAGCATTTAAACTTGTAAAGCTATAAACATGCATTGATGGCCAATGACAAGAGTATTAGTCAAACTGTAACAGAGTTGGAAGGGATCTTGTAGGTCATCTAGTCCAACCCCACCCCTGCCCAAGTAAGAGACCCTACACCATTTCTGACAGATGGCAATCCAGTCTCTTCTTGAAAGCTTCCAGTGATGGCGCTCCCACAACTTCCGAAGGCAAGCTGTTCCATTGGTTGATTGTTCTCACTGTCCGAACATTTCTCCTTATTTCTAGGTTGAATATCTCCTTGATCAGCTTCCATCCATTATTCCTTATCCATGTGAAACACCTATTGACTATCACCAAAATTGAGTAAGAGACTATTATCTCAAGCATCTGGGTCATCACTCAGAATGAAATCTCGTTAAATTTAATGGGGCTTAGTCCTAGGTTAAAAAAATGCATAGCATTTCAGGCTATGAGTAGCAATTCTATGGACTATGGAGTAGATTCCCACTGAATTTAGCAGCATTCCACAAAACCAGAATCCATTCTACAGAAAAAATTGTCCTCTTACATTATGCTAGGCACAACAACAAGCACAATGTAATGAGCAATACTATTCTAAATGGATTGCTTATGGTCAAGTGCAAGACAGTGAAAACTGGATATCTAGCCTAAAGTATAATAAAAGAAACATATAGCTTCTGAAGTGTAGGCTTGACTTTAGATATGCATGTTTCTGCTGATTTTATTGTTTTCCCTATTTCCAACAGTTCCTCCATGCATTAAAAAATGTTTCTGTGGAAGTCCGCATGTACTTTTTCCAACAAGTACATGTGGATTTCCACATGCACATTTCCTAATTTCTCTCAAAATATATACACAAATACATATATGCTCACATGCTTTTTCATAAAAGGTCTGCTTTGTTATTTCTAAATTTGTTATCAGTTTATCAGAATATAAAATGCAAAAAAATGAAAATAATGGGAAACTAGGGGAGGAAGAGGGCAAGGAGAAAGTGTGGTGTCAGCAGGGAAGAAAAGGCATTGACTTCTGACATTTTTAGTACAGTAGAAGCTAATAACATCACAGCCTTCACTTTTTACTTTTAGACAATAATATATAACTAGCCAGTTCTATAACAACAAACCTATCTAAATCAGCAAAACCAAAATCAAATTTTTATTTTTCCCATCAGAAGCACCAAATCCACAAGCAGTTTCCAATGGAAACAAAATTAGATACTGTACTTTCTTTTCTTTCAGTAAAGCGATCCATTTAACCATCATAATGGGTCTGCTTTTGACAGTATAGTGGATGTATGCTTAACCTTCCATCCAGCAGTTGAACAGTTGGCAAACGATTGCTGATTCTTATAGAAAATTGTATGCTTATGCCCTGAAATATAAGGGTTAATTATCATTATTTTAGCCTGACTGCTTTATTTCCTCGCTCACTCGACTTTTCTCCAGCCCCCAAGAAAGTTCATTTCCTTTTTTTCAGCAAAGAGCAATTATCACTTGACAATTAGTGACATAGATGTGGTAACATCTGAATTTCCATGATTATTCAATAAAATTTGATGTAGCACTTCAGAATGAACAAGCCTTTGAATATACTGAACCTTAAAGTATGCTGCTGCTTATTCATTATATTTTCAACAAGGATCATATAAAGTATAAGGTGCTAAAATTGGGTAAGAAATTACAGTGAAATACTCTGTGTGTGTAGGTAGGCGGAGGAGTGCTTGTAAAGTCATTCCTATTGAGTTCAATAGAATCTACTTTTGTGGGATTAATTTATCAGAGGGCACCTTTGCTTATTTTTCCTCTCCAAACTATAATTTTTAAACAAACCATTTATACACATCCGTTTTCAGGGATTTCTAGAAGCCACAACAGCAAAAATATAAAAGGATCTCAGCTCATCATAAAGCAGTAGCTTTGCATGGATTTTGGACCTTCAGGCAGAGCAAGAAAAATTTCTGGAGTTGCCAGTCAGTGCTGATCATACTAAACTAGACAGATTCTATAAAAGGCAACTCCCTGTAATCCTAATTGGATTATAATATTAAAAACCTGTGCTCACTTTCTTAGCATAAGCCTCCATAAAACTGTACCACTTATTTAGAAGCATGCAAATACATCTGTATTTTACTCTAGGCCACTCTAGAGGCGAGAACTAGCAATGTCTAAATATCATATATTTGATAAGGCAATGCATATCTTTGGATCCAGTTTCAAAAGATGCTTCATAGCAGCTGTGTCTGTTCCAATGATACGTTTTTAATTTTAAAATTTTAAGAGCAACACTGCTCTAAACTCAGGATCCAAAAAGTCTAGAAAACCATTACAGAGTATACAGTGAAATCTTGAGTTTCCAGTTTCCAGGGGTTGATAAATTTTTTGCAATGGATACAGGTCTGCTGGCTGAGGAACATAGCAACTGTTGGATCATGTTGGCCACCAGCAAGGTTGCTGCTGACAGGCCATCCCACCAGATCAATATATTCCCAGTTGTTTGCCCTACCCCTTATCCTGAGAGCTCAGCTGCCTATCTGCCATGACTTGTGTGCTGAATAAAAATTGCTGGTAGGCCTCATCTGGCCTGCCACAGGCTGTAGTTTGCCAATCCCTGCCTTAATATACCTAAGCAGTGGGCTATATTTTCACAGCAGTTTGCATCATTTCTGTAATATAGCATCATGCAAATGATGCATTGTTTATAGAAAAGTGCCATGACACATATTATATCAAATAATACAAATGGCATTAGTACAGAAATGACTTATATTGCAGTGATTATCTTACTTTGCAATTCCAACAGAATTCTGTGCATAATCCTCCTCCCCTAATGAATCTATTGCATCAGGGGTTCTCAACCTATGGTCCGCAGACCCCTGGTGGGAATGCAAAGTTTTCACAGGGGCTCCATGAAGGCTTGAAGAAAACGTTATGATTTAAATCTTCAGCTAAGTCTTGGGAGTCCATGGCCACAAAAGGTATTTAAATGTGATGAAGAACAGGTTGAGAACCACTGTGTCACGTCATAGTTTTGCAATCTAATTTCTTTGACATCAGATCCACTGCAGTCACTCAACTTGAAAAACTACTCAGAAAAGATCTCTCTTATTAACTCCTAAACAAACTTCTATGTCCTATACAACAAGGCAGTCTTTTCCAGGCCAGATGTGTTCCATCACTTTCTCTTTGTATGTTCAGGTAGCTTCAGCAGGTAGTGGCACTATATTTGACTAGTGATGGAATGCATTGACAATGCATTGGAAAAACATTATATGTCTTAGCTATTGACACACCTGCCAGAAAAGTACATCACTGGTAAATTATGTCCAAAATTAACATCCAAGTATGCTTGGAATCGCACCCAAACATATAACACACAGCCATTGCATAAGCACTATAATAAGATTTATGTTAAGCTGACTTATCTGGCTGCATTGTCAATCTGCACCAGCAAAACAAGCATATTTACAGACCATCCGAGTCCTCATTTTGAAATGGATGAATGCATGTCCCATGGAAATTGCTAATAGAGGAATCACATCTAGTTTGGGGGAAAATGATTGGAGTTAGGATACAGATTTGGGGTCTTTTCATGACAATGATCACAGGTATTTTTTTTCCTTTTCATTCTAAGTCATTTTTAATTCAGTGTAATCTGAAACTTACAATTTGAATTTCAGTTTGCAACAATATATTTTGAAAAACTATGGCAAAATAATGCTAATATTTATTTTTCTGAAACCTAACAATTAGTATGCAAGTGAACTGTTGAAGGACTGGTTATTTGGAATGTACATGGGTTAGCTAAGGTATCATGAAATTAAACATCTAAATAAATGATCAAAAGAAAATATTATTTGTAAATAGAATAAAAATAGGATATGAATCAAATCATTTGAAAAAAATCATTAGTGTAGAATATGAGAACTACAGAATGCTACAGAAAGAATGAAATACCTCAACTACATTAAATCAGAAATTTTATATATAGATAGATTTGGTTTCATTTCTTTGGTTGTTTTTTTATGTAAGAACATGCAGGATTTGGGATTATGGCTGAAAAAAATGAATGTCTTGAAAATGTAATTTGTAATAACTTTGCATGGAAGTCTTTCTATGGAACTAATTTATGAGTCTCTCAATTTGATTGCATTACATTCAGTGGTTCCATAAATGTTTCTTAATCTTTTTAACATAATGACAGTGGCCTTTTCTTCCAGTAAAGCAATAAGAATTATCCACATATACAAGAAGAGTTTGCAGAAGTATCCATGAAAACCTAAAGTAGACGTATACATTTGTTTTTCAAGTTAAACATTAGTTTGCAGACTTAAAATGAAACTCATGAACCAAAAATATAATACATGCTTTCTATTAATTAGTAATATATTTTCTATGTCCCTTCCTAGTAAATCATTGCCACTATCTTCCTTAATTTTATGTAGAAACATGTTATTTAATAAATTAATAAAATACAGACAAATAAAAGGAAGTAAAAATTAACTTGTCATGTATTCTTCAGGTTTTCAGACCAACTAGGTGTCTCAGTAGTAAATATTCAAATGAGCAGCAGATGTTCTTATTAGCATACAAACATATAAAATATATCAGTTTGACTATTGTGGGGTTGTGTAATATTCAGATTCCCATTTCCCAACCTATGGCTAGTGATATCCAATGGTCCATTTATTATCTCTCTATTATACCTTAAAGAGTCAGACGAGGGAAGAACTTGAATCAGAAGGTTATGTTTGTCATTGGTTTACCTATCAACAACTGAAAAAAAGTTTAAACTGGATAAAAAATGTTGTGGATTTGACTTTGTTAAAAATGAATTGGAAATTCATCCAGAATTGGTTTAATGTCAGGGTTCCAAGTAATAGATCCATTGCAAGCAAAAACTCCAGGGCAGTGAACTCCTCAAAGAATAGCTTTATTGGAAATATCACATTGGCATCACATCTGGTAAAAACCAACTCTGAGAGGCCCCTTGGTTTTCACCTAATTAAAAGCAAACGTTTTTCTCTCAGTCCCAAACAATCAGTCACATGGCCCAATCAAGTAGCCTCCACAGGTCTGATGACATCACTCCTCCTTACTCTGGCCAAGTGTGAGAACGTCCATGGTTCCCAGGGTAAAGTATTTTCTTTTGACTACACAGCCCCAGCTATCTCTAATCCCCCTCTCCCTCTCCCTCAACTCCATTGTGGCAGCACTGAGGCTCCAAGATGGCTTAAACCAGATCGCTTTCAGGGTTGACAATGATGAATGTATTATTGCTAAGAACTATAAAATGTTATTGATTTTTTTAAAAAAAATTTTATTTGTTTAAATTACATTTATATGCCGCCCTTCTCCGGAGACTCAGGGCGGCTTACAATTTTTGGGATACAACCCAGTGTGCTCAGCAATAGCCTTCATTCCATTGTATATGCCTGCTTATTACTAAGCGGCATTTTTACAAAGTCAGCTTATTGCCCCCAACAATCTTGGGTCCTCAGTTTACCTACCCCGAGAGGATGGAAGGCTGAGTCAACCTTGAGCTTGGTGGGCTTGGAAAGTGAACATGTAAAACATTGTATGATTCAGTAGGCAAGGAACGTTGGCTATAATGTGATGCTTGAACAAAATATGTGGATGAAGGGTTTAAATTTTACATTAAATTATAATCTAAAAGAAAATTTCTATAAAATGATGTATTGTTGGTATTTAACACCAGGTAAGTTATCTAAGATGTATAAAGGTATGTCAAATGAATGCTGGGACTGTTTATCATCCATGGTGGACATGTGATAAAGCAAAAAAAAAATTGGAGTATGATTCATATTTTAATACAGAACATTTTGAAAATGGAGATAAAAATGAAACCAGAACTTTTCCTTTTGGGCTTAATGGAAAAAGAACTGGAGAAAAAATTTTGGATCTTTGTTACTATATATGTTGACAGCTGCAAGACTATTGTATGCACAAAAATGGAAGAACACTTCGATTCCTACTATGGACGAATGGTTGCAGAAGTTGATGGAGTTGGCTGAAATGGCAAATTTGATCATTTTGATTAAAGAAAAGAACATTAGTACTTTTGTTTCCACATGAAGACTGCTTCTGAACTTCGTGCTTGATATGGAAAAGAATGAGACTCCGACTTTGGGTTTTACTGATAGATATTTATAGAAATGACTTGTTCATACTATTATGGAAAAGCAAAAAAGCTGTGATTTGATGTTAATGCCTTATTTTACTGTAACAGAGAGAGTCGAAAGTCAATGCATCTTCTTACCTTTCTTCACTTCTCTTTCCCCTTCCCCCTGCACTGCTTTTCTATTTATTTTGCATTTTATAATACTTTATAACTCAATAAAAAAATTGTAAAACACAAAAAGAGTCTTAGCCCTACAAAGTAAACCAGACTAAGACATTGATGTCAATAGGTCAAGGCTACTTTTATTATATCAGCCATAGCAGCAGAATTTTGCAAATCTGAATGTGGTTCCCCCACTGCTTCCTTTGTTTATCTTCATGGGAACTAAGGAAGAGTTTGCCTGAGAAGGTTTCTCAAGTTGTTTCCTTGGCCCAGGCTTAAGCTTCTCTTCCTTTGCCTTGGTAGCAGCTCTACTACCCACCTTTCAAGGCCATTCCCTCTGTTCTCTACAAAAAGAAAGCAAAAAAGGAAGAATTTCAAGTAATGTTAGGATTGCAAATTGCAGAACTAATGCACGAATAGGCAGGGAACTGTCTAAAGCTAGAGTTGCCACCATTTCCTCCAATTACAAAACTTTAAATTCAACATGGAAGACGAGGCAACCACAGTGAATCTTCTTTCCCTGCCTCTCTTTTTCTCAACCTTCCTTTCTTCTATGTACACAACATCGGGGCATCTACATACAAGAAGTGGGAGATACTGTCCGGAGAACTATGGGGAAAAGACCAGTAATGCCTATTGTGGTTTGTTCTGATGATTAGACAGGATAGATAGTAGAAAGAAGAGAGTTATGTTGTAACGATAGAGTCCCATTTTATGTCCTGCCCTCTCTTGGTTTTTTTTCCTTCCCTCAACTGTATCCTGCTGCTTTATTTCTAAGTTGCTCTAGACTATAGATTAAATTGCCAAATGTCTGGTTCTTGTAATACTCTATTTTCAACAGCAGAATGTAAACCAGAGTTATATATAAAACAGACTGGAAAAAATCTAGGCTTTCAATATAACTGTTCAATTGCATCTCTCCCCTGCCAATAAAAAAAAAGAACAGTGGAGACCATTTTGGCATTCAATATGAAAAACATAGATGTTTTTGTAACTATTAACAATTTTCTTATCACAGTGCCTCAAAATTCTGTAAATTTGGGATATTCATGGCCATTGTGAGCCCTGTTGAGTTTGAAGTGTTTGTTCATTTAATTTGCAAATACTCATACATGTCCTCATCATGTCTGTATATGTATGTATGCATGCGTATAATACTGTAAAAAATATTCTCCTGGTGACTACATAGTCATATCTATGTCATTTCCTAGGAAACAATATGTATCCTCACCACCACTGTCTTCTTTTCAGATGCTTTCTGGGTGTCTGGTGTTTCTCCACTGAAGTTCAAACTGTGCCTAATTTTGCTTAGCTTCTAATCCCTGGTCAGGTATATCATAAACATGCTTATTTTAGAATTTCAGTGTTTTGCTCCTGAGCAGATAGATCTGAGCTGACTTACAACCATTGCACATCCCCAACTTTGATTTTGGGTTTTACTGATTAGATAGGTTTGTTGTTATGGGAATGAATGGTTTATACTATTATGGAAAAGTACAAAGTTGAGGTTTGATGCGATTATCTTATTCTACTGAACCAAAGGGAATCAGAAATCAATGCCTTTTCTTCCTTTTTTTCCCCTTTCCCTACACATTTCCCTTTCCTTCTCTCTCCCTTGTTTTCCTTTTATTTTCTTTTGTATTTCATAATATAAATTAATTAAAAAAAACACTGCACATCCCCCAGTCACATAATCAAAATTCAGATGCTTGGCAGCCAGTTCACATTTACAATGATTGCAGCAGCATGCCAGGGTCACATGATCACTATTTGCAACCTTTCCAGCAGGCTTCCAACAAATAGGGAAAGCTGGATAGAGAAAGCTGGATTCACTTAATGGCTGTATGATTTACCAAACAACTGCAGTATTTTCCTTAATAATAATCATGACTCTAACCATCTTGCTAAGCAATGAAAATTCTGGTTTCATTTGTGGTCATAAATTAAGGACTGCCTATAAAGCATTATTCTATAGAGGGACTATACTGGGGTGTATCAAACGGTATTAAGCGGGATTGGTTCCTATAAGCTTTCCTTCATTGTATGCCAGAATATGAATGTTGAAGACCCAAGTGAGACTCATTCAGAGCCAATACATAAATTCTTACATTTTCTTCATCTGTCTTAGAGGCAATAAAGTGCTTATTGTGTTCCGGGATAGTAGAAGGTTTTTGTTTTGTTCTGTTTTTTAAACGTTTTCTTATGTGCAGGCTGTTTAAAAGAAACAAACAAACCTTACCGATACTTCATATATTAACTGTCTTAGCAAATGTGTTTTATTGTATTGGCATGTTTGATTACTTCTCATAATTAAGAAGCAGCTCATTTAATTTAAAAGGTGGAAAGGAAATGTACAGACTTTACAAATAAGTTCCTGGAACTGTTTTCTATCAGACATATTTTCAAACACACCAAATAATATGCAGCTTCCTTCATTGCTGTCTTGCGAGGAAGTCATTTGCACCCAGAGAAATGAATATAAAATGGATAAATAATGTTTCCTTCCTAACACAGAGATACTTCTTGGCTCTTTCGTGCAGCTTCTTATTGGCCAGGTGCAAGAAAATGGATAAAACAGTCCCTGAATGAATTTACTTTACTAGAGGCAGAGATCCCCACTAACTTATATGAATCTTAAGATAATTTTACAGAATGTGAGCAGGTGGGGAGCATTAAACTGCCAACATAGACATGACCAGGTGACCTGAAACTACTTATTTGTAAGTCACTCTGTATGGCTGGTTTTGCATTGACATCAAGTCCCTGACTGTAGTATATGACTGTCAACTTGCTTATAGGTTGTCCTTTAAGCAGGTGGCTGGGTGGTGAAGTATTTGTTTAGCACAGGGATGTCAAGCTGGTGGCCCATGGGCCAGATGCGTCATGCACAGGTCATGCCCACCCCAGCTCCACAAAGGAAAAAACATAACATGATGCCCGAATTTGACACCCATGGTTTAGCACATCATGGCTAACTACAGGTGGAGAGAGAGTCATTTGAGAGTCATGAATTTAGTTTATCCTGCAAGAAAAGATACAGCACTAATCTCAGCATCTGCAGTTACAAAAAGATACCAGAAAACAAGAGCGATCTTAATGTAAACCTCTGTTATATTGAAAGGAAAGAAAGCAAGAGTCAGCATACAAGACAGAAATTCTGGTAGCTGTGTTGAACTCATGAACTCTAGGATGGAATTTAGTATAGATTAAGAAGAATAGATTTAGTGCTGGCTAAAGAGCAGTTAATTACACAGAGGGG
The DNA here is from genome assembly GCA_009733165.1 of Naja naja. NCBI lineage: Eukaryota > Metazoa > Chordata > Lepidosauria > Squamata > Elapidae > Naja > Naja naja. Next base: position 101,421,302 of record CM019150.1, on the reverse strand, counting down.
CAAAGGTCTTTGAAAACAGCAGCTGGCTGCTATGGAGAGCATTCCTAGAATGGAAAAATGAGAGACACCTTTCTTTTATTCTCATTGCATCTTAAAACTCCCAGGGTGTCTCCATGCCTTTAAGAAGCCATAACTGTTGGGTGGCAGATACAGCCCCTCTATTGTTTCCTGTATCGATGCTAAACAAAACCATGGCATCTCTTTTCCATCCAACTGAGCCACTAACTACAGATTCTGACTCTTCCCTTAGAGTTGGATCCCCCCTGTGCAAGATTACTAAATAATTCCTGACTCTTTCTAGGATGATCTATCTGAATCCTCTTCCTCAATATGAAATATCACATTTAATGTAATCTGAACTGGGCAGCAAAGCTTTTTGTTTCCATTTAAATAGACTGGATGTCTCTGCAATGGCCTCCACCTTTTCCCCTCCAATGTCTTTAGTCCCTTCTATCCTTTTGTATATATTGCAGTTGGGCCTGAAGTCATAGAGAGCTGGATTATGACTAAGTGGTATATGCAAAGGATCAAAAGCTTAACAAAAATGGAGGAATATGGGAACCAATAATTACATTAGTTGAGATAAAGCCTCCATTACTCCTTTTCTGCCTTCCTAAGTTTGAGGATGTAGCTATTCCATTATCAAAGAAGAGCTCAAAATCAAAAGGCAATTGTTCTATATTTCTGCAGTTTCTTAGACACTGGTATTAATGACTTCACACAAAGCCAAGGGTTAGCAGCAAGCAGAAGCAAAGCTAAGGGATCACTTTTCTTTTCTTCTTAAAGCTCCAGCTGAGGATAAAGCACTACGTTCCAGATTAATGTATAGGTTTCTTTTCTTTTAACATTTTGGCCTCAAAATATTCTATCATATATAGAATAATGAAATTATTGATATATATTATATTGCTTTGTAATTTGAAGATATTTATGCCAAGAAACTGAATATGTCAAATAAACAATCCAATTCCTTTTTTTTTCTTGTTGCAGGCATTCACTGTGAAGATGACATCAATGAATGTCACATGAACCCTTGTCAGAATGGAGGGACCTGTGAAAATTCTTTTGGGAGTTATACCTGCCATTGTCTCACTGGAGAGAAAGATGGGATGTTTTATGGTGGTCAGAACTGTACAGAAATCCTCTTCGGCTGTGTTCAACATATATGTCAGAATGGGGGATTATGTATTCCTCATTTAAGAAATGGACAACATAGATTTAACTGCATATGTTCAGCTGGCTACACAGGAGTACACTGTGAAACCACAACAACATTGTCTTTTCAGGGAAATGGGTATCTTCAGGTAAACAGCGTTGCAGCCTCCTCCAAGGACTATTTTTATAACATAAACCTTAGTTTTTTGACTGTTCAGCCAACAACTTTGATATTTTACCGAGGGGACAAAGACACATTCGTGAAGCTGGAGTTACAGAATGGCTGTTTATACTTATCCATGCAAGTCAACAACCAACTGAAGGCCTTTTTACATATAGCCTATAATGTCAATGATGGTGAATGGCATTCAGTGGAAGTCACCATAGCCAGAGCAGTAACACTGAAGTTACACAAGAGCTCTTGCACAGAGTCATGTCTTAGTCAGACTGCTGCCATAGTAGATAGCAGGCAGGCAGTGATTGCTTTTCAAAACGTATTTTTGGGTGGCTTGCCGGTAGGGAACAATGGCTCTCTACTAAATATCTACAATACACATTCTGCACCCTCATTTGTAGGCTGCCTTCAGGATGTAGAAGTGGATTTCAGCATTATTATCCCAGAGAACTTATCATCGGACACATTTTTAAACGTCAAATCAGGCTGTGTTAAAAAAGATTGGTGTGAGTACCAACCTTGTCAAAATAAGGGCCGTTGCAACAACTTATGGCTGAACTATCAATGTGATTGCTACCGGCCTTATGCTGGACCAAACTGTACTACAGGTAAGAACATTATCTCAAAACTAGGATTTTTCATTATAATTGAAATTGTATTATCAGCCAGGATTTTTCAAGCTATGTTCTGTAGAAGAAGTCTAGGTCCAACTAAGGGATCTCCTGGACCCAATTTGAACAGTCAACATTTCTACCAGAAAAGATTTGCCTTTTGATCAAGGGTTCTGGGAATTGTGTTTTAAACTAACAATTTCCATAGCCTGAGAAAGTTTGCCAACCTATGTTGTAAGCCTGCTATAGAGAGACTTGCAGAGTAACATGGTAATTGAAAATGCCTTAGCTAAAGGGATGGTAGCATGGAATTTGTACTATATTTGTATTAATATAACCCATGCCTGTACAGAGTGATACAGGCATGGGTTATATTAATACAAATTAATATACTGCCTCTCTTTTACATCTATCTTGGCCATATGAATACATCTACCTTGAATTCACCAGCAATTAGCCACAATCAATTCAGGCTATTTGTCTATGATATGTACATTAATTGGCAGAAATGGAAAGGTACTGTTTTACTACTTTGTGGATTTTTGTTACATCTGTAACCTAATATACTAAGGCAAATTTGTTGTGTAACTGAGGAAAGGCTACCAAAAATCCACAAGACCCATATACCTCAGATTTTCTCGAAGACATGAAATCCGCTGTCTCAGATGTACATGCATACTTGGTTCAAATATGTTCTCACTGAAGAAGCTTTCCTAAGAAATCATCATCACTTATTGTTCTGTGGAATACCTTTAACTTTATGTATTAATTTTTTATTAATTTTTTATTGTGCCCGTTTCATTGATTACAATGACTCTGGGCAGCTTACAATATAATAGAAAGTAATAATAATAATAATAATACAAGGCAATTAAAATTAGGAGAGTTAAATAGAAAAACCTAAAAACCAAGATGATGGGCAGCCTAAGGGTGTAGATCTTCCCCGTCAGCCACCTCCAACATAGTATACCCCTATTGGCTTCAGGCCAAGCAGCAGAGACAAATTTTCAGGCTCTTCTAGAAGACCATAAGTGTGGGGGCGGACCTCACCTCTAGGGGAAAATAGTTCAGAAGGAGAGGCCCAGGGCAGAAAAATCTCTTCTCTTGGACCACACCAGCTTAAATTCTTTGGCAGATGAGATCTGAAATAAGCCCTTTTTTTGCTGGAACAAATGGGGCAGGCTAGTCCCATCAAAGGGACACTGCAGAATCACATTTTTAAAAAATTCTGGAGGAATCAGAAGCTGTCTGCAACTCACTAAAGCAACTATGTCTTCTTCAGCAACTACCCTCCATAAGTGCTATACAATCTTGAGGAAAGATGCCGTTGGTTAAATTACTTGATTTATTTATTTATTGGTTCTGCAGGCCTCCTCAATCACCAGTTGCAACCCTAGACAGCAATTAATTTACTTTAATTAACAACTAAAGTAAAGCAAGAAGTCAAAAGAAAAACCAACAATAGCCAAAATTGTATAATTTATCAAAGGTCATATCTGAAAACTGCATGACAAAATTAAACAGACATCCTTCAAGAAGCACCCCCCAAAAAAATTCCTTGCCCATTTGGAAGAGTCAGTTTTTCAACAGTCTACAAAAACACAGTAGAGTTAGAACTATGTAGATTTCAGGGAGAATAATTTTACTGTGGGCATGTACAGCCACAAAAAAGGCCTATTTATGTAGCTTTGCCAGATGAAACTGACATACCAAGAGGCCTAGGATGCAGCCAATCCTGACAGATTTTACTAGAGAAGAAGAAATAATCAAAGAAGCATAGTCCCATAAGCATCTAGATCAGTGGTGGGATTCAAATTTTTTTACTACTGGTTCTGTAGGCATGGCTTGGTGGGCATGGCAGGGGAAGGGTACTGTAAAATCTCCCATCAGAAGTGGTATTTGCCGGTTCTCCGAACTACTCAAAATTTCCGCTACCGGTTCTCCAGAACTGGTCAGAACCTGCTGAATACCCACCTCTGATCCAGATCCTAAAGTGACAATCAACATCTTGAAGTGCACCTAGAAGCAAACCACCAACCACTGTAAATTGCAGTAATAATGGTGTTACATGAATGACCTAAGAAAAATCCATAAATGATTCTTACTCGACTGCATTTTGGATCAGCTTTAGCTTCTGAGTGATCTTCAAGAATAGTTTTATATAGAGTTGTCTGATGCATGAATGACCATTGGCACACAAGATGACCAGACATCACCCGCAAGTGTGATCAGTGTCATGATGATAGTTTACCCAAATCTAAAGATGAACTGGAAAGGATCCAGATAACCTTCCAGAACCATGCAGAGTTGCAATTTAACTCCAAAAAGAGAAGGTTGGATACAGGTCAAACATTATCCAATGCTGCTGGATCCAGAGATGGTTTCCAGAGTAGGGAATGTACCAAAGCAGGCAGGACCATGTCTGGTTGCAGACAAGTGCTATATGTCCAAAGTATTTTTTGCTTTTAACTCCAAACTGCTGTATATCCCTGATAAATAAAATCCCTCTGCTAGAGGTACCCTAATCTTAACTTCTTATAGACACATATATTGGTACTTCGAATGATAGCCAAAGTAACTGATAACAAGCTAATTCCCAACCAAATGCCTGTAGTTCTCAGATTCAAAGGCAAGGATACAAATTAAATAAAAGCAGCTACTCAAACAAGAAAATTATAACATACACATGATGTATGCCTCTCTACCTGAGAGTAAATCCTAACAAAATGCATAGCAATCCATATTTAGCAGACATATGTCCAACTGTGCATTCTTCTCAAATATGTATCTGCCTTGGCTTGAGCTGCCTCCAGAATTTGCTTTCAAATGTATTCATGCCAAAAAGTAGAGCTAAAATATTCTTACAAAAAGGGCTGGTGTCCCACCCACCGCTGGCAGGAAAAGTAGGAAGCTAGAATATCCACAACAAATATCATTATAGAGGTTTGTTTCAATTCCCCACTTCTTGTAGATATGGCACAATTGTGCTGAATTTAGCATTTTATAGAATTAGAGGGATTCATGTGAGCTTTTGTCCTGTAAAACTGTTTGTGAGGTCCTTTTATCTGGAAAATGTACTCCTCAAAATGCATTCCTATATTTTAAAAATACTATATTTTCTGTGCTGTTCTTCATGGTCCACACCTACATTTCCTACCCACCCCCAGTTGTTCCTATTGGAAAATGACATTGCAGGAGCCATAATTATAGTCGACAGCTTTGAAGTTTGGCAGTAATTTATCCAAAGGTTTGAAAAGCAACTTTGGAAAAGAGAACTACATCTGGTAAATATGTTTGCTTCTTTATGAAGCAAAATTAAAACCATCCGTCTTCCAAGAGGAGTTTTTGCTTCCAGTAGAGCTGTTGCAAATGATTAGAACCTATTTGAGATGCCTTTTCTTTCTGGGCACAATATTCTCCTCAATTCGCAGCATCCAACATTTTCAGAATGTACATATACGCTCACAGAGGGAAATGAAATTATGAAACAATCTCATTCTTTTATTCACTCAAATCAATATTAATGGGATACTTTCCTAATCATCTTGAAATCTGGTTCAAAAAGAATCCTGATTTCTAGAAAAATAAGAAAAAATATAGAAATTTTTTTTCTTGAAAGTATGTTTAAAATCCCCATGTATCTCAAATCTTATTTCACAATTTTACCTCATATTTTATCACTTCACAACAGAAGCCAGATGACAATGATAAAATAGGACAAAATGAAGAATAAAAAATTATAATCAATGATTTTTTATTTTAAAATTTAAATTTAAAAATTTTAGACTAATGATTGTGAAAAATGTATGAGATATAGCTACAGATGGAAAGAGATAAGTCAAAATTGGTTTGCAATACTTTGGTTTTCACTTTCTTTAAGGGTCAAACTGCATGAGTCACTAAAACTCCATAATCGTAATATTGCATTTCTTGATTTAGTTTTTCCTTGGCTAGAGTGAAAATACTGGATATCAGTATGGGAAGACCTCATTTAAACTGGAATTTTTGATAGGGAGCTGCCCAGAATTGGCTGGAAGACAGGTGGCTATATAAATGTTTTAAGCAAATAAAATAAATACAACTTTCAATAGTAATAACGCACTGCAGTTGGAGCTGCCAGTTCACTTTTCATAAATAGGACAAAATGCTTGAAAGGGAGATTTGGTCACAGATTTCCATCTTCGCTAAACTACTGGATTTCAAACATTTATATTAGGAGCCAAGGACTAATCCTAAACAGACAGACAGAATCCCTGGGGGGGGGGAGACATGTATTCCATTACTGTGATTATTTTTCTGTTGGAAGGCCAGTTTTAAGTGGCACCAAGAGAGGAAGATAATTGAAGTTAGGATTATTCTGGTGCAACCCAGTCTATTAACCTGGTGGGAGAGAATATTATTTGGACTCAAATTTAATCAAGAAAAGTTGGCAAACGGTTAACAAGTGCTGAGCAGCCTTTTCACTACACCCTGAACAAGCAAGACCCAACCACTGATTTATTTGGATCAGCCTCCAGACACGATGGCTCAAGAGGTTAATTTTGACCAAGATTTATGCTAGGATGCAGATCATATTCAACATTTCTCTTGAAGCAGAGTAATTGGAAACTGCATGCGTGTCTGGCTACCTTTTTGAAGATTCCCCTTGCTTCCTCTCTTTGTAAGGTGGTGGCTCTTCCTGTCACGTGCTGGCTTTGCTGCATGGTAAGCTTTCACCCTTCAGCAAGAAAAATGACTTTTCCCTAAACAGAGGAAGAAGGAGATTGACCGGGTGGGGGGAAAAGGACACGGTCCTTTTATAGTTAAAAACACCCATTTCAATCTGGAGGAAAGTTTATGAATGTGGGGTTAACAAACACATAGAGAAAGAAACGGAAGGCACTTTCGTTACCAATTTTAAAATCTGTTTGCATTTGGTTTTTAAGTGAACTCTGTTCTCCAGGCTCTAGGATTTACTTGCTCCTCTGAAATAAACTGAAATAGCTAGGTAGCCTTTGAGAGTTGCAGAAAGGATTTTCACAGTGACCGCTCTCCTGTTTTCATGGGTCTTAGGCTCCTTCATTAGAATAAACGCTGCAGGCAAACATAAATAAATAAAAAACGGCCTGCGGATATCTCAGCCCCACTGTTTTTTGGTGCCGCGCATATGAAAGAAGAGTCTGGGGATGGTGTTTGTGAGGCATTCCTTTTATGGATTGATTTTGATTTTAAATAGCTTAATGCTGTTAACGCTCCTTGTTCTATGAAAGATGTGTGTGTTGCAGAACTTAGTTCTAATTAGCCTTCAATATTTTGTAGCTGTGAGCAATGATACCCATGAGAATACACTGAATGTGTGTTTTTTGCAGTTGGGCAACAAAATTGGGTAACACTTTAACAATTCTCACCCTCATTCAGGTATTAGTTTCTTCCTTTTGTGGAACCCAATTCTCACTACACTTCAACCTTCCCTAAACCACATGTTTTTTTAAAAAGTTTTGGATAATTTGCTCTGAATGATATATTACTGGGATGGGATAAGTATCCCTAAGGTCCAGGCTTATGTCATATCAAATTGTATATGAATTATGGCAACTCCAAGTTATATGCAGGAAAAAAGTAAGGAAAGAATGAAGTAGACTAGCCTCAATTGTTGCTCCAACTACACATTTGTGGGTCTTTCAAAGTGATCCATTTCTAGTTGTGTTGTTAAAATAGAAGAAGTGTACCTATGGGACCACATGCTCATTCTGACCCAACAATAGAAGGACAGAACCTATGATTCAGCCATGAGTGACATTAAGAGACTTTGGCACTCCTCCGTAATATCTATTTCTGTGACAAAATCATAGATATAAATAAAAAGTCCTTCTGGGCCAAGACTGTCCTGCATTGTGAAACTGTCAACCTACTTTTCCTTAGCAAATCAGTTCTAATGGGATTCAAGGTACCTGGTTGGAAAATAGTTGCATTTCCCTTGGATCTCAGGACTTTGTGGCATGAACCAAATTCCCATTATTCTGAGGTTGATCATCAAAGCTTTCTTCAAACATAGGTAATTGTTTCATAACTCCTGTAATTGATAAATGGTATAAAGCCATTACACTGGTCAACAGAGTGGAATTGTCTGTTTATTTTATTTCAAGTTTCAGCTCTTCATCTTAGAAGCTGATTTTGGGGACACTCAGCTGGAGAACATCCACTTGGGTCATTCCTCATTTTCCCTTTTTCCTCTTTGGGTTTCAAAGAAAGATCATTGAGAAAGTCAAAGGAGAATGCTGGCACTGAGATATCTAACTGGAAATGAGGTGATTGAACTGTAATGAAATGAGTTACTACATTCATTGGTGGTCAAAAACTATTTTAACTGAAGACCAAAGCTGATTTTTCTGCTATGAACTGTGCCAAACTGATTGATGTTTAGTTGGGCCAACAACTGAGGGTAGTCCATTTCCTTTTCTCCAACCTTTTTGAGTGATTTCAGCTCTTGGTCAGGACTATAAAAACATAAGCATGCCCATAAACACTCCATTTTTTTCAATTTTAAATAATTTGTTAGCCTATTCTTATGTTTATCTATTTCTTATCTATTCCTCATCTGACAAAAAAAATCTTGTTGGACCTTACTTGCTATAGTATTTGACAAAACCTAGCAATCACTGTCATTCACATTTGATAAAAGATAGTTTACACAAAATTCATCCAGCCTTCCTGTATTTTTCATTAGGAAGTCCAGCAAATAGCACGGCTATCTTTATAGAAAACACAGTGTAATAATACTTGTTTCACCATTCTTTGGGTTGCATAGGCATTAAAGCTTATTATATGATATCTTGCATTTTTTTCTTTAAATACTACTATATACAATGCATCAAATGCTCTACAATATATTGGTACTGTATTTGTTCCAAAGTATCTTGATGATTTAAAAATAAGGATGTGATTTCCCAAGTAAAATTGGTTTTGAAGTAAGTTGATGTACTTGCCAGTCCATATCATTGACATATTTTTTCTTGGTCATTGACCATATTTTACCTATCACATTAAAACTAGGAAATCTGAGAAGAGCCAATAGCAATAAATTTGCCTTTCTAATGAACATTTTAAGCTGGATTGAAATATGTCTGATCAGTACCAGGAGTGCTAAATCAGGGGAAAAAATTAGCATCACTTATCAGTGAAAACTACTCAGTGACTGTTCAGTATTCTAATTGTCACTCAGCCATTTCAGTTAATCCATTTTGTCTCTATCAGCCCCAATCTGATTTTCCATTCCTCTACTTCCATGCATTATAATATATGTCATATATTGGTAGAACAGTTCTTGCTGATATGATGTTCAGGGGAACTTGTTAACTAATCAGACTGATTTTTATTAATAAATTATTAGAAACATGTATTTAATAGAAACATAGGTTTAGAGTATTAAAAAAAGAGTATGCCCCAGACTCCACTCATTCCATCCTGATTGTCTTCTTCTCCCAAATCCATCCTGGTTTTGAAAAGTTGGCTCCACGTGGCCGGATTTATGTAACACAGGTTGAATCAAGAGACATTGTATTTAAAATCAAATTTAGCAAGTCTACACACCAACCAGTTCAACAGGTCACTACTCTAAAATCAGGTACAGAAGCTCATTTTTATTTTACCACTAAAAGTATAATTAGTATCAAATATTTAGTTTAAATTCAGGGCTGGGTATTGCTGAACTATGATTTGTTAATACTCAAATAGCATTTTTTATATTAAAAGAGGTTATTACTTTCTCTCTTTTTCTCATGTGAAAGCAAGAATACATTCCAGGAAGATTTGGTCATGAGGAAACCACTGGGTATGCTGCTTTTTCCATAGAAGAAAGTCATGAAAATGTCACAATATCAATGTTTGTGCGAACACGCAAGCCTTTTGGCTTCTTATTGGGTCTAGAAAGAAACACGTCCCTATTTCTCAAGGTCTGGCTAGAAGATGGAAAACTTGCAATGTCAGGTCCACACTCCAACAAATTCTTAAGTATGCAGATTATGAACGATGGAAATTTCTATTTCATTTCTTTAAAAATGGGGCCAAATACAATGGACTTGTTCCAATCATCAGAAAAGTTGGGCTCTGTTTTACACCCTTAAGAAAAATACACAGAAGGGATATTCTCTACATCGGTGGATTACCAGACAAGCAAGAAACCATTCTAAATGGTGGCTTTTTCAAAGGCTGCATTCAAGATTTAAGACTCGGCAACTACCCACTTGAATTTTACCCGCTCACTGCTTCACTGAATTCTGTCAGCAGCAAAAGCACCCTGATCAATGTTGTTGCAGGATGCATTGGAGAGGACCTCTGCAAGGTAAGGAACCATTTTTTAAAGGTTCTGTTCCCATGATTAAAAAGAATTTCCCTTTGACATGGTAGAGTTCCTAAGCAACATGTGACAGTAAGTGTCATGCCCTTGTTGGAGTCCAATTCTGAGGGCGAGATTGAGCAGCTGACAAGGAATGTGAGTGTGGATCTGGTGGCTGTGGAAGAAATGGGGGGAGGGCACAGTCCGGCTGGGCATTCAGAGGAAGATGGAGGGCCATCCCCTGTTCATCCTAGGGCATGCAGGGAGGAACAGAGAAGGGAGCCACGTGGCTTATGGGAGAGGAAAGGGCCCTGATCCCTTTCATGGGCTGCAGCTGGAAGACTGTTTAAAAGGGCAAACTGCACATGGCAAAGTTGCTGGAAGCAAAGCGTGCATTATCTTTGTTGAGGCTTATCTGGGTTTTGGCGTCCTCCCAACTGTGGGTGCTTCAGTGTAATTTGTGTTGGTTTTTTTTATTATTTCTAATTATCTTTACTTTGGATTCGGACTGCATTTCTTCCCTTCATAGACTGTTCTTGGAAGAGTTTGATCTCCAAGAATAACTGGACATTGGGGGCCAAGTTGGAGGCATTAAAGGGAATTTATCTACTTTGGTGACTTTGTTATTTTTGTGCCACACCTCAGGTCATCACAGTAGGAATATGTCAAGGCTGTCTGTGAAAGAGGTGGGTAAGATCAGATTTTGCCAAACTGCTTTGCAGTTTGTGGGCAGTGATACCACAAAGTGTCTAGTAGACTGGAAGGGCAGCTCTTAAATCTCTCAGTAATGACAACCAGTAAGCAAAGCTGCTGTTCATTAAGAGCAACTTGAACTCACTGTAGTTCCCAAACCAAAATATTCTCATAATTACTTTAAAACCACCCTTTACAGAACAAGCTAATCATGGGGCATGTTACAGGCATTTAGACCTGGCATCAAGATTCATAAAATGTTAAACAAGAAGTGAATGATGTATTGCTGAAGAAATATAAAAGTAGCCAAAAATGGATTAGACGTATCAAAAAACCTCACAACTTTTAACACTTTATAAAACATGGCATCCTAAAAAAAACTATTATCCATGAATTATATGCAAGGGAATGTACAGGCTTATGGAATATATTATATTGTGGATTCTGTGTTTTTACGATGTATGTTTCACATTAAGCAACTATTCATTTAAATCTCAAACATTTAGGGAGATTTTGATGATTTCCTTATAAGCTTGCCTGATTTTCTCCTCAAGAGTTTGCCCTGTTTTCAACTTTTAAATTATACCATTATATATATATAAGTTTTTTTTAAGGAAAAGATGACATTCCTTCATTTTCACTTCTTCTTGCCATTTGAAGCCTTCCAGAGGAATAACAACTGAACTCACAGCATGCCTAACCGTTGTCTAAGCCACTCTCTTTCTGTGCTTCTCTATTACATGGTTTCTGCTGCTTTCAAATGCTATGGCTAGTGCTCACCAATACTTTGTGCTTTCTCATTATTTGTTTTCTTCTTCCCCTCACAAGTGCCAGCTGAGGAGACTTCAATCTAAGGGTTTTACAGTAAAGCAGAAGCAGATCTGATCCCTATTTATAGACATTTTTGCTTCTCCTACCATTCCAGGCTCAAGAGCAAGATGCAGCCATAGTTAATACTATAGGGGAAAGCATGTGGTTACAAAAAAATGCTGACAAGCTATTATTTCTCTTCACAACTTAAAAGAAGCATTTTAACGCAATAGGAATGGCATTCGGGTCCCTTAACAGTAAATATTAAGAATTTGTTTCTTTTTCTTTTTTATGGAAATCAGACAAATGGAGCGGAATACATGGTGTAAAAAAAGAACTGGCAATTTATTTTATTTTTATATGCAATGGTGGAAAGGATTTTTATTGCTCCAGGACCTGCAAGAGTTCAGGGAATTGGGAGACTGATTAAATTTTGCTTTTCCAGTATTCGGCTGGAAGATGAGCACAGATTGCTTCCTAGTGTTCCTAGTGGGTTCTTAGTATTTCTAGGCCTGCAGAAGTAGCTACAGTTCTCGATTTCTTCAAATTATGAGAGAAACAGTAGGTCTGGGAATTCCCTGAATGCATTAATGGAGTCCTTTGACAAGCATGCTATTTATAATTTTGGTTCTATGAGGGCTTACATACATGTGCTACTTCATGTCAGAACCATTATGTAGTGAACAGAAGCCAGCTCAAGATAAAAGTAATAAAAAATATTTTTAAAAAAGTAGACAAGATCTACTTTTCATTCCTTCTTCACAACTTTATAGCCTGACAGTTCCTCTGACTTGAGAAGTTCTAAGTTATTTTCCCCTTCAACCTGGACTCTTTGCTTTCCTCCATCCTTTACATCCATTTAATTACGCACCACGCAGGCATGCATTCAGTTGAAACATGGGGTTTTTTTTGTACAGCTGAATGCACAAGGAAGTTAATAAAATTGTATAAAAATACAAAAATAAATAAAAGCAAGACTTTAAAATTACACATATTCAAAAATCCTGCTCTTGTTTTACTAGTTTTCTGTTTGCCTTCTCTTCAATTTGTCGGCAGTTGAAAGACAAAACAAAATCCCCAAGGAAGAAGCATTTCTACAATTAGTTTGAAAAAAATAATGGCTGGTTAGAGCTGTTTTCTATACAATAGAGTGCCTTTATAATAGGCAAAACTGCTATTACGCCCTACCAGTATTGTCTGTATTGACGTGGGATACTATATTTTTTCATTTGAAAACAATAATAATAAAATCATCCACGGGGGGTGGAGACCTTTGTGTTGTGGGAAGTAGCAAGAGAAAGGCTAATATTTATTTTCCTCCCTCCGTTCTTTTTTGCTTTTTGGTCTAATCACTTCTCCCTTCCCTGAAGTTATTAGCTCAGAGCAGGAAAAGAAATGCAGGCCCAAAATTGTTACCTATGCTCCCCACAACAACTCCCAAATGGGTCTCCTAGCAGCCTTAGGATCTAATTTAGATCTAGAGAAAGTGGCACAGAAGATTGAACTTCCTCTCTCACAGTACCACTATTCTCATAAAAACTGGAGCCTCCCCTCCCCCCCCACCCCATGGCTGTTTGAAAGGGCAGAGAAGTTGAAAGACTTGATCTCAGATTTCTTGCTTCCTGTCTATTTCCCAGTTGAGGGTGAAATCAGAGGCCTTCACTAACTCTGCTACCTAAGATACTTTAGCTGGTCAGGTCAGGAAATTAACTGAGAATTTTTTGACATTCGAAACAAGTATTTTGCCAATGAATTAAAGCCGCCACTTTTTTTATTGGGTTTGCTTGCTTAGCAAACAGATAAATAGGCCAGGGTGGCTGCCGGCTCCGCTCTAATCGTTGCGTAAAAGAAATGGATAACATATGGCCTGCAAAATGTGGGATGGAAAATTTCCTTTAGTCCATCGGCCATCCTGATGATGAAGTTACTCAACATCTGGAAGGCCAGACCTGCTGCATCCCTGATTAAATATATAGGAAAAATAAAACAAGACTAACTGCCACTAGTGGCATTGAGTGGAAGCCAGGAGAAAGGCAGATTCTTCCTTCCCGTGGGCTCTTTTCAATTGATTGGAAAAAACAGAAAACTTTGCTCCCTTTTCATTCCCATTTTTTCCCTTTTTAGTCCGCTCCATGCCAGAACGGTGGTGTTTGCTATTCAATCTGGGATGACTTCACTTGTACTTGTCCACCAAATATGGCTGGGAAAGCTTGCGGAGAAGTGAAATGGTGTGACCTCAGTCCTTGCCCTCCTGAAGCCCAATGTCTGCCGGTGTATCAAGGATTTGAATGCAAGTATTTCAGCTTCCTCCATTATTTGTATTCCCTTTTGCAAATTAAGGTAACAGAGCAACGCCTTTTTTTTCCCCCTGCCGTCCTTTCAGGGTAAATGCGTGATCTCCTTCTTTTGCTATGTTTGTCTTACCACATGTCTGAAATGTTACTGGGTTTCCTGCGGTAGTAGGGGATTGGACTAGAAAACTTCCAAGGCCTCTCACAACTATGTTATTCTGTTATTTTGGTTGCCTAATTATTGGCAACCAAAGATTCCAACTGAGGTGAGCATGACCTGTTATGACAAATGCTCTGTCCTAAACATTGGTAAAAAAAAAATAAATACACCAAATACAAGCTAGGCGGATATGACCTTGTTGGTGACCCTCACTCTGTCAAGGACCTTGGAGTTCTCATATCGAATGACCTAAGCGCCAAAGCTCACTGCAACAGAATTGCCAAAAAGGCTTTAAGAGTTGTAAATTTAATTTTACAAAGCTTCTCCTCTGCTAATACTGATTTGCTAACTAGGGCATTCAAAACCTATATCAGACATAAATACAATTGAGTGAGTCCAGAAGTATTTTACCAGAAGAGTACTACATTCCTCTGTTCGCAACAGAATATCCTACACTACCAGACTTGAGATTCTAGGCTTAGACAACTTTGAACTATGCCGACTAAGATTAGACTTAAGCCTAGTACATAAAATCATATCAGTTGATTCTTACCAGTTAATGAATATTTTAGCTTTAACCACAACAACATAAGAGCACACAACAGATACAAACTAAATGTACAAACTCGATTGCAGGAAGTACAATTTCAGCAACAGAGTGGTCAATATCTGGAACTCACTACCTGATTCTGTCGTCACCACTCCTTTACCCTCAAACTAACTTCTATTGACCTCACCCCATTCCTAAGAGGTCTGTAAGGGGCGTGCATAAGCGCACAATTGTGCCTACCGTCCCTGTCCTATTGTTCCCAATTATTAGTTCCTATTTCTTGTATTTAAACTTATGTTTATTCTTGTTTCTGTTATATTGTAAGCTTTTGACAAATAATTAAAAAGTAAATAACCAGTAATTTAAAAAACAGAAGACCTCAGATAGGCAACATAGATCAGCTGACGCACTACACAAGGCTTTGAATGGGATGCTAAGGATTGTACACTCCAAAAGTGAGCACAGTAGAGTGCAGTTTGGGAGGCAGATACTGTTCTGACCAAGGCTTCCTAGACCGTAACTACGCACACGCTTATTTTAAAAACAAGACTTATTTTATTGCACCGCTGGAAATTGTTTTCATTCCCAGCCAGAATTAATCTCAAACAGTCCCTTGAGATAAGCACCCACCTTTCTTTTCTGTGAAGTGCTGCCAATAACAGAAGTATCAAATGAACTAGAAAAACACCCAACCGAAGAACAAAGAGCTTCAAGAATGAATCTGAACCGCACAAACTACTTTGCTTCCTGCAAAGGTTTCATCATCTTTGCCAGTCCTTTATACCTGATGGGAGGGGCAATCACCTCCCAGCCTTACTCCTGAATTGGCCCTTTTGTTTCAGCTGCTCTCGCCTTCTAGCAGCTCTACGCACACACGCACTGGGAACAGGCTCCCCTGGATCCTTTGCCTTGCTGCTGCCAGGTTCTCTTGCTTTTAATACACAGAAGAATTTACCTGAGTGGCTCTAATGTAAATTTCGGTGTCAAATGTTGCCACTTAATTGCATATAGATCCATTATTCCGAAAGTCATAGTAAATCCTTAAAAACAATAGGAACTCCAATATGCATATAAGACAATGGTGGCTTGCATTTTGCAGTAATAACACATTAAGAAGAAAATTGCAGGGAGCCAATAGCTTTGCATAGTGTATAGAAATGCACATTTGCATGGTAAGATAGGAGGCAGGAGAAGGTGGCATGAATAAATTCCAATCCTTCTCTCCAAGGCAAGATTGTGGTTTCAGAGATGTGCTATTTTTTAGACCCTAAGATTCATCAAAATAAACAATACACAAACATAACAATAGAGAATCAATTTCTGATTGCCCAAATTTTCCTTGTTTTAGCAATATAATTTAGGACACACTGTTACTGTGTTAAGTTATCAGGAATCAGACATCCCTGCTGCTACAAATTTGAAATGATCTGCTAGTAGAGGCATGTCTATCTACTTTATGTGTGTTCTATATTTTGAAGAAGGAGTAAAGATGGAGAGAGAATGGAATGATTAATTTTGCAGAGGTTTTTTCTCCTCATAAATTGCCAAATATCCTTAATGCCACTAAGATTTGAAGCCCATAAACCATCAGGACAGAATAAGAATAGATGACACTACTAAGCAGAATGACCAAGGCCAACCCTCCTTTCTCAGAAAGCCACAAATTTTCAACTATCTAATTATATCACTCTACTTGCATCATTAAGAGGGGGGGAAAGTGGAAGGGAAATGCTTAGCTAACAGAATGTTGCCTTTTGACCGTTCAGAATCTATTCAAGGTAGTACTAATATATGTGGGCGGATAAAACTGGTTGAACATTTATGGGGTAGCAAAGGGATCCAGAAAAATCCAATTCTTTGTTGTGATGTTGTGATTTATCTACAGTTTTGCAACTCAGATCATTTAGCTGGCGCTAAGATAGTTCTAAAAACAGCACGGTGCTAATTCAGTACCACTGTCCTTCTATTTGAGGATACAGTGAGATCAGGTTAAACGTTTATACTGTCCTCAAATGTCCTCTTCTTCTTCTCTTCTGGAAAATTATTTCAGATGTGCATTTTCATGTTAATTAATTGCAGATTTTTTATCTGCAATTAAGTTTTTCAGCTCTATAGTCACACCAATCATTACAAAGTCAGGACAATTAAGGGACTAATAAGTATGGGCTATCAATATTTTAGACAATAGGGAGTAAATAATCAATTCTCTAACTCTTAAGATTCACATTAGTGTGCTTTTTTTATTGCTAAGCACTTTTGGTTTCATGCCACGTGGATTCTCCCACAAATATATAGAGATGATAGCAATAGCCTTATGCAGCAAATTGATTTCTCCCATCTCTGCTCAGGTATCTCCAATGCCATTTTTAATGGCAGAAGCAGTGCCATCTTTTATAGAAGCAATGGGAAGATCAGGAGAGACCTCACTAATATAACTTTTGGTTTTCGGACTCAAGACTCAGATATCATACTACTTTATGCTGAGAAGGAGCCAGAATTCTTCTCTATCAGTATTCAGGATGCCAAATTGTTGTTTCAGCTGCAGAGTGGTAATACTTTTCTTACATTGCGCCTGGCTAGTTCCCTATCTGTGAATGATGGGAAGTGGCACAAGGTCACCTACTCTATGACAGAGCCACTCTCTCAGTCATCAAGATGGCGTATTGATATAAATGATGAGAGAGACCATGCAATGAGTACTGTTGCCACTGGAAACCTTAACTTCCTAAGAGAAGGCACAGATGTCTATCTGGCTGACAAAGCTTTTGATAAAAAAGATGGACTGAGAGGGTGCATGAGCACTGTGGAGATTGGTGGAATTCATCTCTCTTACTTTGACAATACTAAAAAGCCACAAGAAGAACAGTTTCTCAAGATCTCTGCCAATTCTGTTGTCACCGGTTGCCTTAAGCTGGATGCCTGCCACTCAAATCCTTGCTTGAATGGTGGGCTATGTGAAGATTTTTACAGCTATTTTCGCTGCACATGTGCCAAGGGATGGACTGGATCTCGGTGTGAACTCAGTGTTGATGAATGCTCCTCAAACCCTTGTCTCCATGGAAATTGCAGTGATGGGATATCAGCTTACAAGTGTGTATGTGATCCTGGATACAGAGGAACGAGGTGTGAAGAAGACATAGACGACTGTTTTGGACATCTCTGTGGAAATGGCGCCACGTGTGTAGATGGCATTAATGGCTATTCATGCCTCTGCACTGGGAATTTCACTGGAAGATTTTGCAGGTACGGTAACAAAGCGATGATAAAGATAGTAATCCACTAGGAGTAGTTAGAAATCCAGTTTGATGTAGCGGTTAAGGCATGAGATCAGGAACTGGGAAATTGTTCTAGTCTTGTTCTTAGGACACAAAGCCAGCTTGGTAATTTTGGGCCAGTCATCCTCTCTCAGCCCTAGGAAGGAGGCAAGTGCAGGGACCTGTCCAGGCAGTAGCTAAGAGTCAGTACCTACTCAAAGAAAGGAAGGTGTGGCAAAGAAGGTTTTTAACATACAAAGAGGAGTGCCTTTTAACTTTCCCCCTCTTTCTACCTTTCACATGCCCATAATAACTGCAGTTCATTTGCCATGGGGAAATAGTCAAATATGGGGACAGGAGGAAAGAAAGAAGTATCCACTTTGAGACTCCAGAATTCAAAATAGCCCTCACCCTCAAAAGGCTCTTCATTGACAAACAAATAACTATTGAGACTTAATGTTACATTTAATGCATTATCTAAAATGCAACAGCTATTTAAAACTTTTCCAAAATTATATTTCTGACCTGTTTAGTTTCATTTTCTTGGTTTAGTGACTTAGACTTGTTTATGCTATTAGGGTTTTGTGTAAATTATGCAAATTGTTTTGTCATCCCCCCCCCCATTTTTTACCAATATCCTCATTTTGGGAGGATATCCTTGTCGCCAAGAGTGAGTTGGGTGGCCAAATAAATTTTCTTAAATAAAATAAGTAAATTATCAGTCTTGGCAGATAACAGTTAAATACACTATCAAAAGAATAATCTTAAACAAATATATCAGAAAAAATGGGTGATGGGAGGTGGAATTTTTCCTGGCAGAATTTTTCCTCCTCTTGTGAGAATACATATACAAGCGGCTCATAACCCAACAACATTTGGGAAGTGTGGGAATTTGGAAGTACAGTCTTTGGATTATGTAGCAGAAACAATAGGGAAAATTAGTATTTTGGAATTCAGGGAAGGTTGAAAGAAATTTTAAAACACACTCTTCACAGGCCTGGTTAGTTGTTAGATGAGAGACCATTAAAGAATTCCAGAGCTGTAGATTACGCTGGGAAATTGGACTAGCTTTTAGGAAGAATGTAGTGGTAAACCATTTTACACCCACCCCTCAAAAAGCACCACACCTCTCTGCTCTTCATTTTAAGCAACCCATTTTTTTTCAGTCTTCCATGAAAACCTAAAAAGAAGATACATTAATTTCAGAGAGACACTTCCTAAAAATAGCCACTCACTTTATTTGGGTTAGTCCTTCTTCCAACTCACCTTTCCCACTGGTCCACGACAATTTGCCACAGCTAACTTGCCATGGCCAACTTGCCATGGCCAACTCGCTGCAGGACAACTAGCCACAGCCAACTCACCACAGGACAAGAGTTACACTAATATCAAAGAAATAGTCGAATAGAATCATTGAAGAAAGGATGCAAAAGAAGGGACAGAATAAAATGTGAAAAATTAAAGTATTTTTATTTCATTAATTTAATAAAATTGTTAAATTGTCCCACAGTGTGTTGTACCACAGCAAGTTGGACATGATGAGTTGTCTGTGGCGGGTTGTTCCACTCTGTCTCCCACTCTAGAAAAAGAGTGCCCAAGACCCCAAGAGGTCTCCTATTTATATATTTGGTATCTGATTACTTGGAAGTAATCACCTCTATTTAGTCTTATATAAATCCAAGAGAAGACTCAGTCAGGGTTTTAATATATTTAAAATAGGTATACTTTGACAGAATATTGGAATATTATTACAGACTTGGTTTTCCCCCCACTATAGGCACATACGAATGCCTTCAACACTGTGTGGGAATGAGAACAGAAATATCACCTGTTACAATTATGGCAACTGTACTGAATTTGAAGGACGCTTAGAGTGCATGTGCCTCGCAGGCTTTGCAGGGTTACAGTAAGACCTTTTGATGTGTCATATCTGATTTGAGAATGAATGTATAATTTTTTCATGCAACTGCACAATGCCATGTATTAGCTGTTATTGTTACAATATAATTGAACAAACACTGGGTTTGGCAGAAATATTAGGTTGGTTTACTACAGTAATGTATCATCTTGCTATTAATTCAATTGCAGAAGCAGTGAAAAAAACAAAATAGAACCCACACAAATGAGTTGTGAAGGACTCACTCCAACATGAAAATTTCACATTAAAAAGCTATTTTGTATAAGGTGGGATCATTTTTTAAAAAGTAAAATAAAAGTATTGGCATGAAGGAACTTAGTTCATGAACTAAGATTGTATCAGTTACAAAATGCTATAACTTCAAAAAGGTTGGAAGATATTGTGATCAAGGCCATCTCCAAGAAGCATTAGTCTCATTTAAGGAAACTATTAATCTTGAACCCCAAAGAAGATCAATGTTAACTCATTTTCTGCCTTGAGATGTTTTATACTTTGATACTCATAATACCCTGCATGGACCTTGATGACTTGAGATAACAGGAGGTGAAGCCCTGTAAATCTGGAAGAAATCAGGTTGAGGAAATGTGGCTTAAGCCATTTCAGAGCCCTTGAAAACAGAAAGCCAAATTTCTTTCCCTTCCTTTGTTTTCTCTTAGAACAGTTGATCTAAATACTAATCTAATGTTTGCTTTGCAGATGTGAAGTGGACATCAATGAATGCAATTCTAACCCATGCCTCAATGGGGGCCTTTGCCAGAACCAGTTCAACAAATTTTACTGTTTCTGTGATGTGAATTATGCTGGTGATCGCTGTGAGATAGATGTAAGCGACATCTCCTTTTTTGTCTCTCTCTTGTTGTGGCAGAATCTTTTTCAACTACTTTCTTACCTCATTCTGCGCATGGATGATGACCCAGCTGTGGAATGGGGTGAACCAGATGATTAGCAGCGAAATTCCTTCAGTATTATTTTAAAGCCATCAAAACACAGCAGAAGATATCTTGCCCAAAGTGAAAGTAAAAATAACAACAAATCCAAAACTTCTAACCATGTTTTGCAATATTTCAGATAGATGTAAAGTCTGTCATTGCAATGATTTGGAGTTGTTATTGCAATGGTAAACACAGAGGCTGTGAGACGGATTTGTGATACTTGATACTTCTAAAGTGATAGAGAAGGCAGGAAAAGGTTCCAAAAACAGATCTCCATTTTCACTTGCTGATAATGTCTTCTAGTTTGGATTTGTTCAGTAGTCTGGTTTTTATCCTGTCTCCTCCCTTGGTGTTGTAAGATGCAAACACAAATATCTTTGACTTTAAAACAGGGGATGCAGCCTACAGCTTCAGAGTTATATAGAGTGCCCCCAATGCATTGAGGATTGTATCTGGAGCCCTTCCAATTGTTGCTGCCAAACTGTAATTTTAATGATAGAAAGGGAAAATTGTGTCAGGAATAGGGAAATTAATTTTGATTTCTGTTTACTTACATTAAATCCAATTTAAGTTAGCTTTGTTTTCTTTTACATTTTGCAGTTTGAGCATCAAGAGTCTATTTATTCCCTTCCTTTTTTTTAATGTGGTCATTTTCTTCCAATACTTGGAAATCACCAACTTGTATTTCTGACTTTCAAAATGTTATCACTGATCTTAAATGTCTTAATTTTTGCACATTTGTGTGCATACATGTAATGCCTGATTGGATGGAAGCACGCCTCTATATGACTTCAGATATATTGTAGACATGCATCCTTTAATTAGAATCCCTTTGTTTCAGTATTCTTAAAACCACTTTATCTTTCTGCAGTCCAGACATTTGTTAGTGATGTCATTGAGAACAGATAGTTTTGTTTTGTTTTTTCCATTTTTCTTTATTTCTTCAGGCTGTATACGCTATTGTTATTCTGCGTAGGTATGCTTTAGTGGTGTCCCATAAATTCTGTAATGTTGTGTGTTGATTCTTATTCTCTTTGAGGAATAGTTCCATTTCTTTTTTAATCAGTTAGGTATACTGTTTTTCTTTCAAAATCTGTGTGTTTAATGTCCATCTTCTATTTTTTTTCTTTTGGCCTTTCCAAATTATTTTCAAAGGATTGTGGTCTGCCCATGTATTAGATATAATCTCTATTGGATTTATATTATTTCCTATTTCCCGGTTCATCCACACCAATTACATTTTAAATTACACACTGAACTCAGACCATAATGAAATCAATGATATACTTGGATGCTGCTATGAACTTAAAGCACTCACTTCAGAAAAGTGCTGTTCCAGATAATGGTGTCACTCTAGGTTCAGATGATTTATGAATAAACAGTTACTTAGTCTTTCTAAGATTTAATATGAGCCTGGCCTACCCAGTTCCTGTATTACTACTTCACCATCTGTAGGTAGACCCAAAGTTGGGCTTGTAGCAATAGCACTTAGACTTACATAGCTTCATCGTGTTTTACAGCCCTCTCTACTCAGTTTACAGAATCAGCATATTGCCCCTAACAATCTGGGTCCTCATTTTACTGACCTCAGAAGGATGGAAGACTGAGTCAATCTTGAGCTATTCAGAACCAACTCCTGGAGTGAGCTGTGATTTTGCCTGCAGTACTGCATTCTAAACACTGCACCAGTGTTTGTACTTGTACTGAGGTGCAGCCCTTATTTATCACTGTAGGTGTCCTTTCATCTCCATGGATGGATGGATGGATGGACGGACAGATGAATGGGTGGTATCTAGCATTACCATCTTAATTGAAAAGTGAATTGATAATGACATAGAATGAATGCAGAATGAATGAACGTAATATTCAGTTCATTAACCATGTGGTATAAAGGAAAAAATTAATGTATCGCTACCTATATTTTAAAAGGGGCTTTTATTCTGACACAGAATAGTCTGAATAAATATGCTTTCTTTGTTTCATACTGAAAATAGCTGTAGCACTGAGTTGAGTGACATAAAAGAAAAATACTTTACTAATGGTGAACAGTTCTGATTGCTATACGTAATCTTTTTGGGTATCTTGCCAAAACAGAAAAAAAAGAAAATATCTAAGCTAACAGCACTAATGATGTTCCAATAATAAATTATTTTATAGGTTTGGAATATGGGAAAACTACAGAATTTGTAAGAATGATTGCTCTCAAAGATATCTTCTACAATATAAAAATGAAAATGAAAAATTCTGCAGAATAAGCAAGACATCATGTATATATTCCCCTCCTCAAAATGTATTTTGAGATTGTGGGATCAGATACTAGGGTGCAAATATATATTTAGAATGTATCATTAAAATCACTAATAGCTAAAATCACTTCATATTTGTTTATTTGATCTTAAAATTTAGATATCACCTCATTCTCAGAGTGACTCTGAGGGGGTTTCAGTTAAACGCAAAAAAACATACATTTTTTTAAAAAAATCTTATTCCCTATATACATGCCGCTAAGCCCATTAATTCCTGCAGTCATGGAAATGACTCCTCCTAACACCTTGATTATCAAGTTCATCCTCCAAATTCATAAATTTGTACATCTGTGTCCTTTTACCACATTCTGTCTGTGTTAGCATCTCTGTCTTTGTGCAAATAATAAACCTTACGCTTTTGTCATCCTGCCTCGATCTTTCTCATTTGTGTCTCTCTATGCTATTCTCATTGTCTTTGAGTATGTCTTGATTTATAAAGGTTTATGCACACTTCAGATCCATGCTACTTCGAAAGCTGAAGCAAGGCTGTTTCCAAACTGCATTACACCTGAGCCCTGAGGTGTGTGATTACTTAAACATCTCTCGAGACAAGTGTCTTTCACTAAAGACTAAAGCTGGGAGGATCAACCCTCCCTCAGGACAGAAAGCCTTCTTTTCCAATTTCAGAATACATTTGGTGCCTGCTAGTTTGATTTCACCAAATGTCAACTGAAATATTTACACACATACACATATTCTCTCTCTCTCCCTCCTTCCCTCCCTCCCTCCCTCTCCCCTCCTTCCCTCTCTCCCTCCCCTCTCTCCCTCCCTCTCTTCTCTCTCTCTCTCTCTCTCCTGCATGGAATTTGTTTGTTTGCATTTAAAATTCTCTCCTGCCAACACATTTCTTTTCTGAATCAGCAACTTTCTTACAACTCTTAGTCATTAGAGTAGAATAAACAGTAGAATATAACAGTCCTTAAGTAGAGCCATATAAATCATCAAGGTATGAAGTCCACACGCTGTTTCTTTGGTCTGAAAATGCAACACCTACAGGTGAAACTCGAAAAATTAGAATATCGTGCAAAAGTTCATTTATTTTAGTAACGCAACTTAAAAGGTGAAACTAATATATGATATAGACTCATTACATGCAAAGCAAGACAGTTCAAGCCATGATTTGCCATAATTGTGATGATTACGGCTTACAGCTCGTGAAAACCCCAAATCCACAATCTCAGAAAATTAGAATATTGTGAAAAGGTGCAATATTCTAGGCTCGAAGTGTCCCACTCTAATCAGCTAATTAAGCCATAACACCTGCAAAGGGTTGCTGAGCCTTTAAATGGTCTCTCAGTCTGGTTCAGTAGGAATCACAATCGTGGGAAAGACTGCTGACCTGACAGTTGTGCAGAAAACCACCATTGACACCCTCCATAAGGAGGGAAAGCCTCAAAAGGTAATTGCAAAAGAAGTTGGATGTTCCCAAAGTGCTGTATCAAAGCACATTAATAGAAAGTTATGTGGAAAGGAAAAGTGTGGAAGAAAAAGGTGCACAAGCATCAGGGATGACCGCAGCCAGGAGAGGATTGTCAGGAAAAGGCCATTCAAAAGTGTTGGGGACTGTCACAAGGAGTGGACTGAGGCTGGAATCAGTGCATCAAGAGCCACCACACACAGACGGATCCTGGACATGGGCTTCAAATGTCATATTCCTCTTGTCAAGCCGCTCATGAACAACAAACAATGTCAGAAGCATCTTACCTGGGCTAAAGAAAAACAGACCTGGTCTGTTGCTCAGTGGTCCAAAGTCTTCTTTTCTGATGAGAGCAACTTTTGCATCTAATTTGGAAACCAAGGACCCAGAGTCTGGAGGAAGAATGGAGAGGCACACACTGCAAGATGCTTGAAGTCCAGTGTGAAGTTTCCACAGTCTGTGTTGATTTGGGGAGCCATGTCATCTCCTGGTGTTGGTCCACTGTGCTTCATTAAGGCCAGGGTCAACGCAGCCATCTACCAGGAGATTTTGGAGCACTTCATGCTTCCTTCCGCAGACGAGCTTTATGGGGATGCTGACTTCATTTTCCAGCAGGACTTGGCACCTGCCCACACTGCCAAAAGCACCAAAACCTGGTTCAATGACCGTGGGATTACTGTGCTTGATTGGCCAGCAAACTCGCCTGACCTGAACCCCATAGAGAATCTATGGGGCATTGTCAACAGAAGGATGAGAGACATGAGACCGAACAATGCAGAAGAGATGAAGGCGGCTATTGAAACATCCTGGTCTTCCATAACACCTCAGCAGTGCCACAGGCTGATAGCTTCCATGCCACGCTGCATTGAGGCAGTAATTGCTGCAAAAGGGGCCCAAACCAAGTACTGAGTACATATGCATGCTTATACTTTTCAGAGGTCCAATATTGTTCTATGTACAATCCTTGTTTTATTGATTGCATGTAATATTCTAATTTTCTGAGATTGTGGATTTGGGGTTTTCATGAGCTGTAAGCCATAATCATCACAATTATGGCAAATCATGGTTTGAACTATCTTGCTTTGCATGTAATGAGTCTATCTCATATATTAGTTTCACCTTTTAAGTTGCATTACTGAAATAAATGAACTTTTGCACGATATGCTAATTTTTCAAGTTTCACCTGTAAGGCCCAGATGAAAAGCCTATAGGCTCTCCTTCAGACTCACCTTTTTATAGTATGCCATAACCAAATCCAGACCTGGGTAGGATCTCCAGGGTTAGTATTGGTGCATTCTTTTAAAAAAATTGACAGCCGTATATTACAGAGTTACACTTTTCCTAATAATGTTGAAACCATGAATAAGCATGGAAAATATTAGTAATGATGAATTCAAAACTGAAAAATACCCCCTTGCAGAATATGACACTGGGATTTGCCTATTGGAGGGGCCTTAATGTATTCATTAATTGCAATTGGTAGTTAGACATATAATCCTAATGGCACTGAAATTACAATAATAAATGCCTACTACTTCATAAATAATTTATTCCATATTTGCATAGTTGTTTCTATGCAGTTATTCTTGACTAATTATCGTACTGACGAAAAAGGTGTCAAACCCTGAATAACAACCTTTCCTTCCGTTGGCATATCTTTCCCCTTCATCTTGCATGTTCATCTTTCATTTTTGATCTTACTGCCATTCTTATATGTGCTCATTTTGTGAAAGCAAAACAAATTAATACTAATCCTATTAAAATAAGAAAGAATAAGCAAAATGTGCTTTGGCCTTAGCTCAGCAATATAATGTTAACTTGAGGGATTTTAAATCAGCTCCAAAGTGAGTAATATATTCACCAATACAAATTATGACCTTTATATAAATATATTTCTTATTTGTTCATTGTACTCCTGGACAGCACTTCAGATTTTACTAGTGAAAGGTAATACAAAGGCTACATTGAATGAAATTTGAGGCCAGATGACTTAACAGACATATTCATGCAATGCAGAAATATATTCTTCCAGAATCTTTTTTCTACCTCTCAGATTAACCAACAACCCTGTACTTTACCCCTCCAAATACTAACCAGGACTGATTCTGCTTAGCTTCTGCTTAGCGTTTGAGCCTAATAAGATCACACAGGTACTTCCACTTGGTGGGACAACAACTATTAAATTTAGTGGATTGCTGTGGCTAAGAACTAATGTTGTGAGAAGGATTAAACTGTAATTATAAATACTGGTGCTTGCTTTATGTTAGAATATATTCATACGGTGTCCAAATTATAATGAAGACCTAGTTCTTATCCTTCATTATTCATATCACAATAATCAAATAATTCAATAATTCAAGGATCTATTTTATGGAAGTATTCCGTTAGTTACAAATACTGAAATTTTTCTTCATTATAAAAAAAAGTCCACTTCAAACTTACTTCATACTGCACTACTCTATTTTTCACTTATATACTCTTTGAAAGCAAAGGTAGCTTCTAAAAAGGAGTTTAATGGTAATCTAATACGCCAGCTTAGCAAGTTGTCTTAGAGCCAGTTTGGTCTAGTGGCACTAGGCTAGAAAGCAAGAGACCATAAGTTCAAGTCCGTGAGTTCAAGTCCTACCTTAGCCATGAAAGCCAGCTGGATGACAATGGGCAGTTCTCTCTCATCCCAACTCACCTCACAGGGTTGTAGGAGGAAGTATGTTGGATATATTCATCCCATTGAGTTGTTTGTAAAAGCAGTAAAGACAGGATATAAATAAACAACTGTATAAATAAAAATGGCTTCCAGTAGAGTTCTGGGTACAACTGAAGGTGCTAGTTATTACCTATAAAATCCTGTAAGGGACAGGGAAAAGTTACTTGTGGGATCACCTGTTGATAATGTTTTTCACCCATCCCATCAGTTTCTTCAGAGTACACATGTTGTGGGTCACTTCCATTAAACAATGCTACCTTCTGGACCCCTTATCTCTGTGGCAGATTCCATAGGGATGGAACAGCATCTCCTTGAAGATCCAGATGGCCCTCATCCTGTTAACCTTTCATCAGAGGCTGAAGACCTGGCTATTTCCCCAGGCATTTAAGTCAGAAGATTACGTGAGCTCTCTACTATTGATATGGTTTTTAAGATTGTTTTATCTTTGGCTTGCATGCTGTGGATCATGTTTTTATCCTTGCATGTTAGAATACAGACAGTATTATGAGATGGGTGGCCATACATCATTTAAATCCATCAATCAATAATTCAACTTCTGGAGGTCTACCTATATATGAGGAAGGAGCTATAGTTCAATAGAAGTGTAGCTCCTTGGTTCACATCTTTAATATAGTCTGCCTTAGATGGCAATTGAGACTTCTTCCTAAGATAGGCAGTTTTTCAGGAAATACAGTATCTTTAGAAAACAAGGCAATTAAAGCCTGCCAGAATCTGAGTCTTGGCTCAGAATGAAAACTGTAGGTAACAAATTAGTCCCTTAAAATAGAACATGGTTCTTTTCATTAGCATATTTGATATTAATGTATGCTGAAATCTAATCTATATACACCACTCATGTTTTCACTTGGTGACCACTTTGCCAGTCCCAACTGGGGTTGGTAAATGAGAACTACCTGTGTGATCCACTTCTAATTGTCAGAAGTTATTGATTCTTCTTTTTTTATCGTTGCTGTCTATTCACCAGCACTGTTTGGTTTCTAAGTACTGCACATCTATACATATATCAGTATATAGCACATGAAAAGAAGCATATACTCCCTCCCAAAATTTACCAAACTCTTCCATCGACGCTATTTTTTTTCACTCAGTAAAAGCTTCTATTTTAAAAGATGGGTGTACTTCAGATTTTCAATCACTACACAATTGCATAGGTATAAATAACCAAACAATTTTTATATTTTAAAATATTCACAGCTGCTGAGGTGTTATACAATACTAGTCCCCCTCCTTTTAAAAGAAGAAGAAGAAAGAAAGAAACCTGAAATGGCTTTTTGTATTTTCATGCAAATGCAGCACTATATTTCTATTTTTGTGGCATATCCTCCTGCTATAAATACAGATGATAAAGCTAAAACATTTCCCCATAGCTATAACAGATGCATTGGTGTGCTGCACTTGATGGTGTTAAAAGCATAACAGATGCTGTGTTGTATTCATTATCTATACAGCCGTGTCTATCTATCTGTCTGTTTTTCTAATGCTGGGTGCTCACCTTGTTCGCTTCTTCTGGGTAGTGGTGCAGAGTTGCCCTGAAAGAGATGTCAAAGAGATGAACAGTGGCCCTGATCTGTAGTGATAGTATGCTAAATATAACCTGGAGACAACACTAAGTAAAAGAATGAAAGGAAATGTTCTAAGAAGGAATTCTGGGAATTGGTGACTGCCTAATGAGCTTTAATAAAATTTTATAAACTCACTAATGCTAAGAAAGCATGCTTTCAGATTGTTGGGTTCTTCTGGCAGAACCATTCAACTGTGGTTCATCTTGTTTCCCTTTTTAATAATAATAATAATAATAATAATAATAATAATAATAATAATAATAGTTTCCTCAAAACTGCCTCTTCTTTCTACCTACAAGCTTAGTTCAAAACACTTTATTTGCAATAGACTCGCAAGTACTAAGAACAAGTGCTATGTTAAATATTACAAAAAGCAAAAATCTGTGGGAGGATATCAGTCTACTAAATGATGTTTTGTTTTATTATTTTGTTAACCATCATATTTAATTTGGATGGCTAGTGTCTCCGAGGTGTCTTGCTTGTACTTCTGTCAAATGGGTTTTCACTGTCTTTGAAAAGCAAAACAAACACAAAATAAAAAAGCAGAGATTAAAAGGAAGCACAAAGTGCCTGTGACACCTCCCCTTGCTTCTGTTGAGAAGTAGAAAAATGAAAACACACCACTAGTTAAAAGAAGCACAGTTCTGTTGGTTAGGGGGCAATTACAGATAATGAGATGGATGGATGGGAATAGATCATTTCAACTTTCTCGGCATATTTTAGGTGAAATCTTCTCCCTTGGGTTTCATCTTGTTCTTCTCCCCATTGCATCCCACCACATCACACAATATTCCCAGTGGAATAAGAACTTCAGGCACCAGGAGAATTCATGGGGATCTTCTGAGCTTTATTTACATTATAAACAATATTCAAATAGGAGTAAAGGAGGTTGGGGCTACAGTATATGTGTTTCTTTAAAATCTATAATAAAATCTATGTAGTATTGCTATATTACCTTTATCCTTCTCATCTGTTTCACTGCCTACTCTATTAGTATCATTATTATGATTATTATCATTTGTTATCATGATTATTATTACTTTGTTGTTTTGCATGTACACTGAGAGCTTATGCACTGGAGACAAATCCCTTGTGTGTCTAGTCACACATGGCCAATAAAGCCATTCTATGCCATGCCATGCCATGCCATGAACTTGATCTCAGATTAGAACTAAAAATGGGAATTATAGCAATTTTTCATATACAGTGTCTGATATTTTATTTATTTACTTATTTTCTCTTTTTTGCCTATCTCCCTCAGATATATCAGCAGCATGCAAAGGAATTAAATAAATATGCCTTTCTTATGTTTGAAAATTGCTAATTGTGCTTAAAATTATCTCCTAGAGAGGAAGAACAGATTTGCGGTGTATCATGGATATGAGCTAATCAAAGTTTTGGTGTGAACCAAGCTGACTTTGACTGTATTTTAAATTGGTCTGATTTATGGGCAGGTTAAGGTAGAGATCTAGATGCTCTAAATTAAATATTATGGCAAACTTGCTATTTATTTTATTTAGTATGGCTACAAAGTTTCTCTTATAAATTGGTCTTTATTTCTACCTGTACTAAAGTCATTTTAGCTGCTAGAACTAGCTGAAATTTAGAAGCATTCCTGCCAACTCTGATGAAGTAAGCTGCAGTTCATGCAAACTTATGCCTTTTAATAAAATGTATTGTTAGAAAAAATGCTACTAGATTCCTGATTTTTTTAACTTAATATTAAAAGAAATCAGTGCAGATAATTGGTGTTTTAATAAAATTTTAAGCACTTATTACTTTTTAAATATAGAAATAAATTATACGTTGAGACATATTCCTATGTGATGAAAGCTATTAAATTTCAGACAAGTAGGTGGGATTCTACAAAAGAAGATTTTTTTTAAAGATCCAGAAGTCCCCTATTGTCTGTAAAGAATGAATATTTTAGTGCCACTTTCATTACAGTTGTAAATTGAAGCATATTAAATTTAGGTGCTTTTGTTCTACATTTGAAATACTATTGTGCGGAAGTTTGAACATTAAAATTTAAAAATAACAAATAAAAATAAAATTCCAAAGCAACATTAGGTTATGGATTACAGTATTAGGAAAAAGATTACTGGAGCAAGAGAAATTTTAATGTTTTTTTTTAATTTAAAGTAGTAAAAAATGACATCCATTTCTGTTTATTATTTTTGTTACTGAGTAGCATATATATATTTGGAGAGGGGGAGCTGTTCTTTGTTAAATACTTTTTCCTAATGCAACTATTTTAAAGTAAAAATTTTAAGTAAATATTCCCTTGCAGATACTTCTTGGAAGCAAGTTTTCTTGACATTGTGATTTTGGACAAGAAAGAGCTACATACCAGTAGACTTTTCAGTGTTGCTCTCTATGCCAGTCACTGAATCCATTCTGAGGGATCTTACAAATCTACTGTCAGGTTTCCAAATGATGAAATCCATTTAAAAAGAAAAGAGGAAAGTCCATCTTCCAAAACAATTTCTTTTATTTAGGAAAGCATCCAATTGGCAAAGTCCGTGGTAATTCTGGATCTGACACAACCCAGAATTACCCCACAATATCAGAAGGTAGTAACAACTCCCAAAAGTCATATTCTCCAATAGAAGTAATTCAATATTGCTTGATGTCATAAATCTCCACCTCAGGTGGCCTGAACACGGTCAGCTCATTTTCCCACGGGAAGAAGAATCACCTAGCCTAAACAACTCTCCCTATCTCCACTCCTCCCCCTGTAGGAATGTGGCAAGCCTGAAACCCTTCCCCCATGACTGCCAAAGAGAAAGTAAGAAAAAGAATATATACTAAGCCTAACTAAAATGGCTACACATATGTCAATTTCGGCTTGACATCTACTTTCAGAGAAATTTGTAACAAGTTTAATTTACATCCCTGGTCACAACTCTTTTTCCTTTCCTTTCCTTTCCTTTCCTTTCCTTTCCTTTCCTTTCCTTTCCTTTCCTTTCCTTTCCTTTCCTTTCTTTTCCTTTTCCTCCCCTCCCCTCTTCTCCTTTCCCCCCCTTCTTTGTTTTGACTACTAATGACTGCCTGAACTGCAGTTTTCTTAGTAAGGTTTTTCAGAAATGATTTGTCATTGCCTCCTTCCTAAGCTGAGATAGAATGACTGCCCCAAGGTCACCCAGCTAGCTTTATGCCTTAGGTAAGATTAAAACTCACAGTGTCTCAGGTTCTAGCCTGATGCCTTAATTACGATACCATACTAAAACAATAGAGTCAAAATTCTATTTCATAAACATCCCCAAAACTGTTCACTTCATGTTCATGTGAGAAAGACCTACCAAGAAATAAGGAATAGGAAAACATACAACATTTGACATTGTTTCTCCAAAGAACTGTGAATAGTACAACAGTAATGCAACAGTACATACAAGGACCTCATATTTCAAAAGAGGTGAGCAACCCCACTTCAGATACCACATGTCTCTTCCTCTTTTTCTGCAGCCTTTGCAAGAATGCCCCCATGGTCAATATTTGGTTCTAGTATAGGCAATTGTATATTGGCGTGAAATCATGTAGAATAAGTGAATTAAGCCTCTATTTTAATTAACCTATGACACCTTTAATAACATCACTGCCCTCCTGCATTATGAAATAATTAGAATTAAAATAAGCACAGTTCTCAACATCTCAAAGGATTTGTTACTTGACCATTCTTTCCCCCTTCAATAATTATTTGCATATGGAAGATACAGGGTGTTCAGACCAGCATGCCGGATAATTAGTGGAGAAACTCAGATGCGTCTGTTGCCCTGTCTTTCAGATCCTATCAGCTTTTAAAAAAGAAATTATTCACAGCAATAATGTTCACAGAAGCTTGCTAACACAAGCCACAGTTATTTATATGACAATAAACAATGAGATAGCAGGGAGTCACATGTTGGACACAAGACCAATAGCACACTACTTTCTGTGATATTTAGTTGGAAGCAGAAAATGATTGCACTGTAAGTGTTGCAGCTACGTACAGTAGATGAGTGATTGACTTGATATCCAGCTGTGACAGCATGAAATCTTTTAAGTATTTTGCTAATCACAGATTCATGATAGCAGTAGAGGTGGGTTCAATGTTATTTGCTGATTTCTGGCACCAACTGGTTAGGACAGTTTTCTCTGAAATCTGTTCAACAAATCTGTGCCACAGACATGATTATTGAGGGAATATCTTGAAACTGAAAGTATTTCCACACACATTGGTTATTCAACGAGAGGCAGATGCTTATGAAGTTTGCAATATTATGTCCTGATTAAATGGCATTGAGAGAAAAAAGCTTAAAGTGCATGCTCCAAAAAATGTGAATGCTGATGTTGTTAATTTTGTAAATTTCTATATGATTTTTTTAGTGCTATATGAAAGAAAATAATCTTAATCTTGGACATTCCTTGTCCAGCCTTGTATCTTTATACTTTACTTCCTTAGATGCAATGGTTGAAATATACCGTGTTTCCCCGAAAATAAGACCTACCCCAAAAGTAAGACCTAGCACTATTTTCTAAACCTGCCCTAATATAAGACCTACCCCGAAAATAAGACCTAGTGTAAATCTCCAGTTCCAGGAAGACTTTTCAGGGAGCAACTGTGCACCCAAACACCCCCTACACACTCACACCCACTATTTGGCACCATAAATATATAAGACCTACCCCGAAAATAAGACCTAGTGTGTTTTTGGGAGCCAAAAAAAATATAAGACAGTGTCTTATTTTCGGGGAAACATGGTAGTTTTCCAATCCAGGAATTACAGAGTGGAGATTTTCACAGTTGCTATTTATTGATGGAATGACTTTCAGGTACTACTCTATGAGACAAGGAATTTATTGTTTCATCTGGTATTATACAGAAGTAATTTCCCCAATTCACTAATTGTTGAATTGAGATATAGTACTGGTAGGAAAAAAGAAAGAGGATAATACAACAGTATAGAATCTGGGCACCAGGTTTATATATATATATGTTGGTTTAATAAATTAAATATCTGTTTAATATCATCATAAAGAAAGGCATACCGATTTTTACAATTATACAAAGCATGAATGTGAAAGAAAAAAATGGTCCCAAACATTCCATTATCCATCCCATTGATTTAAATTTGACAATTTCGCTAACTTAACATAAATGATACTCTCGGTAGCTAAAAGAAAGACTATAATGCACCAAATCACCACCATTAAACACTTCTCATAGGTCATTTCCCATTCATCACTAAATCAATCTAAAACCTGTCCTCATTACTGCTATGGCAGCACAATGGTTAGATGATTTTAGAAGATGTTGTAAAATGCTAGAGGGAAATGTTCACAGTACTGTAGCAACTTTTATGAAATGAAAACCAGAAAATGCCACTGCAAATTTATGTAGGACATTCATTCATTTAACTCAACAACCAAAAGCCACCTTTTCATTACTGAGAAGGTGCAAATCATTATATTTCTGAACTTCAAGAAATCTCCACTGCTGAAAAGGATTTCATGTTAACAACATGGCCCTGTTCCCTTTTAAACTGCCCATTAAATCTGTCAAACTAAGAGTGAGACACACATAGATGCACATATCCAAACATTTAAAAATACTATCAGTGAAAAAAAAACAGGAAAAATACTTCCAGTACATAAGCTTGTTTTCTCTGATTTATTCGAGCACAACGATCAAAGTGATCTTTAAAAATGCCTTTACCTAGAAGTCAATCTCCAAACTGCTTTCAATTCTTCTGGCAAGCAGGTAGTAGAATAAGACAATAAAGTATTATCAGTGTCTCTTCAGTATTTTTGCCCCATTGGTACTTCCAATGGTAACTGCTAAGCAGCTACCATTCACACAAACATACATACAAGTTTTGACTTGCTATTAAGATTAACATGATCTAGCGACAGAGAACACAATTTTAAAATATTTATTGTAGTTTGAAAAATGAATAATACTTTGCAATGGTGCTTTCAAAGAGCACTTTTTTTTAATTAGACCTATAAATTAAATCAGTACTATTAATTTTCTTCCCCTGATATCCCTTGATAGGGGTGTACAGGAGTTAAAGAAGAGGGAAAAATGATTCACTACCTTCCTATAATGTAAAATCAAAACCAATAAAATCAATAAGGAACCCATAAACCTTTGTTTAATGGCATTTGACCTTGGTACCTCCTAGTTCATGGTGCTAACTGCAATTCTTCTCCATCTACAACTCTCTGTTGGAATATTCTAAAGTTCAGTTTAAGTTGTGACATTCATACAGTGAATGGCTATTCTAGTTTGTATACAGAATAATTTATGTACTATTACACTTATATCCACCTTCGTCTAAGGATGAGGAGGGGGGAATCATGAAATATTAATAAGCATCAACAAAGCTGTGAAAGTTTTAGAAAAATATTCTGCAGTAAAACATACAGTAATTTGCAAATGAAAATCTAACATACAGGGAAGATACGTGATGGTGGCCAGATTAACAGAAAATGGGAAAGCACTGTGCAGATTAGCAGATGTGAGGTGGGGAAACTGGTGGGCATGAGGGTTGAGAAGACTGAGACTAGGTGAGCTGATGGGAGGGAGGTGCATCTGGACAATATGTTTACTATTCTCCATTATGCAAGTGGATGGACAGATTGAAAGGACATCCAGGTGGGGAGGAAGGGATATCTTCTTTTAAAAAATCAAAAGGGAGGCATCAGTTTGAAAAGTTTAGGAAGCCTTATTGCAAAGCAAGGATCATGCCGCTTTTTGAACTAAGTCAAAAGATGGTGTGGCCAGAAGTTTGTGGGGAGATTAAAATTACATTAAATTGTAATAATTAAGTAAAGTCTTAACAGACAGTACACTCCGCTGGGATATTCTCAGTCCTGGTTAGGAATGGGTCATGGTGGGGGGGCGGTTGGGTCTGGGGCTGTCTGGGGTTTTGAGGGAGGGAGGTGCGATCCCACGGTGACTGGGATTGGCGGCAGAGTATGGACAGTGGGCTGTACCGATCCCTGGGGGTGCTGTCTCCGAGCGGTGGTGCGCTCCGACCCGCCAGTTCGTACCCACACCCCTGGGGGCTTGGAGGATCAGAGCCCTGGGTTCAGGTTGGTTTATGTGAACACCAGGTCCGTGGGGAATAAGACTCCCCTCATTAGGGAGCTGATCAAGGAGGAAGGCGTGGACCTGGCTTGCATCACGGAGACCTGGTTGGGTGCAAAGGGAGGAGTTCCTCTGGTGGACTTATGCCCACCAGGTTTCTGGGTGCTGCACCAACCTAGGGCCCAGGTAGAGGCGGGGGGGGTGGCAGTTGTGATTAGGGAGGTACTTGGTCCAAGGGAGACCACTGTCCCGCAGATAGGCAGGTGTGAGTCCCTTCTCTTGAGGTGGGACCCTGGGGGTCAGTTGGGCCTGTTGCTTGCATACCTGTCTCCCAGCTGCATGACAATGGCCCTGCCTGACCTACTCGAGGTCCTCTCGGGGGGTGGCAGTTGAGTTCCCCAGGCTTATCGTGCTGGGGGATTTCAACCTGCCTTCTCGGGGGGGCATCGGGGATGGCTCAGGAGTTCATGGCTTCCATGACAGCCTTGGACCTGACCCAAATAATACAGGGCCCGACTCATGAGGGTGGACACATGCTCGACCTTGTTTTTATCTCGGGCAGTGGTGTAATGATCTGGGGGGGGTCTCCGATTATACTACTCCTGTCATGGACCAATCATTCTCTCCTTCAACTGACCTTCTGACATGCCACCCCTTGTCACTGGGAGGCGGAACCGATGAGATGGTTCCGCCCCAGGCACCTGATGGATCCGGAGAGATTCCAGATGGCGCTTGGGATGATCCCTTCCTCTCTTGCCCACAGCTCGGCTGAGTCCCTGGTGGATGCCTGGCAGAAGGCTGCCTCCAGGGCACTTGACCGGTTGTTCCTTTGCAGCCTCCCACCCAATGCAGATCCCAGCTGGCTCCCTGGTTTTCCGCGATCTCCGGGAATGAAGTGGCGGAGGAGAGGCCTAGAGAGCTGTTGGAGGTCCAGCAGGTCCGAATCTGACTGAACACAACTAAGAGCCTACATTAGGTCTTATCTTGTGGCAGTAGGGGCGGTGAAGTGTGCATACTTCTCTGCTCTCATTGTGTCCGCAGATAATTGCCTGGCTGCCCTGTTCAGGGTCACCCGCTCCCTCCTTAATTTGGGGGGGGGGGTGACCCTTTGCAGGGACATGCTGAGGAGTTTAGCCAGCATCTGATGGACAAGATTGCTCAGATTTGGGCCGGCTTGGACTCCGACTGGTCAGAGTCTGATGGGAGTGTTGAGACAGGCCTTAGGAATTATATCTGGGAAGAGTTTGATTCTGTGACTCCTGATGAGGTGGACAGGATCATGGGGAAGCTGAGTGCTGCCATGTATTTATTGGACCCATGTCCTTCCTGGCTGGTTTATGCCACCCGGGAAGTTACATGAGGCTGGCTCCAGGCAGTAGTTAATGCTTCTTTGAGTGAGGAAGTCTTTCCCCCCACCCTGAAGGAGGCGGTGGTGAGGCCCCTCCTCAAGAAGCCTGCCTTGGACCCAGCTATTTTGAACAACTTTCATCCTGTCTCCCCCAAAAACCCTTCGCTTTGTGACGAAGGTTGTTGAGAGTGTGGTGGCTCGACAGCTCCCGGTGTTCCTGGAGGAGACTGATTATCTAGAACCGTGCCAATCGGGTTTCAGGCCCGGGTACAGCATGGAGACGGCATTGGTCGCTCTGGTAGATGATCTCTGGATGGCATGGGATAGGGGTTATTCCTCTATCCTGGTCCTGTTAGATCTCTCAGCGGCTTTCGATACCATCGACCATGGTACCCTGCTGTGGCACCTCAAGGGTTGGGAGTGGGCGGCACCATTTATGGTGGTTCTCCTCCTACCTCTTGAGTCATTCACAGGTGGTGTTGGCAGGGGGGCAGAGATCGGCCCCAAGGCCTCTCCTTTGTGGGGTGCCTCAGGGGTCAGAGCTCTCGCCCCTCCTGTTCAATATCTACATGAAGCCGCTGGGTGAGATTATCCGTGGTTTTGGGTGAGGTATCACCAGTACGCTGATGATACCCAGCTTTTCATCTCCACCCCAAACCAACCCAGTGATGCCCTCAACGTGATGTCCAGGTGCCTGGAAGTGGTGCGGATCTGGATGGGGAGGAACAGGCTCCAGCTCAACCCGACTAAGACCAAGTGGCCGTATGTACCGGCATCTCGAGTTATCCAGGCATTCCATCTTTGGCTATGGGGGGAGAGATGTTGCCCCCCCATAGATAGGGCTCACAACTTGGGTGTCCTCCTGGATTCACAGCTCAGTTTGGAGGAGCAGGTGGGAGCTGTGGCCAGGGCATTTGCCCAGCTTCATCTCGTGCAACAGTTGCGCCCCTACCTGGACCGAGATGCCCTACGTACAGTCACTCATGTGCTTGTCACCTCCCGTCTGGACTACTGCAATGCTGTTTACATGGGGCTGCCCTTGAAGACCATCTGGAGGCTTCAACTTGTCCAGAATGCAGTAGCGTGGGTTGTGGTGGGAGGGTCCCAATACTCTCACATCACACCTTTTTTACGTGAGCTGCACTGGTTACCGGTTGCCCTCTGGGTGAGATTCAAGGTGCTGGTGTTGACCTATAAAGCCCTTCATGGCTGAGGACCAGGGTATTTGTGGGGAGCCCTGCTGCCAGCAATGGTTTCCCAGCGTCCCGTGCGCTCCCAAAAGCAGGGCCTCCTTGGGGTGCCATCAGCCAGACAATGTTGGCTGGTGGCCCCTAGGGGTAGGGCCTTCTCTGTGGGAGCACCCACTCTCTGAAATCAACTTCCTTTGGAGCTTCAGGTGGCCCCTGACCTTCAATCTTTCCACCGTGGCCTAAAAACATGGCTTCTCCAGCTTGCCAACCCGGACTGACGGAGGGATGGGAATTTTTAGCAGTTAGTTTTATATTTTTAGCTTAGTGAGATTTCTTATTTAATTCTGTTTTAACTTTTGTATTGCTCTTTTTAATGTAAGCTGCCCTGAGTCCTTCGGGAGATAGGGTGGCATAGAAGTATAATAATAATAATAATAATAATAATAATAATAATAATAATAACAACAACAACAATAACAACAACAACAACAACAACTTACAGCGATTCACATCTCTCATCTCCAACAATTGCTAGGTTTAATTTAAAGATTATGAGAGGGAGAGACATTTGCTGCATTTGGCCAATGAACACCTCCTGCATGAAGAGGCCCTTTCTGGTTCCCTAGGGGACTCAGTCTGTGTACTCTGAGCTGAAAGTTTTATTTTTCTTTCAGTGTCAGTATCAGGACAAGACAATAGAATAGGGTAGACAGCTCTTAAGGAAAGCATAGGTTATTTGGTGGCTTAGAGTATTTTGAATATTTCACAATATCCATTAGAAGTCCACCTGAGTCCACAGTCCTAAAACTGCTCTATTGTAGCACTGGCAAAGTAATATAATTTCCCCACCCTTTCCCTATCATCACAACACCCCCACCCCCCACCATTTCATTCTCACAACAAACCTGTGAGGTAGACTAGGCAGAGAACTAATGTCTAGATCCAAATTTGGTGATTTTAAGACTTGTGGACTTCAGCTCCCAGAATTACCCAGCCAGCTGAGGGGCGTGCATAAGCACACAATCGTGCCTACCATCCTTGTCCTATTGTCCCCAATTATTAGTTCCTATTTCTTATATTTAAACTTATGTTTATTCTTATTTCTTTTGTATTGTAAGCTTTTGATAAAATAAATAAATAAATTCTGGGAGTTGAATATCCACAAGTTGTCAAGTGGTCAAATTTAGAGATTCTTGGTCTAGATTCAGATCACCCTCTGAACTTTCCATTTAGTGGACTATAGTTAATTTTATCAGTTTTTAAATTCAAAGTTGTGTCAGTGGGGTGGGGGAGACACTTCTTACATACGGGGTTGGGAAATGATGGCAAAATGATGTGTAATATTGTATAAATTGTTATTTATTTATATTGCACTTATTCCCCAAAGAATCAGATCACTACAACTTTCAACTAAGAAAGAGTAAATTATCAAAATGCTGAATGAGTTTTGGTTCTAAGTATGAATAGGCACATGCTATCTAAGGAGTTTTATATGTGCAAACCTTCTTTAGTTTCTTTTGAAAAAATTCACATGCTTTATCTGAGCAGGAATCTACAAGTTCACTTCAGATTTCTCCAGTCATCCTTTGTAAAAAAAAAAAAAGCGGGTGGGTTGTCCTAAATCCCTATAGCTTTTATTCAAGATTTCAGAGCTCTTTTGGCTTCCCTCCAAATTCCTCTGATGTTTTGCCTGAGGCAGAGCCCTTAAATTCATTTCTTATTTTGTCTGAGGTGAAAATGTGGGGGTTTCCCTGCTTAACATTCAATACACATATTCCCAGTTAATCAAATGAGGGACAAAGATTGCTCAAGAAGTGTGAAAAAGAGGCACTGCCTTGTTGATAAAGGAAGGAAAGAGTTCTCAATTCGCAAATACAAATTAATCCAGGCCTGATCCCAAAAGGCCTAACGGACTCCTTGAATGTGAATAGGATAGGATAGGATTAGGATAGGATAGGATAGCCAGAAGAAATATTTTGTCCTTGTGCCTAACATTCCAGAGAGTTCCTCTGATAATCATTTTATTTTGTTCCTAAATGTAATGGTATGAGGAAAGAGATCCTGCCCAGGGAACTGTCATATAACAGATAGCGTATCCCACAGCTGCATAGTGGACTGAGCAAGAGGCTCAGAAGGCAATCCCCCCTAAGTTCTGTCAGACTGGAAAAGTGGCAGCAAGAGAATTTCAGACTTGCAAGATTCTGTTAACAGAGCTTTACAATAAGGTATAAAAGGTCATGTTTCCCATCTGGTGTACCTTGTAAGGCTATCAGTCCTACAAGTCTGAAAGTACAATTGTCCCATCATTGACTTTACAGCCCAAGAACTTAGAGAAAGTACCTTCTGAGCTTCGTACTCTGCCCAGTATAAAGGTGCAGGCTATACCGTCTCTTATGTGACTATTCTTTAGACAACGTCTCTTCACTCCCAAGGTCTTTCCAATATATACCATTATACTAAAAGATATGCTTGAATAATTATA
Source organism: Naja naja (assembly GCA_009733165.1). Lineage (NCBI taxonomy): Eukaryota > Metazoa > Chordata > Lepidosauria > Squamata > Elapidae > Naja > Naja naja. The sequence goes on along the minus strand of CM019150.1, from coordinate 101,380,337 downwards.
TTTGTGTACAGCCTATGGTCATCCACTAAATGTTTATTTTATTTATTTTGATTGATTTGATTTGATTTGATTTGTCAATCGCTTACAAGATAATAGGTATAAGTATAAACATGATTAAGAATACAGGAAATAGGTACAAATAAATGGGGACAAGAGGACAGGGACAGGAGGCATGATGGTGCACTTATGCACGCCCCTTACAGACCTCTCAGGAATGGGGTGAGGTCAATAGTGGATAGTTTGAGGTTGAAGGAGTGGGCGTTTGAGGATGTAACAACAGAGTCAGGTAGTGCATTCCAGGCATTGACTTGCTGAAGTTCTGCAATCAAGTTTGGAGCAGTTAACATTGAGTTTGTATTTGTTGTGTGCTCTTGTAATGAAGCTGAAGTAGTCATTAACTGGTAGGACATTGTAGCAGATAATTTTGTGTACTACGCTTAAGTCCAACCATAGGCGGCATAGTTCAAGATTGTCTAAGCCCAAAATTTCAAGCCTGGTGGTATAGGGTATTCTGTTGCGAGCAGAGGAGTGTAGTACTCTTCTTGTGAAATACTTCTGGACTCGCTCAATTGTATTAATGTCTGATATACAGTGCGGATTCCAGGCAGATGAGCTGTATTTGAGTATTGGTCTAGCAAATGTTTTGAATGCCCTAGTTAGCAATTCAATATTTCCAGAGGAGAAGCTTTGTAAGATTAGATTTACAACTCTTAATGCCTTTTTGGCAATGCTGTTACAGTGAGCTCTAGCGCTTAGATCATTAGATATGAGTATTCCGAGGTCCTTGACAGAACGAGGGACATCAACGAGGTCATATCCGCCTAGTATGTGTTTGGTGAATTGATTTTTTTTACCAATGTTAGGACAGAGCATTTGTTGGTCGAGATTTGGAGTTGCCAAATATTTGACCATTCAGACACATAATCAAGGTCACTTTGAAGAACAGTAGCATTGTCGGTGGTGTTGAATAGTTTTACATCATCCGCGAAGAGAATGCAGTTGCTAATAAGGTGATCGCAAAGGTCATTTTTATAGAGTATAAAGAGTGTGGGTCCTAAAACATTGCCTTGGGGGACACCACTGCTGACTGGAGCAGGGTTTGATATAGTGCTCCCTATTTTTACTATTTGTTGCCTGTTTGACAGGAATGCAGTAATCCACTTATGAAGGGATCTGGAAATGCCGTAAGAGTTTAGTTTTAACAGTAGTTTGTCATGTACCATTGAATCAAAGGCTTTGCAGAAGTCTATGTAAATTGTGTCTATTGCTTTACCCTGGTTGAGTTTGTTTAAATGTTTAAACCCTGCTGCTTGTGCACATATTCTAATAATTTGTTCTTGACATCTAGAGTAATGTCAGAATGCTCCTTTACCACACCATCATAAACAAGCAGGGAGAGATAAAGTGCATGCTATAGAAACAAATTTGATCTAGAGCTAATATTGTTTTTCTAAACAGCTGCCTCAAAGAAGCTGCTAAAAATTTCCATACACTTAAAAAGCAGATTAAATCCTGTAATGAGGATGAAAGTGAATTTAAATTTTACTTTAAAACAAAGCAAACCCTGCAATTAAGAATCCAAGCTAAAATAAGTTAAAATTTAAAGCAGTGAGGAAAGTAACATAAATAATAAACGGCTCATCCTAGAAAAGGGTTATAAATATACAGGCAATTTACATATGCCACCAACGTGTATCCCAACATCCTCTTTTGCTACCTTTCAAGTCCCATAATATATTTCTTTCTTTATAAAGATTGTTTAGATAAATGCACAAATAAATGGGAAGTAACCATCTTATAAGGTAGACCAGAGTAAGGAACCAATGTCACACGGGTTATGCAGGACTGGTATTATTGTAACAGCCATAGCAACAGAATCTTGCAAGTGAAAATTTGAGTTATCTTTCTCTCACTTTAAGTGTCAACTAGGGGAGGGTCTGTCTATGATGTTTACTCAAAACTAGTTTAATTGGAATGAGCTCAAGCCTTGGTTATCTTTCCATTACCTCAGCAGCAACTCTTCATCTGGTCCTCCAAGGCCATTCCTTAGGCTGAGATGGCAGGGGAATTTCCATGCGAAGACACACACACACCCATTTCACTCAGTCATGTAAAAATAGTGCAGAGTATAGGGACCACCATGCCTTTCCCCACACAAACATCTACACAAATGCATGGCCACTTCTGGTAAAAGTATAAGACAGTATCCTATAAGCCTTAGTTTATTTGGCTTTTGTATCTTGTTAGATTAATCAAGGTAATAAAAATGGAATTTGGAAGAATAAAAGCTGTGAGAATGAATCAGAAAACTAAATTGATAAAAAGGGAGTGGGGACTGGTATGTTGTATAAATTAGCCATTGTTGTTGACTGTGTGTGTATATATCTCTTTCTGTGTGTTTTATGAATAATTAAGAAAACCACATACATTTTTCTGAAACATTCATAATAATGTCGGGTGGAAATTTGGAACTCATCCCTTTTAGAAACCAAGAAATTTTTTTTCAGATATATGAAAAGAGTTTAGGATTCCTTAAGTAAATTCACAAACCTGGGTACAGAATCTCACAGCTTCAACACTCCACCATCTTTCATATAATATCGTGCAGCAGATGATGGGGAAAACTTTTCCCAGGGACCCAAGAGATCTGCTATCAATCAGGGCAGAAAATACAGAATTGGAAGGACTGTCGGGTGGGATTAAAGTCATTTTGTATGTTTCCATCACATTAGAATTCTTTACTTCTTTAAAAACAATTCCCATTTATGCGCTAGAGGTTCAAAATGTGGTCTCCAACTCACTTGTAGGGTGAACCTCAACACGCTGGCTGAATTATCCTTTTGAGTAACTCTCAACACTTATTTATTTATTTAGTTATTTATGGTATGGTATGGTATGGTATGGTATATCATTCATGGACCAGCATATTTACATTTCATTTAGATTAATAAAACACAATAAAGTATAAATGTCAAAAAGATCTTTGTTCAAATATCAATGCCTAGGGCTAGGCCATCCAATCATTGAAGCCTCGTTTATACTAAACAAATCAGATACTAGACCTCAGCTGGTCACAATACTAGCCTTTCCTGGACATAGTTGTTGTTTTTTACCTTGAAGGCCTAGTGGGGGTTTGAGTTCAAGTTATCATGGGGGTGTTGTTTGCAGGGGCCATATCACAACAGCCCCATACAGAATGGTGAAGGTTAAAATGGTATAGGTTCTCCTGCTTGAACAGAGGGCTGGACTAGAAGACCTCCAAGGTCCCTTCCAGCTCATTCTATTCTAAAAAAAAATTCTGATCTACTGTTTGATGTGGGACCTCGCAATCACACTGAGCAGAGGATACTATGGCCAGTTTATACAGGGAAATGTCATGTGAGATGCAAAACCTATTCAGGATTGTCCATTGCTGATGTGGTAGTTCAAAGCCTGGCACTTTTTTTGTGGGGTCATTTATATGTATTCCTATGTTTGGACGTTCAGCGACCCATTTGACTTTCCACTGGGAACTGATGTTAAAGTTGTTGGGCAACTTTACATCCCTAACATCTAAGAATGGAGGACTTCAGACTGGGGAAGACTCCCAGAAATGAATTTAGAAAGATGCTCAGCTAAGATCATATAGCCAGGGGTTCAATAACTTATAGCCCTAATGTGTCTAATGGACAAAACAATTGGGGGGAAAACCTGCTGTACACCATTGCCCAGCCATATGTAGAAGGAAAAGAAGGAAGGAAGGAAGGAAGGAAAGAGAAGGAAGGGAAGAGAAGGAAGGAAAGAGAAGGAAGGAAGAAAATAAATTCCAGAAATAGAGTGAAATTAAACACTTTTCCCAAAACATTTAAGGAATTACAGTGGAGGAATACCCTATTATTTCTGATCTGTGATGAGAACGTTATCTAATAAAAGTGAGATTGTGTGGAAAATACAATTTTTCCATACAATACAATATATTCCATTATTCAGACAAAAGAGAATTAAGATCGTTAGATTACTAGATCCTTAAAGAGATTCATAGAGCCAATTTTACACCAATCCACTATCAACAATTTATTTGGTATTTGTCTTGTGACCCTGTGATTCTGGGAAAATGGCAAATAGATTACTCTCTTTCCTACAGATGCTGAGCCAAAACATTTTTGCTGAAAACAATTATATAAGAGTCAATGTCAGAAATACAAGATTTCTTAATCTTCAGGAAGTGGCTTTTGAAAGCTTTGGTCTGGTTTACTTTTTTTTTTTTAAACCCTCCTGGGTTCTTTTGTTTTTAAATATTTTTGGAGTTATGCCCCAAGCATATAATCTGTTTTTGACAATTCAATTGTCACTAGTATTCCAAATCAAAAGCACCAAAACAAAATCGGAATTGACAATCAAAATTCTCCCAGGGTAATGCTGTCCAGCATGTCAGTTTTCCCATGGTACTTCTAGTTACATTTGTGCTTCATGATACAGATAGGGAAAATATCTTAATAACTCTCATAGCTCTTCAAATTCAAGTGTCCCTCAACAACTAATTAATGTCACCTGGAAAATATTTGATGCTAGTGGTTCTGCTATAATGATGCCATGAACATTTTCTGACACTGTATAAAATATTGTATTGTTGAATATAATACAACTTTCTCCATTCTAATATGTAGTATTGTTTATATTTTATTTTTATTATAAAAGTTTCTAGGCTGCTTGAATCATGCTATTCTAAGAAGCTTATAGTAAAATATACATTGCGATAATTTCAAAATTATCAGAATTATTTAATAACTACAATAATAACTTTAACATGAGCACAATATCTAACATAATCACGATATCATTATTTAATTGTTTACCATATTGGACATTATAAAGGCTGCAGCTCATAGCCAATGGCTGGTGTCTTTGCAGAGGGTTAATTTTAACACCTCAGAACAGTGTTAAGTTTAAAAAAAGATTCATATAATAAATTAATTATTCTTGCATGCTGTTGCCTTTATGAAGAAAGAAAAATAAAACTAAGAAACAACAGGGTGTCATTTATTATTAATAGAACTGTATGTGGGCTTAGCTGTACTAATAAAATGAACTAGAGAAACTCCTGCATTTATAAAGTTCTGTTTGGAGTAACCTTTAAATTTTAATTGACTGATTGATTGGCTGATTGATTGAGGACCATAAAGTTGATGTTGACTTTTTAAAAAAAAACTTTTATTAAGCCTTTTTATTTTTAAAGAGAGAGAAAAGAAATAGACAATGAGAGGAAAGAAGAAAAAAGTAATGCAAGTGAAATGATTAAGCAGGAAATTTACAAGGATCACAATTTCAATATTTCATTAATTGGATTAAGTATTGTTTTTGAAGATTTCAGGTTGTTCTTAAAATGTACACACTATAGAATAGCGCAGTCAGCACAGTACAATTCATAAAGTAAAATTAAATGCTGTCATTGGGGCGCTCACATTGCAGCACTGGTCAAAAGGGCCCAGCAGAGAGATTATAGTACCTGATGAGACTTCTCGGGAAACAACTGAATGAAAAACTGCTGGTGACCTTCTTCCACTGCATCATAGAGAATATTTTAACTTACTGCACCTGTGTATGGTTTGCCAATTGCACAGTGACAGATAATAAGACAGCGCTCCAGTGGGTTAACAGCATAGCCCAGAGGATCATTGGTTGCCTTCTCCCTTCTTTGGAAGAGCCTTATAGCTCCTGCTGCCTTAAAAAAGCTCAAAACATTCTTAAAGATCCATCCTATCCTGGGCACCCTTTTTTTGAGTTATTACCATCTGGCAGACAGTACAGGATACTAAAAACAAGGACAAATAGGCTGAAAAACAGCTTCTATCTAGGATATTCTATATTGAATTCTACTGTATAGTGCAATATTAATGCAATATCACGGGTTTTCAATTCAATTGTATAGAATGTGAAGGATGTGTGTTTGTGTTTTATTTTTACAGTTATAATGTACACTGAAGATGGCATTTAATTTCATTGTACAAGGTGCAATGACAATAAAGTGAACGAGCTAACTAACAAAGGAGTTGAAGAGCTATTCTGACTTAATTGAACTTATAGTCCTAGAATTTAATGAAATTTGTGCGTAGGACCAGCAGTTTGGCAGTTTGAATCTTACCAGGCTCAAGCCTTCCATCCAGCGGTGGAATTCAAAATGTTTACTACCAGTTCTGAGGGCGTGTCTTGGTGGGCATGTCTTGGTGGGTGTGGCAGGGGAAGGATATACTGGAAAATTCCCATTCCCTCCCCACCCCACTAACCTGCTTTCCAGCTCCGTTCTCCTGTGCAGGGCAACCAAAGAAGACTCAGCTGATCAACTGGGACTCAATGGGAGGCAGAGAATAGATGGGGGCGAGGCCAGTCAGAGGTGGGATTGGCGGTTCTCCGAACTACTCAAAATTTCTGCTACTGGTTCTCCAGAACTGGTCAGAACCTGCTGAATACCACCTCTGTTTCTATCCTTCCGACATGGGTAAAATGAGGACCCAAATTGTTGGCAATATGCTGACTCTGTAAACCACTTAGACAGGGCTATAAAACACTGTAAAGTGGTATATAAGTCTAAGTGCCATTGCTATTGCTATATCATATATTTTAATTTGTATATTATCTGTGTTTTTCCTCCAGTTTTGGTATCACGATCATCCTATTCCAATACAGTCCCCATCCCCAAATGTATGTGCAGCATTTAGGTTGAATCAAATAAAGAGTATACAGACTTGTCTTGCTCATCTGTCAATTTAGGCCAGTCGGTTTTGACAAATTTTACCTGATCTTTAGTTTCATGACCTGTGCAAAGGTTTCCCATTCAAACAACTGAATGCTCTGGGATTCTCATTTTCCTCTCATTCTCATTCCATGACTTGAAATGGTTAACATAATCAAAGACCTTTCTATAATCAATGAAGCACATACTGAATTCTTTTCGGTATTCTTTGGCTTTCTCAATTACCCAGTGTGCATCAACAATAATTCATGCTGTTCTTCTGTTATTCTGGACATCTCTTGGTTTTTTTTCCAGTGCTGTTTTAACTTTGAATGGTCACTAAATGAACTGTTGTAAATTGAGGAGTACCTGTAGTTTACTGTTTTTATCATACAGTAAATTGTCATTAAAGTGACTGTTTGTCTCCAGCATCTTCCAATATAGCCGCTGTTGAATATAAGTGCTTGTTTTCTTTAGCGGGCAGCTGGAATTAATCTTTAGACCTTGGGAACTCTGCTGGACCTATATACTTTTATCCTTATATACCAGCATTCCCCACTCATTCCTTCCAGGGGCTCTTCTCCTCCCCACTCATCCCCCTTAGCAATGAAATAGCATAGCAAGATTTGAAACCATTTTCAAGATTCAAAGCTCAAAAATATTTTCTGATGAATGAGCAGTTTCACCTTAATAAAATTAATTATATTAACAGTCTGTAGTTTTAGATTATCACAAGAATGTTTTTTTTATATGCAGTCCTGCAATATACCTTCTCCCAAAGATTTTAATTAGTATTAAGCAAAATGTTTTTTTTTTTTCTGGTTTCAGTTTTCAGGTTTCCGGTTTCCGGTTTCCGGTTTCTGGTTTCAGGTTTCTGGTTTTCAGGTTTCAGTTTGATGGGAGGAATTTTATCCCCATCCCCAGAGTAAGCAAATTTCATTGACTTAGTTGCGATGGCTAATTCTTGCACCTTTGATACAAGATCACTAAAGAATGAATGTAAATTTCCTGTATCTCTGTAGTGATTTGCAAGCAACTTGGCGCTCTGAACTCCCATTCATCCTGCAGTGAAGATACAATTGATATGGTTGTTGTTGTTTTTTTACCATGGTAGCTCTGAAGTATAAGAAGATGGGGAGTTAACCCTATGGCTGCAACATGATGAAAAATTAGATAACATGATGAAAAAACAAGCAGCAGTTATAATTGTCAGGAAATTAGACAAATTTTAATCTAGGTCTTCTATCTAGGTCTTGTTGTTATTCTTAAATTTATTCCTCAGCAAATATATTGAGAGTTTGCTGTATATACAAAGATAACCAGCTAAATTTTCTCCCTATGGGAAGAAGTATCCTGAAATGTACTCATGTGTGTGAGCCAGTTATTTCCATGATCAATTTGTATTTATTGTTTTTCTGCTTCAATGGCATCATATTGTTCCTTCTTTCAATTCTTCCAGCTGACAGCTGACCTGTCCTTCAATATATTCACCTCCATTGGCACAATGACCTTGGCTTTGTTACTGATCTTTCTTCTGGTAGTCATAATTTCCATCATAACTGCCAATAAACGTGCCACTCAAGGGACTTACAGCCCCAGTCGCCAAGAGAAGGAGGGATCCCGAGTTGAAATGTGGAACATGGTGCAACCTCCGCCCTTGGAAAGGCTGATCTAACTGAAATTAATAATGATCTTCACAATTGATAACATAAAACAAAAAGATGATTTTGGATACCACAGTAGAAGCCTTTAGAACTATAAGGATTTCTGCCGTTAAACTCAGAAACCTTGCTTATTAATCAAAGGAGGATTCAAGATTGCCTGAGACTTTTCAGCTTAGCCTTTCTGGTGGTAGCCTTTTGCACATTCAATGCCTGTGGAAGGAGGAGAATTTTTTAAAAAGCCAAATTATCCCCCTGTCCTTGCATGCACAAGAAAGTACTTTGACATGCAAGATTTCATTCTGGAAAGCATTCATGATAAAAGTGGCTGGATGCCATATCTCATTTTATGGAAATTGTTATTCATTGCATCGAACATTATATTTACACTACAATCAACTTTCAACTGTAATGGTTCCTGGGATCTGTGTTAAGTGCCTGCATTTCAGATGTGACTGAAAGCCACTTGTTTGGGTCTCTTTCCCTTCTGGCCATCATTGCAGAAGAATGATGTCACATAATGTTCCATGTACACTCCTTGTCCTTCACATACTTCTATAGTCTTTAGAAGTAGAGATGTTTATCTGCAGTACATCAACTTAAATTCTTTAAGTAGGAATTAAGTCAACATTATGGGAAAAAGCTCTTCTTGCAGCAAAATAAAACCTTGAAACCATTCTTCTCTTGGGACTGTTTTTGTCATCTTAAAGACTTGTAGATTTAGAGCACAGATGCATAACCATATGCAACTACCAGCATTTTCAAACCGAACAGAGATAAATTTAATTGGCTATCATAACAACTAAGAGTATAAGGCAGTGTGCAGATGTATGTATGTGTGGTGCATGGCTGTGCATATGCATGTAAGTCACTGAGCTCTTCAAGCTATTTAGTGTACGAAATTAAGCAAGGTTTTATTCACCCAAAACGTGCTCTTGCGTTTTTTTTTTAAATAAAAAAAATTACAATGGGATTTTTTTTTTGCCTTTTAGGATTAGTCCAAAATTTTGTTAATTTATTACATCATTTAAATTCGGGGTAAACAGTAGGACTTTGCTTCATTGTAGTTATTTTCATTTGGATTTTATTAGGAAATAATTTGTGCTCTTGCAAATTCAGCAATTCAGCAATGTTTCAGCAATTCATCTGATGTTATCAAACAGCAACAAGATTGAAGGTCCCAAATCTCAAATTGTCTTTTAAACAGCAATACATTTACCTGAACCTCCATTTAGTTCTCATGCTCTTGGGAGTAGGGATTTAGAGCCCCACATTTTCTCTTCCTCAGTATATAACTGGTCTTTCAATTGTTGCCTGTCATTTCCTATAACTTTAATATCCGTTGGCATGTTTTACTATGAAATACAGACTAGTTGGGTCCCATTAAAATCCCATTTTGTACAGGGCCAATTATTTTTATTTTTATTTATTCTTTTTCATTGTTGTTAAAAGTCAAGGTAACTAGTTGAACAAAATACACTTCTAAGGTTTATGAATAAAATGAATGGACCTGTTGACTCCTACATGTAGCTAAACTGCTACACATCCAATAGAATTGAAGAAAAAACATGCTTGTTTTGCTACAGCCCACTTCAGAAACCTTTCCTGTATGCCTATGAGCCACTGAATGCCAAGAAACTACCATGCATTCATGTGAGAATTAGTGCTAAATTCATTGACTGTCTCAGGAGGACATGGATAATTTACAGACTAAAGAAACACCAGTCCTTTTAGGTAGACCAGACCATGAAATCAACTCCACAAGTATTTAAAACTACTTTTATTGAGATTGGTTGTAATAACAGAATGTTGAACATCTGATTCAACTGTATCTTCTCCCCTTTCTTATAGTTTAATGAATTAGGGAGTATCTGGTTGAGCCACTTCCAAACAATATATTGTTATGGATTTTAAAATGTGTTTATCCCTTTGGCCTAAGCAACAGCTCCTTCGTATCTCCATCAAAGGCATTTTCCTTACGCCCTGCAAGAAAACCTTGTGCCTGTACATGCCAATGCCTGTATTTTTTAAGGCACAGAATCTATGCTCATTGGTGGATTTCATGCAAAATTTGTAAGAAAACCAACAGCCCCTGGGGACTTAAAGCTTTAAAGACTCTGCTTCTGGCAATTTCTCTCTCCACCCCCTCCATCCAGTCCAACTTCCCATGCTCAGATGATGAAAAACCACAGTCTCTCCTTAGCTTTCCTTGCATACCAGGAAATCCACATCATAACTGGAGCACTACTATGGATTTTATGTATATGAGAAGATTTGGGGGTGGGGGCATTCTTACTTGTCACATTCAATCCAAATTCAAATCCAAATTCCAGGGTCTGATAGTGTTATTTTTCCTGTTATGATCATCATGATAAAAACACAGGGAATCCAAAATGGAAAATTTTGTCAGGTCTTTAGAAGTTGTGCTTGAAACCCTGGCAACAGCAGAACCTGGATTGGCTTGGGATTACATACAAGGTTGAGGAACAGCCTCAAAATCATAATATTTAGTTATGCATACATACTTTTAGAATATACTAAAAGTATGGATGCATAAATCTATTGGTTTATTGCTGTTAAATTATTGTTGTTGCTATTATTTGTGTGTTTGAATGCTGTAAATTACTGTGGGTGTATTTCACCAAAGAATTTAAATTGGGAGGGTTGAATGTGAAATTCATCCAAACTGAAAGTGTTTAAATTCTTTGGTTGTATTGTCCTGGGTTTTAGATGTTTCATAGTCATTTTACAAATGTAGTTAATTCTCATTAACACAGAAGCAATGAATTAGAGAAGGGAGTTGACTGAAAGTTACAATTTTTTAGATGCAGCTCCAAAAAGTTTGCTTCTGACTAATGAAAGATTCTGGTATTTGACAGACTCTAATAAGCCTGTTATTATATATTTGACCTCTTGATTCCTTTGTGAATATTTCTATGCAGCCAAATTTTGAGAATCACAATGTGGCAGCTCCCACTTTGTGGAACCAGCTTCCCCTGAGGCTCCGTTTGGCCCCCGATCTTCGCACCTTCTGCCATGATCTAAAGACCTGGTTATTTGGACAGTTCGGGCTGTGCTGACCTCCTGGGGGGGCTGATTTTGTTTTAAATTGTGGGGTTTTAATGGGATTTGACTTGTTTGGTTTAATATGGTTTTAGTTAAATATTTATTGTGCGGTTTTAGTTGTGAGCTGCCCCAAGTCCTTTTGGAGAGGGGGCGCATACAAGTCAAATTAATAATAATAATAATAATAATAATAATAATAATAATAATAATAATAACAACAACAACAACAGATTGTTTAAAAAACTAAGACACATTTTAGCAGTATACTTCAATAAAAAATAGAGAGTACATCTAGTGGAGGAAAGGACTGCACAAGGTTAACAACGCCTCTAATCTTGGCAAGAGGAACTTGAAAGGCATTTCTATCCTTATAGTATTTATACATTTCCATCTTTTTTATCTGCACGCATGCATACACAGTATAAAAGCTGGAGATGAGGATGCTTCCCATTGTAACTGTCAGACTAGAACTATGATTAAACGGAGGTGATTTATCTTTCTCTCAGAAGACTGCTCAATGATCAGAACTGCTAACCTGGATTTGGCATCTTGGATGGGGCTTCTTAAGGTGGGCAGCTAGCTACTCCTGTCATTTGTTTCCAGTGAATAGCTATTGTTTGAATTTCATGCCAGTCAGATTGTATGCCATGCCCACTTCATGTCAAATTCCATTTGTATATGTTACATCTTCTGGATGTGTTGCCATCTTGCTTAAACTAGGCTACATCCAGACATGCCATTCTCCCATTGACAAGACCGAAAGTGATGGAGTTAACTTTCAACATTTCATAATCTCATGTTCTTTAACACACATCACAGATATTTTTAAAGTTTCAGGAACACACAGGAGTTGACTATTCAGTGAGAGCACTGAAAGGTTTTCATTGTAAAGAAGTGATTTGCTAGAAACCTTTTTTCTTATTCCTCAAATGTAAATAGGCAACAGTGTATTTAGAAACTATATTTCTATTCTGAGCAGAAGTTCCAGAGTCAAGGCATTCTTAATATATATTCTATTCTTCCGCTTGACATGATTAGTAAAATGTGCACAACTGCAAGCTCATTTTGATTTCTATATATTGAGAAATACGTTAAATATCACAGAACAATGTTCCTGGTTTCAAGCCTATTGACTTTGTGTCTAGAGTTCCAAGCAATATGAAAGTAAACAACTTTACTTCACCATTGTTGAAATTTGCAATTTTTTTTATTTGTTTTGTATTACACAAGTGGGGTACTTTGTGGCAGTGTGAAGTCCATCAAAAACTTTGTATTAACATTAGCCCAAAGGGTCAACTTAAAGTGCATACAGAGGTGCTACTAATAAAAAAAAATCAAGTTCCAGTTTCTATCCTCCAAGAGCAGCATTTTATATTTTTTCAGAGCCAGGATCCATTCCTAATACCAATTTATAACACGGCTGATTTTTATCCAGTAATTTTACTTTCACGTGTCCATTTGAAAGCTGCTTTATAGCTGATCAAATCGTTCTATTATAGTTTCAGTTTTGTTTACACTGATGGGAAATAGCTCTCCTGGATTTGAGGCAGGAATCTTTTTCAATCTTTCTTGGATTGAGATTTAACTTCTTGCATGCACAACCTGTCTGCTAAATTCAACATCTTAGCACCTGTCTGCTAAATTCATCTTCTTTTTTTTTTTAAGAGCCAGGATGCCTGGTTCCTATCCATCCTGCAGAGACAGTATCATTGGCAAGAGACATTTTTGGAGAGCAAGTAAAGAATATAAAAAAAGGTTCCTATTCATAAAGTAGTGGGCATAGCACAAGACAAAACACTAATTTACAAGAATGTCATCGGCCTCCCAGAATGCTCCCTGCAATTACACCAGGAACTTTGTGGATGCAAAGGCATTGATGCAAAGTCATTGCTAGAGGCTGATGCTTTGCTTTATATCTGCATCAAAGGGGGCTTTTTGGAAGATATTGTACATGTTGAATATCTCCTTTTTTTCCCAAAACTTGTTTAGCGGTAAAAAAAAAATCTGTCCCTTTTTGTCATTGGCTACACTATTCTTCATTTTCTTTTTGCAACATTTTTATTTCTCTATATGTAACTGGTGCAACTTGGCTTAACCATACTGGTTTCATGAATAATACAATTCTAGTCCCTTTTCAAATAGTTCTATATTGGTAGAAGAGAAGTAGAAACACATTCTGGAGCAAATCATCCTGGATTTTGTTGCTTAGTTTGCAACATTCATAACATAACTTTAAAACTTTAAAAGGATTTCTGCAATTCTGAGAAATTTCTTAATAATAACCAGGCACTGAATGATTTGCTCCATTCAGATATTTTTTTTCTGCACTCTCTTCTTGAAGACAAATGGGCATAAATATATAATTGTGTTGCATTAATGAAATTATCTACACAGTGTAACATAAATAAAGTCCACTCTTGAACCACAACTATTGCAATGCAGGGAATGTGGTATGTAACACTAAATTCATCACAGTGCTTATCTGCTACTTGCAATCAGGACTAGATTACACAGTGCTTCAATTAACTCAAGTAAGTCAATTCAAAGTAGTTCTTGATCAATGTTTAGCCATGGAAAGAAAATATACAAGAAATATACAAAAGTTTACCAAATAAACAATCCAAATGTAAGGGTAACATGTACTGAAACAAGCAATCATTTATCACAACCACAGATGTCATACCTTGGATCATAAATATTATACATATTGACCATTCATTGCCATCTGGTATCAATTGTAAAAAGCAGCTATTTATTTGCATGATGAAACAACAACGGGACAGAAAGGATCAGCAATTACAAGTAAATTAACAGAAATCTCATTCTGTTGTATATTTATAATGTAATGTGGGCAATACATGTATTACTAGCTATAAGTGTCTGAAGTCTAATAGATAACTGGCAATATTTTAGATTTGTATTATAACACAATAGGATGTCCCTATTCAATTTCAATTGACTAAAAACTATTTGCCCACTGACAATGTACTGTACGTCTTTTTACTATACAACTGTAATGAGATGCTACACACAATTTAACACAATTTTGGAACAAAAACTAGAAATATACTAGAGTGAAAAGCAATCTCAAAGACCTACTGAGAAAGCAACAGGTGCTTCTAATTGTCAAAACACATACATGCACACACATAAAGGAAAAATATTGCACAAAATTCAACACTTTTCTTTAATCCAGCACTTTCCCACATCCTAGTTGATGCTTTACTTACATCTGAGATGAGATGAAGGCAGAGCCAAGAGAAGCCATTTAAAAAGGATCAGTGTTACAGTTTGAAAGTTTATATTAACTTCTCTCTCTTCTTTCCTATTAATACTGATTCTATATTCATGCCTTGCTACATATGGCGCAGTAAATAGCAGGACCCATATTTTACTAAGCCTGTCAGTAACAAATACTTAAGGGCTTTTTCCTGAAACATTATTTCAGATCCTTGAGAAAAACAAACTATTGTTTTGAATTCTTATTGCTCAGTATTTATGCAGATTCTCAGCCACCCAGGTCATGGCTGTCCCAAAAGGGCTTTTTCAAAAGGCAACTGTACTTGGTTTTTCCCAGTTTTTCCCAAAACAAAGTCCAGTTACCTTTTGAAAAAGGACTTTTGGGTTTATTGCTCAGAATTTTTGTGATACTGGAGATAAAAGAGGCCCTTAGGACATTTACTTAGTTGGATCCCTTAAACAGAAGCAACACCACTATAAGATAAAAGGAGATAATTATCAGCAGCAGACACTGAGTGTGGTTAAGGATGGTTGGATGGCACCAGACACATTCAACTCTTGGGAACACAATCCAGAAAGGTTATGTCTTGCACGAAGCTACTTGAAATAAGTGGGGAGGGGACTACACAATTTGACTCTTATTCCCAGATTGAAAGAGTTATGAGATCTTGAAGTTCATGTAAGGCATGAAAACGTCAGCCTTTGTTTGCTTGAAGAGGAAAAGAAATGGCTCCAAGTAACACCAAATTATATTAAAATGAAGAGGAAAAAGTGCTAAAACGAGAAGTCTAAGATTGTGTACCTTCCTTCAGGTGTGAGTTTAAGGAGCTTGGCAGTGACATGTTCCTTTGAATTCAGCATAGGGTTTAATATTGTCTAGGAAGTGAGAGCTTTAAAATGTTTTTTTTTTCTACACCTATCAAAGTCTTGTTTGTGAATTAAAGTCTGATCTAGCCCTCCTCAAGTCTGTGTCCTCCAGACGTAAGGGAATAAAACTCTTGACCATCCCCAGCCATCATGGGGCAGTTGTCTAGATGTATGGTGTAATCCTTACATTTCCTATAGTAACGAATTAGGAGGACAGTCACACATCTTATTCCTTTTATTCCTTTTCTCCTTGAATTATACCAAGGATTGGCAGAAAGGCACTCTGAAATGGTGCCCGCAAAACCCCAATATGAAAAAATGGTAACGTCTTCAGAAGAATGTATAGGGGTAAGAATGCTGCACTCATGTGAGGTTTGGCAATTGTGTTAAGTTTGACTTTTAAAAGAAGTTTTTAAGGTTTGTATGCCTCTTGTTGAAAAGGTTGACTTCAAAATTACATTCTATCAGAGCAAACATGTTAACAGTGGCATCTACAGTGTTGCTATATTGAAGCAAAGATGCATAAGAAAAAGTTCCCAATGACATACTTCTCTAATGTTTTAGCTAAGTAGGAGCCTGCACTCAGTTATGAAATGAGTACTAATATTAGGGAGCGATTACAGGAATGGACATACACTTCTCATCCAACTGGCAACTAACATTACTATTTTTCATTCCCTGCTCAATACAGTCTACAATATATACTAGTAAACTATGGGCACAATGAATAAAAGGGGATATTGGTTTTGTTTTATATAATTTATCTAATACAACTTAAGTATAATAATTTAAGCACTGCTAAAACAATGTTAACAGATATTTTGGTGGATTTACCTAGTCTAGCTATGAAAATTAACATTTTCAAAGGTGCTCATCAGTGCAAGCCATCTATTCAATCAATTGGAAAATCACTGTTGACATCTTTGAGAGCAAAGTTAGCTAGTACTGGCAGCTTTTGATAATCTAACTCACAACAATCAAAAAGTAGTAATATCACTTTTTGAAATGCTAGGGAAATATTTAAAAAGTCAGTTTAAAAAAATCTACAGCCTTTTTCACTATTGTAGTATTCATCAAAGTGGGTCTCATTGCAACACATTACTCCATGTAATTCTCTGTTCATAGAAGTACCTGAACAAATATCGTTCTAGTTTAAGCAATTTTAATTTTTGCAATGTAGCAAAAGCCAATCAGGGCACAGGACATGTATCTGAGGGTTTGGAAGGTGATTTTAAAAAGCAATCTCTCATCCATTAGATGCATAAGCAACTCTGAACTAAATTAGTTGATTTTTTCAAAATAATCTTTTCCATTCTTGGAAAAAGACATTGGTTAAAGAAAGCTATTGGTGCAATTATTCTATATGCTGCCTGGGCCTTTTGATTTGGGGATAGGATAAAGGTCTAAATAGATTTCCCTTTTGCATATCTGATAAAATCCATGGTGGGCATAAATAAACTAACAGTGATTTTATATCATCTATTAAAAGTAAATTTGAATAGCCAACTGATCATCTGTGTGACTAAACAATACATTGTTTGTTCTAAATACGAGTAAGGCATCTATTGCCCTCCAGATGTTTTGAACTACAACCTCCTTTGTCTGTCCCACTAGCCATGCCAGCTGGTCTGATGGGAGTGGAGTCTTAGATATCTTGAGAACACTAGGCTGTCCATTTGCATTCTAGACATTGTAATGGTATTGAATAAATAAGCTAAATTTCAGTAAAATAATCCAATATTTTATAGAAAGAATCATGTGATCAAAAGAAATAATTGCTGGGATTCCTGAGAAATATTTTTAAAAATGTTTTTTTTAAAACTCACCATATCAAAAACAGTAATTTAAATTTCCCCAAAACAGTGAATATAAAGTAGGTAAAATCAGCCATATATAGGAACTGTAATATTTCTGTCACTATAGAAATATTACTTATCTGAGCTATACAGAGAATTTTTAGACAATAACTGGTGGCAAACAGAGTAGTTGCTAGCTGAAAGTTTTAGAAACTCTGCTCCTTTGGACATACTTTGTCCTTTTGTTAATAATAAAAAGAGTTGGCAAATATCGCAGCACACATTTTTAAGGCACAATTGTTACCCTTGGGAAAAAATGACAGCTATAATAAAATCTGGCATAGGTGTAAATTCAAGGACCAAAGAAAGTTACATTTCAAAAAGTTCATCAAGAAGACTCATCAATACATACTTTACCATGAGAGAATTCCATACAGATGGAATCCCAAATCACATTCGCTAACCATGAAAGTCACTGAAAACCTGTGAACTTTACTAGATAAAGTTTTTTCGCTCTCCCCCAACCTCCACACAATCTTGTTGTGTAAGATTCACAGGGATATTCATGCAGGATTTAACCTTTTTTTAAAAAAAAGAGAAGAAGCACTTTATAATTGCTGTGGAAAGTTTGCATATGCATAGTTTTCCTTCTTTTTGAAAATGAAACTTGTATAATGGACAGTGAAACACATTTTGGATAAACCTTAGACTTGGAGAACGAATGAATGGTACAGTACAATAGAGAAAGAACCTTGCATTCTAGAAAATAGGTGCTGGAAGAGAGCAAAGAACTGTTTCTACATTCAATTGATCTTTCTATAGCAGGCGTCTTCAACTACCAGGCTGCGGCCCACACACAGCTCCACTTGTGTGAGTGGTGGGTGCATGTGCAGGCATGAAGTTCCGTTTGTATATGTGGTGAGTATGTGCACAAAGCTCCATTTGGATGAGTGGCGGGCGCTCACGCGCACCCACCACTTGCATAAATGGAGCTGTGGGCACTTGCGTGCACACCTGCCCTTCACACAGAACCATTTTCTCTCTCCTACTGCTGGACCACCAAGCTGCAAAGGTTGGGGACCGCTATTCTATAGGGCCTAAAGGTCTGTCAGCTGCTTTATACATATATCTAGAAAGCAAGTCTGACAATTTCCAAAATATTTGATCTAGTGACAAATTTGAAGGAGCTTTTAAACATTGATATATGTATAGCAGATGACTGATTTTTGAATAAAGTCTTTAGAAGACAATTTTAAAAAGCTGTCAGTGATTGGTAGGGAGATTGTAATAGATGCAGCTCATCCTCTTCACAAATTGAGCCTAAATGCTAGAAATGTTGGTGGTTCTTTGACTCATTTGCCTACAACCAAAAAGGAGTTGCACCGTGAGTCCAATATAGTTCTCTTTTTACTGCAACTGTTCCTTTGTTGTTTAAAAAAGTATAGAATTTAGTTAAGCAGCTTACTTAACAACAACCCAATGACTTTAAAAAAAAATCAAAGTTATCTGCAAAGAGGCATGATCTCCAGAAGAACAGATTATTTTCAATTAAAAAATATTACTTCTTTCAAAGGTTCATACCATTAAAATTCCAACTGTGGTCAAAATATGCATTTTCAAGAAAACCAAAATGTAAAATATATTCAGTGAAGAAGTTCTGAAAGCAGTTGTAAACTTTTCACTGCATTTCACCATTTCAATATATATTTATATATATATATATATATATATATACAGTACCATTTTTCAGAGTCTGGAAGACAGGGGCATTGTCTGCTAAAAATTAAAAACAAAACATTTTATAATAAATCCCAAGCAATCATCATCAACTGGTGTTACTTTAAGTGGCACAAACACATATTAGAATTCTCATCTTACTGATAGGTAGTGCTTGGCAATGTCAGCACATTTTAAAAAGTTCTCATAAGTTTACTAAAATCACTGCATAAACAATATTACACTGGTGATCCTCTGTAAACTTAAGAGTACCATTGTTTGGTAAATGGTCTGTATTTCTTTTTACACAAGCACATTTGCTGCTATGAAATAATGTTGGCTCTTTTTCCAAATATTTACAGTTCAACCTTTAAGGTATTTAAATCTGCCCTTCTCAGTTTAAGGCCTTTAGATCACGTATTAAGTTTCAGAATAGTCATGCTACATTTCTTGGTTTCTGTTATAGGATAAATGTGTCTGTCTGATACATTTCTTTTTGCATATAGGGAAAGGAAATGATTAAAAACTGTTTCATGCCACAGACCAGCTATGGCTTAAATGTGAAATCAAGCTAGTACCATGATTCTAGAATGCTTTAGTTAAGATGGCATGTTATCTGAACTCAGTATTGCATATACTGGCTGGCAGTGACTTTCAGGTTTTTATACATGGCAGCTGGAAATACAACTGGAAATATCCAGGATGAAGCTGTAACTGACTGCATGCTAGCCAAGTTCTGTAAACACATTTTCTTTTTAGCCTTTATAAATAACTTAATAATATACCTAATACTCCTTCCTCCTCTTATTGCCCCACAACAACAACCTTGTGAGGTGGGTTGGGCTGAAAGAGAGAATGACTGGTCAAAGTGTCCCCAGCTGGCTTTCATGGCTAAGGTGGGACTAGTATTCAGTCTCCTGGTTTCAAGGCTGGTGCATTAACCACTAGACCAAACTGGTTCTCTTATACAGCCCCATCCCAAATGCAAGCTTATATTGTGAACTGAAGTGGAGCAAATATATTCAAAGGAGGTAGGCTCAAAATAAAAGGATAAAAACACAAAAATAAGGCCAACTAAAACTACAGATTAAAAAACCTGAAGATCTATTTCCTTTATTATGATATCCTGAGTTGTTTTCCTTTAGTCATTTACCACACGCGTAACCTCTCAATAAATAAATATTCCTTACGTTTTATTCCCACTGCTGTTGGAAAACCCATCCCCTGAAATGTTTAAACCTTGATTGAAAGCAGAAGTCAGTTTACATAATGACACCACTTCTTGAAGAAGCCCACCCTCTTCAAGAATTTCATTTCCATCTTGGGTTTCTCTCTCCCATGGAACGAGGAAAGATGGATTTGGACTCAAGCTTGGTGACTTCTCATCTGCAGAGGTCCTGCTTAGTGTTTCATTCCACTTACTCTTCAGTTGCAAAGTTTGCAGAGAATGTTCCTGCATAGTTTCTTGGGGTGAATCTGGAGATCTTAGATGATTATTAGGTGAGCTCAAGTCATCAGCACTGGAGGTAAGGTTAGGGTTTTCTTTATTTAGCACAAAAACAGATTCTCTATAACTGCTAGAAGGAACACATTTCCTGGGTGATTGAGAAAGCTTCTTTTCAGTGAGGATGTTGTCCTTCTGTCGCTGATTCCAAGTAGCCGGGTCAGATGTCCAACCACTACAGAGTAGGGCAAGATTGCTCTCACTTGGAGTGTTGGATTTATTCTGAAATAAAAAAGGGAATGTGCAGCCTATCAGAATTCTTCCCCTTGGTGTCTCTAAATAAAAAATTCATTGTATTTTTAATCAAAAAAATAGCATAGAAAAATTACACTAAATTTTAAAACATCTTAATTAACCTGCCTATTTTTATTCAACTGAATGAATCAATAATAAATTATGTAACATTTCTTTCCTTACAGAACAATCTTCCAAATTTTGACTTCTATTTCTATCCCCACAAAAGTTTTAAATTTGAGCTAACTCAAGTTAGTTTCAGGAGTTAATTGAGTTAGTTTCAGGATGTAAAGATATTCTAGGTGATAAAACCCTGAAATGAAGACAACTCTGAATGTTGTAAAATTTAGAAGTTCTTTTTATCCTTAATCACAGTATTTTAGTTCGGTTAGATCTTAAGAGATCTCAGCAGAAAGAAAACTACTCAATCAGGAACAAAAGATCAGCTTCTAATTGACAAGGTGATTTTGGAAAATTTTAAGAGAAGGAAGACCAATTTGGATAGATTACAAGAAGGCATTCAACTCCCTGCCACATGAATTGGAGGGAAATGGAAGGTACAGAAATGCGAAAGTTTGACAGACAGACATACCTAGAAATAACAGGAGTCAGTAGAATCATCAGAAACATTGTGCAAAGATTAATGGTACAATGGAAGAGACAATTGCTGTTCAATGGTGATGGACTGGGAGAGGTTAATATCATGAAAGGAATCTTTCAAGGAGACTCACTATTACCATTACTGTTTGTCATTGATTGCTCTGAACAATTCAGGCCATGGCTATCAAACACAAAAAACATCTGCCAAGCTATCCTACCTCCTTTACACAAACACTCTGAAGCTATATGGAGAAACACCATCTGAAACGGAATCGTTGCTTAACGTTGTCCAAATATACAGCCAAGAGACTGTGATGAGTGTGAACCAAGCAATTGTGCCATCTTACTTACATAGTTACTTACAACAGGGAAAACAGTGAAAACCAAATGAATCAATATGCCCTATGGACATAACATCAAGAGTGGATGAACATCAGCATAAATACCTGGGAATCCATCAAGCTGAAAAGATCAAGTACACTGAAGTCAAGAAGATGATTAGTAGTGAATACGTTAGAAGGGTGATGAAGAACTTAAAAGTCCAAGCTCAGTGGTGAAAATACCATCAAGGAGATTAATATCTGGACAATTCTAGTTATTAGATATGCAGCTGGAACAATGCGTCAGTCTGAACTAGAAGCAAGTTGGGCAGCAAACAAAATTTATTTATTTATTTATAATTGGACTTATATGCCGCCCCCTCTCTGCAAGGACTTGGGTGGCTCACAATTAAAACACAAGAACAATAAATATTTAAAAAAGAATTAAATCTAAAAAGCCCAATCAATAAAACAATTAAAATAAATTAAAATAAATTTTAAAAACCCCAGGAGGTCAGTCCAGCCCAGCCTGTTCAAATAACCAGGTCTTTAGATCGCGGCGGAAGGAGCGAAGATCAGGGGCCAAGCGGAGCTCCAAAGGGAGTTGATTCCACAAGGCAGGGGCTGCAACAGAGTAGGCCCTCCCCTGAGGCACCGCCAGCCGACATTGTCTAGCCGATGGCACCCTGAAGAGTCCCTGTCTGTGAGCACGCACAGGGCGATCGGTATTTGATATTGGCAGGAGACGCTCCCACAAGTACCCTGGACCCAAATTGTAAAGGACTTTGAATGTTAAAACCAACAATCAATCAATCAATCAGAAAAACAGTGACAATGAATCATAGCCCTTCAACCATGCAGTGATGTTGACAAAGGAACATATATGGATATGGAATGTTGCAAGTACACCAGACAGTTGAAGAAGAAAAAAAGGACACTGGAAGCATCTCTGAAGGACAGTAAAAAAGCACTGAAGCTAGTATACCATGAAGACTTACCTAATACCAAAGAAACTAAACTGGCCTATAAGAAAGACCAAATGAAGAAAAGAGATATGGGAAGGCAAAGTATTACATGATCAATACCTAAAAACACTAGCAGGCAAAATACATAATAAGATCTGTCAATGGCTAAAAAAAGGAGTGTTGAAGAAAGGGACTAATTCTGGCAGCAAAAGACCAAGCCTTAAGAACAAATGCATACAAAGCCAGAATTCAGAAATTACCATCAGAAAACAAATGTCACCTCCGCAAAGAAGCTGAAGAAACAGTGAACCAGTAAGCTGGTAAGCTTCTGCAAGAAGATCACACAGACTGACTATAAGCAACAGCATGACAAAGTAGCAGTAATGGTGTAATGGAATATCGGCAACAAAATACCCCCTGTTTGCAAGCAAGAACTGGTGGGATCACCAAACAAAGAAAATAATAGAAAATGGAGAAGCTAAAGTGCTCTGGAACTTCAGAATTCAAACAGACAAGCAACTGCCACAAACACTCCAGACATAAGAATTATTGTTAAGAAAGAAGAAAAAAAATCTGGATAGTGGACATTGAAGGAATTGGAGATAGCAGAATAGAAGTAAAAGAACTGGGGGGAAATCACAATATATAAAGATCTGCAAATAGAAGTAGCATAACTATGCCAATAGAAAGCAAAAATAATACTAATAGTAATAGACATCTTGGGTGCAATCCCAAAACATCAGAAGCACCATTTTAACACTACTGACTTCGACAAAATCACCATCAGTTAATTGCAAAAGAGCTGAAGAAAGTTCTTGGATGAGAAACGTCTTCCAAAATAATAATAATAATAATAATAATCCAGAAAGTCCAGTTGCTCTTGAAAACACCTTTGGAACAACCATGACCTGGATAACTGAAAATCTCCATACACAGATACACAGCATTTATACAGTGCATAAATAGAGCCATCCCTCCCCATCAGTCAATGCTATTGAGAATCTTAGAAAACAGTAATTCTGTAGGGACAGATACAGTAAATAAATAACTACTAGTTTGGACTTAGTTTGCTTATGGTATGTGCTATTTAACAGAAAAGTGAGCACTGATAAATGGACGAAGGCTTCCGGATACAAAGGGAAAAGATACCATGCCTGGGAATGATGTTTGACAGAATTTTGATTGAAAGAGGGATAATGAACATATTTTGGAAAGTGGCGTGTGTTTTAGCCTGACAAGGACAATGTAGACCTAATGTGTGTTCTTCAGCAGATCACCAGAAATGTATGAACGTGAGTAAGTTTATTTAAATAAACTTGGATTAGGATTTTTGCTATGGAATATGGAGTTGAAAGTTGGTTGCTAAATATGATCAGAGGGGCAGATAATGAAAGTAAAACATTCATGACAATAAATGGAATGCTTAGCAAATGGTTAACAACTTAGCGGAACAAAACAGAAATGTGTCATGCCCATCTCCATTTTTAAATGTTGTGTATTACTATATGAGGTATGCTTGTCATAAACACAGAAGAGTTGAGGATATGTGTGTATCTGTGGTATGTATATACAATATAAACATTGTACACAATTCTGTGTCAGCTGAGAAATAATTTTTTGTAGCAACTATTAGAATGGATTGCATGACATGACAAGGAATATAGACCTGAAAATTTGTGCATGAAATTAGTTGCATTTGTGGTTTTACATTCTGTAAGCTGCCTTGAGTCTCTCTCCCTCTCTTTCTCCCTCTCCCTCTCCCTCTCCCTCTCTCTCTCTCTCTCTCTCTCTCTCTCTCTCTCTATATATATATATATATATATACAGATATAGATATAGATATAGATATATAGATATAGACCAGTTAATCAACAACTCTTAACTGGCTTATAAAGGGTTAGAGAGCAGAAGGGATCAAAAAAATCAGAAAGGTATACCAGCCATAAAAGCCAACGCTACATAGAAGTTATTTCAGATTTAACAGGGAGGCAAGATAAAGGAACTAACCTTTGACTTGTAGTCAATGTCATCCATCGATCGAAAAAAGTCCAAGCTTTTTGCCCCCGAGAGCTTCCCTTGATCAGAACTATGTGTACTCAGTGTATCCAAAATCTCTCCCAGCAGATCCATTTCTCCAGGAGGAACAGACGTTTTGGATAATTCCCCAGAGTCATCACTGTCATACAAATAGTAAGACGTTTCCTCACTGTCTTCCGATGACAATCTAAAGAAAATATAAAGTCTTTTCACTACTGTGGTATTTTATGACCATGACAATGAATCTAAATGTTGGTGAAGCTTTAGCTGACAGTTATTACAAAGATCTATTGAGGGGGGGAAGCCTCATAGCCCTTGCATTTGTTATGAAAAAAACATAATTATTCAGCTTTGTGACTTTGGACAGCAGCAGTCAGAAATAGCAACTTGTGAAATTCTCTTTTCCGGTAACCTAGAAGGAGGGGTGGGGGGAGATAAATTATGCCCATTTTTGTCCTCAGGTTGGGATGAAAAACAAGGAAATGCTGCAGGGAGATGTTTTTTAAATGCATACCCGTAATGCATTGTGACAATGCCTTAGTGCAATGGTTCCCAAAGTGGGCGGTACCGCCCCCTGGGGGGGTGGGATGCCTTGGGGGGCGCTAAGAGGCAGCAGGGGGGCGTTTGAGGTGCCGGCCCTACAGGTTCACTCATTGACTAGCACCGCTCCGGAGCCTGCACCTCCAACGCGGAAGTGGTGGCACATTACATGCCGTGGCGGCCATGTTTGATGCACCGCCCCTTAGCACCCCTCTGTTGGCCCCCTTGGGGACACTAAGAGGCGGCGGGGGGCGTTCGAGGTGCCAGCCCTGCAGGTATACCCATTGACTGTAGTAACGCTCCGGAGCCGGGCCTCCAATGTGGAAGCAGTGGCACGTTATGTGCCACCGCGGCCGTGCTTGACACGACGCCCCCCTGCTACCTCTTAGAGTCCCCAAGGGGGCCAGCAGAGGGGCGCTAAGAGGCGATGGGGGGCGTTCGAGGCACCGGCCGGCCATGCAGGTTCACCCATTGAGGTGCCGGCTCCAAAGCGGTGCTACAGTCAATGGGTGAACCTGCAGGGCCAATGCCTTGAACGCCCCCCTGCTGCCTCTTAGCGTCCCCAAGGGGGCCAGCAGAGGGGCGCTAAGAGGTGGCAGGGGGGGTGCGTCGAACGTGGCCGCAGCAGCACATAATGTGCCACCACTTGCGCATTGGAGGTGCCAGCTCCGGAGCGGTGCTAGTCAATGGGTGAACATGCAGGGCCAGCGGGCACCTCAAACACCCCCCTGATGCCTCTTAGCACCCCTTTGCCGGCCCCCTTAGGGATGCTAAGAGGCGGCAGGGGGGTGTTTGAGGTGCCAGTCCTGCAGGCTCACCCCATTGACTGTTGTACCACACCAGAACTGGCGCCTCAAATGTGGCAGCACGTTGGAAAAAGCTGCTGCCACCCCTTTCCCAAAGTGCTGCCGCTCTCGCATTCTGTCTGTGTCGGCCCATCCATCCATCCAAAATGTCTGTCTGCTTGCCTGCCTGTCTTCCTGCCTATCTACCTACCTGTCTGTCTTTTTGTCTACTTACTTACCTACCTACTTACCTACCTATCTACCAATATAGATCTAACTATCTACCTACCTCTCTACCTATCCATACATCCATCCAAAAGGTCTGTCTGTCTTCCTGCCTGCCTGCCTACCTGCCAGTATAGATCTATCTATCTATCTATCTATCTATCTATCTATCTATCTATCTATCTATCTATCTATCTATCTATCTATCTACCAGTCTATCTATCTGTCTGTCTGCCTGTCTGGCAAAGCCAGTCTGGGAGGGAGGAAAGGAGGGAGGGAGAGAGAGAAAGAGAGAGAAAGAGAGACCTGATGCATCATATTGAATGAGTTTCAGTGTGCTGAGAAAGGTGTTTCAATGTGGAAAAGGGCCTCAGTCTAAACTAGGCCCTTTTCCACATTGAAACATCTTTCCCAGCACACTGAAACCTCTTTGGCTTCTATTAAAGGTTTTGTAGACAAAACATGGTCAAGACTATCAGGCAGCTCTCACATTTTGTTGAGGCTTTAAACAGAATCCATTGGACCAGATCTTCACCCTAAAAATTACTTTTCCCCAATGTATTACAGTGCCAATTCTGAAGAAGGCAAAACCAAAATGTACTGGTAAATTACAAGGAGAACACACACACACACACACACACCCTTCTAACCCTGCTGGAGCAGGTGATTGGACTAGAATAGATATCTCATTATCTTTCTCCTCCCTCCCTCCCTCCTTCTTTATTTCTTTTTCTTTCTGTCCCTTCCTTCCATTCCCCTTCTTTGTCCCTTTTTCTTTTCTTTCTTTCTTTTCTTTCTCTTTCTTCTCTCTCTCTTTTATCTCTCTCTTTCCCTCTCTCAGGCTCACCCCTTTAGATCAGGGGGTCGCCAAACTTTTGGACCTCAGGAACCACCAAATTCATAATTTTAAATCCTGGAGACCACTAATATGAATTTTGACTTACCGTGGCTTTCTGGCATTGGTGGGAGAGAGAGAGAGAGATCTGATCCAACCTCTCTCTCTCCCTCTCTCTCTCACACACAGGCAGGGGTGGGATTTAGACCCCTGATCTAAAGCTGTCAAAACTCCAAAAACAGGTCCAGTAGCTCTGGGGAGGCCAGTCATAAATTAGAACACTTGCTAAACAACCGGACATTAAGTGAGGACCACTTGTATTTGGTTTGCCAGTCACCTGGCCACGCCCACCCAGTCACATGACCAGCAAGCCAGTCACGTGACCAGCAAGCCACACCCTCAAATTAGGCCTTGCCACAGAAATTTGAATCCCACCCCTGGGTGGGGGGCACCGAGGATGAGTTCATAGCACCAAGGGGGCGGTGGACTTAAAAAGTTTGGGAACCACTGCCTTAGTGTATAGTCTTTTTGTGTGTGAAAATCTCACTTCAGAAAACAGCTCAAGAATGAGCTCTTTCAAAAGCTTGCATTTGCAAGAGCTGTCTGGCGGAATTTTCAAATCCATGTGGATGGGATTGATTTCAGTATGATCTATTTTTCATTATTATTTCCTAAGCTTTGATGGCTGAAATGTACTTATGTTAAATGTTCTGAATTTAAGAACTGGAGGCCTAGTACATTATTATCGAATATAGTTTTAATTTTAATAGGTTAGCCAGACTTGAAAGATACGTGGCCTTAGTTTCTTTTTGAACTGCTGCTGTTACTTTATAATTCATAATTTGAAAAAAGCCAAGCACTAGCCTTGCAGAGGCACTACGGGTTGGGAACTGGTACAGAATATTGCCTTGAGAGCAATATTCTGACTACGCTGAGTCAATATTCAGGTGTAAAAATATATAGCCATATGTTTCAACCTGGATGCCCCTCCAGATGTGTGGACTTTACTTCCCAAAGCAGTACGACCACTATTGACAAGCTGGATTTCAAATCCACACATCTGGAGAGAGCCAAACTGATTAAGGCTGGTATATATGATTGCATCTAAGTATACTTGGTGCAGACATGCAAGAGGAACAGCAGAAGTAGCACTAATCAGGAAATCATATACAGATGCAGTGGAAAGCCTTCTTTCAGTATATTGTTGCATTCAGGGATACACACACACACAATTATAGCAGGTTTTTTCCCCAAACAATATGCCCTTGGATACAGGTTTTGAACTGCTGATTGACAGAGTGCCTGTACATTATTTTTTCCTGTATACATCATATTGTTCCACTTTATCTTCCAGTCCACCAGATATTTTCTATACCTTCTATCCCAGCTGCAAGTTAATCAACACTTTCAGTTCAGGCAGTCCTTGGCTCACAACCATTCATTTAGTGACCCATCAAAGTTACAATGGTACTGAAAAAAGTGACTTCTAAACTGCTGTCACACAATCATCACAGCGTTTCCATGGTCACATGATCAGAATTTGGGTGTTTAGCAACCAGAATGCATTTATGATGGTTGCGGCATCCCAAAGTCATGTGATCACCACTTGCTACCTTCCTCCCTAGCTTCTGGCAAGCAAAGTCAATGGAGAAAGCCGGGTCTTGTTGTTATTCTTGTTAATCGGATTTATATGCTGCCCCATCTCCGAGGGGACTCGGGCAGCTTGCACAGAAATATATAAACAATAAATACACCTTAATCAAATTATCTAATCCAATTATAAAATCTAATTAAAATACCCTTAAATTAAAATTCCCAATCCTGCTCAATCCAGGCTGGCCTGTACAAACAGCCAAGTCTTGAGATCACGACGGAAGGAGCGCAGGTTCAGGGTCAAACGCAGCTCTAGAGGTAGCTGATTCCAAAGGGTGGGCACCCCCACTGAGAAGGCCCTTCCCCAGGGGACCGCCAACCGACATTGTCTTGCCGACGGCACCCCCAGGAGGGCCTGCCTATGGGAGTGTACTGGGTGATCGGACCTCGATGCTGGTAGGAGGCGTCTGCTTAACAACCCCATGATTTACTTAACAACTGTAATAATTTGCTTAACAATCCTGGCAATAAAATAAAATAAAATCCTGGTCATAAAATTAGGTAACAACCACCTTGTTTAACAATGGAAATTTTGTTCCAGTTGTGGTCGTAAGTAAAGCACAACCTATATTTTATTTATGCTCTCCCTTTTTTACAACAAGCAGTATCACTACTAAGTCTGTTTTTCCCTTTCTCTTATTTGTACTGTTTTCTCCATAATTAAAGGCACTGCTCAGGGTTCTTCTGTTTACCTTGCCTCTGAGTGGCACTCAAAAGTAATCCAAGGTGCTTTGTTGGTTCTTTAGAGTTTCCCCTAAGGTTTTACCAATTGGTCCTGGATGTATAATTCTGTCAATAAACCACAGCTCAAATCACACTTAAATTAACTTACTTGCTTCCTGGGTCTAGTTCATCATCAGCATCTTCATCCAAGGCAGAGTCATTATTTTGCATATTGGTTGGAAAATGCCCAAAGCGTGCCTGAAAAGGGAAACATTTGTTTTAGTTTTGGAGAGGTTGGAATTCATGGTCCATCTTCACACAGCCTGCCAAGATCCTGACTGCACTCTTCCCAAGCAAGACTGCCCAGTAGTTCTAATCAACTGACAGAAGCTGTTAACCGTATGCTTCCAGCAGATTTACTATCAAACTAAGGTTAGATTCATTCACATGACAACTCTTCCAACTATGAAAAGGAGTACACAAAATATATTCAAAATTCCATATTAAAAGAAATATAGATATGCAGGGTCAGAAAATGAAAGGCTGTTGATCATGATGCACACTGTGACCAATGACTGCAGGTAGGCATGGAATACTCTAATTCAGGGCTGTCAAACTCCCGGCCCATGGGCAGGACGCGTCACGTGCTGGCCACGCCCACACCCATTTTAGAGAAGGGGGGAAAGTCCTGATACGTCTTGTGATGCTGCCGTGACCAAGGGCCTTGGTGGCTCAGGCTGTTAAATGCCTAGCACTTAAGTTCCAGCTGCCTACAATTACTGTAGGCTCGAATCCCACCAGGCTCAAGGTTGACTCAGCCTTCCATCCTCTTGTTGGGGGCAATAAGCTGACTTTGTAAAATGCCGCTTAGTAATAAGCAGGCATATACAATGGAATGAGGGCTATTGCTGAGCGCATTGGGTTGTATCCCAAAAATTGTAAGCCGCCCTGAGTCTTCGGAGAAGGGCGGCATATAAATGTAATTTTAAAAAAAAGTCAATTTGACATTCCTGCTCTACTTGAACTTTCCTAAATTGGAATTATATCCACATCATTTTCTCCCAGTGCCCTCCTTCCCTAAGGGATAAAAATTCTTATCTTGAAAAAGAAAGTGAAGGAAGAAAGGAGGGAGGGAGGGAGGGAGGAAGGAAGGGAGATACAGCAAGAAAATAATGAAACTTTTTTGGGTTAAATATTTAAAATGTCTTCCACAATATTTAGACAATTAAGAATTGAACTTTCACATTTTAAAAATTGAACATTTAAAGCAGCCAAAATGATACTTTTTAAGTAAAAGGTGGTTGACTATAGGTAGTCCTTGACTTACAACAATTGAGCCAAAATTTCTGTTGCTGAGCAAGACAGTTGTAAAAGTGAGTTTTGCCCCATTTTACGATCTCTCTTGTCATAGTTAAGTGAATCATTGTAGCTGTTAAGTTAGTAAAGCGGTTAAATGAATGTGGCTCTCCCATTGACTTTGCTGATCAGCAGGTTGCAAAAGGTGATGACATGACCACAAGATACTACAACCGTCATAAATACATGCCAATTGCCAAATGTCCTAATTTTGATCACATGAGCCCCCCCAATGTTGCAATGGTCATGTGTGAAAAACAATCATAAGTTATTTTTTTCAATGCTGCTGCAACTTCAAAATGAATAGTTGTAAATCAAAAGACTATCTATATTCAAATCATTTATAAAAATGAAATCTTATAGCAATCACCCACAAGATATGTATTTTGACAAGGCAATGTACTTTTTAAATTCAGAATTGTTCCAACACTAAAGTATGTATATGTAAACACATACTTTAGTGGAACTACCGTGCTCTAAAAAATTCCAATCTTTACTTATTAAAACTATTTTCCTTTTTTCCATAACAGTGCTCAAGATGATAAATGCATCATGAATTCTTATTAACTTATTCTGCTCCTGATGATTCTATCTCTTAAATTTACCTAAGATAAAATATGTTGGCAGTATTTTTTTAATAAAGCATCACTGTGATATTTAGGACAATAGGATACTGTCTCGTGGGATTACTGTTAAAGAATGAATTCTGAAAACAATGAATATTTAGTGTGTAAATAAGGTAGAATGGGAAAACACTGATAATTGTATAATCCAGTTCAAGGTGACTAAATTCCATCAGGAGTACCATTTTCTTCTTTTCTTCATTTCTTAAAAAATATCCACAGAAAATTGTGGTGGACCAATGCTCACTGCGCTAATTCATACAGGATAGAAGATATTTCCAAAGAAAGCAACATTTGCAACAACTTCCCCCATTGTAATTGTAGATATTGTGGCAGCATCATTCATTCTGTTTTCTTTTATAAACCCTGGTTAGCTGGCATGTTACACTTTATTCTGTGTTGGGCAGACCTCCCTTTGAGCAATGGTCCATATCTGGCAGAGCATTTTTTTTTAAATTCACATTTATATGCCGCCCTTCTCCGGAGACTCAGGGCGGCTTACAATCTTTGGAGCACAACTCAATGTGCTCAGCAATAGCCTTCATTCTTTGTATATGCCTGCTTATTACTAGGGCTTTTGGGGGGCCCCCAAGCAGCATTTTTACAAAGTCAGCTTATTGCCCCCAACAATCTGGCGTCCTCAATTTTCCTACCCCGGGGGGATGGAAGGCTGAGTCAACCTTGAGCCTGGTGGAATTTGAGCCTACACTAATTGCAGGCAGCTGGAGCTAAGTGCTAGGTGTTTAACAGCCTGCACCACCAAGGCTCTTTTATTTTAAGAAAGATTCAAATAAACAAGGACAGGTTCATAAAAGTCCTATGAAGTGAGGTTGAAGAAACTGTTTATTCTTGAGAAAAGTAGACATTGAGTCAGGTCACAATTGTATTTTTTGTTTATCCAAAATTATTTAAAATCAGTATAGGATACAGAGTAATGGATGTAAGTTGAAAAAAGGCACATTTTGATTGAAAAAAAATGAAAATGGTAAAAGTAGTAAAACAGTATAATCGATTAGTCAGACAGGCAATGGATTCACTTCTATTTGATGTTTTCTATCAAGAGGCAGATGACCATGTCAGAGTATATTCATGAACTGGAATAGAGCTTGGTAACAAGGTCAGCCAATGAATAGGCATAGCAACTAAGTCAGCCAATGAGGACTGTTTTGGAAACTGAAACTAGAAGTAGCCTAGGCGTGGCTCTATATTAAGCTCTGCAGCTCTGAAGCTATGTTGAGTTCTGAGTCTGTCTATTGAAAATGAAACTGCTTCTCTCCTCTGCTGTGTATAATGCTTGCCTGCTGAACTAAAGTGAAACTGATGTCTGTTTCTGAGCTGCTCATGTGCTACTGAAATTACTTGCAATCTACAACTGGTTTGTAAAATCTACTTATTATGCTTATAAAGACGTTAAATGAAGCATCAGCCATCTGTGTTTATTTTTCTGGCACTGAATTAACGCTGCAAAACTCTGAATAGACCATCTGTCATGGAAGTTGTAATTTGGATTCCTGCATTCAGCCAGACAATGGAGTGGATGGCCTAAATTGCACCTTCCAACTTTGTTTCCATGTTTTAGCTCAGCTTACAACTCCTTTGCTTCCTAAGTTCCAGTTGCCCCTCCTCAGAATTATTGCTTGTGAGATGAATGGGCAGGTCCCCAGAACTTCTAAAACATCTTGCACACTTTCTTCTATTGTCCAGGGTGAAAACTGACCAAGTTTAAAGGAAGAAATTAAAAACACATGGAAACAAACTAAGGTGTTTTTCAGTACTAATGAAAGTGAAAATGAAATCAAAGACAAATGTTCTGGCTAAGCTCAATTTTCAGTATGCAGAGGCCATGGCTGAGATGTGGGCAAGAGAGATGATTTCTGTCACTTATCATCAGTGATATAATAGACAGTATGCAATAGATATCAGTTACAGATAATCTGCACCTCAAATTTTAAGGGTTATTTTCTTATAAAATAAGAAATGGGGAAGGGGGAAAACACTCCCCCCCCCAAAAAGCAAAGCTTAATAAATGCCAAAAGGAGGGACACTGAATGCACTCCTGCAAAATTTGTCAGAGTTATTTATAGTAACATTTTATTGATGTTCCCGGCTATTTGCAGATATTCAGCCTTTTAATTTTTGTCTTTACTTCATTTTCAAAAGTGTACATTTCTCCCCTGCCAATTTTGGGAAAGGAAGGGGGAGAGCGGAAGAGAAGTGGACTTCTGTTTCCTTCTTGATTAGTATTCTAATAATAACCAGACCTCTTCTCTTTGCTTAAGCAAGAATGGAAAATACAGCATTTGCTTCAAGAACTAGAAATGTTTTTATCAATGTCTTCATTTCCTTGATGCTTGGCAAATGGATGCCACAAATTGATTTTTTCCACTATAAATAGGTAACTATGTTTTTTTAACATGATTGCCATGTTATTACAATTATCACATCTTTATGTAGAAAAAGGAGAAAATCCCACAATTGCAGAATTCAATTCCTTCAAAAATGTCAGTATCCAAATCAGTTACAATTTCTGGAAGAGTAATAAAATATTCTTCTTTTGGACACACTTAAAGGATGGGATTCATTTTGATTGTTGATTTTAATAGTGATATTTTGTTTATTGTTAGTCATAAGTGCAATCCTAGATGACATGGAACAAAAACTGATGGTTTGTTTAAAAATTTGCAACTGCCAAGGAAGATTTTTTTTGTAATGTATGAACTGATCCTAGGACTAATTATAGGGTGGGTTTTTTTTTAGCATATTCATTCTGTGTTCCCATTAGTATAGTATTAGGTTCAGATTATTCAAGTTGTATCTAATACTACAGAGAAAAGATTAAGGCTGCACTTTGCTGGTTTTATCTCTAGCATAAAATAGCGTGTTTATTAGCATTGGACGGTTCCTACAGAATTAGAGTGATTTATCTTTTGATTTTGTAAACAAATAAGTTTCTAAAATTGTCTAAAATGAAATGAAATGCTCTGAAAATGTTATTTTTTAAGAAAAAGCAGAAATTAACATTAGTGGACTTAATTCATAAAAGTGGAAAATAATTGACATACTCCGTATACTGAACTACAAAAACTTCTGGAAAAGTAGATTGTGGTTGATTATATTGTAAGCAGATCCAATTAAATCAATAAAGCCTAATTACAGTTAATTTTTATCAGTATTCCTCCCAGAAAAATGGACTGGAGAAAATAAACAGATATAACAAGGATACAGAAACTTCTGATTTATTGTAGGTAAGACAACATTATATAAGACTTCTAGCAGCTGCTATGTTTAAATCAAATAAGAATTCTAATTATATTGTAACTCACATTCAAATTGTGTTTCTTTCTCCCAGTCATTGTATTTGAAAGAATATAAGTGATGTTTTTTAAAGACTACAACGGACCATTTGTATCTGTTCCTTCTTTTGGTAATATCAAGATGTAGACTCAAGCTATTTCTTTTAAGTGTATGAGAAATGATTCCCACACCCATCACAGTGATTTTATTTTATCTACTCTAAATATAACTAATGGTATTTTTAAAAAAACCATAAATGACAAAATTTAGATAATTTTATGCAAGATTCTACAGAATTTGATCTTTTTTTAAAAAGTCAGCATGTTGAATTGTTCTACATTTTTCTGTGTGTGTATTCAACTGCTACTTCCCACCTCTACCCCATCTTTGAAAAAAATTTATCAGTAGCTGCTTGTTATCCCTTTACTGTCTTCAAACTCTTTTATGTCCTCATAGAAATCATGCTAATAAGATTCTGCTGAAAAATACAGATATGCACATAAAATGGAAACAAAGATGGCATGTATAAGCCCTCAAACAGGAATAACGTATGAGGAAGATGGGAGGAACAACCCCTTCCAAACTGCTGCAGAAAAACCCAGGCTCTCATCTCATATGATGTCGTTGTACTACTGTTCCCCCTTTGGCTATTGAATGGTGGCCTGCCCTTAGTTTAAATATGGGGTGTCAAACTCAATTTCATTGAGGGTTCCATCAGGGTTATGTTTGACCTCAGTGGGACATGGCCAGCTTGACATCACTCATGTTCGGCATGCCTGTGGTGAACCAAGCACTCTGCCAGAGAAAACAGGCTCCCGAGCTCCGTTTTTGGCTGTGACGGCTTCCTGCAACCCTCTGCCAATGAAAACGGAGCTCGGGAGGGTTGCACATGGCCCTCCCAAGCTCCAGTTTTGATGGCAGTGGCACTGTGGGCTGGTCCTTTGCTGTTTCTAGGTTGGGCCCATGGGCCAGATCTAAGCATTCTGTGGGCTGGATCCAGCCTCAGGACTTGAGTTTGACACCCCTGGTTTAAATACAGAAAGTACCTCTATGCCAGGAGTGGACAAACTTTTTGACTTGAGGGCCACAATGGGTTCTTAAACTGGACCGGAGGGCCGGAACAAAAGCATGGATGGAGTGTTTGTGTGAACTAATATAAATTCAAAGTTAGATTACTTCACGTAGCCTTCTGGGAGAGCAAGAGAACCCTCCACTCTTTCGGCTCCGCGGGCCGGATAGAACAGCCGAAGAGGCCGGATCCGGCCCCCGGGCCGTAGTTTCCCCACGACTGCTCTATGCTCTTGTAAGTCACTTTTTGCTACCACCTCCCTTAATAGTTTCAAATCTTACTTAGTAATACTAATAAGTAATAATAATAAATAGAGCAACAAGATATTTCATATTATTAAAAAAAGAAATTAAAAAGATGTAAGTGGTCAGGAAGAACACTATTATTTATTGATCAATACATTCTTACATTCCAATGTCCAGGAACCAGTGAATCTCACTCAATTGCACTCAGCTAAAAGGATGTTGTTTCACAAAAAGTAACCCCTTCCTTTCCCTATGTTAGAAGATATGGTTTGCATCAACTGGGGAAACAAATACTTTGAAAAACATCAATGCTGGAAAGCCTAGAATGAAATCAACATCTCCAGATTATACAAGATAAACAGGGAAAGCAATTGTTGAAAAACTATTATAAGATTTTTTTAAAAAAATTGTTTTGCTTTTTACTTGCTTTTCTATAGATACAGGACTGTGTATGTATGAAGAGTTAATTTTACATCCTCCCTGAAAAGTCATTTATACCACTAGAGGGCAGTCTCGTAATTTTGTGCAGCCTACATTTTCTATTTTTAATTAAAAGATATGCAGGCTGCAGTATAGATGGATCATAATTGACAAGGAAAGACAAAAGATTGTCTCTTCAAACAAAAACTAACAGAGCCAAGCACATCTATGGATTATGCTTTCTTTTGTCTAAAACAATGTGCTAATTGACTGAATTTACCTTTTTTTATGAGAAATCTTAAGCTAAAACAGACTACCAAACTGTCGATTCAACACTGCTCACTGTTACTCTGCATGACATCTGTCACATACAATATTCTATTCACATTACTTAAATTGCTAGATAGAGTTCAATGGTGCCCTAGCATTATGTAGAATGTCCTGCAAAAGGCAAAAACAGAGGAAAAAGAGGCATGCTGGGTGCCTGAACTTCAATACGATTCCACGTGCTCTGCCGAATCTCACTCTCAGGTATTTCTTCATTTCAAAAATAATAATAATAATGATGTTCAATTTTGCTTTGAATCTGTTGCATGCAACCTTCAATTCACAATAGGGCTGAATGTTGCCAAGACCGAACCCTATTTGCTCAGTTCATTCCATCTTGATAAGATAGAACAGGACACAACCTATACTGTGTATCTCTGAGGTTGGAAATGGTGGGGGTGGAAAAAGCACAAAAGGGGCTCTCTTCTGTAGGGGACAGCCTGCTTTCAGGAAACAGTCAACCTGTCAGCCTGCAGAAGACTCACAACCACAATGAGACAGCAGCCACAGTGAACACAGGGTTGCCAAGGCAAGTGGTTTGTATTGGTGCAAAGACATTCCATAATTTGATTATGCATATGATTAATTCAAAAGTAGCACCAGAAAATGTTCATTCAGAGCAGCTGTATGGAAAAAAAAAATCAGTAGTAAAGCAACATACACAAGTACTTCAACCACATTTTTTGATGGCTTCTATACCACAAAGTAGATTTGCTAAGAATATTTCATGTTTATTTTAAGTTCATTACACAGCTTTATGACCATTCCTGGAGTTA
Organism: Naja naja; assembly: GCA_009733165.1. Taxonomy (NCBI): domain Eukaryota; kingdom Metazoa; phylum Chordata; class Lepidosauria; order Squamata; family Elapidae; genus Naja; species Naja naja. Next base: position 101,342,811 of record CM019150.1, on the reverse strand, counting down.
CGTTTCAGCAACAAATTATATTTCCTATACAATATAACATCTTTGTGACAAACTTTCTATTAATTTCTGAAAAAAACCTGTATTTTATACAAAGTAATTTTTTAAAAAAAATAAGACACTTACAAGTAACTCTATACCTTGAGTTACAAACCATACATATACATCATACATTTCACAAAAAACAAGGAAGCACGGCTAATTCTTCATTATAACTTATGTTCCTAGCAGTGTTACACAGGATGCTACCAAATGTGTGACAAAGATTTATAAGCCAGTATCTTTTCAAAACATGAAAGGCTTCTTTAAAATGGGTCGAAGATGATGTTCAGGATAATTAGCACATCCTCAAATATACCTACCTTTGTTCTGCCTGAAATATTTACTTTAAAGCAATGCTGTGGAAACAGACCTGCATTTTAAAAGATCCATCTAGCTGATGCATCTATGGATACTCAAGGAAACCATCCCAAACTGAAACCATCTTTTTACAATCTAAGGCATTTTTTACAGGCTGCATTAAAAAAGGAAGGTAAAAATTAAAAGGAAGGAAAGGCAAAGTGGGAGAAAACTGTTGGTTGACATGTGAAAAATCTTGTCATTTCCTTTTTTTTTTAGTATTCTGTTCAATCCAAGTTAAGGCGAAGGGGAGAGGGATTACTATTTAACCATGAAGGGATGAAAGGGTTAACTGTAAAATACACTTCAAGATTTTAATAAGGATTAATAATAAAAAGCCTCAGCCTGCCGCTTTCACTAGATTTTGTTGTGGTGGCTTTTCCCTTGCTTAGGGCAATCCATCTGTTAATTTTGACTTGCAATGCAGTTAAGCTCTTCCTCCTTATTCTCCCTCTCCCGCCTCTGCACACCCACAACTAAACAGACTAGAATAGCTATGAGGAGGCTGGCACATGTCTTACAGAAATAGAACAATTCTTTTCAGAATTTCTTAGGTGAAGATCAGTTGTGCTGTCATGGTGTGGGATCTCTTCCCTGTTGCACGCAGAAGCAATCTGGTGTACGTACAATGGAGAAGTTAGTACAATGAAAGCCTTGGCAATACAGTTATTTATGCCTATTTTATGTGCATGTGTAAAATCTATGCATATTTTAATGCACTGATTTTTGAGCTCTAGCGCTGAAATGGGGGGGAGAGCAGTTGATCTTGGCTGTGACAGAGATTAGTAAATATTCATTGTTAACAACTGATCTGCACTCTGACCAATGCCAATATTCTCACTGGGCCAAACTAGCCTTGTTTTCAATAAAAGCAGTGAAGTACCCTCTCCCTTGAGCCCTGTTAGACTGACGCTGCAGTTGGAACTGTCATCTTCACACAAAAGCAAAGGGGCTGGGCTTTACAAATGCAAAGCCTAATTGGGAGATCTCCATGTCTGTACCCTTGACATTTATTTAAACCTCATCAAAAAAATAGGAAATAACCAAACTAATTAGCAGACTGGCATACAAACTATTATTTGTTGGGGTAGAAAGCATATTCATATTCAGCTCTAGAAAAATGACAATATTACTAATGACAATGTCAAAAACAGCATTAATACGATCTTCCAGCAGGAAAATGAATTTGATTTTTATGCACTGTTTTATAAGGGCAACATATCGGCCCTAAATTACATACATACATACATACATACATACATACATACATACATACATACATATATATATATATATATATATATATATATATATTTTGAACAAATATAAAGGGAGAAATACTGTGCCTTAAAATCCAATTGCAGAGCCAGGACTATATAGAAAAATGTACAGTATGTACTTTTATAGAATCTACATAGGTAAACATTTTGCAGTAGAACTATTATAATGTGGCTGAATAGAATTCTACATTAGGATAAGTGATACAAATACATTAATTAGTAATTGATATATGCAATAGAATAAGCAGATCATTTAACTAGCTACTGGAGATTTCCAGATTTTTCAATACAAAATTCATATCAAGGAATTCAAGCTCACCAATGTTATTTGACATCTATTAGCACAGCTCATTACTTTAACAGTGCAATCTACTGATCATTAGCCAGTCACTAAAATCTGAGTCGTTTTTATATAAGATCTAGCATATACTGCTCTAATCTATAAATTGCTCACAATCCACCCATGTCAACCTATCTTATTCTGGAACATTTTGCTCTCATTATTAATGTAGCATGCATGGGTTCTATCATTAAACAATTAAAAGTGCCGGAAATAGACTGGAAAATAGAAAAATAACTTTTCTTAGATATAGGAACATACAGAAATAAATCCATGTGAAAATCCAAATTAAATCTAGAAATTGATCCTTATGTCTATAGAAGATAGCTGTAAATTTAAAATATACAACTTGCCATTTCCGTTTATACAACATAGTGAACTTGTGCTAGAAAATGGCATGCTAGTTGTCACAATGCTTAAAAATGTTAACTATATATCTGTACTCTTTACATGTGTTATTTGCTTTCTCAGTTTTCAATATTTTACATATTTATAGAACTTAGATTTCTGAAAAACATGATATATTGTATTTTTACTGACACCAAGAAAACTACAGATGCAGCAGTTTGCCACTAAGGATTTTTTTTAACAGTAGATATAACCAACTTGCTTAGTTAAAATTCTAATATGTCTACATTTGAGTTGATTGTTTTTGGACTAAGAATTTGATAGGAAGTATACCTGCTCTACCTGTCATTGAACCTAATCCCATGCTCTAATGCTGCTAGATATACATATGAAAATCCTAAAGGAGTTCTGATATATATATATGAATTCATTCTCTCTCTCTCTCTGTGTATATGTATGTATGTGTGTGTGTGTGTATGTGTGTATGTATGTATGTATGTATGTATGTATGTACATACATGAATTGTCTGTCTGTCTGTCTATCTATATTTTGCAGGCAATCCAAAATTCATCAACTATCAAAAATCAAATGGTCAAATTTTTCATGTTCATATCTCTCAAAGTGAAGGATACTCTTTCAGCACTTAAGATTACACTAAAATAAGTTTTGTCAACATTTATATCTAAATGCAGTATATTCATGGTAATGTTGCATAGGAATTGCCATTAATCTAGATTCTTTCTGCAAATGGTGTAACAAGCTAAATGAATCTTCAAGACAAGCCTTCCATGTCCTAGGCAAATACAATTCCAGCCTTTTCAGAGGAAACACTTCTTTAAAAGCACACAGTATTTAGATAAATTACATTTTCATTGCAGTTTCTTTTATTTATTTATTTAAATTTACATGCTACCCAGATCTGAAAGCCAGCTCCATTATTAAACAATTAATGATTCGCCTTTATTCATAAGGTGAAGTGCCAGCTTGGATACATTTGAGGTAGGTAGGGTACTAATGACTTGTAGTGGCACTGTGTGTATGTGTGTGCGTGTGTGTGTCTCTGTGTGTGTATTAAACAATCTATTGTGGACCACTGGGCACATTTGCAATTTTGGGAACAGTTCTCAATGGCTACAAAAGAGTAGTCTATTTATTTTTAAATGCATTAACAGAAGAAAACATAAACGATGGCTTATAACATCTCTGTTACCTTTGCCTACTTACTGAGCTGGTAGACAAATTTTAAAATTAACTATCCATTGTTTTTATTTTCTAGCCCTGTCTATTTAACTCATGTGAGACCCAGACACATTCCTGTAAACAAAAATAATGCTAAAACATGCTTTGCTTTGGAGAAAGCAAGGTTCCCATTGTATATTTTATAAGCAGGGGTCAGGGAACAAGGATAGAGGGTTCACAATGCTTATTACTGCTGTACATTCCTCATCTTGATTAACAAATACCTTGTGTTTGTTAACAACATCCAAAGGGAGAACATTTTTAATTACCTGTGCAAGTCGCCTTTTTTCTGTGTTCTCTCTTGGAGAATTATGAAAGGTACAGAATGGAGCGTATTGTGAAAAACCTGAGCTACAAATTCCATAGCCATCTTCTCTTTCCTACAGAGAAAATTGAGACAGAAAAACGTTTGTGACTACGTATTTCCATATCTAGTTAAACACATACACACCATTAAAAATTTGGTCACCTAAAAGATTTAAATGCTGGAGTAACAACTACCATATAATTTTTAAATATGATGAGGCTATCAAGTAAAACAAAATTCCTTTCATACATTTGAACCTTGATACCTGAGGAGAAAGTGAAATAGAGCTCAAACTACTTGATTTAAAAATGAATATTGGAGATAAACATATAATAATACACTGAACATGTGGAGACTTGATATGATGCCTCTCATACTTTTAAATCATGCTCTTGGAAGGCTTAGGGTACTAAAATAATACCGCCATTTACTGAACCAATGAAACCTAAATAGACAACTATTCCTGTTGAATTATATTTCTCTGGTAAAAGTCACTTGCCTTAAATTCTCAGCTAGAAGCAAAGGCTTCAATTGTGACATCAAAGTAATCAGCTTTATGAAAACATACATCCTGTTAATAGATCTTTGAAGACTTCTGTTTTTTTCATGATAAATATGCAAACAATAAAGAGATTATTCAAGTAGATGCACAGAATGACAGAGAGTTGCCTGAGGGCTTGTTATAAAAAATGCATTGTTGAACAAAGGGCTAAGCATATTTCAAAAGTCATTAAAAACACAAATCTTGTGGGATTCATAAGGTATATACTTCAAACTGAGGAAAGAAACAAGGTAAGAAAGTACAAATTTTGCCACATACCTTGTGTTTCAACTTACTCTTCACCTCTTTTATTCCCTGTTTTGCATGATTTTTTGCCTGGGGGAAAGAAGAGGAAGGGGAAAAAGCTAACTGTATCTGCAAAGCAAGGATTTGATACTGCCCTAGATGAAGTAAAATATAATTCAAAATTAAAATGTTTGCATTATGTGGTATAACAAAAAGAAATCACTTGGTTAATTTCATACAGATTGCTAACAAGGTTTGCATTAGGTGTGCATTAATTGTTAAAATGAGCATTAAGAGATGGCTTGTGGCATAGGCATAATTGTGTTATCAAAAGACACTCTTTAAAATGGTATTTCTTTAATGTAACATTTTTATAAAATGGTGCAACTATAGAAATAAACTCTTAGTTTGGCCACAGGTTGAACAGGAAAAAAGCTCAAGCAATAATATTCCAATCTAGCTCTTTTTATATGCAGAGCCATGTCAAAGTGTTGTGTTCTTCATACTTACTACTATTAGATTTGCACTAAAGTTTTATGCCACCTCTTCACATCAGCCTGAATAAAAATGACAATTATAGTTTGCTTTTTAAAACAGGTGAAATAATCATTCTAGAGGCAAAATAATTGTACAGAAGTGTGTTTTTTATTTCAGAGGCAATTTTAACTTTAAAGAGGAAGAAATAGTATTTCAATTCACTTTATTATTCAACTTCAAATTCTTGCAACTCATTCTTCAAACAACTGCAATAGTTGGCTATTTTTCTATCCAAACTAAAAGCCAAATTAAAGATAATGAAACTACTGTTGCTATTTCCAACATATCAGTTACTTACCAGATTATGAAATGGTCTTTATATTTGAGAACTACTCTCCTTATGACAAATCTAACTTAGAATGAAATATAGAGGAAAAACAACCAGCAGCCAATGACGCACACATGAATTTTAGCCCCATCGTATTGTTCTCATCAAGCCCCTGCAACTGCCCAAATTCCCCCAAACTGCAATCCTAAGCTGTTTTCTCTGCTAACTCATATTTCTTGTAGCATGTAAAGGCAAAAAAATGGGAAGTAGGAGCAGGGGAATGGAATAAATATTGGTTATTTTTAAATGCTGTGCAAATAATCATATCCTCTAACTGCACACTCAGCTATAAAAGGTCTTTAAACTTCATTGTTTTCAGCAAACTAATTTACATTTCAACAGTATAATATACACAGATTGAATGTCTCCCAATAGAAAGCATTAAGTTTTCTCCAGCAAGTGCATATTACATATGCAGATGTTGCTTGACTTCAGTGTTGTGTGACAAGTATATATAAATGTATGGTATGTATATATGTTTAGTTGGCACCATCCATCACTAATTGCTTAGGTGAGAATATTGTGATAATCACCATACTCGATTTTCCATTGGACAGTATATCTTTGAAGCCATTATTTTATCTATTCACATTTCTGCAATGTCATGACAGGACACCAAGATGGAAACTGGAAACTAAGATGTCCTTTATTAAACCAGTGAAATGTTCAGAAGATGATACCAAAGGGACAGTACATAGGCAATTCTTCCAGGATTCTCTTAAAAAATTGAAGTCAGCAGTGAATATAGGAATAGATTCATCGTTACAAGATTATAATGATCAAATAAGACAGAAAGACACCCAGTGGTGAGAAAAGGGAGCAATTTTTTTTAACCATTCCATTAGAGAACTGTATAAGTTATAAATGAACACATGAATTCACAGTACTTTTAATGTATTTACCTGAAATATGGGTTCAGTGTGATTTTGAACGATGTAAATTTAAAAATTCTCTTTTGAAAATGAAAGCAAGGAACTGATTCATTTATTCATGATTGAAGCTCAAAGGAAGGAAGCAATTTTCAGACATCTCCCTGGTTTTGGTTCTCAGTGTTTTTTCACCCATAGCATCTGCCCAACACTGAGATAATTTTCATGTATTAAGGAAACAGGTTGTAGTCTGATGTACTGATTAAAATGTTGGAATAGCATCAGGGAGACTAAAGTTTAAATTCACCCATCAGATAGCTCTTCAGGGTTAAGTATCCAGATTATACCCATCTGGAACAACCTCAGGGATGAAGTTGGATATTACTACAGTATGCACAAGATAATATAAAGTCATTGTATAATGTTTAGATTCACCACAGTCCGATTCAACTTCAGAATAATGTGGTCCTTTAACTGGACCATAAAAGTGTTACTAAATCAAACTGCTAGTGCATATCTTAGGCAATATATACAAGAAAACTCAATTATTTGTTAATGTTCACAATTTCACACTGATCTGTCATTCAACAAATACTCTCATTCAGTGTGGTCCATTAAATTATTGGTCATTGGTCTACAATTCGTTGACTTGCTGGATAATCCTTCGAAGCCATTATTGGCATAATAAAATTATTAATTTAAAAATGTTTCTTGCAAATCATGAACTCTATACTGGATTGTTTGCAAATCAAATTCCCTTTCATCAAACTCAAATCAATATTCCAAACCTTGGCTTGACAAACTCTTAAGTCTTAGCCAAGGCCATGGCAATTTCAATTTACAAAAATACCCAATTCTGTAATGATTTTTCCTTCTGAGAAACATTTATTCATCAAAGAATACAAAAGGAGTATTTGAAAGAGAAAAAATAAAGTCACTCACTAGTAAATTAGCCTAGGTTCCAACAAGCAGTACAAAATACAGTTAACCATCTGTTCTGGTGTCTTGTCTCTTACTTGTCAGTTAAATCCAGCTATAGTGTCAACAACATAATCTTCCTAGGGACCAAATATTTTCATGATTTAATGAGAGGTCCATTTGGTGGTAACTTTCATAGGCCTCAATTATCTGATCCACTCCTGAATGACCCTCAATTTTATAAACATAAATTCAAAAATTAATTTGTTATTTGGTAAATCCTAAGGTAAAGTGAATTATTGAAAATAATTTCTAACTGATAGGCATCTGCATTATTTTATCAGCTATTAACAACTTACTATTAGTTCCCAAGAGGTGAGCGAACTCTGTCACCCCAATATATATAAGAAAGATGATAGGCACAATCCTATCAACAATTAGTCAGTCTTTTGGCAATAATTGGCAATTGTTATGTTAAATTTCTCTATTATAAACTATTAGATTGTATGAACCTAGAAAACATCTTGTCACCAAAATAGGCAGGTTTCAGCCCTCATAAAAGCATCCTTATGTTGCTTTGATTGAGATTCTGTTTCTCATTGGAGTCTTTAGAAGAAATCACAATACCCATTGACTACCATCTTTTCAGACTGATATTTTTTATATTAAAATACTATCACATAAATTAGTGGCAATTACAATGACCTATCCACATTTTCCCTACTTTTAAAAGGAGATAAAAGGGATCTATTCTTGTACCTTTAATTTCTATATTAATGACACCATTGTGACACTTTCTAAACAGAAACTTCATTCTACAACTCTAGTTATTTGATTTATTTCTATTTGTCTTTATGTAGATGATGTAACTGCTTTATCTGTAACTTCAGTGGGCCTTGGCAGTTGCCAAATTCCTTTACTGATTTACTGCTCTAGGGGATTTCTTGACATTAATTTTTAATTGTTTTTGTTTAATTATTTAAAAACTAAATAAAACTATTTAGTTTAGATAAATGAAACTATTTAGAAACTTCTTTAGAATGCACTTTAAAGTTCCTGATCAGATGGAGAATTTAAAAAAGACCAGTTTACCAGGTAAAGGACTTGAAAAATCTAGGCATTCATTTTCTACCTTCCACCTGCTGCAATAAACAACTGAGTTCTATGTAGGAGCCCAGAAAGCCTCCAATGTGACCCTTAAAATGTGTGAGCCATCAAAGCAATAATCATATCTTTGCAGCAATTAAATTAAATAGATCCAAAGGGCTTGGTACCCAGCTGTGATGCCCAGCTGTGTGTTTTGTTAAGGGTGCTTTGCCTTTGGAAGCTATCCAGTTTATTTCTTAATTTTATTTTTAGGAGCTAAATTTTGGGTTTTTGCTCAACATCAAATGCCCTAAATTGATTACAATTTGGCTGTGGCTCTTCTGAGGTATATTTAAAATTTCAGTATCTTAGTTTTACTTGAAACATTTTTTTCTGGGAAGCATCCTTAGTTCACCTTACTCTACTAAGCAGATTTTCCTGATCCCTGACAAAGTTAACCGACTTTGACTTGGCTAATTGTGGCCGCTATGTCCTGGCTATATAATATCTTGACCCAGATAAGGCCTTGACTGAACTTAAACAGAGGATCTGGGATTTCAAACCATGGCAGGACTGAAGTTACTTCTATTGTGGTACAACTGCTGAGTCTCTCTAGATACTTCCAGAACTTCTTACATCTATTACATATTCCTCACAGGAAATTTTTTTTACTTGGTCCATTATGAAAACAAAGGTAGATAGATACACTAGTCTCCCACATGGAAATTTTATTTGTGCGTGGATCAAATCAATAGCATTGCTACTGCAAAATCCTCCTTTGTATCACCATGATACACTTGAACCACTACTTATGAGTCAGATGTCTTAAGTTTTAAAAACCCTATAAAATGCTTCTCTTTTCAAAATGGAGGCTTTAAACCAGAATTTGATACTGGCAAAAATTATGGTAGTGCTGGATGTTTTGAGATAATTTTAATTATTAAAAATATTATTATTTTAGTGTTATTGTATTGTTATTTTCTATAGTTTTCTTTGTAAGAAGCTCAAGTATAAACACCAAATAAAAATACTACTACTATTTCTATTACTACTACTGCTGCTGTCTGCTGCAACAACTCCTAAGCAGAAGAGGAAAGAATCTTAGCACAAAGAACTAGAGAACTGAAGGAGTTTCACCTCTAGATTCAGTCACTATATGGGTGGTTCTGCAAACAAGTATATGACATAACGAGTAGATTGACATCACTCTCACTAAACTTAATGTGTTTGATTTTGGCTTTTAGTGACTTAAACTCTTCATTGAGGATTGTTATGGTTATAACAATTGTTATGGTTATAATTTCATGTTATGTATAAACTAAGCCACTATAAATTGTTCAAATTATGGTTAAAGCAAACAACATATTAGTATAACGGAGAGTTAGAGCAAATATTCTGTAGCATCTTGAAAGAAAAGGGAATAAAGGTAGTCTTCAACTTACAACCATTCATTTAGTGACCATTTGAAGTTACAGTAGGCACTGAAAAAAGCGACTCATAACTATATGGTCACATGATCAAAATTTGGATACTTGGTAACTTGCATTTATAATGGTTGCAACCTTTTGTGATTTTCTAATAAGCAAAGGCAATAGGGAAGCCCGATTCACTTAACAACCTTGTTACACACTTAACTGCAATGATTCACTTAACAACTGTGACAAGATCATAAAATGAGGCAAAACTCACTTACTGTCTTCCTTAGCAATGGAAATATAGGGCTCAATTGGGGTTGTAAGTTGAGGACCAATGGATTATGTGCATACTTCTTAAAAAAGCTCTCCTCTGCCATAGCAGAACCCCTAAGCACTATATATGAGATATCATTCAGAACCAGCTCCTTACCAAACCTATGGTCCTTAGCTACGGTCAACCTTATCTTCAAAAAAGGTGACCCCAGCCTGGTTGAAAACTGCAGACCAATCTCACTGTGTTGTGTCATGTGCAAAGTCATGGAATGAATCATTAACCTTCCACTTAGAGTCAAACAACCTACTCTCCAAAAAACAATTTGGTTTCAGGAAAAAATTGTCCTACAATCTTCAACTCCTACACTGCAAAAATATATGGACTACTCTACTTAATTAGGGTAAAGCTAAAGACACAATTTACATAGACTTCTGCAAAGCCTTTGATTCAGTGGTACATGACAAACTACTGTTAAAACTAAACTCTTATGGCATTCTGGATCCCTTCATCAGTGGATTACTGCGTTCCTGTCAAACAGGCAACAAATAGTAAAAATAGGGAGCGCTATATGAAACCCTGCTCCAGTTAACAGCGGTGTCCCCCAAGGCAGCGTTCTAGGACCCACACTGTTTATACTCTATATAAATGACCTTTGCGATCAACTTATAAGCAACTGCATCCTCTTTGTGGATGATGTAAAACTATTCAATACCACCGACAATGCTACTGTCCTTCAAAGCGACCTTGATTATGTGTCTGAATGGTCAAACAATTGGCAACTCCAAATCTCGACCAACAAATGCTCTGTCCTACACATTGGTAAAAAAAATCAGTACACCAAATACAAACTAGGAGATATGACCTCGTTGATGATCCTCACTCTGTCAAGGACATTGGAGTTCTCATATCAATGACCTAAGCGCCATAGCTCACTGTAACAGCATTGCCAAAAAGGCACTAAGAGTTGTAAATCTAATCTTATGAAGCTTCTCCGGGAATATTGAATTGCTAACTAGAGCATACAAAACTTTTGCTAGACTAATACTCGAATACAGCTCATCATCTGGAATCCGCACTGTATATCAGACATAATACAATGGAGAGAGTCCAGAAGTATTTCATGAGAAGAGTACTACACTCCTCTGCTCACAACGAAATACCATATATAACCAGGCTTGAGATTTTGGGCTTGGACAACCTTGAACTATGCGGCCTACAGTGGGATTTAAGCGTAGCACACAAAATTATCTGCTACAATGTCCTACCAGTCAATGACTACTTCAGCTTTAACCACAACAATACAAGAGCACACAACAGATACAAACTCAATGTAAACCGCTTCAAACTTGACTGCAGAAAGTACGACTTCAGCAACAGAGTGGTCAATGCCTGGAAAGCACTATCTGACTCTGTAGTTACATCCTCAAACTCCCACTCCTTTAACCTCAAACTATCCACTATTGACCTCACTCCATTCCTAAGAGGTCTGTAAGGGGCGTGCATAAGTGCACCATTGTGCCCACTGTCCCTGTCCTATTGTCCCCATTTATTAGTACCTATTTCCTGTATTCTTACTCATGTTTATACTTATACCTATTATGTAAGCGATTGACAAATCAAATCAAATCAAATAAATAAATAAATAAATAAATAAATATAAATCTGCAAAAATGCAGCAGGAAAAGAATAGCTCTTACATATTGGTATGCTGTTTTCACAGCTGGAGTAGCTTTGTTCACTGCTGTGTTGATCAAGGCTCCTCCTTTCTGAAATACAATATACATATACACACATAAACAGAGATTCCTATGTAAGGAAAAAACAGTTTAATTCTAAATTTAAATAACATACTTAGTTTCTAAAGGAAAATATACACCTCTGGTTAATTTAAATTACAACTCTTAGCATGACCCTGAATATGCCACTCTGAAGATTTCTACAGCTGCCTTTCGTCTAGGTTTGTCTACTACCACCCAGAGTTTACAATACATCATGTCTATGGCTGACACATTTATCAGTATACTCTAATGTACTCATGTAGGGCACAATCCACCAGGAAATTGTCTTTCATAATGTTCTGATTGTATAAATGGGTACTTTGCATGAGAGATTTGCACTGGTCACTGCATGTATACACTTGTACATATTGCACAAATTCTGAGCAATCTTTCTGCATGTTTTAAAATAAGATTACATTCACATGGTAACACTATTTGCACTGCAAGATTTACTCCAGTCTCCTGACATGCTGTCATACCTTCACATTATGCATCCACTGATGGTATGTTCTTAAATTTCCTTTAAAAATATAAATTAAAGGGAAACAAAGATTAGAACCATACTTGCTATACTTTTATGCATAAACTTCACTGTACATTAAATTCACATTCACAACAAATAAAGAGTTTTACAGCTCTTATCTTCAAAGAACATCAGATTATTTTCTCTGACAAAATCTATTGCTGATATGAACAGAATTTTAAAAACATGGTAAATTTAGAATTAGAATCAGAATCGGAATACAGCTTTGCAGGTCTTCTAGTCCAGCCCCCTACTCAAATAGGAGATCCTATACAATTCCTATACAAGTGATTGTCCAGTCTCTTCCTAAGAACCGCGAGTGATGAAGCACTCACAACATCTGAAGGTTATTTAGGGATTGAAAACATACATACATACAGGGTATCGTATAATACTACACTTTCTACAGTCTTACAGTTGAACAACGTTTTGCAAGGGGGGGAGAAGAGCAAATCAATGTGTGTTCAACAGTATTACTCTAATAAATTATTCATAATGGTCAGGGGAAATTGGATTCCATAAAAGGTAGCACTGCTATTTATTTTGCAGTGCAAATAAATTTAAAATTTAGCAGAACAAGTAAAAGTGGGTTTAGTTTTAAAACCATTATTAATTTTAAGATAGTATGAGAAATGATAGTTGCTATAAATTTCTAGCCAATGGCTTCTCATAGAAGATGTGGGTATTACAACAGTTTCTAAAGCCTCTTAAACTCAGCAATACAATGAGGCATCTTGTAGTGAAGCACTTTGATTTGTTCCATTACACTGAAAAGCTAGTCTGGGTGCTGACAATTCAAAGTGTGAATTCTTACCTTTAAAGCCTTTCGTATCTCAAGACTTGGGTATCTGAAGGACAACCAACTCTATCTGTTTCCCAATAAGACTTGGTACAGGGGGCTCTCTTTGCAGGGATTGGCATCAGAGGTGGTATTCAGCAGGTTCTGGCCAGTTCTGGAGATCCGGTAGCGGAAATTTCGAATAGTTTGGAGAGCCAGCAAATACCACCTCTGACTGGAGATTTTACAGTATCCTTCCCCTGCCACGCCCACCAAACCACCCCCACAGAACTGTTAGTAAAAAAAATTGAATCCCACCACGGATTGGCATCTTCAAGGATCATAAAACTGATGTTCTCAATGACTACCCACTTTTATGGAACAGATGTCCTCTGGAAATTTAAACAAACCCTTCCCGATTGGTTTTTAGGAAAGCCATTAAAAGTTGGCTATTCTAGCAGGTTCTGGAGGTGGAAACATTTTAATATTCCTTCTGGCTTTGGAGGAATTATACAATGTAATTTATATTGCTGGTATTGATAAAAGTACCCTAATCCTAACATTGTTCATCCAAAAGAGAATAGCATAATGGGTATGTGTATGTATGGATGGATGTGTATTCAAATCAATCTTGACAAGCTCCTGCATGTTTTTTGGGTAATATTTTTGGAAATGGTTAGCTATTTCTTTTGTCCTAAGGTTGAGAGTGATTAGCCCCAAGTCTTCCAGCTGACTTTGTACCTAAAGTGAGGTTAGAACTCAAGTCTCTGTTTCTAGCCTGGTCCCTTAATCACTATAGTAAACTGGCTCTTATATACAATTACTAAAGTATTTTCATTTAAAACTGCAGATACTTGCATAAAAACTGAACATGTAATTTTGAGAAAAGGAAGATGAACAAGTAAATCTGAAGAGTTTTTCTGTCTCTGTCATTTTTAATTGACCATTATATTCAGTTCTATCAATTTGCCCTAATAATTTTTATGATATCCTATCATAGCAACACATATCGAATACACAGAAGTACAATTAAAGAGATATAAATTTTTTAAAACACTTAATTCAATAAGGAGATTTTAAATCAAGCCTCAGTTGTGCTTTTTCGTATTAAGAGAATTGGCATTAATTAATAGGAGCAATTTCACATCAGGCATATAGGTAAAACGTTATTACAATCTCAGACTAATTTCACCGCTCATCCATAAGAATGAGTGTTTATTTTATTCATTATTATTTTTTCATTCTAACTACTCAAATATCACATTAGTTGCTTTAACTTCTATATATGTTGAAGATTGAAATTATTTGAAATAAAAATACAAACAATTGTTTGGTAAAATATCAATAAGATCATATATAACATGTATTTTCTATAAACTTTTGTTCATCTCCCATATAAAAGCATCTAAAATGTCAATCAAGATTTTTTTAAAAAAAAATGGGGATATTTAGCAACATGGAATCTGAACAGTATTTCTATTTCAATTATTTAATCAAAAACTCTACCCACAGTCAGCACAACGCTAAAAGCCAATTTAAAAAGTATTGTCATTTTTTACTATTTCAATTAATGCAGGAGAAATGAAAGAACAGGTAGGTTGTGATTAGTGTGAGTTTGAATATGTGATATTTGATTTAGTGAGAATTGTAAATTGTGTTTAATATGACCCAAAATTCATTTAATGAAAGGCTAGTGCAAGCATAATTGAAGCTATTACATATGCAATTGTGTTTGGGGTTTTAGATGCTGCTATTCTTCATGTATGCAAAATGGAGAAAAGTAAGGTTTTGTCAGAAGAAAAGAGGGAAAGTTTTAAAAAGAAGAGCCTTGTTATTACCCTAGAGTGAAAATTTGGTGTAACTGAATTACAATATATGAATGAGGCCATAGCAACATTAAAATTAGGATGAGATGTTGGTATGTTTGAATCTCTGGTAGACTTTTTTTTTTTAATTTTGCTTTCTATAAGTACTCTGGGACTTTGTATTAACCATACATTTAAATTACAAGTATATTCTTTTTATCCTTTACTGAAATAATTCATATTTAAAATATATATAAAAATTTATTGCCTATTTCCTTTGAGCTGGAACCAATTACCATATTTTCTATGGAAATATTACTTCAAATAGTGCAAATTTGAATAATGTTACCATTTCATGGGATTCATTAGCTGTCCTAATCAAAACCTACCTGTAGTCAAGAAGTAAAAAAGTGTATATCTACCTCCATTTCCTGATGAGATTTCTTCTTCAAATATATCGGAGAATCCTTTTCCTGCGTTTAGCTTTGCAAGTCGACCTTCAATAAACTGCAATAAAGTATATATCAAAGCTGTAATAACTGTTAAGAAAACTGTATAAAATGTATTTTACTAGCTTCTCTACAAAGTACTAGAAATTTAGAGAGGTCACACCTACTTCCATTTCATTACATAATCACCTGTCCATCCACCCTTCACTATTACTTTTATTCTTAGTAGCTTTTAAAGCTGAATTTGGGAAGAGGGAAGGATGATTTGAAACTTAATACTTGTAGTAGTTTTTGAATCAGAATTCACAAAATAAGTTTTTTTGGGGGGGGGGAGAAATCACAATCTCCATGACAATATAACAGAATGATTCCATAGCAAAATATTTTTTACACTGATTGCATTTTAATTAATCTCAAATTGGAATATAACATTTATTATCTTCATATTTTAAAGGCATGATACTCAAATATTTTCCCTTCAAACTGGTATCTAATTTGCTTTAACTCCTATATCTATATTCATTTTAAAGTGTGGGACACATTTTAAAACGTTAAAGTATGTTAAGAAAAAAAATTGTCCACCTATGGGATATATGAACCTAATATGATTGCAGTATGGTAATCTTAAACAAGGAAACAGCAATGATATGATGCCATATTTGATGTATTTACATTATAAGTATATTTTGTAAAAGCAAATCATATTAAAGAAATTCAAATTTATCAACTTGAAATCAATGTCTAAAATCTCTATTTTCCCGTTAAACCACTGCATTATTCTAAATTCACTGTTTGAATTTCTCCAAAGAACATACAATTCTAGCCTACTTAATATTGGTTAGAAAGAAAATTACTTTCTTTAAATAACTCCTAACTTTCATACTATGCTTATATACCAATTCATACCAAGCTCTTTTAAATCTTAGTTGCTAGATACAAGCAGTGTCTGTAATTATAACAACTAATTGCACTTGAAACTTTCTTAAGTGTTAACAAACTACATACTATCAATGAAAAGGATAGCAGAGTAAAAATAACTTCTTTCACCCACTTGGTGCTTTTTACAAAGCAAAAGCTTTAATCTCCTTATTACTTAGAAGAATTCCACGCATGTATGGAATGCAAAAGTGGAGGAAATGCACAAATACCATTTTCTACTGTACAAAACAGGCAAAGAAGTTAATGTTTGTCATTTGTATCAACCATATTCTACAGTAATTAATTTTCCATTCAAACACTTTTTTTAAGGAAAGTCCCTAATTACACTGATATAAATCCAGTTCATAAATTTTGTACAATTTGTTGCCTGAGAATTTATATAGCAGATGACAGCTTTTTTGGCCTGACAAATATATTTAGAACCTTGTGAGCATAAAGGACTAATACAATGGGCACAAGTAACCCTCCCCAAAAAGGAACTGGGGAGATTGTTTTATTTTTTAATTTCCTCTGTACTTCTCAAAGGTTCATTAGTAAGAAGATTAACATGGTGCTGGATTACAGTCACCCATCATTTTTTTCTTCTGTGAAACTTGGTCTTAAAACAATCTTTTAAAAAATTAAAATTCTATGGGACATAGAGACATATGGATATGGAGGGAAGCGTTCACAGGAACTTCATAACATTTAGCTATAATTTCTATAAAATTATCTTGATCTATTTAATGGGGAAAGCAGAATTGTGACCTGATAAAATTGATATTCAAGTAAGAATATCACATTAAGTGATAGTAATGCTTTATATTGAGACCACACCTAGAAAATTGCATCCAGTTCTGGTGATCATGATACAAAAAATGTTGAAACCCTAGAAAGAGTGCAGAGAAGAGCAACAAAGACGATAAGGGGTCTGGAGGCTAAAGGATATGATGAATGATTAAGGGAACGAAGTATGTTTAGTCTAACGAAAAGGACTAGGAGTGATAGCAGTCTTGCAGTGCTTGTGGGGCTGTCACAGACAAAAAGGGGGTCAATTTATTATCTAAAGCACCTAACAGCATTTCCTCTGATTAAAACAGCCAGAACCTTTGGGATGGGGAGTGGTAAAGAGTGGAAGATCATTAAAGAGAGATCCAATCTAGAACTAAGGACTAATTTCCTGACAGTGAGACCAATTTATCCATGAAACGGTTTGCTTCCAGAAGTTGTGGGTGCTCATTGGAAATTTTCAAGAAGGCCCTGAACAGCCATTTGTCTGGAATGGTATACAATCTCCTGCCCAACTAGAAGTCCTTCAAGCTTTATTATTCTATGTTCTAAGATAAGGATTAGCTCATAATACAGGATAAATATATGAGTTATATAATAAATATACAAATACTGGATTTTTATAGAGCTTCATTTTTATAAAATGTTTATGTATGTATGTATGTATGTATATAAATCCCATCAAATAAATAAATAAATAAATAAATACATACATACATACATAAACATTTTATAAAAATGAAATGATTTCATTTTTATAAAATGTTTATGTATTTATTTATGTATTTATTAAGAGCCTTGGTGGCTCAGGCTGTTAATTGCCTGCACTTAAGTTCCAGCTGCCTACAACTGCTGTAGGCTTGAATCCCACCAGGCTCAAGGTTGACTCAGCCTTCCATCCTCTCGGGGTAGGTAAATTGAGGACCCAAGATTGTTGGGGGCAATTAGCTGACCTTGTAAAAATGCCGCTTAGTAATAAGCAGGCATATACAATGGAATGAAGGCTATTGCTGAGCACACTAGGTTGCATCCCAAAAATTGTAAGCCGCCCTAAGTCTCTGGAGAAGGGCGACATATAAATGTAATTAAAATAAATAAATAAATAAATAAAATAAATGTATGTATTTATTTATGTATTTATTTATGTATTTATTTATTTATGTATTTATTTATTTATTTATTTGATGGGATTTATATGCCGCCCTCTCTCCCGAAGGACTCAGGGCAGCTCACAACTATAAAAAAAACATAGAATACAAAAATTAAAATTATTAAAAAGTATTAAATCCCAACAAAATTTAAAACCCACAATAAACAATAAAACCAATAAAAGCCAATAACCCTCCCCCCAGTCCAGGTCGGCCTGCTGGAAGAGCCATGTCGTCAGGTCATGACGGAAGGATCGAAGGTCAGGTGCCAACTACAACTCCAAGGGCAGCTGGTTCCACAGGGTGGGTGCTCCCACAGAGAAGGGTCTCCCCCTGGGGGCCACCAGCCGACACTGTCTGGCCGACGGCACCCTAAGGAGGCCCTGTCTGTGGGAGTGCACCGGGCACTGGGAAATTGCTGCCGGCAGAAGATGGTCCCATAAATACACCGGTCCTAAGCCATGTAGAGCTTTATAGGCAATTACCAGGACCTTGAATCTCACCTGGAGGGCAACCGGTAACCAATGCAGTCCATGCAGGAGGGGTGTAATATGGGAGTATCTGGATACTCCCATTACAACCCACGTGGCCGCATTCTGCAGCAGTTGAAGCCTCCGAGTGGTCCTCAAGGGCAGCCCCATGTAGACAGCATTGCAGTAGTCCACACGGGAGGTAACGAGTGCATGAGTAACCGTACGTAAGGCATATTGGTCCAGATAGGGGCGCAGCTGGCACACCAGGCAAACCTGAGCAAATGCCCCCCTGGCTACGGCTCCCACCTGCTCCTCTAAACTGAGCTGTGCATCCAGAAGGCACCCAAGCTGTGCACCCTCTCTGCAGGGGGTAACACCTCTCCCCCCCAACCAAAGATGGAACATCCTGGACAGTCCGAGATGCTGGTACATGCAGCCACTCGGTCTTGGCTGGATTGAGTCGAAGCCTGTTCCTCCCCATCCAGACACGTACCGCTTCCAGGCACCGGGACAGCACATTGAGGGCATCACTGGGTTGGTCTGGGGTGGAGATAAAAAGCTGGGTATCATCAGCATACTGATGATACCTCACCCCAAAACCACGGATGATCTCATCCAGCGGTTTCATATTGATATTGAACAAAAGGGGAGAGAGAACCAACCCCTGGGGCACCCCACAAGAGAGGGGCCTCAGGGTCGATCTCTATCCCCCTGCCAACACTGACTGCGAATGTCCCAAGAGGTAGGAGAACCACCTTAAAACAGTGCCTCCCACTCCCAACCCCTCGAGGTGTTGCAATAAGATACCATGGTCGATGGTATCGAAAGCCACTGAGAGGTCTAAAAGGACCAGGATCAAGGAATAAACCGAGCCCGCCAGAGATCATCCACCAGCGCGACCAATGCCGTCTCCGTGCTGTATCCGGGCCAGAAACCTGATTGATACGGATCCAGATAATCAGTTTCCTCCAGGAACACCGGGAGCTATTGGGCCACCACGCTCTCAACAACTTTCGCCACAAAGCGAAGGGTGGAGACAGGACGAAAGTTGTTCATAACAGCTGGGTCCAAGCCAGGCTTCTTGAGGAGGGGCCTCACCACCGCCTCCTTCAAGGCGGAGGGGAAAGATCCCTCACTCAAAGAAGCATTAATCGAAGCTTGGAGCCAGCCTCGTGTAACCTCCCGGGCAGCATAGACTAGCCAGGAGGGACATGGGTCCAATATGCACGTGGTGGCACTCAGTCTTCTCATGATCCTGTCCACTTCCTCCAGAGTCACAGGATTGAACTCTTCCCAGATGGTATCCACAAGACCCATCCTGTCCCCCCCGTCAGACTCTACCCAGTCAGAGTCCAGACCAGCCTGAATCTGAGCGATCTTGTCCAAAAGATGGTAGTTAAACTCCTCAGCCCGCCCCCACAAAGGGTCCTCCTCGTCCCCTGATTAAGGAGGGAGCGGGTGACCCTAAACAGGGCGGCCGGGTGATTATCTGCGGATGCAATGAGAGCGGAGAAGTAGACATGCTTCACCGCTTCCATTGCTGCAAGATAAGACCTTGTAAAGGTTCTTAGTTGCAATTGGTCAGATTCGGATCGACTGGACCTCCAACTGCTCTCTAGGCCTCTCCTCTGGCGCTTCATCTCCCGGAGCTCCGTGGAAAACCAGGGAGCCAACCAGGATCTGCACCGGGTCAGAGGCTGCAAAGGTACACCGCGGTCGAGAGCCTCTGAGGCAGCCCTTTGCCAGGTGTCCACCAGGGCCTCGACCAGGCTGTGGGTAAGGGAGGCAGGAATCAACCCAAGTGCCATCTGGAACCCTTCCAGGTCCATCAGGCGCCTAGGGCAGAACCACCTAGTCGGTTCCGCATCCCGGCGACGTGGGGTGGCATACTGGAAAGCCAGCTGGAGGAGATAATGATTGGTCTATGAAAGGGGTTGAATAGTTGGTGATCCCCCACCCAAAGCATCATACCACTGTCCGGAGATAAAAACAAGGTCGAGTGTGTGCCCCCCACCATGAGTCGGACCCTGAATTAATTGGGTCAGGTCCATGGCCATCATGGAAGCCATAAACTCCCGATCCATCCCCGACGCTCCACCCAGAGAAGGCAGATTGAAATCCCCCAGAACAATAAGTCTGGGGAACTCAACGACCACCCCTGATAGAATGCCGAGTAGCTCGGGCAGGGTCGTTGTCACACAGCTGGGAGAAAGGTACGTGAGCAACAGGCCCAGCTGACTACCAGGGCCCAACTTCAGGAGGAGAGACTCACACCTGCCTATCTGAGGGACAGTGGCCTCCTGCGGACAAAGGCACTCCCTGATAACAACTGCCACCCCCCCGCCCCTACCCTGAGCCCGAGGTTGGTGCAGCACACAGAAACCTGGTGGACATAACTCTGACAGAGGGACTCCTCTCTCTGGGCCCAACCAGGTCTCCATGATGCAAGCCAGGTCTGCGTCTTCCTCCTCGATCAATTCGTGGATGAGGGGAGCTTTATTCACCATGGACCTGGCATTTAAATAGACCAATCTGAGCTCAGGGGCCTGGTCTCCCATAGCCCCAGGGCAACGGGCAGGAACCAGAGGGTCAGACCGCGCCACCGTTCGAAGATAACATGGGCACGCTCCCGAACTCTGATACGACCCTCCGTTCCTCCATCTCCTGCCATTCCCAGTCACTGTGGGGATCGAAATCCCCACCTCTTTCCCTAGAGTCCCGGAGCACCCCAATCCCATCCCCCCCGTCGCAACCCATACCTGACCTGGACTGGAAATGAAATTTAAATTGGTCCAGTGGAAGCCCCCCCAGCCCCCTCCCTAACCCCTTAAATGAATTTTATTAAAAAGTTCATCAATGAACCCTTAAAACGCTTGTTACAAAAATTAAAAAAACCCTTTGTGCTGTGCCACCTCTCGGGATCCCAGGATCCGTCATCAAGGTAGGCCTTAGATAGTCCGACAGGCCACACCAGGGATAAGGGGACCTTCCCTAGGGCCTGTAATTCTGCAAACGTGTAAGTCCTGCAAACCATAATGGTCCATCAAATGTGGACCAGATGATAGTCCAGATTAATGTCCCACAACGCCTCTTGGGGTGTCCATCCCAGGGACTCTCTCACGGTACCCCGGGGGCAACAAGACAGAAACAAAACCATCCAACCACTGCCCTCTCAGCACGGTAGGGGCACCCAGCGCTAGGTACAAAGATAATCTGGCAGGGGTGGCACTACCAGTCACTGCTGCCCTCTCACAGCAGCAAGGTAGGTAAAGAACAGAGGCCAGTCCACCACTGCCCTCTCACAGTGGTGGGGACCAGCCACCCCATCAGTCTGGCCAGATGAAATGGGGAAGAGAAAAGTAGTCCCAGCTACTGTCATCCGGGTCAGCCCAGACCGCAATGCAACATAGCTGCAGCAACAAACAACCCCCAGCTGGAGGCCGTAATCCACCTCCAAGCCAGGGGGGCAAGTCGGGAAACAGGCGAGGAAAACAGGCGGGGAAACAGGCCGGGAAGCATCCCAAGCCAACATCCACAGTCCCAGCCTGATCAATGGAGGACGGCAGCAGCAACTCCACAAGCCGACAGCTGACACCCAGCCATCACAAAGAGCTTTGCTGGGCCCTCGCCGCCGCCGCCCACTGCCCATCGCCGCTGCCATCCACCACCCGCTGCAGCAACACCTCTAAACAAGCTGATGAAACCGCCAGCCAATGCCCAGCCATCCGAAAACCTCGCTGGGCCTCATCGCCGCCCATTGCCGCCATCCAACGCCCACTGGGCCTCGCTGCCGCCCGTCACCGCCGCCTGATGCCTGCAGCCGCGGCCCGCCACCCGCCACCGGCATCCACCACATTCACCACAGCCCTCTGCTGTCATCCATCGCCCCCCGCCGACCACTGACTGGGAGCCACCACAATTGCCACCCCCAGGCGGAACCGCCAGGCCAAGGTGAACAGAGACAGGGGCTGGGGGCAAGAGACAAAGCCCCCTTACCCCCCCCCCAATGGCCAAAACCCACTCCCCGGTCATGGGAGCTCACCGATTGCAGACAGCCATTTTGGACATGCGCAGGCAGATGAAGTCCTATCTATTTATATGCACTGAAAAAGTAAATATTTACTAAATGATGAAGGGTCCAAAAATTATTTTTAATCCCTCCCATTTGCTGAGAAGACAAGAATACAAGATTTATGTGCATGTCTTTCCTCTCACAATGAAATTCTTTTTTCATTTTATAATTCATCACTATAAAATTACAACCAATGGTTACAGCTAATAATTTTAAACAATGATTTCAATTAACCAAAGTTAGCATTTATCATAGTTTGCCAATTTAAATCTCACCCAAAAAAGTTAGTGCTAAAAAAAAGAATGTTAGAAAAAAAAGGAAGTTTCTAATTCTCCATCCACCAACATCTCTGAACCTGGCTATACATAATCTGAAAAGAATCATGACACCTTGTTAAAACTGCCAGGTTTAAATTATTGACAATTAGAATCTGAGTATAATTCTCAATGCAATAACAATGTATTGTAAAAACTCTCAATTTGCATTACTTTTTCATAAACCTAAAAACAATCTTTCTCAACCCTCCAAAAGTATGGGCATTTTTAGGATACTTGAGAGGTAATACTTCTTTGCCAGGATTAGGTAGCCAAAATATGAGATTGTAAACAAAGAAATTGTTTGACTGATTGCACATTTTCCAACATGAATACCAAATCGCTGCTAACTGAAATGGTACACAGGAGCCAATAAAAATTAATTATTTGGCTGACTGTCATATGCTATCACAGATTATCCAAACAGGCCTGTCAGTGACAATCTGATGCTTGTCAATGGGTAGACTGATGACATGAAACAAACTGTTCCATGAATACATTTTTAGGAGGACTAGATAAAGGCAGACTCAGCAGTAGCAAGCAGCGAAGGACATGCTATCACTGATTATTTCCTCTTCTTCTTAGCTAACATTCTTCTCCCTCCACCCGTCCCTCAGCCTTAACCTGGCCTTTTTCCAAATGGGATGGTTCATGGTCAGACCATGGTAAGGGATCACTGGATTATTTCACAGCAAGAATGAGATAAAGCACCTTTAACTACCACTGTGCAGAAAACATTCTTTGAGCCACAAAGCATTATCTATCCAGGGAGAGTTAAGAAATCATTCTTTGCTCTCATACCAAGCACATGATTTATGAACGTAAGATAACAGAGTGTTAAGCATGAACTGAAAGGAGATATTTGTTTTGGGTCTAATCTTATACACACAAAATGTTAATACAAATTGGAAGTTCATGAAATATTAATAGCTGCATCATTAATTGTGTTTGGTGAATTTGTCAGATTTCACCAGGAAAAATGACAAAACTAAATGAACAATAGTCTTGCCCCATCCCCCTATTTTTTTCCTCACCTTAAGTTATATAGATTTGGTAGATCTCTGCTTCAACATTATACCTATTTATTGGGTATTGTATACAAAACACAAATATGTCCTATTAGCAATTCAGAGCATTCTCTAAAGAATAAAGGAGTTATTAATAATAAAATAAATGTATGTCTCAAATCAGGTCATATTTTAGTTTTAACCAGACTGGAACTGCTTCAATGATTTTATCTTGAACAATTCAGTAGCACAGGGGCTTATAAAAATTGAATAGAGGTGCAAAAACTTGGTCAATGTTCTGCTCTTAACAGTATATACCAGGTAAGGATTTCATCCATTTTTCATACACACATCATGTTTTCTATTTCAAATCAGATAAATCAGTTTTCTCTCCTTCCAGAAAAAAGCATTTTCTGTTCTTAGACTTAGCAGTACGCAGCCATGCACATAAGTATTATTACACCATCAGCAACTTCAGTAAAACACATTTCCCAAAGTTTAAACAGTTAACCTTTTTCTTAGGTTATTAAATTATATATTCCTTATTAATGGCATTAAGGGAAGGAGATTGATCAGCTTAGTTTTGTACTTATCCAAAATAGCTATTATTAGAAGTATATACATTTAAGGCCTTAGAGAAATTACATACATATATATGACGAGTCATTCAAAAATGGCTGAAACTAGTGAAATACTTATTTGTGTGCAATACTTCGTTTCAATTATCAACCAATTCTATTTGAGGCCTTTTATATTCAACTAACTGGTCTAAGTGGATATCACCAATGCTGTGTGTATGTTAGAAATGTTAGAAATCTATGGTGTAATATGTAGTGTGTACTTTTTACACACTGCTTTTGCTTCCTGTTTATATGGTTACAAAGATTTCACTTTCCAAAACAAGTGTTTCAGAATTACAATAATGCAAATGTCTGCCCTGCTGCTGTTTCACATATACCATCCATCCATCTGTCTGTCTCTTTGAACTTCTTTTCTGTTTAAAAAACAGTATTTGCCACTGAACCTAAAACAACACTTTAAATTCAAATCTCT
Source organism: Naja naja (assembly GCA_009733165.1). NCBI lineage: Eukaryota > Metazoa > Chordata > Lepidosauria > Squamata > Elapidae > Naja > Naja naja. Next base: position 101,317,579 of record CM019150.1, on the reverse strand, counting down.
TATGACTCAAGTAACCTTGAAAAGTGCCTAATTACAAACAGGTCTTGGATCAGATGCAGCTGGGATGTGGAAGAGAAAGAGGAGGAATTATATAAAATACTAAAGGGGCATAAAATAGTTTCAAAACATATTTCTTTCCTATTGCAGAATAATACTATTTCTATTCTTTCTAATTAGAAACTGTACTTTTCACTTCTACAGCCATAAATCTCTATACCAACTATTAAATTCCAAGAACAAACACTTTTTTAAAAATGAAAGTTATCTAGCATCTTGTGAATTTCACTTATCTGTTTTGCACTATATCTTCAAAGAGAGCCAGAAGATTAATTAAATATGGTGTGTGCCCCCCCCTAAAGGTTCTGACTGTTTTAATCAGAAGAAATGTTTTCTATTTTGTGCTGGAGCTTGGACTGCAGTGTTTATTTAATGCTTAGAATAAGCTTTTAGGACTGTTCCTATTTGTATCATTTATGTTCTCTCTTCATCCAACAATGGTTTCCAACAGGCCAGCAGAGAAACTAATCTTCTGGCATCAATCAATGGCATGCGGCACCAAATACCTACAATTGAAGTAGCCCTTTTAAATCCTGTTTATATCAAGACAGTTCAAAACTAAGAATTTTTTTCTCAATTCCAGACACACAATTTGAGTTCTAGCTTTTGAGATTCATCAGACAAAACAGTTCTGAAAACACTGCACTTTCACCCTTTCCTCTCCTCTGTTACAACTACAAGGAAGAGATAAGAAAGCACCTACTTCTAAAGAACAGAGGTTCCTCATAACATCTGAACTAGAGACAGGTTAGTTTTTTAAAAAAATGTTTGAAAATCACTCATGATCATAAGATATGACCTGATTCTGGATTGTCTGAACAAACAGAAATTCCCCTCAATATGATACATCAGAGTACTAAAAACGCTTCTAACTTTCCCCTCTGTGCAATGGGAAAGTAGAGACATGCATAATTTAAAAGAGATGTCCCTCTGGGCAATTAATTTCAAACTAAGATTTAGCTGTAACATCTGAAAAAAACAATTGGAAATATGCCTGAATGGTATGGTCCTACTAAATTGATTTTCAATTCAATTCAAACCTTTATTGTCAGAGTACAACATGTGCATAATGAGATTGTCTGAGTCTCCCTTCGTGCACTCCCCCAACACAATACAACTCACAGTGAAGACAAAAAATCCCTAACCCAGTGAATCCTACTGACAAACACCATCTTATTGTACCATGTGAACTTATTGCACGTTGCGTCGGCCCCCGCAAGTCACTCGTACTACATTGTTATAAGGTTATTTTCCATTCAGGAATCTGACTGTCCACGGATAAAAACTATTCTTCAGCTGTTTGTGCAGCTGCTATGCTTCTATATCTCCTTCCTGATGGTAGGAGAATGAAGAAGTGCTAACCAGGGTGTGAATTGTCCCTGAGGATTTTCCTCACTCTTCTAAGTCAATGAGCCCTAGTGGTGTTGTCTAGTGGTATCAGGAAACAGCCCACGATGTTTTGTGCTGTGCTCACCACCCTCTGTAGTATCTTTCTATCCACGGCAGCATACCACACCGTAATGGAGTGAGGATGCTTTGTATTGTGGACCGGTAGAAGGAGGTCATCAGTTGTTGTTCCACTCTGTTTTTTCACAAGACGCTGAGGAAATGGAGTCTCTGTTGCGCCTTTCTGGCCACCTGGATTGTGTTGATTTTCCAGGTGAGATTTTCGCTGAGGTAGACTCCGATGAATTTAAAGGAGGAAACTCTTTCCACACAGTCCCTCTCGAAATAAAGTGGGGCAGGTTCCTCTCTCTTCTTCCTGAAGTCTAACACCATCTCCTTTGTCTTGCTGATGTTCAGGTGCAGACTGTTTTGTAAGCACCAGGTGGATAATTTTTTAACCTCCCCCCTATACGCTGTTTCGTCTCCACCTGTAATAAGACCCAATACGGTGGTGTCATCTGTGAATGATCACAGTGGATGAGTCAGACGATACACAATCATGTGTGTACAGTGAGTACACGTAGGGGCTGAGCACACAGTGCTAAGCTTCAGGAAGGTGGATATGACAGACCCAGCCCTCACTGTTTGATCCAGTCGCAGATGTAAGAGGGAAAATCCAAGTCAGTCAGCTTTTCGATAAGGATGCTCAGCAGAATGGTATTGAAAGCTGAGCTATAGTCAATGAAAAGCATCCTGCAATAGTTTCTGGGTTTCTCCAGATGGCTCGCTACAGAATGTAAAGCAGTAGTTATGGCATCGTCTGTCGACCTATTTCCCCTGTAGGCAAACTGATGTTTATCAAAGTCCAGTGGGAGGCATGTCCTAAGGTGTTGGAGAACCAATTTCTCGAAGCATTTCATCATTACAGAGATTAATGCAATAGATCTATAGTCATTTAGGCAGTTAATTGCTGTTTTCTTCGGGACTGGGACAATAGTGGCTGCTTTCAAGCATGATGGAATGCAGGCTGTTTGCAGGGAGATGTTAAAAGTATTCCATTTTAAAGAAAGTCAAAGTCAACTATATGAGATAAAATACTGTTTTTTATTTAATTTAATTTTTTATTTTATTTTATTACCCTAACAGCAATGTGCTCATCCATAAGAAAGCCTCTTAAATAATGCCAAAATAATTATATTATCCATGACAAGTATGAGCATCAAGGAGCTGGGAGCAGACTCCTATTTCTGTTTTCCACATATGTTTGCATCATACCATCTCACACAGCAAATTTCCTAGTCCTGAAGAGAGTAGTTTAAGAGAGGATTTGGAAGCTAGCAGACATTTGAAAATTGGCTCATTTTTATTAGTGATAATCAAATTAAATGTATATATTTATTCAAAACTTTTTATATATAGCAATAGCAATTAAGACTTATATACCACTTTATAGTGCTTTACAGCCCTCTCAAAGTGGTTTACAGAGTCAGCATATTGCCCCCAACAATTTGGGTCCTCATTTTACCCACCTTGGAAGGATGGAAAGCTGAGTCAACCTTGAGCCTGGTGGGATTCGATCTGCCAAATTGCAGATGAGTAGCTTGCAGTACTGTATATAAACAGCTATTCATTGAAAAAGGGCTTAAATTTTTACCTGTATCAGAACCATTTATTAATACTTTCCCCATATACCTGCCAGATCTGTTCTAGAGGATTTGAAAATCTGCCAAGACAGATTTTGGATGCTCACAGGAGGGTAGCGAAGATTCCAAATAGAAATACAGTTACATATATTGGAAAAAACCCAAGACCCTTTAATTGAAGCGGGTTTATTTCTTATTATCTCAAAGAGTTGTCACTAGAAAGAACCTTTTGGGATTATAATAGAAATGTACAAGAATTTATCCTAGCTATATTCTAGTTTCTCCTCAGATCATAAAAATCCTTCAGTATTCAAATCAAAATTCAGAAACTGCTACTGATAATTGTTGTATCCATTTCTCTGTCCCTGAATATGCATATGCTACATTCATTAGAATAATATTAGATCAAAATCTCAGAAATACCTGTTTAAAAAGTTGGAGATTCACTGCAGTTTCCAGAAAATATTTAGTAGAACTGGAACGATGCTTGATAAAGCTTTCCTCACAGAAAATTACAGGTTCTCCCTAAATTTGAAAAAGATAAGAAATATACATTTTTATAAACAGTTATATTTAACATTTCATCGCAATAGTCCAATTATTTTGCATATAGCAGTATTTGCAATCAATATTTTTAAGCCTGGTAAATGTAACTTATTTTTCATACTAAAAATAAATTCCCTATGATGCATAGACAGAATACTACTGTGTTTTAAATGTAAGGAAAACCAAATGCACAAAATAAATTATTTTGTAAAATCTAAATTTTTAAAATCATTATCAGTCATGCCTAAAATATGCTCAGAAAAAAACAGTCAATCAATAGCTCATCATGGGCACAAAACAGATTAGAAATAATTAACATCCATTTTAATTATTCAAAAAAAAATCTGTTACTTCAATTAAAATTTCATCTTTTCTGCAAGTGAAGGACCTTGTTCTTATGGTTTGGGAAATATATCAGAAATACTGAAAACTAAAAAATAAATAAATAAAAGGACATTTTCATAGCCACAAGAGTTGCCCTATGTGACCCAGTGGGTCTCTACTAAGCCTTTTTTTCTTGTGATTCTGTAATAAAATATAGTATGCCCAATAATCCAGAATGGATTATTCAGATTTTGATTCTGCAAATTAGCTATGGATTTTCCATGAAATCCTCATGTCTATTTAATTCTCTGATGGATGCATTCACATTTAGCTAATTTAATTAATCAGAAACATTGAATATTCCCCAGATAATTTATTTATAATTTATAATACTATATACTTTCAAAAGAAACCAGTTAAGATTTATTTATTTTTAAGTCACAAAGTTAAAGAAAACTGTGTATCATTCATGGGTTAAAAATGGGGTTAAATGAGGCTAAAATATTTAAGTTGGATGCCCACATGCCAGAAAGAAACCATACCGCAATAAGAATAGAAGCAAAGCTTAAAAGTTTGTTCAAAATGTATTTCTAACACCACAAATGTAAAATTATATATTTGAAGTCCTCCCCATCAGGACTTTAAGTTACTACCACTGCTATAATAATTTGAATAAAAACAATCAGAATACTCTTGTACCAGTCAACCTGAAACAAATTCATGACAATCCCCTATTCAGTTTCAATAAGGCTAGAATTAAAAACTGAGACTTTCTCTTTGTGCTTATGTATTAAAAATAATATTCTTTCATTCCAAACTGTTAAATGTCAAGGATAATTCTGAATACTTTAGGGTTTTATGTATCTATCACCTTTTGCAGTAAATATGTATTGATTATAGATTGTTAATAGCTGATGTATATTGCTATAGTACAAATGATTTGCTGGAATTCTTCATGAAAAGAATTGAATGAAACTTTCTGAATCTGAAAGGAAAGACAGGAGTACTTTATGCCTATAATGTTTATACAACCCCTGAAATTTCAAACATAAAGTAAGAACTACCTCAGACTCTGGTGGATTGGATGGGAAATTAACAGATAACATGAATAATTTTAAGAAAGAAGCTTCTTTGAGCTACTTTGAAACAGGTTAGTTACTAGTACATACCTAGTACCTCCTATAAATCCCATTAACCTTCCATCATTGGGAACCAAATTACTTCAATTTCCCAGAAACTCAAGTAATTCACTGACTCTACATGGAGATCTGTTTGAGAGGAGGGAGACTAAAACCAGCTGTAACTTAAAAATTTAAAAGTAACTTCAAGTTGTTACATGTTAGGCACTTGCATGAAGTCCTGTATTTAAAGACTACTGTTCTCCTTTCTTGCGTCCCCATAGACATCTCCAAGAAAAAAGCCAAGATTATATACAAATATTAACATGCTACTAATATAATGGCAATTTGTCGTACTGTAACCATCAAATCATTTCTCAATGCACTTTCCCCAAACATACTGGACTTGTTACATACATTGACTTTTAGTCTATGTTAGTCTAGAATTTTTGGGCACTACAGTACATGAAAAAGAAGAAATGCTATAGTATGGGTCTTCCACACTGTGTCCTTCCTACTCCTTGGTGGATATTTTCTTAATTCTTGAGCCTAGTGCTAAAATGCAAATACCTAAAAGAGGATTATTCTAGGGGTATCTGTACAAAACTTGCTAAGGATCAGAAATCTGATTAGGATTAGCTATTTCATAATCAAGTTGACCTTTTATGGTCTGTTTGGATTACTGATAACAACAAATCATTTTGATTTGATATGCAGCTTTTGGGATCAGAAATGCAAGTAAATACAAGAGAGAGGGAAACAATTGGATCTTACATTGCCAGGAATAGGAATTCAATAGATCACAACTCATTCCCTGCCTCTTAACACTCAGATCCTTTTGGCATATGTGAACCAGCAAAATTGCACGGGCCTTGAAACTGTTATATCATCTTGGGATATTGCTACGTAACACCTACACTTAGAAATAGATTCGGGGATTCATCTCCTTTGGAAAAGAAAAGATCCAATTATGGTGTTTCTGACACATAACATAATCACCTCCTGTAACTGCCTGTTTTACGTCAATAATCTTTTTCAGAAAAATGACCAACAAATGACCAACTACTCTATTAGTTTTCAATGTAATCACATCAAGCCAATTCAAAAATTTAAAGTTTACCTTTTCAAAGAGTTCATTCCTTTTCCTCTAACATATCTAACATCTCAAATATAGAACTAAAAGTCATCTGAAATTACTTGAGCAAGGTAAATTGCAGTTGAACTTCTTGAAGGCACAGTTTATTTTATCCCCAGTTATTGTTAGACAGCAACTTCAATCCAAGAAGATACCCCAAAATATCCAGTGGAGGGGGCTCCAACTATCTTAGCCCAAGGCCTGGGAAAGCAAAGCTTCATGGTTCTTTAGAACACCAACATTCCCAACATACTCTCAAAGTATATTCTTTATCAAGGTCTATTAGGGATTCTGCACTGAAGAGCTGACTGCTAATATTTTTAATATCAGATTGATTTTTTCCTCTTTGGCCAGACAATATATCTGTCTGCTTGATAACAGTTAATACAGAACCCTATACATCCCCATCTCCTTTTCATGGGCTAGTGGGCACAGCAGGATACATTCCTTTTAAGCTCCATCCACATTTTAAATTAGCTGCTTAATATAATTGTAAATAACTTTTGACACACAAGCTCAGAATAAATCATTATCATGAGCATAAAATAAGCTAAATCCTATAATTATACTAAAAGCAAACACAAAGCTGGCTCAGTAGATATCTTTGCTTTAAAAAGATAACATTGTGTATTATGGTTCTTTTCATTCACAATTAGAACATGGTTTATAATAAATTGTTTATTAATTAGGTTACTTAGGAGTTTTGGTCTTTGACTAACATAGTCAAACTGTTGCAACTGGTATTCTTTAAGGGCATTTCACAAAAGTTGAATTTAAGTGGAATGCAATAAGATATTTAAAGGCCATTTTACACTATTACATACAGTACAAACTTTGTGCTCACTGGGCAGAGTTTCATTAAAAGCAAAAGTTTAAAATATACAAAATAAAATGAATTTTTAAAAAACATAATTACAGCAAATTTTACAAATAGTAAAACAGAATTTGCCCATATTCAAAGAAATAGAGTCATATTAGTCAACTTACAATAGCTGCATTTAGAATGGATTTGAATGCCCTTGCAATTTGCTTAAACTGTAAAACATACTATGAGTCTTTATAAAATGGACAATGCAGCAAAACATTTTCAATTGTTCTTTTGCCACAAGGATAACTTTTAACAGAAATTTAATCCCGGGATAGTGAAAACCTCTGTCTGACTCGGAAGATTTTTTGCCAGTCACAGAAGATAGGGAAGGAAAAGAGGTGTTTTCTGAGAATCTTCCAGTAAGGCAAAATAGTTGGAGAATATATATCACACTTCTCATTTTTAAAGTCTCTGCTTTAATGAGTTATTCCAATCCTATTCATGACAGTCCTGATCTTTAGGTTATAGTGGACGAAAAATGATGGCAAAAGTATGCCCACATTTATTATGTACAAAACTTATCAAGAAAACAAGAGCAGTTAAAACCCAGTTGCTTATGTGAAATATTTTGGAAAGGGAAAAATTATGTGCGATAAATATGTAATTCTTCATGATAAAGCAGGAAGAAGAAAAATACTGTAATACACTAAACAAATCACCTTTCTCAAAAACCATATCATTAAAAGATTATAAAGAACATAAACAACTAACTTGATTTATACTTCACTTTAAAAAATCTGGCAGCATTTCAGAAACCTAGCCAAGAGAAAGATAAAGCCATACAAAAGATACTGGAACCTCCGCAAGGGTGAAAACCACCCAGCACTTAACTTGGAAAAAAAAATAACAAGAGTTTTGTTTAAATAATACTAAGGCTTGGCAATTATAGTTTGAAAAATTGGAGAAATTTCAAAGCCAAAAAGAGTACCATCTTCTTTCAGTTGTTTAATGTCCTATAGTATTAATATCCAAGGGTATGATGCAAGAAGGGATAATCTAAATCTTTAGATTAAGAGAAACTGGGTTAAGAAAATCTTAAAGAGTCTTTAGAAACTTTAACAACCAAACTCAAAAGGCTTGAAGTTTTGTAAGGTGGGTAAAAGGTTACATACAGTGGAAATATATTTGTAATATACATAATTAACATACTTTTAAAATACAATCATGTTTGTGTAGAGGGAATGGTACAATTTGCCACAGGCAACTCACTGTGACCAACTCGCCACAGTCAACTCACCATGGCCAACTTGCCATGGGATAATTCACTGCAGGACAATTTAACAATTCTATTTAATTATTTAAAATAAATAAAAAATATTTTTGCCATTCACATTTCATTTTGTCCCTGCTTTTGCATCCTTTCTTTAATGATTCTATTCCACCATTTCTTTGATATTACTGTAATTTTTGTCCTGTGTTAAATTATGAAGCAACAATGTCATCACAGATTCAACTTAAAAGGCACCATTTTACTGAAAGATAGTACAGTAAATGAAGATAATTTGATGGTAAAGATATAAATTTCAGGACAGCTTATATTTATTGAACTAAAAGGTCCTTCAATCGCTGTATTTATGTATAATTTTAATGAATGATTCATATTTGTACTGCGCATGTAAATATAGACTACCCACTTAATTAAGAAACTAAATCAGTTGCTGTGTGAATAAAATAAAAAATTATAAAAAATATAAAAAATAAAAATAAAAAATAAATAAAATAACCAAGAGCTGGGAGCTAAATAAGTGAATTATATATATTAGGAATAATTCTGGCTTATTCGCTGACATAATTCTGACTACATGAACTTCATTACTGCAACCTGAGAACCAAAATCTGATGTCACTCTTCAAGTGATTTACCCACTGATATTAGAAGTGAGACAAATGAAGAGCAAATTAAGCATTTTGTGTTTTTAGAGTCAGTTTGGTTTAGTGGTTAAGACACTAAACTAAAAACTGGGACACCATGAGTTCTACTCTGGCCTTAGGTATGAAAACCTGGTGCGTGACACTCTCACAGAGGGTTATCGTAGGGGAAATAGGAGGAAGACCATTTATAAATAACTAAAGTTGGCCAACATAGCTAATATTCCTAAGCCATTTACTTAAGTCATTTATAAAAATAATAAAGGCATGATACAATTAAAATTAAATAAATTTCTTCTTCATCTGATCACTGTATATTGCTTTCCAAAAATAACATGGCTCAACATGAGAGTTTTCTAACTGCAGTGAGATAGATAAAATTCAAATGTGCAAACATTCTTTAGAATTAGAAAATAGATCCCTGAATGATAAATGATAGCTTACAGGTTTGTATCTTAGTGCATCTCTGTAGGAACCAAACAAGGCCACCTGAGCTCTGAGGAACGCCCTGGCTACTCCATCACCAGTAGCTGTGGACTGCTTCTTCAGTTGATTTTTCAAGGCCGAGACCTGCATTGACAGAGAAGAACAGTTAATTTAACACTTCAGAAATTGGTAAAGAGAGGTACAAACCCAATCAGCAGGCAAGCTCTGGTGTCTGCAGGTCAGCCAAAAAAACCATGTTCTTCCTTGATAGCTTATCTTTTTAACTGCAAAGTACACCTGCTGATCTGTTAATTGAAATGAAAGCAGGGGAGGCTGGTAAGTGCTAATGCAAATTGGTTTATGCTCTCTTTTTTTCCCAAGGCCTCTTGACATAAATAAGCTTTAATTATTTTACAGTAAGTGGTTTGTGAGATTCTTTTTCTGTAGATTTCTTGCCACCATCATACTACGTATTTGGATGTCTCAGATAAAGATGAATAGATATCGTTCAATTGAGTTACAAAAAACTTTCTTTAGTTTTCAAATTTAGCTTATCTTTTGAGTGTAACCCCATTTATTCTGTGCTACCAAACTTAGAACCATGTGTTTTTTCTCCTGCCAGAAGAGATTTCAATAATGCTGTACTTTATCATGAGCCAGAAATGATTCAACTAAATGGTAATGACAATGCTTTTATAAAATCACCATACTGCAGCTTATGCGTTGTATCTCTCTCTGAAGCACCTCGGGGTCAGAACTAATGTTATATAGCCTAAGTTAAGATAGTATACCCAAGAATGTATGTTGTAAATAAGTGTCTGTAGTATATTTAAAAACAATCTGTTTTTCAAAGGGTTTATCAGAAAGTTGGGAAAAGAAGAAAGGATGCAATGGGAGGCCAGGATGGATAAAGTGAAAGTTGAAACACTGAATTGGAATGTTTAGGTGAAGTATGAATGGAAGAGAGACTAACATTTGTGTGTGAATGAGTGTATACATATCCATATGCTTTTACACTTAATATGGCACTTGAGCCCACGTGCGCACTCCTTTTGTATGTATTTTTTCAGCCAGTTAGCATATAACACAATAAGTTCTATACAGATACACATGGAACTCATATGAGGTTCTTGGTCAATAGTGCTTGCATAAAAAAAACTATGGGAACTGAAGAAGAGCTTCACAACTGCAGAAAGTATTCTGCCAATAATTCTCAGAATGGGAGCACTTTTGGTTAGTCAGAAGAATTGTATTAAGAGTTATTAATGAATTGATGATTCTTATTTTGCAGACAAGTTCACAGGTTGCAAATATCACTGAGTGCAGCTTATGCAAAATCTCAGCTAGTATCGTATTACCTGTGAAAATCAAAAGGCATTATTAAAACAAATGTGTTTTTTTTTAAACCTGCAACAGTGAATATTCTTTTTTCTTCAGATAAGCAGCCATTATTATTCTTGACAATGATTATTGTAATTGAAGCATCAATCTAATTAACAATGCAACTCTGAATAATGCTAATGAGAGCTGAACATGGCATCGGAGAAAAGACTAACTCTACAGGTGATGAACCTTCACAGTAGTGACATTTTCCAATGTAAAGTCACAGTTACTGTGATATGATCAAAGACAGAGACCCCCATTGGGTCTAATTATAACTATAGTTTTGGAAAAGAATTACTGAGTTATTATGTTCATAATCTATGCAGAAAGGCCTTTACAGTATAGGTCCTCTCCCTATAGTTGTGATCTTTTCCATTTATATTTGAGCACCATGGATTCAGATAAAAGTTTAAAGTCTGATTCATTTAGACCATGAAGAACCTATTCCAATATTCACAGAAGTTTAACCATACCCATCCCCCCCCAAAATCCCGATTTTTTTAAAAATATATACTAAATTAGAAGTTTGTGAAGTAATTGATCCATTCGATATATTAATAATATATATATACAGTTATGTACCATATATAGTCTCTTAAAAGAGGAAGCAAGGTATCAAAGCAACAGCAACTGTACATAATGGAGGGGGAACCAGTGTAAATTTTAGAAAATCAGTTACCTGTTTCTATAAGGTAATTATTGGAACAAAAAAAAAATAATAATCTTAAGCATTTTTAAGGCATAAGCTTCACTGAATTCAACAGATCTTCCCTCCAATAAAAAAAATGGATCATGGTACAAATGAACACTATCCTTTATCTGTTGTTTTTTCCTCAGATTAACAATGTTTTAAATTAACCTCAAGGACGACTAATGCATAGCAGAGGTGTGAAAAACATTTCAATTCGTTTAAACATAAGAGACAGTTTTATTGCTATTGAAAAGATACTGCACATACTAACTCTTAAGATCGCATCAATGGTATTGGGTTCTCGTTGCTCGTTGTCTTGTAGCATAAGGAAAAAGTACACTATTCTTACAAAGTGATGCTGGTAAACTGGAAAAAATGAAGAGGCCAGGATCACCAACTTTTACAATCAGTGAGAGAACTAGGAAGTACAGCCCTGGACAGTGGTGGGGTTCATAATTTTTTTGCTACCAGTTCTGGGCGTGGCTTGGTGGGCATGGCAGGGGAAGGATACTATAAAATCTCCATTCCCAACCCACTCCAGGGGAAGGATACTGCAAAATCCCATTCCCTCCCCACCCCACTAACCTGCTATCCAGCTCCGTTCTCCTGTGCAGGGCAACAAACGAAGACCCAGCTGATCAGCTGGGACTTGGGAGGCAGAGAATAGATGGGGGTGGGGCCAGTCAGAGGTGGTATTTGCTGGTGCTCCGAACTACTCAAAATTTCTGCTACTGGTTCTCCAGAACCGGTCAGAACCTATTGAATACCACCTCTGGCCCTGGATAATCAAAAGGGAACACATGTGAGTGTGTACACACGCACATAAATACAATACTGGAACTTGTCAAATCTGACATTATGGTGAAAAGTTAAAGCACTAAATCTGTAACTAATTTACTGTGATAATAGAGCACTGAAATTGATCTTCAGTCTCCCAATATTAGGAATGCTGCTATTCAATATTTTTACGTACCCCACGTATTTTCAGGTACAGTTCTTTTTAAAAGGAGGGCAGCAAGATCTAGTTAAAACACAAAGTAGAGAGCAGTACAATGGTACTTCATGACCAACTTTTTCTGTTCATTAGATCAACCATGGTCACAGCTTTATAGCAAGTTGCATGCTGCTTGCCTGTAAATATTTAAATGAATACAAGGAGGATCTGCTGTCATAATAGAGTCCCAACTCCACACTATGCCTAGAAAAGGGACTTTTAGTGGCTAAACCTGTTGAATACTAATGTTAATGAAAGAAAAGTGTTTGGATTTTCAGAAAATTAATAAAATGATCATTCTGATATAATAAAAGAATGCACATCCATATGTATAAGAAAATGAATATTTATTGGTGCATTTTAAAGAACTACTGTTAAATAATATGTGGTTCATATACAGGTGGTCTGTGACTTACAACCATTCATTCAGTGACTGTTCAAAGTTACAACGGCAGTGGAAAAAAAAGAAATGACTTCTCACATTTATGACTGTTGCAGTATCCTCATGGTCATGTGATCAAAATTCAAGTGCTTGTTGAGTGGCATGCATTTATGATAGTTGCACTGTCCTGAGATCATGTGATCACCATTTGAGATCTTCCCAGCTGACTTCTGACAAGCAAATGGTCAATGGATGAAGAAGATTTGCTTAATGACCACATGATTCCCTTACGAACTGCAAGGATTTGCTTAAATGTGGTCAAAAAGGTCATAAAATGGGACATGACTCACTTAATAACTGCCTTGCGTAGTAACAGAATTGTTGGGCTCAATTGTAGTTTTAATTCGAGGATTACCTGTAATCATCTTACCAAACACATCCCTTTTAAATGAGGTGTTAGACACTAAAACATTAATTAATTACAATTATAATTAATTAATATACATAGGCACATACATTTTTGGAGCAATTTAAATAATTCAAATTATTAAATAATTAAGAGAAACTTTTGAGAAATGGTACTCTTTCTTTTTGATTTTAACAATACCAATTTAGAAAGGGCCTTGGTGGTACAGGCTGCTAAATGCCTAGCACTTAAGTTCCAGCTGCCTGCAGGCTCAAGGTTGACTCAGCCTTCCATCCTCTCGGGGTAGGTAAATTGAGGACCCAAGATTGTTGGGGGCAATTAGCTGACCTTGTAAAAATGCCGCTTAGTAATAAGCAGGCATATACAATGGAATGAAGGCTATTGCTGAGCACACTGGATTGTATCCCAAAAATTGTAAGCCACCCTGAGTCTTCGGAGAAGGGCAGCATATAAATATAAATATAAATATAAATATAAATATAAATATAAATATAAATATAAATATAAATATAAATATAAATATATATTTCCTACTGCCTGTCTCTCCTCCTCCTTTTGGTAACTACTGATTAGAATATTTCACTCTAAACTATGAGCTACTTGTTTGAATTTTTTTTTTTTTAAATTACATTTATATGCCGCCCTTCTCCGAAGACTCAGGGCGGCTTACAATTTTTGGGATACAACCCAGTGTGCTCAGCAATAGCCTTCATTCCATTGTATATGCCTGCTTATTACTAAGTGGCATTTTTACAAGGTCAGCTAATTGCCCCCAACAATCTTGGGTCCTCAATTTACCTACCCCGAGAGGATGGAAGGCTGAGTCCACCTTGAGCCTGGTGGGATTCGAGCCTACAGTAATTGTAGACAGCTGGATCTTAAGAGCAAGCATTTATAGCCTGAGCCACCAATAATAATACACTTCCACTTCCACTTACTTAACAGTACTAGAATGTTAACAACCTGGTCACTGGGGCAGAAGTGCAGCTCATCCAGCAGCAGCATGACTTTGAATACATTCAAAAATGATCAAAATTCAAGAATACAGAAGTGATGTTCCGAAGGGCCTGAAGAATCCATTACTCCAGTTCTGGATGAATTGTACTAATTGTAATTTAATTTCAGTTAAAATATCACTTTTGGGGGTTTTTTTGTTTTTGCTTTTGCTTTTCTCTTCTAAAATCTATATTGTAGTTGTGCAATCTAGATAGCTGAAGAACATTTCTTCTGATGCTTCCCTTTCCCAAACTACAAGGTGATTTGAGGTTTTCTGCAAAGAGTCTTTTGAGGATCACTATGATACATGAATTATTAATTCCAGAAGCTGCTTTTTGATTTAATAAGTTCTCTCTACAGAAAGGGTTTGTCAAAAAAGTTTACTTTCAGAGAAAGAGTCTAGTTTTTCCTTTTTAAAAGTTTTTGTGAATTAGACTGACCTGAATTTAATGAGAATTTCATGCTCATTAGCTTTTACTCTAATTATCTTTTTATGATGGGATGTAAATTATAAGTCTGTTTGAAAGTTAATTATAATAAAAATATCACAAGGCATTATATGTAATATTCTATGAGAATATACTTTTAGACTTCTAGCCACTGTGAATGAAACTTTAAATAATATTTAATAAATAATTGCCGTTTGAAACCAACAATCTTCAATCTCCTTTTTTCAGAAGAAGATTTCTTTTCTTCTATCTACCAGCACCTTAGAACATTGTAACCTCATTTAAGATTTTTTAAAAATTCTGCTTCCAGGACAGCAGGACAGTATTGTTTGACAAGAGTGTTATTTGGTAGTCTGTTTAAAGGTACAATTAAGATGTGAAAAAAGAATTGGAAAAGATTAATTTATATTCTAATACAGGTCTGTCAAACTGGCGGCCTGTGGGCCGAATGCATCACATGCAGACCACACCCATCGCAGCTCCACAAAGCCAAAAAACATTGCTATACATTGCAATATGTCACGTGATGCAATCGAGTTTTACACCTGTGTTCTAATATCACAAAAAGTAGTACACAGGAATTCTTATGCAGCAGAATAGCTGCACTTATCTTACATCTAACATGCCCAGCTCCGCCTTGTTCGTCAGCTTCGCCCATTTCTGGACCAAGATGCCCTGCGCACAGTCACTCACGCCCTTGTCACCTCTAGACTCGACTACTGCAACGCTCTCTATTTAGGACTGCCCTTGCATACCATCCAGAGATTGCAGCTGGTGCAGAATGCGGCAGCGCGGGTGATGATGGGAGTTTCCCGCTTCTCCCATATTACCCCCCTCCTGCGTGGCCTGCATTGGTTGCCGGCTGCACTCCGGGTGAGATTCAAGGTTTTGGTTTTAACATACAAAGTCCTCCACGACATGGGTCCTCAATACTTAAGGGAGCGACTCCTACCGATATCGAGTGCCAACCGCCCTGTGCGAGCACACAGGCAAGGACTCCTCGGGGTCCCGTCGGCAAGTCAATATCGGCTGGCGGTCCCCCAGCAACAAGCCTACTCTGTCGCGGCCCCTGACCTCTGGAACCAACTGCCCCTGGGGCTCCGCCTGGCCCCTGACCTCCGCACCTTCCGCCATGATCTGAAGACCTGGTTGTTCGACCAATCTGGGCTGTGACCCCTCCCTGGGGGGGATGGGTTTTTAAATTATCTTAAATTATTGTAAATTTTAGATTTGTAATTTTTTGGGCTTGTGAATTGGTTTAATTTTTTTTAATTATTTATTGTCGTTGTTTTTAGTTGTGAGCTGCCCCGAGTCTTCGGAGATGGGGCGGCATACAAGCCCAAATAATAAATAAATAAAATATTCTAGGTTTTGCAATCAAGATCCAACAATATGTGAAATAAGAATTGCCAGCGGTACAAGCTGAATTCAGGCAAAGTCAAAGTCAATCAAGGCCATATTGCTAACGTCTAATGGAAGTTAGCACAGGAATGCCAAACTGATGTTTACTTTTAATTTGGCTTTTGATGTCCAAACCACAATAAATTGTCAATAGTCTTTAAAGTACTCTCTATTAAAAAATATGCATGATGCCCAGGAATCAATAGAGTTTAATATGAAGCACCTTAATTATGTTAAAAACTTGGAAAAGAAACTGTGGAAGTATATATTGCCAACAAATATTTAATTTACATGTAGAACATATCTTGGAGATGCTGGAATAGAAGAAATAGAAACTGAACTTAAAATCACTGGGAGAAATAATTGATAAAAATTAGTTGGAAATACCACTTGGGTGGCTGAAAACAATGATGAATGTAAAAGAAAAGAATAAAAAAGCCAGATGGTTAAAAAAAATTTAAACTACAACAACATTCAACAATCTAAGATTATGTTAATACAAAACCATCCCAAAGCAGGTAAACAGTGAAGATACTGAAATAGTAAGAAACTTTATTTTCCTGGGATACTGGAGGATAACAATTGTGGTAATGAAATAAAGACTATCTGCTACTTGAGAGACGGATTATGACAAAATATTGAAGTGTAGAGGCATCACATTAAATACAAAAGTAATGTTCAGTACACTTTTTCTAAGCTGTAATATATGCCTGATAAAACTGAATAATCACGAAGTGGAATGAAGAAAAAATAATGCCCATGAAATATGGTGTGGTTAAAACACTTCTGAAAATAATTTGAACTACAAGAATAGATACCAGGTAAAGTGAACCAGATTGCTCACTGAAAACACTAATAATGAAACACAAAATGCCAAGGACAGAATCATTGGAGAAGACTTTGATGTTCGGAAAAAATGAAAACAACTGCAAAAGAGATTGACAGAAGGCAGGGTAGTAAATGCTATTATTGATGGCACAAGATAAACAATGAGAGTTCAAAAAAGCAGTTACTAGCAGAGAATCTTGGTGATGCATTCTGGCAATGAAGATTTGAAACTGATTGCAGTGCCAGCAAAGCTGCTTTTTAAATTTGGTTTCTGGAATGTATTACTTAAATTTTGTAAAATATAATGTTTAAATTGCTATGCCCTGAAAGGTAAAATATAGATAAAACATCAAGCAGGGAAAAGGGAGATAGAAAAGAAACTGAAAACTGAAAAATGGGGACAAGTGGAGAAGTTGCTAGCACAGAAATTTTATATATACAACATAGTATTAATATATTTAGCAGCTGTAACAAATATAACTTCATTTCCTTAGTTAATTAAATCTTATAGAAGAATGATTGTTAATTCCAATCAATTAAAAAACTTTCTCTTTTCTGTGTCAACACAAAATTGTTTGGAATATCAGTACAACTCAACTAACAAATGTATTCTTATATTAAATAATTTAAATGTTACCCTTATAATGCACTAAATAATTTTAAAAATACTTCTCTAGTATATAACCATAATAAGACCGCAATGATACTTAAATATTGCACTGGCAAGAAATGACAGGAAACTTCCAAATATATCCCCACCCCTTTATCCCTGTTTAAATGTGTATTTTAAGACTCTGTACACAGCTTGCTTATTAAATAGAAAACAAGTTTTTTGACCTTGGATATTTCAACATCTATCATCTGTTTATCTAGAAACAAGTAATTGTGTTTACTATGGGATACCAAACTTGAAAGATTTTTTGGGAAATACAGATATGATAACCAAAGAAAAGAACTATTATGAAAACATGGGCTTATGTCCAAAGGATGTTTGGACTGACTTTCTTCACGGGATTACATTCTTTCAAAAGGAGAAGGAGTTCATTTATGGACTCTGCCTTGATCCTTAAGAAAGAAATGGCATCAATAATCAAAATTACCTAATAATATTTGTCTAAAAGGAAATCATCCCTCCCAATACTGCAGAATTAGCCAACATTATTTATTATTATTTATGTTATTAAGATATCTTATGGAAAAGATAATTGAAGATGGTAGATATATTTGGAATGCTGGAAGCCTGTTGCTCAAATTGAATGTCTTCCCTTGTCATCCTCTCTGAATGTCATCCTCTCTGATTCATCATTTCTTTATTTTTAATCAAATGGGAAATCAGCATCGATAACATAATATATCTAGCAACAGGCACAACTTCCCCTGCTCCTCAGCAAAAAAAATTCTCTTAAGTCATAGCATGTTTATAAATGAAAATTGTTTGTGTGTGGGGAGGAGAGATTTGCAATGTAATGCTTATTTCATAAATGTGTCATAGAAATTTTTCCCAGAAATGGGGAAAAGAAAGAGAAGCCTGAGGTACTAAAGAGGTGGTGGGAATAAAAAGATGGGAATTTTATGACTGGCCAAACTCGCCACAGAATTATATGATGAGACAATATGTTCTCCTAATGTGCCCAATAGCCCAAACAATAATCCCATTTTGTCATTCTCCCTTCCTCATCTGGGACAACCACTTCGAGCCATGAAATACTCAAAAAACACCAGTTGCAGATATTGCATCTTAAATCTTTACTAAAGTGGAATCTGCCAGATTGCTGAGTTTTCTCTGCAATATGGCCTATTATATCAATATCATTTAGCCAGCACACCATGCTAACAAAGAATTTTGAGAGTTACAATTATAACACATCTAGAGGGTATCAGGCTTAGGTGGCTAATTTAGGATAAAATTTTAACCCAAGGGGACTTTTTCCTGACTGCTTTCCTGATTTCTACCAGAAATTCCAATCTGACATATAAGGAAAGAAAAACTGAATGACTAAATTAAACTAAAACCCTGTTTCTAAGGGAGCCACTATTTATGTAAGGGAGGCAGCTAGGTCTCTAAAGCAAAAGATAAATCTACAGCGAAATGATGAATTATAAAAGCTAGGTATCCCTGGAAGAAGACAGGAAAAGAGAAATAGAAACAAAGTGTTTCTAAAAAGCCTTGTGTTGATTTATTTTTCCAATTTTGAACATCTTAGGAGTAGCAAAACTGCTACTGGAATGGTAATATTATTAATTATCAATAAATCTAAACTATTATGTGCAAATATCAGAATGAAGCCTTTAGGATTAACAACACGCACTACATAATGAAACACATGAAGGATCCACATGAAATAAAACAGACAGGTAGTTCAGGACATGTGTGGCCACTGACCTTTGAATACCCGCTAGTCAATCTAATAAACCTAATATATTTTTCATGTATAGAAAGGCATTAAAGCCTGTAAGTGTAAGTGAAATGTTTTGGTGAATGAGTTGAAAAGTCTTGCTAATTTTTAGATAAGTATATGAAACTTACATAAAGATTATATTAATTATATTAAAATTAAATTAAATTACATTAAATAATAATGTTTTTCAGATTTCAACTAACTTTTTTTGAAATTTTTTTAAAAAAGCATTCTCAATGAATGAGATGTTGTAACATGAATGTATCACAATTTTACAAATCCTGGATTTGTAAATACGGTACAATAGGAATAAGAATCCTGTAATATTTTAAGTCTTTCAGGTTATAAAAAGCTGAGCCAGAAAAAGTATTCAGGAATTTAGGAACAATTCTGAATTCATGTTTTGATTCCTAAAATTTATACGCTCATTTTTTATATGTCCCCAGGTTTATTTATACGCTCATTTTTTATATGTCCCCATTAACACACTACTTTCTCTTTTTAACACTTTCATATATAAAATCTATATTTAATATATAAAACATTTTAATGTCTTTGAGAGAAATGGGTGGTTCAGAAATGTGAAATATAAATAAATAAATAAATAAATAAATAAATAAATAAATAAATAACAGTAGATTATATACCACAGATGTAAGACAGACACAATGTACATAGGGAAAGGAACCTTATTTTATATGCAAAGAGTCACATATTTTCATGTATTATAGAATAATAACATAAGTATTTTTATTTGATAGCCTTTCTCAATCCTGTTTATTGTTTAATATTATTAAAACCACCATGAAAATTGTTGCCAAATACAGACAATATTGGTATATGTACATAGTGCAGTATCAACTTTTCTTGGTCTATAAACTCACAAAATTGCAGAGAAGATAAGCACCCCACTTTCAGTCTATGCTTATATGTAGTTTTCATTAACAATTGAGATCTACAAAAGGGTGCATTTAGAATGGAAGCAATCAGGACCGATAAACAACTGGTACAAGAAATAAACTATAGTATGTATTACCAGACGGGAAAAATAAAACTTTTTAGAGTATACAAATAATATATTGTTTTATGTTAATATTTTACATGGAATGTTCATTTTTGTAAAGGGCAAACGCTAATTAATATAAGATGTTTGTAGGATTTCATATAGAGTGAACTGATAAACAGATCAGTATGTTTTCACTAAGAACTTATTCCAATTCAGAGATGTTTTCTTTTCATGCATAAGATTCTATCCCACCAAAATTAGTATATGAGCTTGTTTGTAGATAAAAATGTCTAGAAATCTTTGAACTGACATTCTATTCAGTCCAATTTTCTTTAGCAAACATATTAAAAATATATTTTCTACTAATATATTTAGAAAATCTGTTAATTCATATTGTCTTTTAGAAAAACAAGACAGAGAATCCAAAATAGAGATGCAGGCACCCCAGATCATCTTTAGTAGATGTATGCAAAAATGTGACCCTCTTCATACATTGGGTGCATAAAAATAAGAGAAATCTCCTTTGTACTCATAACTCTGTGTGCTTGGAAACTACCCAACTATAGTGCTATGAATTTATATGGGATATACATAAATGATCACTTCTTCTTAGTGCAACATCAAATATATATTCCCATCAATAACCACATATTTTGAGATTTAAATTTATTCTGGTATTAACTTCTAGGTGTTAGTTTATTGAAAGTAGTTTTAAAAATGAATCATGCAATCAGCTATTACCCACTTTTGTTAGTTCCTTTTCAAATAGTAAAACATTATTCTGAATATTATGCTTTTGTTTTAAATAACATATAAGAATAAATGTCGTGATATGATGAAACAATGTATATATTTGAAATACTATAACTAGCAATAAGGTTGCTGTTTTATTGTCTTGAGTGGTCTATACAAGTATATATGAATACACATGTATGTATGCTCTCATACGTGTGTGTGTGTGTGTGTGTGTTTCATTTGAGGAATAATATCGTATTATTTCAGTCTTGCTTTGAACTTGCTTTGAACCATCTGTTATCATCAATTTCTACTGCATTCTGTCTTTAAAATGAACAAACCATAGT
The DNA here is from genome assembly GCA_009733165.1 of Naja naja. NCBI lineage: Eukaryota > Metazoa > Chordata > Lepidosauria > Squamata > Elapidae > Naja > Naja naja. The sequence continues at coordinate 101,296,170 of CM019150.1, read as the reverse complement.
AGGGAAAAAGCTATTTTTCAGAACCATGTTGCAGAAGTCCAAAAGGAAGTAAAATGCTATTTTGGGGGTCTCTATATAACATGAACTGTAGAATATATCCTATTATAAGCATCCAGAAAGGGGGGAGGGAATCATGAGATCAAAGTCCAAGTGTAACTGCCACTTAATTTATCTGCCTTTACAGACAAAAGGCAGTTTTCGTCATTTTCAAAGGATCCAATGTCTTTTATGACAAACAGGTTTTGCAGTTTAATTTACAAATAGAATTATAAGTATGGCATCGTTGCTCTGCCAAAGCAAATGACAAACAGAGTAGAGTTTTCAATTCATGCCATCCTCAGCAGGATAGAAGAGATTAAAATAAAACTGAAATAATTTAGACAAAACAAATAAATGTTTCAGAAAGTTGAAGGAGATCAAAGTATGCATTTTCTGACCCCACTCTACAAGCATTTCTTATTATATTGACCAATGTCATCAGATCATTAATTAAAAGGAGAAGTGCTGGCAGGTGGCAGGGAACCAGCAGCCGATAATTGGCCCCCTTCTTCTTTTTGCCTTCAAAAACTCCTTTTTTCCCCCTTGCAAGATATGCCACTAGGCAGTCAGAAATGCCTACTTTGTAATATAATGATTAAGATGAGATGAAGAGACTCTTGCATTTAAAGCTGCTATGCCTAATGAATGCAGCAAGCTTTATAATTATGATCTTCCCTTTTTCTTCACAATAAGGAATACGACGTTCCCCTCAAAATTTCCTCAACTGTCAAAAGCAAGTAAACAAACAAACAAAACAAAACAAGACACCATTAAATAGGAAATCTGATAACATAATGTTTGATGGGGGAAGGTACTTTTTTTTTTAACTTAGCGGGGGGGGGAATAAAACCAACTATACTTACCACTTCACTTGGTAGATTGCTCAGGTCATTAAATGGTGTTTCCAATGTGTTTGTGTCAACGTTTAGCATCACCACATCCTCCAGTGATTTACTTTTGACTCTCTGAATAAGGAAACATGTGAGCATTTGAGTGCTTCTCTTTCTGATTTTCATTTAAAAACAGACACATATAAATCTAAATTGTAAACGAACAAGCAAACAAACTAGAGATGAAGCAATCTAGGTCACAAAGAAATAAGCCAATATTTCCATGGCAGCACTGTGTATTAAGAATTTCCTTACATAACGCATCACTAACATAATTAATGAAATTTAGAGTATTAGAAATAATACCCATCAAGACTATTTCTTGTGATGCCTGAATAGGTTCTCCTATTCTTCTGTCACTATATAAAAACATTTATCCAATATTTGCCTAGCCATTGTGAGAAACAAGATGCTAGAACAAGTGAATATTTGGTTTGCTTCAGCAGGACATTCCTTACAACGTTCCTTTTTTTTGACCAATGCAAGCATAGACTGATAAAACACAGCAGATACAGGCTTACAGACTTAAATAACAGTAAGAAATAGATGACATGTTATAATCTCACAACTGTGTACATTTAATATCTAGGCATGTCCCCACTGATACCAAGGAAACAATTCCATGATACTGTTGGACAGGCTTTCTTGAGTTGTTCACTCTTTTAAATTTAACCTGTATGATCCTAAATCAAGCAAATCAGTAGTCTTTCTAATGGCAGTTTTAAGCAATGCTTAGCTAGATGAAATGGCCCATCACATATGGATATACTGAGGGGAGGGTTACTTTTCTTACAATAGTTTCTGACCATTTTCTTTCCTTTACTAGTTCTCACTCAGTCTGAACTTCTCAAATAATTGCAAGCATATTTGAAACAAGCAGGTGATCCTGCCTGGTTCCTCCCCACTCCATAATTCTACTCCCTTCCATGCAGAAGTCTAGATATCATTAAATGGCACACTGCCAGAAAAGCTTGGTAGAATGTTCAGCATTCCATTTTGATGCTGATATATTTAGGACCGCTTCAAGGGTTCACATGAAAGAAACTGTTCCTCCTCTGCTGTAGCTAATGAAGATGGGAAGTTGTCTTATTCTGTTTCTCAACTATAGAGAATTCTCCTATAAAACAGAGGAATCCAAGGTTAACCAACTTGTTTCTTTTTCCCCCTCCTATCCTTCCAATTACCCATAAGTTGCATTTTTTAAAAATATTGAAGCCTTTTCAGGAATAGTATGAGAGATCCAGTTAGGCTTTTAAAATGCTTGCACATTATGCAGCCTTAACATATAGACATGGAGAAAGAGAGCAAGTTACTTACCTCCATTAAACTGAAGTGAACTCCAATCAAATAAGGCATTGGTGCACTGAAATTAAAGGGGAAGTGGGGAGGGAGAAATACATCAGATATTAGGAAGATGTAAGCATGTTTTCCAGCTCCAAATGTTAAAATGCCCTGTAAGCTGGGAAATTTTGGTTCGAAACCTAGCTATCATTCCAGTTTTAAAGTAAGGAATAACACAAGACTATCTTGACTTCAACAGCTCTTACCTTCAACAGCTCTCACTTCTTCCAAGTGTGAACTTTACCAAATGGAGACTGCAGTCCTCTCCCAATAGTTTTTATTTTTCTTATCATGCATGCAATATTATATGATCATTGATCCATATCTCTCAGTGACTCTCAGTACATATTCAGAAGAAACCAACTGGATCGTCGCCATTTACTAATTACTATTTTGTAACTCCTACATCTATGCAATTTAATTCTTTACTTAATAAAATGTTGCTAATTGCACTGGATCAAGAGAACTCAGGGTGGAGATAAAACCATCAAACAAATCAATATGAAAGCACTTATTAGCACATGATAGGTAAAACAAGATAGATAAAACAGATCAACCAGGCTAAACTACCAACAGGCTTGGATAAATGGTCAGGTCTCTATGTGACATTAAAAGAAAACAAAGGCATGTGCCAGCCAGGCTTTTCAGAGAAGAGAGTTTCATAAGACAAATAGAAAACTCCTGTCTCACATTTGCATTTCTTCGAATAAAGGGAAGGTGGAGGAAAAAAAACCCCTCATCAAATTTTTATATTTAATATTTAGGCAGGTGATACAACAGAAGCTGTCCTTTAAATATCAAGGTCCCCAGCTGTTTTAAAGCTACCATAAATACCTTGAACTCAGATCAGAAGCTACTGAAAGTGACTTCAGTTCCTGTAAAACTGAGATAAATTGGTCAGTTTGGGCTAATAATCATCTTATAGTAATGTATGCTCTTATATTTTTAATCAGGAAGCAAGTCCAAACTGTCCAAAATAATTAAAACATTGGGGTTGTAACTGACAAAGATGAATCTAGCAGCACACTGAAGGACTCCCTCAAGGACTGAATACATCCATTTCAGTGCATGTTGCTTGCCCACTCCCAAAAGTAAGAATCACTGATCCATATAGACACCATCTTGTCAGATAGCATTGCTTTATTGGTTGTGATACATCTTATTAAAACATCTAGACTGCAGTTTAATAGTAGCAATATTGCAATGACTCTAAAGACTGGGGAAAATAAAATTGGGTATTATCGTCACATTGATGACACCTGACTTTAAACCACAGATGCCCTCCAGTCTATTCTTTTATATTTTAATAGAATGAAGGACAGAAAATAATTCCATACCATCTCCTAACTCAATAATCTTGAGCAGATCAGAAAACCCAAATAATGCCACCTGTGCAAGTTAACTGAATAAATTCACATGGAGTAAAACTAGCTCTATTTTTCATTTACTGGTTTTATTCATGGAATAATCTGTTACACTGCATTTAGCTAATGTACAATTCAAAAGACCAGATCATTTGCATTAATACTGTAAAAATTTGACAAAATGGGAAAAATGAAAGATCTTCACATGACCTTCCTATGATACAAATCTTCTATTATTTTATATCTACTAGTAATATTAGAAGGAAGGGAAGGGAAGGGAAGGGATTATAAAAGGATTAGACTTGATCAAAAAGGTATTATAAAAGGATTAGAATTGATCAATACACAGCAGGGAAAAGTATGAAGTCTTGATGTATATTAAACGAGTAAGAGTGACTTAAAATACAACCATGATTTACAAAATATAACAACAGTATATTTGTAGACTTAGTACGTAGTATTCTTTTACTTGCTGTGATTTTTAGAAAAACACAGCATTCTATCACTTTCTTGTTTAGCTTTTGCCAGCGTCTAACATTTTGGCCAAAGTTTTATCAAATCTGGTTCTATTTCTCAGTTTGATTCTATTTAATCACCATATCCCAATGGGATAAAAATGCAGCCAGTGCTAAATACTCAGGTAATTCAGCCAATAGCCACAATAACTATGTGGCTTAAACTTTACATTTTTTTCTTTTAGTTATAGTATCTGATAAAAATTTTCAATATCCCTTAAAAACTTTGCCCCTCATGAAAATATATATATATATATTTGCATGCTCGCATTTATGCACAACATAGGATAATCAAAGAAAATGATCTGAAATAAGTTGGAACTATTCCCAGGATGTTCTTAAAAAGTTTATCTGTTTTTTTAATCGTATCTCCTAAAGCTTGCCCTGAATTTTACCAAAGAGGTGCCCATTTTGATGGTATTGATTATCTGTCATGGCATAGTCTTTTCTGCTCAGATGCATGTGGCCAGAAAAATACAAGGGTCATAAGAAGGACTCAACAAGGGAAAGATTTGCAACATAGGGAATGTGTATTGGGACCAATTTATGTCCCTCATTCATGACATGCATCATAGGCACAGATGACCTAACACCAGATTCACTTGAGACACAATGATATAGTATCACAAGCCAACATGGGGTTCTTGGTTAAAGCAGATAAAACCAGACTAATTAATTGTTATACATCTTTCCCACAAATATGGCAATAAACTTTCCTTCATACTTCTCTAATACGTATTTTATAGTAAACACAACAGAGATATATAGAACCTAAATGTAATGTTATGACTGCAGGAGTAATATTATGCTACATATTCTATTATTCAAAATGGTACCTAACACATTGATCAATACTATTTTACCCCCATCCAATGATATTTCCCACCTTGTGAATTGGAAACTATGAAGTTAAAATTAGGGATTTTATTCTGCAAGTGGGCTAAACAGAATGACCAGCCCATAAACCACTTACATTTCAACCCCCTTAGTTTTATGGCCCTCAGGGCTTTGGAAATTATAAGTGCAGAGTTCACCCAAACAAACAAACAAATAAATAAAATCCCAAAACCCCAATCAATAAAAGCATTTTACAGACTGAGCAAAACTGCATTCATGAAATTCTCCCATCCAAGAACAGAAATATGATTTCTGCACATTCCTCTTTTTCATTGTAGCCTCCTAAGAGGCTCATGAAGGTAGTTGAAGACTCTTCCAAATCCAGAGTCGTAGAGCAAGGAGTAGTAGAGAAAAATTAGCCCTGCACCCTAAAATCACATCTTTCTCCTTCTCCATAGCTAAAGTCTTATTAGAACTCTTCTATTTGCAAAGCAAACACTCCAATAAAATACAGTTCATAAACCAATACATAGTTTATATGAAGTAAAACAAATTGGTATTAGTTATTTATGCAACCTTTGGAATAATCATCTTCAGTGTCCTGCCTTGATAAGTATATTTAAGGGCAGTTTAAATACTGTATAATTAGATTAATCTTAAAATAAATTTGGTACTACTTCAATAAAAATTGCTTCACATATATTGGCTATCTCAGGGAATTAAGTGATGAGTACCAAATATATTACTGTGGGGGATGCTACTCAGAAATTGGAATATTAACCCATACAGTCTGGTTTTGCTCTATTATCAACATATTTGAGGATCATCAAATATGGAGAGAAGATGCCTGGAGAGCAGATGGAGGGCCAGCCACTCCGAATTCGACCGTGTCCAGTTGCGATCCTATATCAGGACCTATCTGGAAGCAGTCAGGGCGGCGAGGCGTGCTTACTTCTCTGCTCTGATTGCGTCTGCCGATGATCGCCCTGCTGCCCTGTTTCGGGTGACCCGCTCCCTCCTTCAATTGAGGGGGGGGGATGACCCGTTGCAGGGCAGAGCAGAGAATTTAGTCTACATCTGGCGGATAAGGTCGCCAATTTGCTGGCTTGGACTCTGACTGGCAGTGGTCTGATGATGGGGTGGCGGTGAGTCTGGTGGAACCTATCTGGGTTGAGTTTGACCTGGTCTCCCTCGATGAGGTGGACAGGATCATGCGGAGGCTGTCTTCCACCACGTGTTTATTGGACCCGTGCCCTTCCTGGTTGGTGTATGCCTCCAGGAGGTTACGTGCGGCTGGCTCCAGGCAGTTGTTAATGCTTCTTTGAGTGAGGGAGTCTTTCCTGCCGCCTTGAAAGAGGCGGTGGTGAGGCCCCTCCTCAAGAAGCCTGCCTTGGACCCGGCCGTTTTGAACAACTATCGTCCTGTCTCCAACCTTCGCTTTTAGCGAAGGTTGTTGAGAGCGTGGTGGTTCAGCAGCTTCCCTTGTTCCTGGAGGAAACTGAGTATTTAGATCCGTATCAGTCGGGCTTCAGGGCCGGACACAGCATGGAGACAGCATTGGTCGCACTGATGGATGATCTCTGGAGGGCTCGGGACAGGGCTTTTCCTCTGTCCTAGTCCTTTTAGATCTCTCAGTGGCTTTCGATACCATCAACCATGGTATCCTTCTGCAGCGGCTTAGAGGATTGGGGGTGGGGGAACCGTTTTGTTGGTTCTCCTCCTTCCTCTCGGGCCGCCGCAGTCGGTGTTGGCAGGGGGCAGAGGGGCCCCGAGACCCCTCACTTGTGGGGTGCCGCAGGGGTCTGTCCTTTCGCCTCTCCTGTTCAATATCTACATGAAACCGCTGGGTGAGATCATCCGAGGTTTTAGTGAGGTATCATCAGTATGCTGATGATACCCAGCTTTATATCTCCACCCCAGACCAGATCAGTGACGCTCTATCCGTGATGTCCCGGTGCCTGGAGGCTGCACGGTCTGGATGGGTAACAGGCTTCAGCTCAACCCCACCAAGATGGAGTGGCTGTTCTTACCGGCATCTCGGTCTTTATTGGATGTACCATCTTTGGTCATGGGGAGAGGTGTTGCCCCCCGTGGATAGGGCGAGAAATCTGGGTGTCCTCCTGGACTCACAGCTCGGTTTGGAGGAGCATGTGGGTGCTGTGGCCAGGGGGCTTTTGCCCAGGTTCGGCTGGTTCGCCAGCTTCCCTTATTTGGACCGAGATGCCCTTCGAACGGTTACTCATGCACTTGTCACCTCTAGGATTGACTACTGCAATGCTCTCTACATGGGGCTTCCCTTGCGGACGGTCCGGAGGCTTCAGCTGGTGCAGAATGCAGCGCTGGCTGTGATAGGGGTATCCCGATACTCCCATGTTACACCCCTCCTGCGCGGCTTGCATTGGTTGCCGGTTGCCTCCCGGGTCGCCTTCAAGGTATTAGTTACAACTTATAAAGCCCTTAATGGCTTGGGTCCAGGGTACTTGCGGGAACGCCTCCTGCCAGCATCACTTTCCGATCGCCCTGTTCACTCTCATAGGAGGGGCCTCCTTGGGGTGCCGTCAGTCAGACATTGTAGGCTGGCGGTCCCCAGGGCTAGGGCCTTCTCTGTGGGAGCACCTGCCCTTTGGAATCAGCTCCCCGTGGATCTCCGTTTGGCCCCTGACCTCCGCTCCTTCCGCCGGGACCTGAAGACTTGGTTGTTCCAATGGGCCGGCCTCGAATGACCGGGGTTGGGTCTTATTTTAACTTTATTTGGCTTGTTTACTTGTTTAATTCTGTTTTACTGTAAATTTTTCTCTGTTTTAATGTTCGCCGCCCTGAATCCTTAGGGAATAGGGTGGCATACAAGTCGAATAAATAAATAAATAAATAAATAAATATCAATAGGATTGTCACTATGAGCTGTAATAACTGCTTTGCGTTAAGGATGCACTTCTTGGTAATATAAACCATATTTCAAATCTATTATGTTATCAGAAAATCTGCATTTTCTGGCCTGGGTTCCAGAATTAACATTTATCACTGAAGTACAAATCTATATCCCATTTACAATAGTGCATTGTTGATATATGTTGTCTGTCATTATACACCTTTGAAGTAGTTGTGTTTATATATTAATTTGGTGAGACTTTTTCCATTTAATTCTTATTAAATTTTTTAAAAATTATAAGTTATATTACTCCATTAACTCTCTTGAATGTGCAAATACTTTGCTTCTATTAATTAATTTAGTAACATAGCATTTATTTTAAAACCACTGGATACTATTTTAAGTGTGTCCAAAGTAAAGTGACATACTATCTTGCATTAAAATCAAAATGTAGGTTTTTATTTAAAAACAATGCTTGACGTGAATCAGTTTTTTGAGAAGTAATACTGGGGAAAACTTGTCATAATCCGTTTCTGACTAGTAATTTATATCATTAAAAAAAGTGTCAAGAACTTAAAAAGAGAAAAAAGAATGACAATTAAGATACATGCATGTTTTTCTTCTGGCAATCACTTATCAACTTACGAAATATATATTTTAATCTAGTCCATCATTTTCTTAAAATAATTGGTTATCTTACATAAAGTATGAACTAGAAAATTATTATGACTTTATTGTGAAAAATGTTTGTTCTACAATAAAAACAGGGACAATTTCATAAGAAATCATTATATAGCTTTAAGTAGAAATCTGTAATCCTGTAAGAATGTTAATAGAATTCTTAAAACAGATGCTTCATTATAAACTATATAGTGTTATAGGTAAGAAACTACACCAAGTAGTTAATAGTATGGTTTGGGTTTTTTTGTTTAAAAATCAAGCAAATCTAAAATCTGTCAGATGATTTGATACTTTTGGCATCAAAATAAATTTTAATTCTCCAGGCAGCAGTTAAGCAGAACCTTCAAATTCATGAGACAACTTGATAAGTTGCTTTACTCCAGATAAACGAGAGAAATCAAGCTGTCTATAAATCTAGGTTTATTTACATTTTAGGACTGCCTTTCCACAAGGTCACACATCTTTTCAGGTCAACAGACTTTTGCCCATCCTTTTTTTGGCCCTAAAAGTTTGTTTGTTTGTTTGTTTGTTTGTTTGTTTGTTTGTTTGTTTTATTGAACTGCTTTGCCCCCTTCTCCCTAGGGACTCAGTTGCACACATCTACTCTATATTTACATAAAATTTACTCTGGCCTGAGCATCACTGGTTTCCCCTCATTATACCTATGAAATAATGCTATATGATTGGATATTGGTTCTAATATCAGAAAAAATTTCAACTCTTCTGACATCTTAAACTTTTGCTATGTATACTTTTGCACCAGGATGTATATGTGCTGCCAGTACACTGTAGCAATGAATGAAATTATTTTATCTTGGAAGGGGGATACTCCTTCTTTCACGTATGTTATTTTGAGATTCTCTCTCCGCCCTTTGATTTCAATGATTTTTAAGCCCATTAAATCATTGCTTTCTTGACTGGGACAAGTATATTAACTATATTAAATCTAAATAAACTATGATCATGAAGATCCCCTCCCACTCTCTGCTCCTCATCTGTCCTTTTGTTATTTTACTATGGTAGTCATATTAATGTATTTTCTTGGTTTTCTTTTTTGTTTATTTTATTGTTCTAATATTTATTTTTGCTTTGTTTAAACTTTCCTTTTTTATTTTTTTATTGTTGTAAGTCACCTAGAGTAGCTCCATGGCGAGACAGGTGGCAAATAAATGTAATAATATTAATAAATATAATTAGTAACAATGACATTTAATAGATCTCAGTGAGTCTGTACAGGAGCTTTTGAATACCTTCCCTCAACAGAGATACATTCTGAATCACATTGATACCTCTACATCCATTTGGAAAATATATAAAAAGAAAGATAATAGGAAATTTTGGATTTTGTTTCATGTCAGTAATTCACCAAAACTTAGTGATGTAAAAAATAAGCCTTGTAAGTCATATAAATCATGTTTCATATCTTAATCCTGCAGAAGTACAGTTTCAAGTATTTTTATCTGTATAAAGCAGTGCCAAATATGGCATGTTTTCAGTTTGAGACTGTACTATTGTAACTGGATTTAATCTTCAAATGATCCTATTTATTTAATTAAAAGGCAACAACATATTGTCTTGCTTAATTATTAGAGAGGTAAAGAATACATATTTAGCCTCTTACCAGCAATAATCCAGGAGATGTGGTGGGAGCACCGGGATGTATATATGCTGCCAGTACATTGGATATAGCAATGCAGCTGACCCATGAACACAAGCAGTTAACTAGAATTCAAAGGAGACACAGCAAAAGTGTAATATTACAAGAAAGAAAAGAAAGAAAACATTGTATTAATCATGTCAGCAACAATAAACCTGCAATTATATGTATATACATTGAATTTCTATGTATAACAGAAAGGCTGTATTACTGTCAGTCACATAATGAAATATCAGTAATAATCAGAATCTCATAAAGAGATGTAGAAATAGTTATCTTCTACTGAAAGGAAGCCACTTTTCAATCTATAAATGTTTCTTCATATATTCATTCATAGGCAGAATGTTGTCCCTCAGAGGGACAAAGCACATTGTATAGTCTCTCTTTATTGTAATGTGAACCAGAACATAAGAAAGTAAATTGTACTGAAAAATCTTTCATGCTAAAGGATTAGATTCATAGCAGAACTTTGGGGGTTTTTTTTTACATCAGTTTGTTTGATGGGTTTATAAACTTCAGTTTTATATGCATAAAGAGTGAGACAGAGAGACAATAAGGGAGAATTGGTACAAGATTAGCTAAATTATCAAAATAAAGCTTCCAAAATGCTTACTGATTTTCAGAAATACATGTCAGCCTTCAAGATTTCCCTCTTTTGCTTTGCATCTTTTGGCTGTCATAAGTAACGGGGGGAGGAGGGGGGACTTGATTATGGGAAGTGAGCTGGAGGTTTTGTTAAGAAGTATATCAGTTGGGGGGATTTCTTGCTTGATTTCTGTCTTATGCTATGCAGCGCAGCTCTTTATCAAAATATGCCAAGGTCAACGGACAGAGGCCTCATCACCACCTGAAGATGCCCACATGATGTTATCCACAACTTTTAATTGGGTAGCCTGCTTGAACTATTGTGGGTGGGAACGTTACCATCACTTTGTATATGTGATTTTCGCCATCTTCTCAGATTCAGAATTCTCTTGTTGCTACCACTTGATTTCCAGTAAAAGATATCTTTTCTCTAATTCATGGAGTCTAAGTATTTCTTTCTTGGATTTTGAATGGAGCACTACCTGACATTATTCTGAATCTCAGCTTACCAGCCCACCCGAGAAATTACAACTTCTTCCGAGGGGTCTGAACGCAATGTCTGAACCAGCCAGCCACCACGAGGACCTGGGAGCGACTGGAGGGCAAGAGTCCCTGCTATTAGAGGCAGCAGAGGAAACTGATTTGTTAGCAGATCTAAGTATTGATGAACATCCAGTTGTAAAACCTAAATGGTCTCTGGGAGTCGGCTGGAAGGATCCTGCAGGAAAGCCTCCTCCAGGAGTGACCACTACCCACGACGTGGAAGAGGAGAGCCATGGCAAGAGAAGGAAAGGAAGGATTTTCTACTAAATCAAGCCCTGCATCTCCTTCATGAAGTAGCCGGAGAAGCTCAGGCTGATCAAAGGTATGCGGGAAGAAGGGGGTGGCTCCAAGCAGAAGGATCACAGCAGCTACCCCATAAATCAACCTGAGCCAGTGCAACAGGCAGCAGCCGCCAGGGGCCCCGGTGGGAGCAATTGCCAGAAGGCGAGAACTCCAAAGGTGCCTCCGTTAGAAGTAAAATATGGGGGATCCCAAGGAATTAGGATTCTTCCTGGCCCAAGTTTGGAACCATATGGAGGAATATGGGGAGGATTTTTCCTCTGAAGCAGCCAAAGTCAGATGTGTTACCAGGGCTCTTGAGGGCACAGCTGCTAAGTGGATGGTGACTTTGCATAATGATAATGATCCCTTGCTGATGAATTATGACCTGTTCATGACTGCCTGGGCCAGGTTTGAAGACCCACTAGCTGAACGTAAGGCCAGAATCAGGATGAAAACCATAAACCAAGGGAGGAGATCAGTGGCAGAGTACACCCAGGAGTTCAGGGAGCTGGCTTACCACATTCGAGGCTGGTCTCAGGGAGCTCTGATAGAGGCTTACAAGGATGGATTGAATGAAGATATTTATCAAAGCTGTGTGGCCAGAAGAGACCCCAATGAGCTGCAGCTATGGTGCGTGCTGGCAGCAGAGGTGGAAATCTGACCCAAACCGGCCGGGTGGCTCTGGTTGGAGCAAGCCTTCCCCAACCCTCGAGAAGCCTCAAACCCGAAAAGGGGGATTGATGGTAAAACCCAAGACCACTGCCTGCTTCCGATGTGGGAAAGAGGGTCACCGGGCTGCTGACTGTCGTGTCAAGCTGGAGCAAAAGGGGGCCAGGAGGAGGGAGGAAACCTGAAAAACTCCGCAAAGCCTCGAAACTGCGCTGAAAGCGGAGGAGGTTGTAGAGATCCTCGGAAAGGAGAGGAGCTGGGAACTCCAACCCCTTCGAAGAGAGTGAATCGAATCGGAAGACGACTCATCGGTAAGTCCAAACAAGGGCCCTATGACCATTCCAGTGGGATTAAGGGTACCCACATCAAGGGGAAATGTTGGCCTTGCTAGACTCTGGGTGCACCAGGTGTGTAATCAGTTCAGAAGTAGTAGAGAAACTGGGCCTAAGGCTAAAGACTTTAAAACGCCCATAGCCTTTTGCCAATTGGATGGATCGGTAGCTGGGGTGGCCCTGCACATTTCAGAACGGAACCAGTGGAAATGATGATGGGGAAGCATAGAGAGACTTTGTGCTTTATTGTGGCTCCTGGGATGGAGCCCCTTATATTGGGGCTGCCTTGGCTCGAAATGGAACCCTCACATTAACTGGAGGAGGGGTAGATACGATCTGACCAGCCCCCAGAAGGGAGGGCTGCTTGCCACCAGAAGCTAAGAATCCCACAGAGTTGGCCTCTCGGGCATGGAGAAGCTGGAGGGGAGGAGAAAATTCCAGAGGAATATTGGGACTTGAAGGAGGTTTTCAGCGAAAGGGCCTCAGACAAGCTTCCCCACATCGTTCAACGGATTGCAGTATTGAAATCTTGCCAGGAGTGAAACTCCCAAAACCGAAACTGTACTCAATGACCCCACGGAACTAGAAGAGCTGAGGTCATTTATTGATAAAAATTTGGAACGTGGTTTTATACAACCTGCTAGGCCCAGTAGCGGCCCCAGTATTGTTCCGTGAGAAGAAAGATGGCTCCTTGCGCCTCTGTTGATTACAGGAACCTGAACACCATTTCGGTGGAAAACGTGTACCCCTCCCCTTATGAAGGACATGTTGGCCCACTTGGCCAAAGGGAAAATTTTCACGAAACTTGATTTGAAAGAAGCTTACTACCGAGTTGAATTAAGGAAGGAGATGAATGGAAAACTGCTTTTAACTGTCCAATGGGGTGTTTCCAATTCAACGTTCTTCCCTTTGGCCTACAGGGGCTCCTGCAGTCTTCATGCAAATGATAAATCAGGTGTTGCATGAACATCTATACAAGGGGTGTTGGTTTACCTTGATGACATTCTTATCTATACGGAGACTCGTGATGAGCATGTGAAACTAGTGCGTTCAGTTCTGGAAAAACTCCGAGCTGCTGAACTGTACGAAGCTGTCCAAGTGTGAATTCCACCAAGAGAAAATTGACTATTTGGGCTATCGAATATCGCATGAGGGCATAGAAATGGATCCAGGGAAAGTCCGAGCCGTGTTGGAATGGGCCCCTCCCGCACTAGGAAACAATTGCAGAGTTTTTGGGATTTGCTAATTTTACCGTCAGTTCATCCCTCGTTTGCGAAGATTGCCATGCCTATAACAAATCTCCTAAAGACAAAGGGGAGGGAAACCAAAGCCTAGTAAACCCTTAGAGTGGTCCATGGAATGCCAAGCTGCTTTTGAGAAGCTAAAGCGACTATTTGCTGAGCCTGTGCTCAAACATCCGAATATGGATGCCCCTTTTGTAATTCAAGCAGATGCGAGTGATGTAGCAGTTGGGGCGGTCTTACTACAAGTAAATGATGGGGGACTTTGCAACCATGCGCATATACTTCCGTAAATTAACTGAGACTGAAAGACGATGGGCCATCTGGGAAAAAGAAGCTTTTGCAGTTCGCTGGGCTCTGTTAACCTGGAGGCATTTCCTAGAAGGGCAAAACACCCCTTTGAGGTGTGGACAGATCATAAAAATTTGGAGGTTCTGAAAACCGAAGATTGTCTCCCAAGCAAATTCGCTGGGCAGGATTTTAAACGCTTTAATTTCTCATTGAAGTACATTCCAGGGGAAAAACTTCATGGCCGATGCTTTGTCCAGATTACCTCAATATGATAGTGCCCGCCAAGAAGTGGTCCGCCCGTCATCCCCACTAAACAGTTGGCGGCTCCAGTAGTTACCCGAGCCCAGAAAAAGAAAGGAACCGATTTATCAAACGATTTATCTACCCAATTGAAAGAAGCTTTGAAACTTGATGATTGGTTCCTAGCCCACTCAAATAACTGTACGGTGAGAGATGGATTGGCATGGGTAGGGGCCAAATTATATGTGCCAGAGAAGTTGAGAAACCAAGTCTTACAACAAGCTCATGACTCTAAAGCTGCAGGGCACTTCGGGTTCGTGAAAACCTTACATTTGGTTAAGAGGCAATTTTGGTGGCCTACCCTGAAGAAGGACATTGAGACTTATGTGGCCAGTTGTCCTATTTGTGCCTCGGCTAAACGGCCTCCTGGAAAACCAGCAGGCTTACTACAAAATGTGGCTAGACCAACTGCTCCGTGGAGAGAAATTTCTATGGATTTTATAGTGGAATTACCTGAAAGTGGGGAAATACAGTTATTTGGGTAGTAACTGATTTGTTTTCCAAGCAGGTGCATTTCATACCGTGTGAAGATCCCATCTGCTAAAACATTGGCTAAATTGTTTATTTTACACATTTACAGGTTACATGGGGTTCCCGACGCATAATCTCAGACAGGGGTGTCCAATTCACTTCAAACTTTTGGATGGAATTCCTGAAGTTATTGGGCTCCAGAGCTTAAGCTCGCCCACCATCCACAGACCAATGGGGCATGTGAGAGGACTAATTCGGTATTGGAGCAGTATCTTAGATGCTATATAAATTATCAACAAGATGATTGGACTGACCTACTACCATTTGCTGAGGTGGCATATAACAATTCGATACATAGTAGTACTGGGTTTACTCCATTTAAAGTGGCTTCGGGCAAGATTTTGTACCCATACCGAACTTCCACAGGAGAAACCTAACATTCAGTCCCTGGATGAGTGGATAACCCAGCTGCAGCTTAACTGGCCAGTTGTCCAAGGCGTTGGATGATGCTCATCAAGCTCATAAGAAATTTGCAGATAAAAAGAGATCTCCTGAAAAATCATATCAGGTAGGGGATAAAGTGTTTCTGTCCACTAGATATCTGAAAACTACACAAAAATCAAAGAAACTTGGTCCTAAATATGTTGGACCTTTCCGATTGAAAGGATTGTGAATCCGTGGCGGTCCAACTGCAATTACCCAAAACCCTTGACGGATCCACCCTGTTTTCCATGTCAGTCTCTTAAAACCGGAACACGTCCCACTTGAGACTGGCTCAGCCCGATCCCCTGTGCCATTACTAGTTGAAGGTGAACAGCATTTGAAGTTAAGGAAATTCTGGACTCTAGAAAACATAGAGGTCGACTCCAATATTTAGTTGCTTGGAAACACTTCCCTCCTTCCCAGTCTGAATGGGTGAATGAAAAAGATGTTAGAGCCCCTAGAGCAATCAAAGCATTTACTAAATATCCTGATAAACCCTAGACTATATTATTGTGGTGTTATATGTATCTTTCTCCTTTACCTTTTGTCTTTCTCTTTTATAGGACTAACGTCTCTTTTGCAGGAGGGCGAATGTCAGCCTTCAAGATTTCCCTCTTTTGCTTTGCATCTTTTGGCTGTCATAAGTAACGGGGAGGAGGGGGACTTGATTATGGGAAGTGAGCTGGAGGTTTTGTTAAGAAGTATATCAGTTGGGGGATTTCTTGCTTGATTTCTGTCTTATGCTAGCAGCAGCTCTTTATCAAAATATGCCAAGGTCAACGGACAGAGGCCTCATCACCACCTGGAGATGCCCACATGATGTTATCCACAACTTTTAATTGGGTAGCCTGCTTGAACTATTGTGGGTGGGAACGTTACCATCACTTTGTATATGTGATTTTCGCGCTCATCTTCTCAGATTCAGAATTCTCTTGTTGCTACCACTTGATTTCCAGTAAAAGATATCTTTTCTCTAATTCATGGAGTCTAAGTATTTCTTTCTTGGATTTTGAATGGAGCACTACCTGACAATACAACTGGTCATTTTAGAAAAGAAATACAAGTTTTTATGAGCATTACAAATACTTTGTATCAGTCATGCCAGCAGACAGTTAAAATGGAAGGGCAAAAATATTATATGTGTATAATTGTGGCTTTCCCACAATTTTAGTCAGTCAATCAACTAAAATTTAGAATCACTGACACAAATATAAAATCACAGTATTACTAAACTGTGTAATTATGCTTATGGAATTTAAAGTATAATATAGAGTTATACAGAACTACATCAGTGTTAATACATAATACTATGGAAAAAAGCTAAAAACCAAAATCAACACAGAACAATATAAAGTTATTATATAGTGAGCATTGATATTTCAGCTATGTCTACTAAGGGGCACATTTGTAACATAAAGGATGCACATAAAATAAAATGCACATAAATAGCTAATAACTACAATGTTAAGACTAAAATTGGATTAAACTTCCCACAAGCAACAAAGCACCATTCTCCTCAGAAGCTTCCAACTCATCAGATGACTTATGCATATACATGCATGTCTTACCCATAGTGGTCTCCAACCCTTCCCAGACAGCTACTGCAGCTATAACCACCCCAAGATTGTGCACCCCACTCCCTTCTTAACGAAACAATAGTCTTTTTAGTAGATGGAAGAAAGAGAGGGCCCTCTGAGATCTATCTTGGTTTGGTTTGAGGCCAGAATAACCTCTGAGAAAACAACACCAGCTGCAGTGCTTGCTATGCAGGGGAAGGTATGGCAGAAGTGGTCCAGGTACAGAGAACAAACATTATGCCAAGGACAATATCCCAGGGAGAAAATGCTATTAAGACAAACAAATGGGTCCAAGCTGGCACTACTTTAAAATCTTCCCTGAATAAAATGCTAAACAGGAGTCTTACTTTTATTTAATGAGGAGTTAAGTCTCTACTAACAATTGTCCCAGGAGCCCCAGTCTGTTTTACAATTCACAAAGGGTACAAGGAATACATCTTGCACATAATACCCTACACTTCTTAAGTGTTAGCCTAGCTCATATTATTAAGAGAGCTATTTGAACTATGAGGGAGATTAACAACAATGTGTTTCTGAGGGCAAACCAATTGCAAAAAAAAGCCAGATGCAGCCAACAGATGAATTTCACATGAAACAGATCCTAATTCTCAGAAGACACTGTATGGTCACAATAGCCAGAATATAATCTACTACTCTGCTTTCTCTTTGTAAATCTCTGCTTATCAACTATGTATTTCCTGATAATGTACATTTATTACAGCATTCTGGCCGCAATGAGCTCAGAAACACAAACCTGGCATCAAGTATGGAATCTTTGTTTACACAGCACTGAGAATTCTGCATAAGCATATTTTATAGCAAACATGCTGGAGGATGAAAATATATAAGCACCATAATGTGATTTTTCTTATCATTTAGATAGTGACTCACACAAAAGAAAACACCTGTATACATTACTGTACAAACTAGGGTCATATTAATGAACAAAAGAGCCAATCTATCCATTCTGTCCATAGAACAAGGATCTGACATTCTGCAAGTTGCATAAAACCAACTAAACATAGCATTTCCTGCCTAATCATCATCATCATCATCATCATCATCATCATCATCATCATCATAATTTATTAGACTTGTATGCCGCCCTCTCTCCCTAAGGACTCAAGGAGGCTCACAATATAAAATACAATACAATAATTTACCTAAAAAACGATTAAACAATACAAGGCCAATATTAAAACAGTTAAAATTACTTTAAAAAAGAAGAGACCCCACCCCTTGGTTCAGTCCAGGCCAGCCTGCTGAAATAACCAGGTCTTCAGGTCGTGGCGGAAGGAGCAGAGATCAGGGGCCAAACGAAGGTCCAAGGGGAGCTGATTCCACAGGGTGGGTGCTCCCACAGAGAAGGCCCTACCCCTGGGCACTGCCAGCCAACAATGTCTGGTCGACAGTACCTCAAGGAGGCCCTGCCTGTGGGAACGTACAGGGCAGTTGAAGTGTGATGCCGGCAGGAGATGTTCTCGCAAGTACCCCAGACCCAATCCATGTAGGACTTTATATGTTTTCACTAATACCTTGAATCTCACCCAAACTCACAATTCAGTTGTTGAAGATCCCTTAGGTAGCCTACCATAAGGCCTGTCAGGAGCATGACTCAAAAAGAAAAAAATAGCAGAGGGTTCTACAACACTCCTCCTGAGTGTGATGTGCACAATAATATCAATAGCTAGGATAGTTTGGAAAAGAAAGTATGTGAGTAGACATAAGCATACACATATTAGGCTTATGTGAAGTAGTACCATTTTGCAAAGGCTCCTTAACTTCAATTGATGGGTTGAGCTGCTTGTATGTCGTGTCTTGACACTGAAGCACCTAACTATGATTTCTCAAGGTAGACAACTCTGACTGGCTAATATATTTTAGTGGAAATATCTTTTGCAAAGCTATGTGGCCCTTAGAGGTATCCCACGGTCTAATGCAGCTAAGCATTAGCTTAGAGCCAGTTTAGTTTATGTTAAGGCACCAGGCTTGAAATCAGGAGACTGAGAGTTCATTCCTGCCTTAGGCATGAAAGCCAGCTGGATGACTTTGAGCCAGCCTTAGCCCAACCCCCCTCAAAGGATTGTTGTTGTGGGGAAAATAGGAGGAGGGAGAAGTATTAGGCATGTTTATGACATCTGCAGTGTCCAGGAGTTAAGTAATCACCATATACAACCTTCACAGTTGTCTTCTGACAAGCAAAGTCAATGGGAAAGCTGGCAGGAGGTTGCAAATCATGGTCAGTTGGTGTCTCACTTAAAAAGGTTGTAAAAGAAAGGTTGAAAATTGGATGTGGCCACATAATGCCTCACTTAATTACTTCTTCACTTAACAACCAATTTTCCTGTACCAACTGTGGTTGTAAGCGGAGGGTTAATCTATAAAGGTGGGGTAAATATGAATAAATAAGCAATGATTTTAATGTAGTTCCTTATAGAGATCTAGGGGTGAAGATAGGATGAAATGGGCCATATCTTTCTACACTGTGCAGATAAAAGGCAAATGGAATGTAAGTCATCAATTCAAAATTAAATATACATACTTGTATAAACACAATGAACCTGTGTAAATCCTTAAAAGAATGTTTCACTTAAAAGATTTCAAAGCATCCTTTTTAATATGATTCCATTTGTAGGAACTATATTGGTGTCGCCAATGTACATTGCATTTTATTGGCTTCTAATGTTCTTCTATGTGTGCAGAAAAAAAGTAATGTAACCAGAAATTCCAATTTCTGGGATTGAATGCCTTGTTTTTATAATGTAGAGAAGGTGCATTTCCTAAGTGGATCACCCCAGCAAACAAAGTTACTTTTATTAATATATCGTAATAATAAGTCTGCCCATCTTACAAAAATGTGACTGAATGACATGCAACAGTTAAGGAAGTACCACTCCGTTACACAGCTATAAGATTATCAAGTGTTAGGGGTGAAGTGTGGTAGCTCAGACATATAAAGCAAAATAATAAGCAAGGCATAAGGAATAAACAAATCAAGTTCTGGATCTATAAGATGATACTATAAAAGGAAAGATTATGGATAAAAATAATACTTTCTTGTCTTCAGCAAAGAGCAGTGCCATTTCCAAAAAGGGGTGGGACACAGACCACCTGAACTGGGGGGTGGCCAAGAAAGCTCAGATGCTTCTGTCAGCTTTTCCTACCTCATGTTTTCAGAGGCTTTTATTTCTTAAATATGAATGCAATCAACAAACCAAAGATGTTTCAGAGAATTCAGCTTCCACTTTAGAATTAAGCAAATCATTTGTGTTATGAATTTCCGGCCTAAATTAGGAGCAGAGAAAATGCTTTAAAAAAAAACAAAACCATAAAACAAGAGATTACAATTTTGAACAGCATTATACACTCTCATTCAGATTAATATAACAGGATTAAATATGGAAAAGAAGGAAGTCTGAAAGCTCCTGAGGGATATCATTAGGGCAAATTGCCAAAGAATGAAACATGAGCCAGTTAGGAAAAATTGGAGGCTACAGTACTACCAAGGGACTTAAATATTCGACAGTTGGAGCTTCAGTAATGTGTGAACTGAGGGTTACTGTATCAAGAGACTCTGTTCACTGACACATGGAATGTCACTATTGACCACCAAACAGCCCAAGCTTGACAGTTATGCTCCAGTCAGCCAAAGATGTCATAATTTCTTAGTTAAGCTGCCCATTTCTGATTAATTTTTGTTTCCTTACCTCTGTAGAACAGCTCCAATTTTACAGAGTGCCATTACCATCCCCTTTGCTGCTTGCTGTTTTAATTGCTGTTTTCTTGCTATAGAGGTAATTTAATGTTTCTGCAAATGAATAGCTTGCAATTCTCCATAATGTGTATTCCTTTGGATGCATTTCCAATTACTTTCCCATACAATTTATCTAATAGTCACTATTCTAATCATAGTTCTTAAGCCATTAAATACACTGCTTTCTAGTGATTTTTACATGCAAAGAGACAGGAGATTAGATATTAAACCCTTAGCAACTTTACCCAGGAAATGGGTTAGTCATGGATCTCATGCCTACTGATTAGTCACAGCTATTTAAAATAAGAATGGAGCACAGTTAAGCATAGATGATTTCATCTAAACTGAACTACCTTTTATTAAATGCTAGACTTCTAGATTGTACTACTCCTCTTCTGAACAATAACCTAGAAATAAAATCATTGTCAGAAATCCAAAAACTCAGACATTTATTTATTTATTTATTTATTTATTTATTTATTTATTTATTTATTTATTTATTTATTATAGTATGTCCTTCTAATAATAATTATTGCATTTAAGATTTCAGGTATTTTCCTGAACTTTGCTATCTTTCTAGTATTTTCAAGAGTGGAACAAACAAATACCTAAAAAGGAGTAAATTTCTTTTGAAAAAGTCATATATTAGTCTTTCACTAAACATAGATGCAAATTTCCTTTGACACAAGTGTATAGAACCATATTAGTGTATTAAATGTTTTAAATATATTAATAAAGATAAAACTTGCCCAAAACAAACTCAGGTTTTAGTTTTTGTCACCTATTATTATGTTACGATGTATAAAATCACTCCATCTCAGTCTTGGTTTGCTTTAGTTTTTCTCCTCTAGAAGTATAACCAACTTCAGAATGTATCCAAGTTGGATATACTTCAGCGGGAAAATAAATCCTTTTTAATTTTCAAAAATCCCTGTTGGTCCAAATAGGGGTGGGTGGATGATGGGGGGGGAAAGTACAAATGTTTTGTTTTGTAGCATACCAACTTCTGTAATGTCTGTATGCAGACATTATTCACATTACGTAATGTGCATTTTACTTCATAGACTGTAGTATTTTAGATTTAGAGTGCACAATTTAATAATATATATTGTTAGAGTAGCTTACGTTACACTTTTATTTTAGAAACTCCTTCCTATTTTTGGTATTTTATCTCACCTACTTGATATTAACATATTTTTTGGTCTATAAGACACTCCTCCTCCCCCAAAAAGTGGAAATGTCTGTGCATCTTATATAACGAATGTTGCCAAAGCCCCACCCACCCACCTGCCCCCACCCTTCAAACGTTCTGTAATGTCCGTATGCAGATGAATCTGCAGACAGACTGGAGGTTGAACAACTAGCCTTGTGGTGCAACCAGAACAATCTTGAACTAAATACACTCAAAACCGTAGAAATGGTGGTAGATTTTAGGAAAAACCCTCCTGTACAACCACCTCTTACAATATTAAACAACACAGTATCAACAGTAGAGACCTTCAAGTTTGTAGGTTCTATCATAGCTCAAGACTTAAAATCTTTAATACAAATTATTTTTTAAAAAAGAAAAATGTACATTAAATGATGACATTTTCCTGAAGATAACTGATGTGCAGCAAGTGCTCTACATAACACATTCTTTTATTTTTTTTCATGCATGAAAATTATTTCTGTACATGTGAAAGTGAGAAAATACGTTACAGTGGGAAGAATCCTCTATGTGATACTCTGTACTGAAAGGCACAATTTTTTTTCTCAAAACTATCAATTTGCAAATGTCTTTGCCATTTCAATTGCAAAGTAAACTGGTAAATTGCCAGTATATTATATCTGGTACCCATCAAGATTCCCTATCTCAAATTATTACATTTCTATTTCCGTTTATTGACAAATAAATAAATAATAAATAATCTCCTCCCAAATAGATGAATACATTCATGACAAGAAAGAAACAAAAATAAACATGCACTATGTTAATAAATCCTATACGTGACTGGATTAAAATATGCAATGTTGTATTTTTAAAAAGCTAAGAAGGAAATTCTTGCTAGATATCTAAAATAGCTCTTTGGGAAAATGATATTAGCATAAAATATAAGGACTCTTATGGTTGATATTAAAGTTATGCATTGTATTCATTACCCAATGTATTCTACAATTGCATTATATTTTGTCTGGGAAAATTTTTTTCTAGCTTTCCCCAACTTGAAATAGCAGCAAGCTGAAAACTAATCTTAGATACTTTATGGCTTGACAGCGCATACGCTATCTTGTCAGCATTTTCACTTGTGCTATAACCTCAAAAGAAATAGCTGAGAAGATGCAAATAGGGAACCAATGTGATTGTTTGATGGAGCAGAACTAGGGAACAATAGAAGAAACATCACAAATGACACTTATTTTTTAAATTAGAGCTGCAGAAATTCAGAAGGAATCCAATTTCCTAATGCTTAAGATATACAATTCCACCAATGCCCATAAAAGTATGAGACTTTGAAATCTGGATGCATGAAAGATATTAAGAAACATTATTTCTCATGTATTGCAGGAGTACACTAAAAAAACACAGGACATTTGTTTTCTATCAACGAATAATTAATAAGCATAAATTTATTTTTAATATGACTCCAAATTAGATTTGCTTAAATCTTTAATAATAATTATGTACACATATTGTATATACAATGAGCAAGATATTAGAAAAAAATTACTATCTACACTTGAAAATTTGTTAGCTTTTATATTTTCAGAGATCACTTATACATAATCCTAGACTTATGACCATACATTCAGCACCGATTCAAAGTTACAATGGGGATGAATGAAAGGATTTATAACTGGTTCCTGAAGTTATGGCTGTTGCACAGTCCTGTGATCAAAATTGGGGCACTTGGCAGTCCACCTGCACTTACAACCACAGGAGTGCTTCAACTTTCCTCACCCACCTATCTCTCACCATCTATGTCCTTTCCCCCACCCCACTCTGCAACTCCTGCTGCCCTAGCTGACATTTGCCATTTTCCTTCTCCTGCTGCTGACCTAGCATGTCCAGTCTGGCCCTTCACAAAGCAGTTGTTGGTCTTATGAGGCTTTCTTCGTCTGGTTGCACACAGTGGTTTGCAAGACCTGAGGAAGATGGCCTCATGAGGCCAGCAGCTGCCTCACTAATGGCCAGGCCAGGAATGCCTGTTAGCAGTGGGAACAAGAAAATGGCAAATGTCAACTAGGGCACAGGACAGCAGAGGACTCAGATTGCATGGTAACAAGGGAAACTATGGGCTAGACTGGGGTGGCTGAAGCTTCCTGGGATGGCAGAAGTCTCTTTGCACCTTGCTGCTACACTAAGCTAGAACTGGGCTTCATGGTACAAAGGGCTTCACACTGCACTGCAGCTCAGGAGCTTTTGCAACCCCAGAACTGTGGCATGCTAAGAAGTCCCTTTGTGTCAAGCTGATGGGTTGGGCTAGGGCTGGCCTTCATGCTGCCTTGCAACACCCAAGGGATCTTGCAGTTCACTAAAAAAGCCCCTTTGTGCCATGAGGTTGGGATGGGCCATCTGAGGCTTTGAGAGTGGCTATGGCTTTGCGTTGAGGTTCAGGTGCTTTTGCAGCTCCAGAACCAAAGTATGCCCAAAAGCCTCTGAGCTGCAGTGTATTCTTTCCCAGCCTCCCTGTGAGTGCACACATGTACACACATATGCTGTGTTGTCTTCCCTAGCCTTCCTGGATCAGCACAAAGTCCAGCTTGCATCTCACAGCAGTATCCCCTAATTCACATGCAGCCTGTGCCCGGCCTACCAGGGTTACTTCCTAATCCCCATAGCAGCCCCGCACTTCTTACCTTGGATTTCCTTCAATTCCCATTTTAACAACCCATGTGTCTGGAATTATGGTAGTCACTAGGACTACCAGGATTGCTGTCACTAAGTGATGTATCACGCTTTATGATCACATCGTTTAGTGACAAAAATTACTATCCCAACCATGATCATAATTCAAGCTCTATCCTTATTCTGTTTATTCATTAAATTCTTACAATATAAATGAATGATCTGAAAAATAACTTTAATATCATGCTGAAACAGTTTCCTTATCCCTTGGCATTTAGCTTTCCACAAATATTGTATATAAGTCATCTCAGAAATTTTATGTAAAACTATGAATAAGTAACTTGAAGAATATTTATGAAATCAATAGCAATATTATATTAATCAATTTTATTTATGTCCAAAAGGCCAAAAAGAAGTTACAAGCATACTCTAAACTTGGCATTGAATAATATAGTTTAACAAATAAAATACAGAAATATATTTTAGTACACTTAAAGTGTATTTCTTTGTTCAAAAATAAATGCCTATCTTTTGAACATATAACAATTATCTTGCCTAATACAATGTGATATTCACGCCCGGTGCTTTATTAGTTAAATTTTAATAAAGTCTTTAAACAAAGCAGTTTTATTTATATATTTTTAAAAATTATCAATTAACTTTTCACTTATTCAAGAAACTTAAAAGCCTAATGAAAATCAGCTTTTTATATTCCTTGGCTTAACAATGACTAAAAATGGAATTTAAATCAAAACATGGGAAACATGGTATTGCTAATTTCATGTGTAGTTATCTTTACAGAACACATATACTCAAATATGTTGTATTTATATTGGAAAAATACAATATATTTAATTCTAAAATCATGTTGATTTTTTTCTTTTATTACACTTATATGCCGCCCTTCTCCGAAGACTCAGGGCGGCTTACAATTTTTGGAGCACAACCCAATGTGCTCAGCACATTTAAGACAGCAAGATTCATTTATTCCTATAATGGTTTTCTTTGGATGGTTACTAGTTACTCTCTCAGTTATAGTCCTCAAAGCTACAATAATTTGATTTTAACATACTCTTATCCCAACGATTATGCCCACATTACTTGCTAAATTGTTTTGCTGGTAAATTCTAGCAAAATGGTCACTCAATTTTGGCATGTTATTTAAAACATTCTCAACTGTTTAAAAGTTATTTTTTAAAAGCTTAATATTTCTGTTATTCCTATATCGCCATGTTAATTTAACATTTATTCTTCTTCATATCCTAACAATTGATTTTTGGATTAAAAAAGAAGAACTCAAATGACATTGCTTTACTTGTTTTACAAAGGACAAGCAAAATGCTTCCTTTTTTATGATCCAGAAAGATAAAATTTTTATTAACATTCAGCTAAAAGCCAACTGAAAGCATTCAGGTCAGTTGACAGAGAACATATGATTTGTTTATTTGCTTATTTGTAACTTGCCTTTATTATTTATACAAATAACTCAAGGCAGCAAACATCTTCCTCTTCCTATTTTCCCCACAACTGCAACCTTGTGAGGTAGGTTGGACTGAGAGAGAGTGACTGGTCCAAAGTCACACAGCTGGATTTCATGGCTAAGGTGGAATTTGAACTCACAGTCTCCCACTTTTTAGCCTGGTGCCTTAACCGCTAAAATAAAGGATGAGAATGGGAAGAAAACACCAGACATAGTGTGCCAAATTAGAAACTAAGATTCCACAGTGGGAGTTATCATATAGAGAACTAGGAGATTGACTTAAGTTTTTTTCTTAATAAAAACCATGTTTGCCAAATCCAGAAGTTACCAACTCATCTTGTATTGTTCCCCACATATAACCTTCTGCTTTCTTATATAGTGCAGCAATAAATAAACCATCCTGTGAATTCTGTTCTGTTCTTTGCCAGAATGCTATATTTCTATACTTCTCTCTTACATGAGATAATTAAATCTGAATACTAATACATGATTCCAGATTCAGGCTACTATAAATACTGAGGTGAAGAGGTGAACAACTAGCATTATGAAGCAGCTCACTGCTTACTTTTTCCATTTGTACTTTCCAGTAAGCTATTTGTGTCTCTGACACTAAACCTAAGCTCTATGCATATTCACAATCTCAGATCCAAGGCCAACTCCAAGCTGAAATCAAGTACAAATCAGTTCACGTTTCTACTCATAGCAGCTTGTTTTCAATCTTGGCAGGTTTTTGCAGTGGGAACACTGATTTCTCGGTCTTCTGTGTCTTCCAGGACACTGAAAGATTGATATTCCCATGGCTTGAATTTTGTACAAGGCAATCCTTCTCCTCTATCTCCTAACTGGTCTGGCAACTAAGCTTGCCAATGGCTTAAGTGTGATGTGTGAACCATCCCCAGATGGTGCCCCTTTCTGAGGCTCCACTCAATGTACAGGAGGATGCAAGGCACAGGTCCAAGGAAGGAAAAGAAAGAAATAATTCCTATCCCATTTATTTTAAATCAGCTTTGCCTGATGCTAAACCTCTATGCCAGGAATTGGGAATGGACGAGTGTTAGCCGGTTCCTTGTGTCTTTTGTTCTTGCACTTTCTCAGAGGGGTAACCACAAGAATGGAAGGGGAGGTGTTACTGGTCACATAGCAGAAGAGATAGAGGATAAGTAAACTATTGGGGCTGTTTGTTCTACTCTGGCATATTTGATAAATAATTTTGAGTGTTTCCTAGAGACAAAGTTGGTTGATGTCCTCATAAAAATTGCAATCTCAAGAAACCAAAGCATTGCCAAAAGGAAGAGAATTGATGCTTGTTGCCTTTTGTCCATATACCAGTGCAAAAGATATTAATTAATGAACAATGAGATCAATAACCATTATGCTACAGTATATATTCATTGGTTTTATATATATATATATCAATTATAATTACAAAACATGTAAATTAAAGACAAAATGTCCAAAAAAATCAAAATAACTTTCAAATTAAGAAGCAGGTGGGCGTCAACTATATATAATATGACATTTTATGAAAATTATAATTAGACGGTATAAAATTCTGAAATTTCTGCTAACTATATGAAAAAGAAAAGATGATGAATAAATAAAAATTTGAAGAATTAAAAAACTAATAATATATATTAATTAAAAATATAAAATAATCAATTTTAAATACGTATGCATTATGCATATTTAGTTATTGATGGACAATGAAAATATTGACACATAAGGCAACTGAAAAGGAATGTTATTATAAATTTCCTTAGTAGATTTTAAAAGATGCAGTGCATTTAGACCAAAAACATTAATGACTTCATTAACAATTGCTAAATACAGAAAAATGGCTATGCCTGTGTGTCATAGTTCCTTAGTTTTGAGAGACAAAATAACATCTGCATTTTATTTTAAATAACCTTAACTTACTAACTCAATGGTAGTGCCGCAAAAAAAAATGAAAGTGAAATAAATAAATACCTCTGAAATACACGTTTTAACATAAAATAATCATCTTCACTTCTAATACTGATCACATCTAGCACAAAAGAAATTTTGAAATGAGTAAGTGGAAAGAGATAATATGTTCTTGCAGATTAGTCTAAAGAAAGGCAGCTTGTTAAATTAAAAAAAAAAAAGCCCAAAGCAGCCCCTTTGCAAAAAGCTCCAGGGCAGGGCAATGCTTTGTGTTCCAAAGCAAAAAACAATAGCAGCAAAGTCAAAGGATTTTTCTTTTTCTTTTTCTTTTTTCTTTTTCTTTTCTTTTTTCTTTCTTTTTTTTTTTTTTTGCATGCTGTGACTCTGGACTGGTTTGAGGTTTTTCTTTTTCTTTTTTCACAGTACAAACCCCAGCTGGGGCCAGGAGTTTTTTGGTGTGCCTCAATTCAGGCGTTGCTTTTGGGTTTGGTTTTGTTTTTTCACGCGTGAAACCAAGCCCAGCTTGGTCCAGCAACCAGACCAGGTACACCAGAAATGAAAGCAAGAAGCTAACAAAGGTCAGCTGGGACAGCAAAGTGCAAGGCAGCAGGAGTGTTGGTGTGCAAGCTGGTATTGTCAACTGCAGCTGGGACTAAGCTGGAGGGGGGGGGGAGGCTGGGACTTCTGGAGCTGCTTGGCACCCCACAAGGAAGGATGAAAGGTGGACAAAAGGATAGATATGAGGGGGAGATAGGAATGTGGAGGTATCCTCTTACTTTATGGAGGCTCAAGGTTGGGAGGGGCCAACCCCAGAATGGCCTGGATTAGGGTGGGCAGTTGCTTAATGCCACATGACTCTTGGTTAACGATAGTAATGGAGAGTTCTGGAATTCCATCGCTAAGCAATGCACTCACGTCATCTCGCTTTATGACTACATTGCTTTGCAATGGAAAGTCCGGTCCAATTGTAGTCAACAATCAAGAACTATCCATACTTCTTAGTTACCAACATTTGATGGGTGTAATCTACAATTTGATCCACTTATGCACGTTGCCAGGCTCACTTGCTGTTTTTCATCCTATTTCAAAATTTGTTGAAAGGGTTTGGATAAAAAAGTTAATTTTGAAAGGATGTACTCCTAGGGATAAGTATTATAGCAATTACCTCAACGGTAGTCTGGAACTCGGCAATTGCAAATGCTTGGCCAAAGATTTGGTCTAGTTAATATCTGCGAGTGAGACAGATTTTGAGGGTTCTGGTCTGGACTTGAAAGTCATAACAACATCCCAGGAAAAATAATGGCAAGAAAATTACATGAAATATTATTAGTGAAATCACAACAGTTGAACTTATTTTAAAGATACCTTTATAATTTTTTAGTTCCTGCCTGCTGACAAATGATGTTTGAGGATGCTATTCTGAGAAAAGGACAGATATATATATATATATATAGGAAAATGTGTTCTTTTTCACTGAAGTTATTATTAGCAAACTATTTCAGCACCTTGCAGGTGAAAAAAAAAAACCAGAAGTATGTCAAAATAAATACACTGGCAACTATAAACAATAAACTGCTGCAGAGAGAAATGCAACACATTAAAAACATTTTTAAAGTAACAGAAGGTAACCATCTGTCTACAGTCTAAATATTTAATTAATGCTCATTTTAAAAAAATTAAAAATGCAGCAAAATGTAAGGGAGCACACAAACAGTACTGTACTTTTAAAAGTATCATGAAAGTGAAATAAATATTTGAAATTAATAGAAAATAATAGGAATCTATGTTTCTTTTGATAATAGATTATACTGAAATGATATAGTCATTAAAATAGTGTGCTATTTGTAGAAATTCTTTTCACAATTTTTTCTGGTTTTCTAAAATTAGTTTCGAATGGCAAAAATCAACCTCCAGAAAGCACTTAAATACTTTAATTTTATAAAAATGCTACTTACTTGGAAACAACCATATTCTCAGACACTATCTTAATCATTGTAAATTCCTAGGTAAAGATTTGAATTATTAGGTTTTCACCATATTTAACTATGAATCTAGTTAGAAATTGCCCATATAATAAATAATAAACCATATCTCAAATAAACATATACAGATGTTGAAATCAAAACAAATTCTTTACTGAAATAGTCTTATCAAATATCAAAATGTGGTCAAGATCCATCTTTTCCTCTATTATATAATGTGAATTTCTCCAAGTGGTAAGGTAGTATATAAATAAATAATAGATAAAAATAATGTTGCCAGCAGTAGCTGATATGCTGCTGCAGCAGATTCTGGAAGTGCAGTTTCTGAACATATATAAATCTTTGAGAAAGAAATGTTTAAGCTTTTGATACCAAATTGGAAGCTTTTGCATAACATTTTCTACCAGAGTGGTATGTATAACAGGATGTGTTCTGCAGCAGCAGACAGGGAGAATTTTGCCAGAGCTTTCCCAGAAAAACTCAGATCAAGGGACCACACAGTCCCAAGCTGGAAGAGAAAGGCATGAAGCAGTTCAGGGTAACCACACCCTAGTATCTCTCAAGATATATCTAGATGCTCAGAAAATATAGCTGGAATTTGCTAAGATTCTGTCTATTACATGTGACATATTGGGACATATCATGACATTTTTGCCTTTGCAAAGCCGGGGTGGGTGTAGCCTGCGTGCCTGCCAATTTTACAGGCCTGGTCAATTAAGCAAACAAGAAAATTGGACTTTATTTCACTGTCTCATTTCTGGTCTTGGGCCTGACAATATGTTTGGTTCAACTATTGGTAAGTTGCTTGTTCATTCAAAAGACTCAATATAAATGCCTATAATGAATAAAGTTAAATCTTAAAAGAAAGCTGAGGAACTCTTCTAAGAAGACTATCTTTTTGCTTTCTAAAATCGTTTGAGTACCAATTATTCTTCATATAATTATTAATATAATATAATGTAATGTAGTGTGTGTGTGTGTGTGTGTGTATTTGTTTTTGTAGATTTTCACGGGTAAAGGTACATATACATATATCCTACATATATATGTTTTCATAGATTTTCACGGGTAAAGCTATGTAGGTCTTGGTGTATTCAGGTCTTGTCCCGTGTAAGATTGAGAATACCTTGGCAACGTTTCGATGAAATCTCATCCATCATCTTCAGGCTGGTATCTTCAGCTTCGTTCTTCTGGGAGAAGTGTGTGATAGTGGCTGTTTTTCCCTTTAAAGCTCTAGAGTTGGTTGTGTTGTTACTTCTTGATTGGTTGATGGAGTTGATGTATGCAGATTGGTTGGCTTTTTCATAAGACCCTGTGTGGCTGAGGTACTGGCTGTGTGTCTCTCAGCCTTTTGTGTTGTAACGACCTGGGTAATGGGCTGTGTGATGATCTTCTGAGTTCTATTATTGTGACATCCTGGGTCTTGTGCTGTAATCTCCTGGGTCGTTGGCTGTGTTGCAACCTCCTGATGTTTTGTGTTGTAATCTCCTGAGTTCCATGATGTAGTATCCTGGGTGGAAGGCTGTGATGTGACATTCCGGGCCTTGGTTTGGCTCCGAGTTTGAGGTCTGGCTATGTGTTTATAGCGTGTCTCAGTTTGCCAAACACATAGCCAGTACCTCAGCCACACAGGGTCTTATGAAAAAGCCAACCAATCTGCATACATCAACTCCATCAACCAATCAAGAAGTAACAACACAACCAACTCTGGAGCTTAAAAGGGAAAAACAGCCACTATCACACACTTCTCCCAGAAGAACGAAGCTGAAGATACCAGCCTGAAGATGACGGATGAGATTTCGTCAAAACGTTGCCAAGGTATTCTCAATCTTACATGGGACAACACCCGAATACACCAAGACCTACATATATATATATATATATATTTTTTCTTATATAAAAAAGAGATACCTTTCTATAAAGAAATAACTCCTTCTCTTTCATCACAAGTACCAACAATTTCAGTAATTTATCACTTTCTCTGTTACTATAAATGTTTTCTTCTCATATGTTATATATAAACAAATTCTTAAAGACTCATCATTCTATCCTAATCAGCAAAAATATCTTAAGAGTTCTCAAAAACTCCTATAAGATATAGTGCATATTTTAACCTTCATCAAATAAATCAATTTTATATTCCTTTCCTTTCAACAGTGACATCACTTTCTCTGAAAATTAAGTCTCTCTTCTCTGTCCTTAATCTTGATCAAATAAATCAATATTATGTTCTTTCCTTTTGCTTTTAACAATCTTGATCTTTAATCTCTTTAAATGGTGTTCCAGAACCTGATTTCTTTTCAATTTCTCTTAGTCTCTTCTCAGAAGCTTCATCAAAAATTTACTGTTTTATGACAGCAGACAATCTTAAGAGTAACTTCTGAATGCATTTTTTCAGATATCCACCTCCACGGGAAGGTGTCTTAATACTTAACTTCAGAATCTCCATATATTTTAATAACATTCTAAACAAGAAGGATTATTGTAATTAATTTCAGAATCTTACTTCAAAACAATATGGCCTCCTAGTCCATGTGCAACTTTCCAAAATCAATGTTCTAAATGCCCTTTTGCTGCATTCCAAAGTAATGTTTGTTTAAATCTTTAAGCTTTCATAAATCTTTTCTAACCAAGGACTAAGGGAAACTCATCCAATGAAACTTGGTATTCTGAAGGTTCTTAATATCCCTAAAATACCCAATAACAAGCAATTTCCAGAAGTAATTAAGAAAGGAAGTATTCAAAACTAGTATCCTTCTGAAAGCACTGACTGTGATAAGGGCAAAGATGGCAATCCTTTGGCTCCTAGAGCTCTATACTTGCCAAAGACCACTTATGGCCTTCTTCCAGAGAGATGCTTTCTAGAGGATATGTGGGCAATCTCAAGTCCTCTCCATGTCTGGAGAGGAATTCTAAGAAGCTAATTTATTGGTTCCTTGTTCTGTCATGATTGGAAGCCGCATTCTCAATGGTGCTGTCTTCAATTTGTCATTGCTTCCCCAGAAGTCTGGGTGGGCATGTATTTTAAAGATAACATATAACTCCCTTTGCTTTTTGTCAAGCCTGATGTTAATTCTTTATTATTTCAAGTGACTCAGAAACTGAAGATACAAGAGGTGCAGAAATTACTGTAAAGTTATTTTCTTTTTCTTAGATTTGCTTATTCTCACTCAGATAAGAAATCTCATAAAAACTTATTTTGACAAGAGAGTCAGCCATATTTTTCAATTTAACAATAATGTTTAATCCAAAAAAAGATCTGGGTATTTATGGAACTGGGCAAATTCACAATCCAATAGTGGTAGGAAGATCACTCTTTGTTGATCCATTCAAGCTCCATGTTGAACAGTGAAGGAGGGAACCATTTTGGATCATGAAAATGCATTATCTCTACCAAATGTTTCTTCTCCTCCTTCTTATCTCATTCTCCCAGCCTTGCTTCTAAGCATTTTATCAAGTTTTAAAAGTATGATTCAGCATTTTGATAAAAAGGTTATCAATGCAAATAAAGCTTACATCCAATGGGATAAAAAGCATCAAGAAATTATTGTACAAGTAACAATATAGTTATGATATATCTGGATCTGGCAAATATTCATGAATCTCTTCTTTAGAGTCAGCTGGAAGACGAGCATGCTGAAGGTTAATGCAATTGTAACAAATGGGGGTTGTTTTGCATTCCCTAGCATCTGGTCAGTTGCTCTGCTTTTTTCAAATGTTCTCAATTCCCTTGACAACATTAAATGAAATAACATGTCTGTCCAAGGAAGGAGAGCTGATAAGAAGAAATATATCCTATTTGCAGATATCAACTAGTTAAGAGTTATCTAACAGAACATGAGGTCATAATTGATTCACTGGGTTAGGGAAAGGACAGCCTCCCAATTGCAGTGAATCACTTTACTTTCTTATTTGTAGTCTTTTCCTTTTGAAGATGAAAATTTATTTGTGAGAAGATCCAAGATTATGCAGTTAGAATGTACTTACAAATGTACTGGCCATTCTCAGATAAAGAAATGCTATGTGTGTGTATATTTAAGGGGTGGGGAAAAGAGAGAATATTTGACTTCTGCATTACAGCATAGCATCCTTTCCACCTGCTTCTCTAACAGAGGCCTTGAAACAGACACCCACTACTTAACATATTACTGACAGGATGATGAGAAGGCTCTTGTCAGGCACAGGCCAGCTGGGTGTTAAGAGACAAAATGCACAGCCCCAGCTGACTAGTTAGAGGAAATCTGGAGAGGTACAATTACAGAGGCATATGACAAGCCTTCATGCCTGACTGACTTGAGAACCAATGACATGGCATTAAACAGCAATCCTTTCCATCCAGTGGTCACAAAACAGCAATAAGTCAACTGATGCACTGTTGTAAAATCATGATTTATTCCTTTGCTTTGAATACACAAGACTACAGCATGATGTTCTGGTAGAGTACCACAGCAGGTTCACTTGGGGCCCAAACTTCTCAGCCCTGTCTACAACAGGCATAAAATCAATGCTCTAGCAGTGCCTTTCTGAAAATGCTTCTCACACTAGTTTAAGGAGAGGAAAAATACACTAAATTCACACCCACAAATATTAAAGTTGTGATATATAATATCATAGCTTTAAAAAGTACAACAGCCAAAGGGTATGTACATCTGTTATGTGAGATGGCAACATAAAAAAAACATTATAAAATAAATGTTTTGGAAATAAATATGCACGTGACGTGCATTCATTCATAGTTAAAGTGCTATTATAAAGTAAGAAATGCAAATATAGTGACAACCAGGAAGCTGATTGGTAGTGGAATTCTCATAACTTTTTAAGCGAAATCTGTTGTTTTCCACCAACACAACCCTCAGTGGTGTCAGACAGTTCCTCTATTTAATTTTTATGCATAATAAGTTTAGTACTTTATTATCACAATTCAGTGCCACGGGGTTCCCAGATGTAAAGAAAGTGGATTAGAGTATGGCAATTTTATACTCCCACCTCCCTTTTCTCCCACTCCCCCCAAAAAGGAAAGCTTGACAAGGAAAGAGCTTGAATTATGGGTTTTGAACTTGGTCCTACTGCCCTTAGATGGTGAACCAAAACTGAGCTGATAACACAGAGGTGACATCATAATTCAGTCTGCATGAATTGTCATAAACACTTGATATTAAGTTAACCTCCAAAGATAAAGGACAACTCCTTCAACAAAAGAAGGGAATTGATAACACTCTTACAGAAAAGTAGCCTACATTAAAAAAAACCCTTCTGGACATTAAGAAATAAAGGGAAAATTAATTCCTTGGTAAATATCTTATTTAAATATCCAAGATCTATACAAAATATTAAAAATAACTGACAACCTTAGAATTCAGTTTTATATTCAATATAAAATTTTCTGCTTTTGCCTTTTCTAAAAATTGAGAATAATTGCATTGAAAACGTATCTATAGTTTATCAGGAGAATTAAAAATCTGCTTTTCTCCCCCAGGGGCCTCAGGTTATATGTGGGGTTGGCGATCAGGAAAAGAGAGTCCATTCTTCTTCTGCCCAGTGTATCTCTTGCTATTCTTCTGAGCTGAGGATCATCCTCAAGGAAATGTCCTCTGAGGTGGGATGGGATGGAGATAATTCATGCCACAGATCCATTTCATGAACTGGAAAATTGGCGGCTACAAGCACCACCCTCTGCTTCTTTTGCTAATCCTCCCAACCTCCTGCCAGGCCTGGGAGTAGAAGCAGAAGATATGAGAAGAAATAGCTATTTGACCGTCAGACAAGATTCATGGGATTCGAGACCCAGCAAATATAGAATTCAGCCCGAATGGAGCGGGAAGAATCTTCTGCTGCGAAAAACAGAACTGCTCAAACAACAACAAGAAGGCGATAGAGAAGAAGGTGTGCTCCTGCACTTGCCCATGTGGACGCTGGAGCTACACAGATCATAGCCCTGACAGATTACCAGAATCATTGAGGTATCACAGATTGTACAGCAAGACTTTGGTCATGAAAGGAGGAAAATGGCCTTTATAAATTGGAACTTTAAATAAAAAAAGTAAGCTGCCTTGACCATGGGCTATAAATGAGAGCACCCTCTGAAAATAGTTAAAACAGCATCTGTTGGAGTTAGCAGGGCATAAGGATGAAACTTTAGAGTATAAAGCCATTAGCTTATTTTAATGTAAGCTAAGAATATAATAGTTAGACTACACTGTTGACCACAAGTTGGTTACATTTGCAGGATCTTACTAGTTTAAACCCTGCTCCAGTGATCAAGGAAACAAAAAGATTAAGACCCCTTTAAAAATTTGTGCCTCTGCCTACCAGCATCCAACAGTATTCATCTGCCTAGTGTATGTGAGAGAGCTATACTGTCAGTATGTGAGAGAGTTGAGGGATGTTTGGAAACTGAAACATGGAAACTGAAACAGTATTTGCTGTGTGAGCAAGGTTGACAGCAAGGAGCCTGGATGTGGCTTAGCTCAACTGTTCTGTACTAAAGCTGCTTGGTGCTGTGAAACTGAAACTGAAACTGAAACTCCTCTCCTCTGCTTGTGTTTTGCATTTGGAAGAGATTTCTTTTCAGGTGGGGAGGGGGAGTAGAACTCCTTAGCATCAGAGCATGTTAATTAGAATATACAAAATACTAATGCTCTGATGGTCATTTCAAAAAATCCTTTCTTAGTGAGCACCTGGAAGCCAAGAGGAACATACCTGTGAAATTTCAAGTTTGTAGGCTTTATGATTCTGGAGATTTTGTGATGATGCATGAGTGGTATTTTGCTTTTATATATATAGATTAAGTTGCTGCATTGAGTACACTAATAGTTCTAGCAATAACCTCACAGAACGACTGATGCTGTTTTGCATTTGATTCATTTTCAAAAAAAATTCTTGCCATGCTAGCTGAAGAGAAGGAAAATGTCTCTTTCAACATCAACGTTGAAATTTGTGGCAATTTTACTTTCCCTACTAAATGGGACCTTTATTTCTCTTTTCTTAAAAAAAATGGACGAAGAGGAGTATGAAGAAGAGAAAATACACTATTTTTTCTAAGCAATTTATAAGAAGCAAGTTACAGTAATGCTATTCATTGATACAGCAGCTTGTTTTTTTTGAGGGGGAGGGAAATCTAAGGATTTATATTCCACAAATAAAAAGCCAATGAATCATTCAAAAAAATTTTTGAATTAATTAAAATTAATATTTTTGCAATGGATTTATCTTCAAATGAGCGTTAGTTTTTGAAAATGTTAACACATCTACCTTATCGTTAAGGAAAGAATAGAGGCTTGTATGGTTAAAGTCTGGTATTAAAGTATTAAGTAAAGCAAATGGTTTGAGGGAGTTTACTTAATTTATTTATGGGCTTAAATTAAACAGACACTATGCAGATATAAATGATGCCCACTGGCATGAAGGCAATGTTATTTTCAACTTAACGGTGATGGATTTAGAGTTATAAATGACACCACAAGGGAAAAGCTGAAACAAACAGGACTATCAAAAGATTTAGGCATGGATAAACACAGCACACCCTTTATCTCAGTTCCATCTGCAATGACACAAGAAAGCCATTTCAGCCTAGGCATAACTGATGTAATTTGGAATAGTAAGTCATTATCAGTCTGAAGAGCTGCTCAAAATCAGAGTCATTATAGTATATCTTCCTCAAACACTACTAGATTTGGGATAGCAGCTATTATCATGGTCCTTTGATTCCTGTCTAGTAGGTCTGATGGAATAAGCCACAAGTGAATAATAAAGATCTTCTAATAGCCCTTAAGAATTCTTTATAGGTTGGAAGGCATAGAAATCTAACTCTAGAGGGTTAAAGAACTCTCATCCCTGGGTAACAAAAAGTAATTAACCCACCTTAATGTATTTGAGTAAGCCTATATCAATCAGATTTCTGTGCTTCAAGAGTCAGATTAAAACATCATCTTTTAAAGAGTATGTAGATATTGTCTTACAAGTATATAAGGGACATATTTAAATCTAGAGAGATATGCGAGGCCTTTTTGTGAGATGCTCAATATAGTCTACTTGAAAAGAGATGTGTGAAGTACTCACAGTGCTTAGCTTGCTGGAGGTAATAATGATGCGTCTCTCGTGCAACATGCTGGCATAAAGTTGTAGCATGTTATTCACATCCACAGCAACAAAATATTCTGTAAGATTTCTCTAGTTAATGAAGAATAAAGTCTGTTAACACATTAATAAAGAAAACTGAATGATATATAAATTTATTTCTGCCTAGTTAAAAGGGAAAATAATATTTTTAAAGAAATGTCTCCTTAATAAGCATTAAACTGAAATTTATCTATTATCATTTGTATATTTTGAAAACAAGTCCAAGAGTAATCTTATATTTTCAGAAAGGAGCCTCTTTAATTGCTTGTTTTTGAGTTTACTATATATCTATAACTATTTATTTAAAATTCTAATTATATATACATAGTAAATCCTAAGTAAACCCTTGCATTCATTTTAGTTAAATTAGCTGCATAAATGCAGTATAATCACACACCCACTACTGCCCATACATATGCACACATTATCCAAAATATCCAACATTATTACATTAATATTTAATTATGCAGTTCATATAGGTCAGGGCTGTCAAACTCCTGGCCCGCGGGCAGGATGTGTCATGCGCTCGCTACGCCCACCCTCAGTTTAGCAAAGAGGGAAAATGTCCAGATATGTCACATGATGATGTGACGACGTGAGTTTGACACCCGATAAAGGTGAATGAAGCCATATTAATGAAGGAGTTTAATCAAAAAGTATTCAGATTTCTGCAGATGTTTGTTGAAGATTTAATTTGTAAAGCTATTTAAATTTTGCAAATACAATACAAACGTACACTTTCAGGAACAGTTGGTAATCCAGTTAAATCAGGAGTAATAAAATATGAATGCTAGTCAAGAAAAAGAAATAAAAACACAAAATTATTATTCAACAAGACAAAATCATTATAAAATAATACTGTCTGTATAAGCAATTAAATTTTAGATCTGCTTTGAGAGGACCTATTATTAGTAATCAGAAGCACCAGATAATTCAATCCATGTTGATGTATCCATTAAAAAAATAACTTCTGCTGAAATTATGCTGTAATGTGTATTCTGCATACATACTAAACAGATTTATGACAGCAGCAATGCAAAATAGGATCAGAATAGCTTTGCACAGTAAACTTAAAATGAAAGCATTTGAAAGAGATTAAAAGAAAAATACCCCTCTGACACATACTACCATTCTAATTATTAACTAGTTTTATTGGAAAATGAATTAATGGAGATGTGTGCTACAATAAAAACATATCCAGTTACCATTTTCTTATCTTGGCACATATGTAAAAGTAAGGAAGGGATATGTGATATTCCTCACAAAATTTAATTTTGTTTTGGGGATTATAGTTACTGACCCTCATTGTGAAACATTTATGAGTAGTTTTTTTATTAAATAAGATGTGTTATCCATGGTTTTTAAAAAGAAATTAGAGGTAACCAAATAGGTTTTTATAAAGGAGTTTGAAAAAAAGCTGTCCACACTCATTTGGGATACAATTAACAGCCTGGAAATGATTCTTCACTCTACTGTTTCTCATTCTGAAAATCTCACAGTGACAAAATGGTTAATACAAAAAGACATAGGCTGTTTTCAACTTATGACCACAATCAGGATGGAATTTCTGTCTTAAGTTGGTGTGGTTGTAAAGTAAGGCATCACATGACAGGACTCAATGTTGCAACCATTTTTGCCATGGTCACTAAGCAATTCACATGATTTTTAAGGAAATTCAGCTTCTTCAGTTGACTTTGGTTGTTAGAAGCCACCTGGGAAGGTGGCAAATCACAATTGTTGTAAATGCAAGTTAGTTGCCAACAGCCCGAATTGTGATCATGTCACTGTGGGGAATAACATGATTGTCATCACTTGAGGACCAGTCATGACTTTTTCAGAGGCCATCATAACTTTGAACCAAAGTTAAACAAATGGTCATGAATCAGGAACTATCTACATTAACTATTTGTCATTGTAAGATTTTGAAAGTAGCTTTCAAGGCTTCTCAAGG
The DNA here is from genome assembly GCA_009733165.1 of Naja naja. Taxonomy (NCBI): domain Eukaryota; kingdom Metazoa; phylum Chordata; class Lepidosauria; order Squamata; family Elapidae; genus Naja; species Naja naja. The sequence continues at coordinate 101,256,184 of CM019150.1, read as the reverse complement.
AATACCCAAACTTATTCAAATAAACGTACATTTGTTTTAATCAAAAAAACAGAAACCAAGCAAATGGAACTAAGAAAGAGGGGGGAAATCCTATAAATACCGCAAATTAGAAAGGTTTTTTTTAAAATTAAGATATATTTCACTACCAACATAAATAAAGTATATTTTATGAATACTACTACAGAAAAAAAGGAGGAGAAAAACCTATTATCTCTCCCCCTATGTTTGCAAGAAATAATTTATATTTATGGAATGACTGATATTGGATTACATTATGTTCAGAATGTTGCTGTGTTAAAACAAGACAACATGATAGATTGATATAAAAGCTGACTGAAGTAAGATTTGATCAACTGAGAATTCTGAACACCATAGGTGCTTAATATAGGGGAAAAAATTCATTTCATTTCATTTATTAGTTAAAATTTCAAAATGCCCTACTTTTGTTCTAAGGCTAGGTGATGGGAAACCTTAGTTTAAAATAGGAATAATCCTGATTGCCATGCAGCTCTATTTTCAACATTACTGCACAGCACAATCTACGTTCTAGTAAAACTCTTGTGGCCGTTTACCTGCTTGTAACCTTTAACTGGGGAAAAAATGCATCATAGTACACAATTTTTTTGAAGCAAGGCAACTTAAATGGGTTAACTTGTGAAGGTTAGGACCCATTATTCCCATGGTAATGGAATTTTGGGAAATTGTGGCTGATACAGTGCCTCCACATTGCCATGGTCAATTATTGTCATTTCCAACACTCCCTGACAGTTTCCCACAAGTTAATAGGGAAGCCGACAGGAAGCGTAAACTCAGTCATGATTGTCCACTACGTCTTTACTTATGGGAAACTAGCAGGGAATGTTTGTAATGAAGAAGCCAGAAAAGAAGGTTGCATGTTGCCTGGATAAGTCTTCTCCACCTGCACAATTTCCCCAGCCCCTCAGCACTTGGATTGTGATAACCATTTGAGCACCCCCATGGATCTTTCCTGACCTATACTGCATCCTTATGTGCCTTTCAGAACACTGGTTTTTATTAGCCTTTGGGCAGAGGAGAATGGTAGCAAATATCAGCTCTTGAAAGGCTCAGAAGGCTGATGTTCGCTAGTGTTTTCACCAGATTTAAAGTCTGCTCCTCCAGCACACAGGACAATTTTCTTTCCCTGCACAGATGGGAGGAGAAAACCTTGCCATACCAAGGTAACAGACCTCAAATTCTCCATTTCCTGCACTTGAAACCTTCCCTGCCAATTACCCATTGTCCTAGTAATCACATGATTGCAGGGCACTTGACAACCAGTTGTAAATGTGAACAGATTGCTAAGCCCCTGAAATGTGGTCACATGACTAGGGCAACACAATCATTTACAACAGCTGGTAATTGTTTACATTCCATAAAGCATCTGTTCTAATGCTGTCATCAGTCGAGGACTGTCTATATGTTTAATCTGATCCATTGGCTTGCATCCTTGGGTTTTTACACCTTTGGATTATTTCCTATCGCTAAACCCTTTCTTTGCTTTTTGGCAAGATGTAATTTAGAGAGATTGGTTTTGTAATCATTGAAAAGCCAAACATTCAATCTGCTGAACAATTATCATGAAAATGACACTGAAATATAATGAAGATGTGATGGGAAGACATTGCTCACATACTTTCAACAGGGCCATCTGTAAATATATTCAGTGAAAATAATACCATTTGATTCTTAGGCTACTACGATCTCTTCCCTGAAATACACAAACAACTGAAATAGAGAAAAAAACATTCTCTGGATTTTTTTTTTAATAAGCAAAAGAGGTGTAAGAGTAAACTATTGTCACTTTATTAAATATTAAGACCCTTTTTAGTAGGCAATTTACACATATAGTTCCAAATCTGATAATATATATTCTTGGAAAATATATTCAAGTAGTTTGCCTCTCTGTGACCAGAGTCACAACATAGTAATTTCTCAAGGGGCATTTATAAATCTCTTGCTATCAATAGACATCATTTGGCAAGCAATGTTTTAAGGACTTGAGAACAGTATTTTGCACTTACTATTAACATATATGGTTGGGTATTCAAAATGTGCTCACTAGAAACATTTTGTTGTTATTTTTCCAACAAGATCAATCAATTCATTTTTGAAGCAAGGCTTATTTGACTTTTTAAAATGTGTTCCTTTCTAAATGAATTTGCCTCTTCTTTTTAACACAGGGCTATTTCATCTGTTTCATCCTTTCAAATCATGTACATTTTATTTTTGTTTTGCAGAAGAAAAAGTAACAGGATTTCCAAAGAAGGAAATGTTGTTAAAGCAACAAATGGTGTGGTAAGAAAAATAAAATACATGTTATAATTATTGGTAAATACTGTAAGCACTTATTGCAAACAAGCTTGAAACTACAAAATGTTTCTGGAAAGGGGCTTTTAAAAACTTCTTAAAGCAAGCCTCTCCTTCATTAATAAATACTTGTATTCACTGCTATGTTAACTTTAAATTTGCAATAAACCATGTCCAGACTGTTGCTCTCCCAATCTTCTAGTAACTTAATGATTGTATTTATCATTGGGGGGGGTGGGAGTCAGTACAACCAATCCCATATCATTAGATTAGATTTTAAAGAGAATGAGAATTCTAAAGACAGATTTTTTTTGGTTTCTATCACCAATATGCCTATTTGCAATCTTCAATATAGGTTTATGTGCCTTCTATCTCAAAATAGCAGGAAACCAATTTTCAGCCATTATGATGAGGAGTTTCAGGGGCTGAAAAAATAAAGACATGGGAGCTGCAAATGAGGTTCTGACACTGTAGGTTGTCCATCTCAGTGTAAAATCAATTTTTAAAAAATATTTTATCCCCACTTTTTTCTCTTCAAATTCAAAGCAGGAAATGAGTTATGAGTTTCATCTGCAATAATTAAGTCTTGTATCACGAATCGCTTCTGGGTAGAAGGCTTCTAAACAAACATCTGATTTCATGCTAATTCAGCCAGTAAACTTGTTGGCTTTCAATTTCAAAAAACTTTATTAAAAAAACCTGATGTCAATGTGTTAGCAAAAAAAAAAAAACAGATTTCAGCTTTGGATTCAGAGTCCTAGAGAAAGCGACAGAAAGCATAAAATATATTTATGGAGGATCAAATTAGTTTATTCTAGACTGATTGCAGTTAAAGATAGCATCCCACGTACCTTTCAAAGCATTTTTATAGTTTAATAACTAGTATAACTTTTCACATAATACTCTTATTAAAGAATGTGTACATTCATATGAACAAACTATAACTACTGGTAATGACCTAGCTTTAAGTGTATGGAATGCACTATGCAAAGAATAATCATCAATTACATGTATTGTATGGTATTTGTTAAAATTAAGGGAAAAGTAAAAAGTAAACAGCACATTTAAAAGAGACACCAATTCCTTGATCCAAAACTACTGTATTTTGGGTATCAGAATATTTTCTAAAACTACAATAGGTTAAAGAAGTATAATGGCACATTTACTAGATTAATATCATTTAAATTGCCAGTGTCAATATTTGTACCTTTGCCCTGGATCTCCAAATTAGAGGTAGTGCTGTAGTACATAGCCACTATTCAATCAAATAAGTTGGATTTAATTTATTTAACTTAAGAATAAACTTAAGAGCTATTGTAAATCATTTCTATTTCATCAGAATTAGTTAGCAAAACAGTATTTAATGTGTCTTATTTCCTGCTCAGTCTGTATCTCTTGTAGTACAGTCTTTTAAACTTGAGCCATTTACCAGCTACTCCTCCAAGATTATATGGGAGAATAAGCACAATGGAACACTCCATAATAATAATCAACATATTTACTCTTAAAGTCGTATCTATAAAAAGAATTTTATGGGAAAAACCAAATTCACCACTACTTACAGAGTTGACCTATTATATGATCCAGCTGGGACTCATCTTTAATATTTTAATTAAAATTCAACTTCCTATAGTAAAAGCCATACTTACCAAATTTAAGCTGATAGGAGTATTTGCCTCTGGTACAGAATGGTTATACCATGTTTCTAATATATCATTCAAGTCAGCTTCCTGTGAAAAAAAATTTTTTTTCAAAAATATATTCAATAGACATAAAAACTTCATTTGCATTCACTAGTATATCAAGAGCAAAAATAAGTACAATCCCTTTCTAGGCAAACAGAAACCATCTGGTTTTCCTTCATTCTCAAGTGGACACATGAAAAATTCCATGGTTAATTGGTAAAATACTGTAGTCTTTCTATCTGTTAATCAAAGCTTTATGGATTATGATTGTATTCATAATAAAGCATATTCCTATATGAACAAGCAAAGAAAAACATTTTATAAAGCAATGCATAAAACTATGAAACAAACATTGGTACAAAAATGCAACAACATTGGTACGAAATAAACAAATGAATAGTACAAAAATAGAACAATAATGTAGGTGCAAAGAGAAACCAAATGATATAAAAACCAAGCCAAAATAAAAATAAAATATGTATCGCACATGCCAGATTTCTTTATTTCCAGGGCAAAGCTTTCTAAGAAACTACAAAATCATTGAAAATTGAGCACTGTATGTGCCTAATTTAAAAGATCTATAGCCAACCACTACAATCTAGATAAAGCAGAAATAGAATGAAAACATTGTCTGATATTAAATATCAAGTCCATTGTCTCACTTAAAAAATAGATTTTCTACAAACTACTACAGGGCCCAACATATCTCTTCTGATAGGCAATCAACAAACATCAATACATTCCTGAATGATGCTCAACAATCTGAAAATGGCCCTACAATAACGGCCTTAGTTTCTAAAGATGATCTTATACTCAAAGCAGGTCCATACTTTCCAAAAATTATCCCAAACTATCTAAATTACTTTTAAAAGCGTAGCCCTTCCTGGAGTGAACTCCAGGAAGGGCTACACTGTTTAGAAAGAGCGCTATATAAGCCTATTCAAGGGGTATTGGAGGTCTTCTAGTTCAACCCCCTGCTCAAGCAGAAGACACTACACATTTCAGACAAGGTAGCTGACCAATCTCTTCTTAAAAGCCTCCACTGGTGGAGCACACAAACTTCTGAAGTCTTGATTTCTATTTTTTCAGTTCATCTATTTCCAGTTTTACAAATAACTGGTTTCTTCCCCAATAACACAAAGTGTCTTATAGTAAGTCATACTAAGCATAAACAAAGGACAATCATTGAATAATATTATCCCTATCAATATAAATTGTGACGCTTTTTTGCACTTCTTTAACAAATTAATTTAATATTTTGTAGCAAAGTATTAAAAGTGTCCACACTCAAGTTCTACCCAGGGTGTAATCCTGACGTATAATTTTTAGCATAGAAATGTCATTCAATTTCCCTACTTAAAAAGGTTTTTAAATTATTAAACTATTCATTTTAAAGAAAAGTAACAATAGGAGTAGCCTAAAATGTATGTAATTCTTGGAGTTTTTTTTTTTTTCAAAAAAAGGGACTGCTATTTTAAAATCATTGACGATTAGCAGTTCTTCACAAAATCATTTCTATTTAATAACAACAAAATTACCTGCTCTTTAGCTAAATATTCTGCCAGTGTATTTAAAAGTTTGTAGTACATCTCAAACCATGGCAAATAGCTGAAAAGACAAAGAAAACAGCTGTAAGAGAAGGAAGCATTATTTAAAAAGAATTTCACTGTAATGCGCTTTTTGAAAAATCTTAAGCAAATTTGATGATACCGAAGTGGAAAATTCACAAGAAAATATAACTTTGAAAATATTTCAAACCACAAACAAAGAAGCAATGTTAAAAAAATATTCTGACTACAATTCAAGTTTTGACTACAATTCTGACTACAATTCAAGCAACTTCCCTCTGTGGGAAAGTAACAGTTCTTATCTACCTAGCTTACATGACACTGACAGAGTTAGTGCACTGGGAAGTATTGGCAGGAGAAAATTCAATCTAGACCTTATTCCTGAAACACTCAGAAAAGTTAAAAAAAATCAGAGCAATTTCCTCTATGTCATTTTTCAAGTATTCTGATATTTATTTTTTTATTTTTTTTATTTTTAATTACATTTATATGCCGCCCTTCTCCGAAGACTCAGGGCTTACAGTTCTGGGATACAACCCAGTGTGCTCAGCAATAGCCTTCATTCCATTGTATATGCCTGCTTATTACTAAGCGGCATTTTTACAAGGTCAGCTAATTGCCCCCAACAATCTTGGGTCCTCAATTTACCTACCCTGAGAGGATGGAAGGCTGAGTCAACCTTGAGCCTGGTGGGATTCGAGCTTACAATAATTGTAGGCAGCTGGATCTTAAGAGCAGGCATTTAACAGCCTGAGCTACCAAGGCTCTTTAAGTGAAAAGGAATGCTTAATTAAATATATGTTATAATTAAACAGCAAACAATCAAAGATAAATATATCATTAGTCAGTACTCCAAACAATAGCCAAATATCCTGCTAATACACTCATTTAATCCACCTACACTCCCTTTTAACCCCATCAGTCAGGGTTCAAGAATAGGACCTCCTTTCACAGCAATGTGGATTTTTCTGTATTTGTCGAGTGACAATAAATCCAAGACTGTAATTTCAATAGAAGCCTGAAGTTTCTTCTCTCTCTAGAACACATTAATGGTTGTTTTAAATTTGCTTTAGAAAAATCTCATTTGTAACTAAATACTTAAAATTTTCTTTCTTAAAAATAGAGTATATTTTGAGCCTATTTTGTTTTAATTCTCAAAAGAATATTCACAATATTCAGTATTCGCCATCTTTTTAAAATCTGTAATTTCAACCGTTTTAAAAGATCAAAGTTCCATTTTACAGTTGAAATGTCTCAACAGCAACCTTACACATTTTTTAAAAACATTTTTTAAAAATTGTTATGTGAATACTTATCAACAATTATGGCTAAAACTATTATAATGTACCTTCAACAACACATTTGTGACAATATTTTCATATATAAAATCAGGATGATCATGCATTCACTAGGCCATTATGAAAAAAAATTGTTTTATGAAAAAAAATGCACCAATTACTTACATACAAGGATCTCTGCAAGACAGAGTTACACTAGGCAAAAGCACACTTCCTCTGATACTTATTTCTTGTATAAACCACCATAATGTCAAACAATGCTTCTGGAAACCCCCTCAGTCAGATATTTTGTCATACTTCCTTCCCTCATTTCCCCCAACTACATGAATATTTTTTTTACTGTGGAGCTTCTATCCATTCAACTGCATAAAAATACAATACACACAAATTCTTTCTGAAAATCTAGTTGCAAAGACTGGAATGGGATGAGTTGTGGCACTTATATGATAACTCATAATGAGGAGCACAATTAGGATTTGAATAAGTTTAAGATAGATATTACTGAATCTAGAGAAATCTTTGCTTTAGCAATGATCACACAACAGCCAAATCACAAAACTGATTCAAGTGGTATGTAGAAATTTCAGCAGGTTAGCAAATTTGCTGCCCACTATATCAAACCAAAAGTTGGAAATAGCATCTGCAAAATCAAGGATGTGGTCGTGTATTCCTTTTAATCTCATTAGATCCTATCCAATGTAGTCCTTACCTGTTATATAAACAACACCCGATATTTCATTACTAATTAAAAATGTATTTAACATATTCTTTTAATCCAGTGAGCTACCAGACAGGCATTTGAGCCTTCATTCAAAGACAGTCTTCAGCTTTGTTGCACAAGGTCGATTTCCAGCTCTCTTGCACTTCCACCACAATTCTGATAAAGCTTTTATATTCATAAGTCAAAGGTTAAATAAAGGAAAGGAAATGTTTTCTGTCAAACAGTCAGGCAACCACTAACAGTCCTGAACTATCAGCAGGAATCTTAACTTCTAGTATTCAAATAAAACTAAGGAAACCGCCTTTCCGTAACTAAATGTCTTAATGTCTGGGGGCTACTTTCTGTCTGGAAAATTGACACAAAATGTGTAAAATTGAAACATTCTGTTTCTGGTGGATTTGCTTGATGGGGTGGGGAGGCTTCAAATAGTCTAAGATAAAGAACTATAGTACAAAGACTTCCAAATAAACCAGTCTATCATATTTTTAAAATAATTTAGAAATCTAAGGTATTATGTTATAATAAATTTTCATTAATCATTTTCATTTAAATGATGACATAGCAATTTCTCAAAATGCAATAAGTTAACAGCTAAATAGTACTAATTATACCAGTTAAGTTATTGTAATTTAAGAGCATCATATTAGAACTACTGGGGTGCAGCACGGTGGCACAGTGGTTAAGACGCTGGGCTTGTTGTTGTTGTTGTTGACAGGAAAGCTGGCAGCTCAGGTTCAAGATCCGAGCTTTACGAGACAGTGTGAGTTTCCGTCCTCGCCCCAGCTCCTGCCAACCTAGCAGCTTGAAAGCATACCAATGCAAGTAGATGTATAGGTACCACTTTGGTAGGAAAGTTACAGCACTCTCTGACATCCTACTGGCCACATTACCATGAGAATAGAATGGAATGGAATGGAATGGAATGGAATAGAATAGAATAGAATAGAATAGAATAGAATAGAATAGAATAGAATAGAATAGAATAGAATTCTTTATTGGCCAAGTGTGATTGGACACACAAGGAATTTGTTTTGGTGCATATGCTCTCAGTGTACATAAAAGAAATGTCATCAAACAGTGCTGGCTCAATGGCCTTGAAATGGAGATGAGCACCACCCCTTATAATCAGTAATAACTAGCGGAGTAAAATTCACAGGGACTCTTTTACCTTATATTAGAATTACTAGAAATATTTCTATCTGACTTTCTTATACCTTTATATACCCAACTCAAACAAATTTCAAAAGTATTTTTTTAATAGTGTTTCATGCTAGTGAAATTTATAATGACATTTATAAATTTATTATGACCATAATTGAGCCTGGAATTACATTTGTAAATTTTAACAGTTGTTAAGTAGGTGTAGTAGAATTTGATGCAGACCAGGAGGGAGGGGTTCGTTCCTAGGGAGCCAAGAGAAAAATCAGCCTGGAATCCTTGATACACATGAAAAGGCTCAGAGTGAACTCTCCCTAACCTTTCACATGTATATAAAATAGGTAGATTGAGCTTTAGTCTGGCAAGATTAATGTCAGGCACAAGGAACCAAGAATGACAGGATTTACTCAGAATCATTTCTTTATTATTGCTTGCCCATAGACAGGAATGTTAGCCAATGAGCATATTTTTGCCAGAAACCAGAAGTTTAAAAAAATGCTGAAAATTGTGGTCATGTGACTGCAGGATACTGAAAATTGATATAATTTTATTTATTTTTATTTATTTACCACTCTTTTATTATTTTTACAAATAACTCAAGGTGGCAAACATATCCAAAACCCCTTCCTCCTCTTATTTTCCTCACAATAACAACCCTGTGAGGAGGGTTTACGTGAGAGTGACCAGCCAAGGTTGCCCAGCTGGCTTTCATGACTAAGGAGGGACTAGAACTCAGTCTCCTAGTTTCTATCATGCTGCCTTAACCACTGAACCAAACTGGTGCTCTGCAAATGCAATCATTAGACTGCGGCTGTCAGAACTTCAAGACTGGGTCAAAAGTAGCCCTGGGGAGATATGATATAGCTTTGAACAGCTGACTTGTCATAAGTTAAGGACTGCCTATGTTAAAAAGCAAAACTTGATATACTGTAGTCTTTTTATGCTGAATATTGAAAGACATGAAATAAAGTTTTGTGGAGGCCCTGACAATGTTAGAAATGTTGGCTGAAAATTTGCATGGGAAAAAAATGGAGAAATTTCAAATAAAATAATAAAAAAAATTACATAGAGCTCATAAGAAGTTCCATCAACCTTTTTGAGAGAACCAATTTTCTGTTCATTTGTAATATCATTTAGCGTTAATAGCTAGAATGAGGAACAATTACATTCACCTAAAAAGGAAGAATATATATTGTTTGAATTTTTTTTCATCATCCAACTCTATTCTCTCCCCCCTATTCTTATAAAATGTAGTCATTCCTCAATAAGTCAATGAATGGGTGTAATGAATCATTTGTTTAACAGTTCTATTTAGCTAATTTTCTAATATTAGCTTTGACACTTCTATGGAGAACAAATCACATTTTACATATTTATGCAGAAATATTGAAAACTCAATAGAGTTCATCAGATTTTAACCACCACTGTAGTACAGCAAATTGAGAATTGTGATATTGCTAATTTATAAATATTTTGCTTTTTCTTCATACTACCTTCTACCAGTTCGTATTCTGTAGCATAGGCCCACCTGATCACAATACCCTCATCCTCCGCTTCTTTTACTAGTGGGCATGGCTTGGTGGTCATGTGACTGGGTGGACATGGCTTGGTGGTCATGTTATTGGCTGGGTGTAACCAACTAAATATCACTCACATCGAGGCACGCATCTCCTCGCCTGGCCTCTCATGACTGTGGGGATGCTGTAAGTGTGAAAAATGGTCATAAGTCACTTTTTTCAATGCCATTATAACTGAATGGTCACTCCACACAAGCAAAGTACCAGCAAAGGAGGGGGAAAAAACTCCAGAGACGTTCCTGAGACAGGAAGTCTAGTCCTGCCAAGAATGTAGTAAGGGTTAATGGAGAGGCAGTTTCTGTAAGCAACACCAGAATGTTTCCTTCCTGCCTTCCTTACAGATTAGGCCAGTAATTTCTTCTAACAACGGTTCTCCGAACTGCTTAGAATGTTAACAACCGGTTCTACCGAATAGGTGCGAACTGGTAGAATCCCACCCCCGGATCTGCCCTCTATTTCTGACATTTCTATTGCAGACACCCATTAAGCTAGCATGCTCCCTTCCTTTGCAATTATATGTTGAATTTGTTAACTTCCATACAGCGCTATTATATTTGTGACGTTTCCATGTGGTGCTGTTTTAACTGTCCAACCAAAGATTCAATTGCCTTTCTAGTTTATCTGCGAGACAGAATGCTCCATAATTTGTTCTAAGCTGCTAATATAGGCATCTCAGTTTTGTTTTAAAATGGCTGAATGTTACTTTCATTTGGTTTTTAATTAGCAATTTATTATGGATCTGTCTTAGAGCAAACTGATAAGATAATATTCACCATAAAAACTATGCAGTTGTAATAACATTTTAATCACTTTAGCCTATAGTGTTTTGTTGTTTCTGATACTATTAAGTATTCACTTAATTCTACTGTAACTGAAACATACTAGCAAATGAATCACTTGCTCATAAAACAGTACTACTGCTTCAGTTTACTATGCTATTGCTCTTGAACAGCAGTACTGAGCTTTCTTACGTAGGTATCTTAATGGCCTAAAACAAATTTTCATATAACCCAGTTTAAACATCCATCTGAAAATCGAAAGATTTTCTTTAAATACTGTTTTCCTGCCACAAAATCTAATGTTTATCAATCTAAATAAACAGTAATTCTTTTCCACGTTAACATTTTTGTAACTTAGGCTAGAGCAGGGGTGTCAAACTGGATTTCTTAGAGGGCCGGATCAGCACTGTAGTTGTCCTCCATGGGCCAACAGCGGGGAGGTGACAGGATGGACGGCTTGTTTTTGGCCTGGATGGCCTCCTACAGAACCTTTCATCCAGGCCAAAAATGTGCCGCAGGGGGGCTGCTCACTGACACCCCCCGTGGCCTGTTTTGGCCAGCAGGGTGTTGCAGGAGGCCATCCAGGCCAAAAACGGGCCATGTGGGGAGTTTCCGTCCCCACCACGGCCCATTTTCGTTTGCAGAGGCCAGTCCTTTGCTACTTCCAGGCCAGCCCCACAGGCCTGACCTAAGCACCCCATGGGCCGGATTTGGCCTGCAGGCCTTCATTTTGACACCTGGGGGCCAGAGTTAGGAAGAAAAGGTTTTCCTTTGTTTTCAGAGTGTCTGACATCAGATTCTAGTTAGCAAAATGTTGCTCAAGATCATCCAGAGCCCTATATGAGATGAGGAAATGGCAGACATTCAAGCAAGTTTCAGAAAGATAACACAGCTGATAACTGAAAGTGCCCCAAAATATTGAAAATAAATGTCAATATGTACTTCAGCTATTACAGAAAGGCCTTTGAATGTGTTGACCATATTAATATCTCCTTGGGAAAAAGGAAAACCCAGAACATCCCACTGTCCTCATGTGAAATCCATAGATAGAACATAAAGTCCAGATTCAACAAGTTGAAACAGACTGGCTCCAGGTCAATAAAGGAAAAAAAGACAAAGCTACACTTTTGCTTCATTTACAGAGATATCAATAAATATTGAATATATACTATGTATGTAATATACTATTATATATCTGTTGAACATATATTGAGTTAAGCTGGATTGGAATAATATGAATTTAAAATTTGAGGAAAAAACATTAGTATCTATGTATGTCACTAATCTGATAGGTAAAAATCAGAATAATCTGCACACTCCGCCAATGAAACCAAAGACACAGTAATCATAATGGGGATATGATGAAATATTGGGAAGAATAAACTAGGCTAATATTAATAAAAATACATAAAAATGTATTCCTAGTTTTAAAGTTGTTTCTATATAATACTCTGTGTGTGTGTGTGTGTGTGTGTGTGTGTGTGTTGGTAAGAGGATTGGATGGAGAATGAGATTAACTATGTTAAGACAAAATGTCTAGCTGAGCTTTTTCATTACAATAACAAGTGTATCTTCCCTTCCATTGTGTTCAGAGGAGACTACTTCTGTTTCATATTTGAACAGCAATTTTGTTAATGAAGTTTAACCATGGCTAACTTTAAAAATGATTAATGTTAACACATCCATCTTAAAATGTATTTATTGCAATTAAGATTAATAAAACCTAATCCAGGTTCAAATAAGATAATTTGATCTACATTTCTAAATTATACTTTCTGGATTTTTATGTAAACTGAATCACAGGTACCCTACAGCTTCTACCCACATGGAATCTGGGATGATATTGTCTGCTCAGAAGCTAGCATTCAAAAATGTTAATATTTATGGAAACCTTCTTACAGACATGCACTTATGAGAAGAAAATACAGGGAAGCAAAATCATATCAAATGTAAAACGAAGTTATTTTATGTTATAAAAACTTGCATTTAAAAAAAATGAAATATATAAAACAATGCAGAATCCTGAATGCAACAGAGACTAGATTAACATGACAATAAAACTACCTACACCTTTTAAGCTCTGGCTGATTAGTATTGGAAGCAGCTTTGTTTGTACTTTGCATAGGAAATATTTCTAGGCAATACTAATAGATTTTCATATCCAAATTTAGGGAGAAAAAAATCCCACAATCAAATTACTTTTCCAATGATAATCTTAGTGGCAGTTGCTGGATAAATTGGGAGGGGGGGCACATAAACATTGCAAAGTACTATCTGTTCACAGAGAAGGAAACAAACTAGGGTAAGTGGTAAAAAATCAATTAACTGACTAAAAAGTTGTCAACTGAATTAATATTAAGGGTAGATGAAAATAACCCTGTCAGATATTGGCTTCCCAAAGTATTACATGGATTACACACATATCACTTATTAAAAAAGGACACTTTATCAGGAAAAAAAATCCCAATCAGAGCTAAAAAGGAAGAGCTGTATTTCTGGGGCACTTTCCATAACAGCAAATTAGCCTCAGAATTACATGAACATTTTTTTTTGGCTGTTCACCTCACGGAAGTAAATTCAACCTCAAAACCTTTGCCATTAACAATTTTTATCCATAGGAACATTAATTGACATTCTTATCTGAGACAGATTCAAAATTGCAGTTTGAAGATTGAAACTTAACATTTGAATTAAAATTAAAGTTGGTTGGATCCTGCTTCACAAGAAGCAAATCTACTCCTAAACAGAAAAGAGTCAGAAAAGGAAAGGAATATTCGCATTCATACAATATTAGAATATTATTATTTTACCACTTAATTAGGTTTCACTGTACCCAGTAACATGTGCAGGAGCCTATTAAGAAATAACATCCCCACATGCCAACTATGGAAACATTCGTATTTTCGTTGAATGAAATGCATAAACCTTTATACCTAAATATTATTACAGTTTCACATGTTGATGAAATACTGGAACAATGGCATTAAGAAAAACTGAAGGCAGAAATCTATCAACTTTGCTCTGTGATGATCAGTCAATTCAACCCTTTGCACATAATCTGTTTTCAAAATTAAATGTTCACATGTTGCATTCAGATGGCCTGCTTTTCCACAGAGAAAGTCACTAAGCCTACATGTAGTCCACAACTAATGACTACTACTTGTATTCGTTTAATATTTTTTTATTGTAAATGTATTCTTTTTATATGTTCGCCGCCCTGAGTCCTTAGGGAGAAGGGCGGCATACAAGTCTAATAATAATAATAATAATAAAAAATACTGAGATGTGAATTTCTGGTATAAATTGATACAATTGTAATGTAAGTCATCAGGTGACAGGACCAGATCTTGCAACCATTTTTACCATGGTGGTTACACAAATCACATGGTCATTAAGCAAATCCATTCCTCAATAGACTTTTCTTGTAAGAAATTGGCTGGGGTCATTAAAACTGGATGTAAAGGCAACCCAGTTGCCAAGCACCCAAACTGCAGTCAAGTGATCAGGTCATAAGTGAAAGGAGGTCATAAATCACTTTTTTTTTAAATCACTGTAACTTTGAACCTCCATTAAATGATGGTCATAAGTCAAGGACTACCTATATTCCACTTTATGTCTGAATCAAATCTTCCAAGAATCATCTACAACAGGTTCTACATGGAGAACACCCAGAAGCTTCAATAGCACCAGAATGTTCTCACACATATCATATCTTCATATGTTTTGATTTTAATTGTAATTTCTTTGTCTATTGTGAGACACTCAGAATTGTTGAGAGTTGGCTGACATACAAGTCTAATTAATTAATATCAATAATAATCCCAGTCCAATACATTATATTTTCCGGTACTCTGTAAAAAAAATAATCCTATGTCCTCCATCCTCTATGATTTTTAACTTATTAGCCAAAGGTATACAACATAATGTATGTTAAATTTACCTTGAATCAAGGCAAGTGCAAAAGCAAAGGTATAATGCAAAAAGCCTTGTAATAAGGTTAGAATGAAAATTCACACATACATTAATATGCACCTTGTTATGTTGCAACTTTGCTTTTCCTCTGGGTCAGTTAGAAGATGAATTTCTATTAATTAGCACTAGGTCTTCACTTCATTATCATAAGGCAATTTCATTTGCAGCTGCTGTGTCAATTTTTCTCTTTAAAACAACCTTATACAACCATTTACATAACCTGCCAAGCCAGGCAAACTATGCAGCATTTGTAAAATATCTCATTAAAACAATTTCTGTCCTATTGAAAAATATAGTCTTTAATGTCAACTATGCTTATTGTGATGGCAGCATATAACCATACATCCATACCCATCAAAGCTTTCAAGCTATCATGGAATCTACAATTTTTCACCAATAATTACCAATAACTGTCCAAGAAAGTAGGCAGGCATTTTTCTATATAGCAGCTTACCTTAGAATGCATAGGCACACTTTGCCTCCTGATGTTAAACGACAAAATCCAAATCTTTGCTTGCTTTCAATGTCAGTAAGTACAAAAGTAAAATGCTGTCCAACTTGTGTTACCCTAGGGGGAAAAAACTGTGTTAGGAGGCACTTCCTTTGACATTAAAAAACAAACATGCTGAAAATTAATATTAATATTATTAGATTGTTATCATAAAATAGTTTTATAAAATAAAAAAGACAATTTAAATAAAATCTAAGTAATATGGAAAATAATATGAAAAGACTTTGGCATGAACAGACATGGATGTAGTATAGTAGTCTTCATTTAGCACAGGGGTGTCAAACTGGCGATCCACGGGCTGGATGTATCATGCACAGGCCACGTCCACCCCGGTTCCGCAAAGGCAAAAAAAGTCATGATACGTCATGTGACATCACATGACGGGATCAAGTTTGACACCTGTGACTTAGCAACTACTTCATACCGCAACCATTCATAGTTACAAAGTGATAACCAATCTACATTTATGACCCTTGCAGGCCTGTAAAGCAAATGAAAGCTGAAGCATAAGCATAATTGGGGTTTCACTAGCAACAGCTTCACTTCATGACCTAATTGCCAATCACAACTGAGATTGCTAAACAATGACTACCTGTGTAACTTTTTTTAAGGATGTAGAATGTTTGTACTTGAAAGAATAGCAGGAAATTTCTAGATAGAAGAGCTTTAGTGAAAAAAATGTTGTTAGTAGTATGAATATTAAAATATTACTTTGTAACAGGAAATAAAGAATTTAAGACGTTAAATTTTTACTTTGACCAGAAGACCTGAAAATGGAGATTACAGTCCTGTGAACTGACTCCGGTATCCAAATTACAAACCAAACACTAAGGGAATATGGATTTTAAAAGTAGCTGACACTAACCATTAAAAGGAAATGTAACTTCTTAAAAAAGTAAATAGTGCTCCAAGCTGTTTTCTAATAAAACCTAATATTCTTGTACATTTCTCTCTCAGTTTGTTTATATATGTGTTTAATATAATCTTAATAGCTAAAATAATAAATCATTGATTGATCAACATACATATTCATCAATCTTGTTGACTACAAAGGACTTTTTCAAGGTCACTATAATAGATGGCAACATTTTAAATACATATTTAAACAACAGGGTATACTCTGACAATTGGATAGATAGGGAGTATTTATATTTCTATATTTATTATCAAGACATAATTTGAAGTTTTCTTGGAGGGCAGATTAAGAATTACTCTTTTTATATATGGATATGTAGTTATCAACATCAAATATGAGTTGTTTGCCCTTCTACAGGAAAAAAAAACATTTTCCTGTAGATTTATATGAGTCTGTGTAATAGTTCAGGAATCTGCAGTCATTCATGTGACAGAAAGATTTACATAAAAGTTATGAGCTGCTTATATGCCTTTGATACTGTTTTCATTAGCATATATAGTATACTTTCCAGTTTTACAAAAACAAATGTTCATAGCTTAAAAGTACAACTAAGATAAAGACAAAAAGTTGCAAAATGAAAAATGATATGAAGAAAGTAAATAGGGATATTTTCCGACACAGAAGCAAATGAAGACAGACAAAGTAACTTCATTAAAAGGACAATCTCAATGAATTGAGAATTTTTTTTGACAAATACCCTTTTGTGTTTCGCTAGATGGAAATTGTGTATGATGCAGAAATGATACTTCTATATTAATATTCATTCTATTTTCTACAGCTTAGTTCATTTGTTTAACTTTAATATTTTCATTAAAAGATAATATATTCCAATGGTCGCCAACCAGTGGGCCGCAAGAAAATTTTGGTGGTCTGCAGAGAAATGTCACCCCCAGAGCACCCCCAAAGCAATTAATCCAGGCTGCGCGGGAACACAAGGCTGCACCGCCCACATGTCCCGCAGGAACCCTCTCCCCCTCCACTCACTCCTTATCTGGCAAACTTGCCTGCTAAGTTGCTTTTTTTCCTTTTTTTTTCCTGCTGTGCCGGGAGATTTAGATTAGCTAGATAGCAGGAAATCATTTGATTTCTTGATTTCTAGTTAATCTTTAGATCTTCGGCTCTGCTTTTAAACAGAGCGGAACCTTGCTTAATTTAATTTAATTTAAATAATTGGACTTATATGCCACCCCTACTCCGAAAGGACTCAGGGCAGCTCACAGCTAAAACAACAAAAATAAATACATTAAAAACAAATTAAACAGTACAAGCCCAGGTACTTAGGACTGAAGCAGTGCAGACTCAGGTAGCCGATGGCAGAAACACAGATCTCTGAGTGAATCTGTGATTCTGTGAGCAACTCAATTTGCCTGCCTGCTTTGCCTGCTTTTGGGTAAAAGTTGCTCTTTTTTTATAAAAAAATCAATATTTACATAAATATTTATAATATTTACATACAAGCCATGCTCAGCCAGTCACATGACCACCAAGCCACACCCACAAATTAGGCCACAGCCACAGAACTGGCAGTTAAGAAATTTGAATCCCACCCTTGCCTCTCTCTCTCTCTCTCTCTCTCTCTCTCTCTCTCTCTCTCTCTCCTGTGTGTGTGTGAGACAGACAAAGACAGAGAGAGAGAGGGAGAGGGAGAAGGAGAGGGAGAGGGAGAGGGAGTGAGAGAGAGGTTAGATCAGATCTCTCTCTCTCTCTCTCTGTCTCTCTCTCTCTCACACACATACACACACACACCAAGGTCAGCAAGCCACCGTCAGTCAAAATTAGCATTAGTGGTTCCCAGGATTTAAAATTATGAGTTTGGTGGTCCCTGAGGTCCAAAAGGTCGGCAACCCCTGATATATTCTACCTTTAATATTTAGTATTTATATATATCATAAGTAAAACCTATTGGAAGAGCAAAGAGAACTCGGTAAGTTCTAACTATTTTATTCCATATAGCTGGTATGTTAAAAATCCACTGCAAACCACTTTCTACAGCAGGGGTCTTCAAACTTGACAGCTTTAAGACTTGTTGACTTCAACTCCCAGAATTCCTCCTCAGTCATGTTAGCTCAGGAATTCTGGGAGTTGAAGTCCACAAGTCTTAAACTTGCCAAGTTTGAAGATCCTTGTTCTACAGTATATGCATAATATAAGTATATTATCATTAATTCTGAAGCTACACTCTATGAACCAACTTAAATTGCCCGGGCTTTGCTGAGTCTGGATTTTAGAAATTACTACCTAAACAGCCACCATTTATACTAAAAATTTTCATATGTTTTCTAATATTTACCAGTGCATAATGTGACATTATGAAAGAATATGAATCTTTAACCTTAAATCATGTTTCTCAATACAAAGAATAGCTAATTATGTCATCACATCTTTGCTTTCACAACATAGACATTATCAAATTATTTTGAAGCTACAGTATACAAAAAAGCTATGAGCTTCCTACTCTTGCTTACTCCAAATTATAGGAAAGCCATGTCACTCTATGGGAATACAAAATTGGAAAAGAAGTCTGGTAGGACCTTTTCAACTAACAAATTAAAAGGCATAATCTTCTATGATCTACTGTTCATTTCATCAGATGTAACGAAGTAGCTACATTGAAATAGGATATAACTTTGAGATGGAGTAAGAGGATGGGCTCGATGTGTCTATTGATCTCACTGAGCCTTCTGAATGCCTGATTTATTCTATCACTTGAGCATCTCAAATGATGGATCAAAACATGTAGCTGAAGCCTAAAATCTGGCTATAAATGCTACATTTGGTAGTACATTGGATGAAAGCGTGTAGGATGCAAGGTGATGTGTAAGTTTTCTATATAACATGGTATTTATGTCTCCATAGTATAGTTTTACCATGACATCAAAGAAGTGGACTCATTCTGTAGATCAGCTGGTGATAAGGAAGAAGTTGAGGTCATGATAAAATGCATTGAAAATTCTTTTCCATGGCTCCAGATACTGAAAATCTCATAAACATATCTCCAATAAAGGAAGTAAATGTTACAAAATTATTTGATCAACTGTGATGGAAATTTTAAGTCCTTTTAGTAGTGTCTCAAATTTGGTGAATATTGGTGAATTAAGCGTGATTGTCAGTATTTATAGATGAATGCCAAATCATATTTGTCCAATAAATATAAATCTGGGAATGCAATTAACTGATACGATTAAAATGAGTTTCCATATTTTTGTTCTCTTTTTTAATGTGTCAGATTTGCTTAAATATTTTCAAAAATATTGGCTTTGAGATGCTTTTTCTTGTGGAAAAATGACAAAAGTGATGGAATTGCTAGGAACAAATTGTTTCAGTTATTATAGCTCACACAATTCTACCACTGACTAAATAAGCAATAGAACAAACATTCCTCACTAATTTAATAAATGAAAACCCATAGAAGAGAATTATTTGTAGTTCAGACTTGAAGTGTGGGGTTCTTGGTGCACTCTGAGTTTAGCTGTTGTTGTTTTTTTGCAGATGTTTCATTAACAAATTAGTAATGTACCAAGAACCCTAGAAATAAAAACCTCTCCAAAATATAATATAGTTTTATTTTATTTTATTTATTTATTTAATTTGTTTATTTATTTATTGCATTTATTTATTTATTGCATTTTTATTGCATTTATTTGCTGCTCATCTGATGGTTCAGGAATTACTTATCTAATTGCTGGAAACTATTCTGTCAGCAAATGCTCAAATGAAGCTTTTAAAATAGCTACAGAGAAGGAAAAATATAAATCAATCATAAAATGATCCAATGTCTTAACAAGCCACAAAGTTTAGAACTACAAGACAGTTCAGAACTATTTTTCTATTTGCAGCTGGTGATTTACAGATCTAAGCATTAAAAACATATTTTCACTGTTAAGGACAGTGAAATTGTAATTGCATTTGACAATGAAAAGGCAGGATTAATTTCACTTTAATCTTTAATTAAGGATGATTTCTTCTAATTCATTGCACAAACTCTCAAGTCAGTTGACTTTTGTTAGTCTACCTCCTGTCTTACATAAAATCTCTACACAGATTTTAGCTTCCAAGTGACTGTTCTACTTAGCACTATTTTAATTCCTGTATTAAAATATTCTCCTTCATAAACTGTATTACATTTCTATGTTCTCCTTTATAAACTGATAATTTATCCAGTTGTAGAGCTGATCATGTTTTAATGCATTTTGATACTTTACTCAATTATTCTCCTACGCTTTTATCTTAACTACTTGATGAGCAAATAATTTTTTCCTTGACTGTGAGATCTGAATATCAAATTAATCTAATCCAGGTAAGGAGACAAAAAGAGCCATTATGCGATGATTCATCATTGTATTATGTCACATTTAACCTGTTCAAAGAATACTGTATATACTTATATGTATTCACAGAATGATTTGAATGATTTTTTTGAAACTGTTAACATTAATATTTATATTTATACATATTCCAGAATACATAGGAAAAAATAAACGTGGTATTTAAATTTAAAAATAAGGAACTGGCACTCATTGAGAATTTTTTTTATCAAGGGCTACATCATTGCGATTTTTCTTTTAAAAGCTCTCACCTCAAACTTAAGGAGTTTTTTTTAAGTTGAAGTTTCAAAAATAGCAATATCACTGTAATTCTCTATCATAAAGGAAGTTGTACTGTTAGTAAAATATACAAAGCGTAGCCTCTCCTTGGGCCTTTTCTTCCTTGCCTCATTTGGTTGTTAAGATTCAACATTTATTTTGGTCTTCTTCCTCTAACTTTCACACTTTTGAAACAAGTCTGCTCTATATCTATAAGTAAGGGTTTTTTTGTATTCTAGTGTCCTAAAGGTGCTTTTTCAAGAGGCACCTGGACTTTCTGGTTCTTCTTCGAAGATGTTTCGCTTCTCATGTTTATGTTTATGTTTATTTGGATTTATATGCCGCCCCATCTCCGGGGGGGACTCGGGGCAGCTCACACAAGAATATACATACAAAAATAATTAAAATAGTAATCCAATCCAAATAACAAATTCAATTATACTAAAATACCCAATTAAAAGTCCCAATCACTCTCAATCCAGGCCGGCCTGTAAAAACAACCAGGTCTTTAGATCGCGGCGGAAGGAACGTAGGTCGGGAGCCAACTGCAGCCGGTTGCTTTTTCAGAGCTGAAGAAGCTTCTTGGATGAGAAGCAAAGCAGCTTTAAAGAAAAACCAGAAAGTCTATTTGCCTCTTGAAAAAGCACTTTTGGGACAACCATGACCTGGATAACTGAGAATCTCCTTAGACGTCTTATTCTAAATGGTTAAGAAAGCCAGAAACCATTAGCTATGAGAAGCAGCTGGGTGATCTTGGACCAGTCACTCTCTTTCAACCCAACCTATCTCACAGGGTTGTCTTTGTGTGGAAAATAGAAGGAAGAAGGTGTGTTACATATATCTGCCACCTTGAATTATTTGTAAAAATAATAAAGGTGGGATAGAAATAAAGAGACAAACAAATAAAAATTTCTTCCTAGTTACATAGGCCTTAAAGTGCCCATTCAAATATTGCCATTTTATTCATAATGTATGCATAGTGTATAATTGAAAATATCCTGGACCAATTGTTTTATAGTACAGTTATTAATTTTTAGTGTTCAAAGAACGTGGCTGATTTATTTATTTATTGACTGATTGATTGATTGATTGATTGATTGGACTTGTATGCCGCCCCATCTCCAAAGACTCGGGGCGGCTCACAACTAAAATCATACATCCAGAATAAATAATTAAAAAAGAATTAAACCAAAACAAGCCCAATATTTATCCATTATTAAAATTAATTTAACCCCGAGAAGGTCATCACAGCCCAGCTTGGTCAAATAACCAGGTCTTCAGGTCATGGCGGAAGGTGCGGAGGTCAGGGGCCAGACGGAGCCCCAGGGGTAGCTGGTTCCACAGGGCAGGAACCGCCACAGAGTAGGCTCATCCCCGGGGGACCGCCAGCCAACACTGGCTTGCCGACGGAACCCCAAGAAGTCCCTGCCTGTGTGGTCGTACAGGGCGGTTGGCACTTGATATCGGCAGGAGTTACTCCCTTAAATATTCTGGACCCATGTCGTATAGGACTTTGAATGTTAAAACTAGAACCTTGAATCTCACCGGCAAACAATGATTAACACAGATATTGCCTGTACTTGCCAATATATTTTCCAGATTTCTTTAAAAATCTTGTTTTGCATTTATCCTCATACAAATATCTTATTCTATCAGTTCAAGTAATTGCACTGATATTTCATTAATTCCTAGCCACTGCATTAAGAAAACCTTAACTGCTTCATTGTTTCTAATTTTCTTCATTTGTAGTTGTTGATTTAGTAACCAATAGGTTTTAATGATTTACCAAGAACACTAACTTAACTATATTAAGTTATATGCATTTTTATTTTATTTTCAACTTTTCAGTAGCTCCTCTAAACTCAGTGGGTAAGATAGACTGCATAACACATATGTGCAGATCTGAAGAACAGGGAACATTTCCAATCCAAATCTATTTTCAGATAAACACTAAAAGAATAACTGATTCAGCAAAACAACGAAGAGATCCATTTTGTATATAATAAAAACTAATAATATTTCTATTAGAAGAAACACTGGCAGGCTTCATGGCTCAAACATAACTGTATTTCACAAAGTTTTAAATCTACTTTATTTTTCCATTAGAATAGTTTTGATGTGATTAAACTTACTTTACAGAGTTAGAAAAAGACTGATTCTGAAATTACAGTCTCATTGTTGTTCTTTCTCAGTTTGTTTTATTCAAAGTTTGTTTTATTTATACAGGCCTGTTTTTGGCTTGCAGGGTGCTTCTGGATGCCAGGGAGGCCGAAAATGGGACTTACAGAGGGTTTGGACGGCCAAAAACAGGCCCGTATTCACTCTATAAGACACACAGACATTTCCATCCACTTTTGGGGGGGAGTGCATCTTATAGTCCAAAAAATACAGTAATCCTTACTAGTTTAATTTAAAAGCTCATATCAATTCCTGGTTAATTTTAATTATACTTCGTTATTTGAGTTTTCAATTTACCCTCATTTCAAAATACTGCATTAAAGACACAGAATGATTAATGGAAGCTAATGAAAATCAATTGGCTAATTCAAATCATTTTAAACAATGCCCCCAAATGTTTCTTGAATTACAAAAAAAATATTACGCAGGGTAAATATCCATAATTAAAATCAATTATATGGGATAGAACAAAGTCCTACAGTTGACAGAATGTTTATATATGAGAAATTTGCAGAGTCAAATCTTTATCTGGCTATGAAGTTCAGTAGGTGAGCTTGGAATTTTTTAGTTATTCTTCCTGACATGTGCTCTCCAACTGGATTAAAGAATTGTAAAGAATTCTCTCCATTGAATTCTACTGGTTAAAGAAATCTCCAATGAGTAATCAGCTACCAGTAACTTATAATTAAGCATTTCATTAAGCCTTCACAGAGTTCCACATGGAACAACAATTCTGCTAAGCTGGTGTCAAAACAGCCATTCTCAGAAGAGGTGGCTTCCTCCTATGACAAAATGAGGAGCAATGCCTCTTCTAATGGCATCTGTCACCCACATTTTTTTTAAAAAGGTATTAAAAATCATGAATGTTTTTCTTTTAAAATCTACTGCTTAATAACAAATGCTTGCTCTACCAAACTATTAAAAGTGAGTAAATACTGCAGAGAACTAGATACAAATAATGTCTTATAAACTTTATATTAATCAGAAATACATGTTAAAGATTTACGGTTATCTATTAAAAGCCTGAAAGTATACTAAAATCAAACTGCTACTGCCAAAGATACCTATTAAAACTTAGAATTCAGGAAACACTTTACTTCTTACTTATTTTAATACAGTGACTCAATCCATTCAATATTTTCCTAAGAAAATCAAAATTTTGCAGTGCAAATTGTTTTCAGTGCACCAACCTCATTTATTGAAAAGTTGTGATAAGACATACCTTGTAATGTCAAAAGGAAAGCAGAATTTAGGTATACTCTGGAGGATTGCCTGTAAAAGCAAAAAGAAAAACAAAAAATGTTATATGTATTTAACAATTACCTGAATATGCCTGTAACCTTTTTCTCAGAAAAAAATCAAACAATATTTGATAGGAAGAGGAAACTGCTGCATGTTTCTGGATCAAAATAATTGATTATTAAAAAGGAATTAAGTTTGTGCTTTGGCAGATTGCAAAGACAATACCATAGAAACCCCAGGAGGGAAAGGCCTGGCCTGAAGGGTATTAACACCCTTCACATCCCTGCTGGGATTCCCTTCAACAAGGCCATATGGATTTTACAAGAAGCACCGTACCATATGGGTAGGCCACGTCTGCTGCTACTTGTACTACAGACTAGCCATAGGGACTTCTGACAGATCCTGGCTCAAAAATACAAATGTTGTTTCAATTAAAATGCAAACAGAGGAAAGGGAACTAAGTTGACAGCATATGCATTTTATGAGCAAATGTTTTTAAAAGCTGGAACTTTTCATTTGTTATGTGCAGAAAATTGGACAGAGTTAACCCTTTAGGATAGCAGCAAGGTTCAAAATTACCTGCCAATTAAAAAGAAAAGAAAAAGAATATACCTGTAATTTTATAGAAATAATACACCTATTTCTTCCTGTTGGGTTTGACATGCTACTCAGTGACACTTCTCTAATTACACGAACGGCATATACTGGTTTGAAAATTTATTATAAAGTGAAGAAAAACAGTAGAATAAAAGAAGCAGTTATAACTATCAAGAGTTCAATGCCACTATGACAAAACAAGAAATAGGATTGGCGCCATTCCCTTATTTTCAGCTATATGGTACCAATATTCACACAAAATTGAACTGGTTTTTTTTGTGACATTAAGGTACAATGCACTGAAAAGATTAATGTTATAATGAAGAAAGGTTTCTGCTTGAACATGTACAATCTAAGCTCTAACAGAGGACTGACAGGATTTTGTATCGGACATGGCAGTTATGCTATCTGCATTTTCACACAGACAGAAGACAGCTAGGTAAGTAAATTTACTGCAATAATTAGGAAGCCATATACATGAAGATATCGTCCATTTAACAGCACTCTAGCATCCTGTCCTCCATGTAAAAGTTATTTGCCAGGTTTAAATGCTGGACCCTTTCCTTCCACCTTTCAAATCAATGGCTGTTAGCTGCTCCTTTCCTGCCCTCAAATTTCCTGCCAACTATTTTGTCTTGTTAATAAAATGGCTTCCTCAAGCAGGACTATCAGAGTAGTGGCGGGATTAAAAAATGTTTACTACTGGTTCTGTGGGCGTGACTTGGTGGGTGTGGCAGGGGAAAGATACTGTAAAACCTCCATTTCCGGGGGAAAATGCTGTAAAATCTCCCTTCCCTCCCCACTCCAGGGGAAGGATATTGCAAAATCTCCATTCCCTTCCCACTCCTGGGGGAAGGCTACTGCAAAATCACTGTTCCATCCCCACTCCTGGGGGAAGGTTACTCAAAAATCCCATTCCCTCCCCACCCCACTAACCTGCTTTCCAGCTCCCTTCTCTTGTGCAGGGCAACAAAAGAAGACCCAGCCGATTAGCTGGGACTCAGGAGGCGGAGAATAGATGGGGGCGGGGCCAGTCAGAGATGGTATTTGCCGGTCTCCGAACTACTCAAAATTTCCGCTACTGGTTCTCCAGAACTGGTCAGAACCTGCTGAATACCACCTCTGAATCAGAGATTCCACCTTGCCTGCTTCAACCCTTACAAGAAGGAAAAAAATTGAAAAGATCACTTGGGGGGAAAACATACAAGAAAAGAAGAATGCCTGCATTTTCTTTCAGTTACTAATATAAAATTAGTATTTCACTAGGGGAGTGGGTAGGAGAAATTTGGAGGAAATTGGCTAGTTACATTAGAGAAACACAGATTCAGGTAGTGTGGCATAAATGTTTCATAAATCATTGTTTTCTTACTGGATGCGCCTTAATTACAGACCCTACTTAAGAATTTTCTAACTTCAATGAAAGAAAGGATAGTAGGAGAACTTGGAAATATGCATCCCATGCTTTATGAGAACTAATATAGCTGGGGGAAAAATCTCTCCTACAAGCATATGTTTTATGCCCTCAGTTCTTAGGATCTGATTAACAACATCAGGCAAAATCTACATTTCTCATTATTGGATTTCAGATATATTAAATTAATTGCCATAATCTGTTATCCCTTGGAAAATTTAACTTCCACTAATGTTCTGTGGCTATAATTTCATATTACATTTGTGTGAGCAAATTCTTTCATATGTTTGCCTAATCTTCGAACATAGATTTCAGGCTCTAAATCAGACGCAAAATCTGTACTGATACAAATGCAGTGTAAGGTCAAAGTGAAAGCCAAAAGAAATTGGTAAAATCACTGTAGAGAGAAAAGGAATGGAAGAAAGTGCATGCTCAAAAGCTAGTGACTGTTTTATTAGGTCCTAGTCTCAGCAAGGCAATGCTATAATTTTATTTGGACCTTCCAATATATTATATTTTCAAGAAAGATTGTCTCTCCATTTTATGAAGCATCACTAAAATCAGATTGTCACAATTTACTTAGAGATAGCAAATTAATGCTAGCCTCATAAAAAAGAGGAAAAGTAATAAACATAATATTTAAATGCTACTCAACTTATTAAGCTTATTATAATAGAGAATGCCGTGTTTCCTCCCCCCCTTCTTCTTCACAGTAATAAATACAAGTTTGTCTTTACCAAACGACCACAAACTATATTTCTTCGCAATATTGATTAGTAAGCACATAAGATTCTATCTCTAAAGAACTGTATTTGCAGACATTTGTAACATCCCTGTATATTTTCTGGTCTTCCATAAAATGAGAACGTTCAGAAAAGAGGAAAAACAGATATTATTGTATTTCACTGTAACAGATATATCAGCCCTTGCTGCAACGTTGTAAGGGGCAAACTATCTCAATACTTTTCTTTCCATCCCTCCCCCATCTGTGTGTGTGTGTGTGTGTGTGTGTGTGCACAAACACACACACACACAGACACTTCTGCAAAATATGGCCTCAACTCGCTTCCCAACTGGCAGGATCATCCCTCAGGGGACAAGTCTTTAAACCTCCGCACTCTTTAAAATTCAGCCAGCCAGCAAGTCTATACACTGGTGTATAAAAAGTATAGGAGGAAAAAAAATCCCCATAGCTTATGTCAATGACAAAGCAACTCAGCAGTTGACTGTTTCTCCCCTGACAGTATAAGCTAGATCAATAGATGGAAGGATACCTAGGCTTGTAAAGATCAATTCTCTGCTTTAATTACAGGTGTTATTCAGATTTTACAATAAAGGAAATTAAAACGTTGTGCAGAATGTTTCTTAGGATTTAATATGCAATCAGCTGAAAAACTAAATTAAGGAATATTTGTAGAAAGTATACCCATTTTAAAGTTGACTGTATAACACTGAAATACCCTTTATGACAGATAGTATTTCTATAGAAGACAAAAAGCCATTAAACATATACTTAAGTCATGCCTTGGCTAGTAGTCAGATCAATTTGACATTCTGGTAAAGAATTTCTGTAACTAGTGCTGTAAAGAGATACTGAATTTTTTTTTTCCTGGTAATGGTATCAGTATAAAAAAGGTGTCTAGGGGTTAATATACCAGGATTACATCATGGTCATTCAGGATGTCCTGAGAACATGGGTGCAATTCAGGTAGATTAGAGAAACAAAAGTGTTTTTGTAACCTTCTTGCAACCCCCCAAAAAATTAAACTACACTTAAAGACCAAAACTGTCAGATAAACCAGTCAATGATTTTGCTTATTAGAAGTAGCTTTAAAATTTCACAATTAAAGTGATTACTAAGAAACAAATAGGGAATGTTTCTATGCTGTAAAGAAAAATATATTTTTCTGAATTTGTTTTGAGAAGTTTTAAATTCTGAAACCCAAAAATGAAAACAGCATACCTTTGCTGAAGGAACAGCAAAAGCTTCTCTACCTAACACTTTCTAATATACAGGTAGTCCTTGACTTACAACTGTTAACCATTTATCAACCTTTCAAAGATACAGTGGAACTGAAAAAAGTGACTTATGACTGATCCTCACATTTAGAACCACCATTTAGAACCACCTCAACATCTCCATGGTCATATGATCAAAATGTGGATGTTTAGCAACCAGCACATATTTACAATTGCAGTATTCTGAGGTCATGCAATCACCATCTGTGATCTTCCCAGCTGACCTCGAACAAGCAAAGTCAATGGGGGAAGCTTGATTCCCTTAACTGCAGTGATTCACTTAACAATCATAGCAAAAACGATCGTAAAATCAAGTGTGACTCATTAAACCACCACTTTGCTTAGCCACAAAAAGTCTGGTCTCAATTATTATCGTAAGTCGAGGACTACCTGTATAGTAAGAATAAGAAGAGTCATTGGTTTTTACCTGATACGACCTTTCTCTTTGGGTGGAGATAGCATTCAGGATTGGGTTATCAGTCACTGCTTGATGATTGGACTGAGTCTGTCAGATCTTTGATGACACTCCCCCTGCTACTAAGGGGGCCCCAGAAATTGGAGAAGGAATAGTGACAAATTGACGTGTGCTCCTGTAACAATAACATGCTCCATTAGATTCGGAATGGACCAAAACAAGGTGGGACTGAATGCTATCTCCATCCAAAGAGAAAGGTCATATCAGGTAAGAACCAACGACCCTTCTCCATTGTGGTAGAGATAGCATTCAGGATTGGGACATACCAAAGCTGGCTGTCCTATGCATGGGCCTAGTGCAGTCCGAATCCCCTAGACAGGGTGGACCTTTAGCAGAACTCTCTGTCCAAAAGCTGCCTCCGCAGATGCAAAGGAGTCCAGCTTATAGTGTCTGATAAACAGAGAAGGTGAGGCCCAGGTTGCCGCCCTGCAAACCCCTTCCAGAGAGGCCTGAGTGGCTCACACTGCTGATGTGGCTGCAATTCTCATTGAATGGGCAATTATTCTTCGAGGAACAGCAAGTCCTTGGGCTTGGTAGGCCTTGGATATGCACAGTCTTATCCATCTCCCCACAGTTGTTGGAGTAACCTTATACCCCATTGTAGAAGGTTGGAAAGAAATAAAAAGGTGATTCAGACCTCCTGAAGGGAGATGTCCTCTTAACATAAATACGCAGGGTCCTTCAAACGTCCAGAGTGTGCCATCGTTGTTGCTGTTTTATGTACAGAATGCAGACAAAAATCAGGCAAGATTGGTTCCTGGGCCCTGTGGAACCACGAGTTCACCTTTGGCACGAACGAAGGGTCTAGTCTTAACACAACTCAGTTGGTGTGAAACACACAAAGGTCCTTCCTGACAGATAAGGCTGCCAAGTCCGAAATCTTTCTGGCAGAGGTGATTGCCACTAGGAAGACCACCTTACATGATAAAAACTGCAAGGAATTAGATCTCAGTGGTTCAAATGTGGCCTCAGTCAGTGACAGCAGTACTTTAGAGAGGTCCCATGTCGGATACCGATTAACCACTGGAGGCCTCAGGTTTGTAGTCCCCTTCAGAAACCTGCGGACAGTGAGGTGTCTAGATGATTCTACTCCCCCCAAGGAGAGAACAGAAGACAAGGCTGCAACCTGCCTCCGCAACGTGTTGGGAGAAAGTCCCTTGTCTAGGCCATTTTGGAGGAAGTTCAGCATCTGGGCGATCCAGGCCCCAGTAGGGTCCCTGTCAGATCTAGAGCAACAATCGCAGAAAGCCTTCCAACTTGCATCGTAGATGCAATTAGTGGAGGGTCTCCTAGAGGCTTGGATGGTTCTTATCACCTTGGAGTAATAGCGGTCCAGGATCAGAAATCCCCGCTCAATCTCCAATTGAAGCCACTGGGGCTCTGGATATAAGACTGGTCCCTGGCTGAGAGACACTCTGTCCTCCGGTATCCTCCAAGGGCAGGACACAGATAGGTTTACTAAATCCACAAACCATGGCCTTCTGGGCCAATGAGGGGCTATAATAATGAGTTTGGCTCTTTCCCCCAACATTTTCTGAATCACCCTCGTAATCAGGGCCAGAGGGGGGAAGGCATACAGAAGTTCCCTGGGCCAAGGACTGCGTAAGGTGTTCGTTCCCTCCGCCCCCGGAACCGCAAACCTGGAGTAGAATCTAGGGAGTTGTATGTTGTCCTGGGAGGCGAAGAGATCCACAGCTGGCACTCTGAAGCACTCCAACAGCTCCTGAAACAAAGCGGGGTGCAAACGCCACTCTGCATGGTCTATGGTGGCTCTGCTAAGCCAGTCAGCCTCAACATTGGCCACACCTGCAATGTGCTCAGCTCTGAGCAATACCTGGTGTCTCTCTGCCCATAAGCAGAGTTGTTCTGCCTCCAGCATCAGTGGCCATGAGTGTGTTCCCCCTTGGCGGTTAATATGCACCTTGGTTGACACATTATCAGTCAAAGTTCAAATAATTAAATATAAATAAATAAATAAATAAAACTGAAGGGCCTTGGTGGCTCAGGCTGTTAAATGCCTGCATTTAAGTTCCAGCTGCCTACAATTACTGTAGGCTCGAATCCCACCAGGCTCAAGGTTGACTCAGCCTTCCATCCTCTCGGGGTAGGTAAATTGAGGACCCAAGATTGTTGGGGGCAATAAGCTGACTTTGTAAACATGCCGCTTAGTAATAAGCAGGCATATACAATGGAATGAAGGCTATTGCTGAGCACACTGGGTTGTGCTCCAAAAATTGTAAGCCGCCCTGAGTCTTCAGAGAAGGGCGGCATATAAATGTAATTTTAAAAAAAAACCAGGATGTCCTTATCTGAGACTGCGTCTTCTAATTGCCTTAAGGCCAGATGGACTGCCTGAAGCTCTAGCCAGTTAATATTATGGCTCAAATCCGCCTGGGACCATTGTCCCTGGACCACCCTGGATTGTATATGGGCTCCCCAGCCATAAAGGCTGGCATCTGTGGTCAGTACCAACCTACCAGGGTCCTTGAATAAGAGCTCCAGGGAGAGGGCCTCAGATGACCACCATTGCAAGGATCTAACAACCTGCAGAGATAATCTGACTTGTGAATGGGAGCAACTCCTGCCTTCTGATAAGGGAGAAGAAACAATTGGAGTACCCTGGCATGCAATCTACCGCAGGGCACTATATTAATGCATGATATCACTTTGTCCAGGAGCTTAAAGAGTGTAGCCAGGGATGCCCTGTGTTTAGAGTTTACTTGCCCAATTAACTCCCTGATACTCTCCTGACATTCCTGGGACAAGGACACCTTGCAGGAAGTGGTATCTATTACAGCTCCCAGGTGGAGCAGACTATTGGTGTGAGTGAATGGTTCTTGGCCTCGTTGACAGAGAAGCCATGCTCCTGGAGCACCTGGATGGTGATTTCCAAATTCTCTACTGCCCGAGATGGGGAGGATAACTGGACCAAGGTAAGACTGGACTCTGACTGGGATGGCCCTAAGGTGGGATGCCAGAGCTGCCAATAGCTTTGTAAATGTTCTGGGACTGATGAAAGCCCAAAGGGTAAGGCCCTGCATTGATAATGCCTCTCATTATAGCAGAACCTGAGGAATTGTCTATGGGCTGGAAGAATGGACACATGAAGATAGGCCTCAGTTAAATCTATGAAGATAAGGAAAAAGGCATTGGTACTTGCTTGATACACCTGTTCTCTGTGAGCTGCGATGAGCATCCAGCAGTGGGAGGTGCTTAAGCTTAGATTGGATAAGCTGGGCTTGATTTTAGGATGCTCCTCCCTCTACTCCTTCTTAGCGTCCCCAGTTTTTGCAAAGACAAAGAGAAACTTCACCCTTTTTTTTTTTGTAGTCATTGGCTGGACCAGGAACCTACCAGATGGAAATTGGGTGAGTCCGGATGCTCATCGCAGCACAGAGAAGTACCAACGCCCTTTCTCCAATGAGCTGCTCCGAGCATCCAGCAGTGGGACATACAAAAGCTTGGCTTGTCCTACAGGAGGGTCTCCGTCTGTCTTGGAGTCCCCTCATGGTCCCTATGGACCCTTTGTAAGACTCTCCTACCGAAGGAAGCCTCAGCAGAGGCAAATACATCAATTTTGTAGTGTTTAATGAAGGGCGATGGTGAAGCCCATGTTGCCGCACAACATATTTCTGTTATTGGTGCTTGTGTGGCCCAGGCTGCTGAAGATGCGGCAGTCCTAATGGAATACGCTGTTATGCCTCTGGGCACTGGTAATAATTGAGTCTCGTATGCCTTAGCTATTGTGGCTTTCAACCACCTGCCTATATTAGAAGGTGATACCTTGTGACCCTGAGTGGTTGGCTGAAAGGAAACGAAGAGTGCCTCAGTCTTTCTAAAGGGAGCCGTGTGGTGTATGTACTTACGGAGAACTTTCCTAACATTTAGTTGATGCCATTGATGTTCTAACCTGTGACAGTCTCGGACAAAAGTTTGGAAGGACTAGTGCTTGTGCCCTGTGAAAGCCGAATTAATTTTTGGAATGAACGTCAGGTCCGGCGAAGAACCACTCGTCAGAATGAAAAATGCAGAGGTCTTGTTGGACTGATAAGGCTGATATCTCAGATATACGATGTGCTGATGTTATCGCTACCAAGAAAACCACCTTGTAAGTGAGAAAGTGGAGACTCGTGGTCGTCAGTGGTTCGAAAGGAGCCTTGTTAAGGTCCTAGGTCGGATAGCGGTGCACCACAGGAGGATATAAATTTGTTGTGCCACAAAGAAAACTTTGTATGCGTGGGTGATGTGATATAGATCTTAGACCCTTCCAGGTGACTACTGAAGTCAGAGCCACTACCTGTTGTCTCAAGGTGTTTGGTGAGAGGCCCATGTCAAGGCCCCCTTGAAGGAAGTCCAATAGTTGTGTACCTGACAGAGAGAAGGAATCAATATTGGATTTTATGCACCATTTATAAAAAATGTGCCATGTGGCATTGTATCTGCAATTTGTTGAGGGGCATTTGGCCGCTTGAATCGTTTCGATAACTCTGTATGAGAGATTTTCACTCCTCAGATGTCTCTGCTCAACCTCCATACAGCTAGGTGGAGCCACTGAGGTCCGCGAACCATGGCCTCATGAGCCAGTATGGTGCCACCAACAGCATTTCTGCTTTTTAGTTCAAGTTTTTGGATCACCCTGGGAATCACTGGGAGAGGGGGAATGTTATTGCTACCGTTTTTTGTTTTATTCAGGAGAAGCAAACAGATCTATGACTGGTTGCCCAAATTTCTGTACTGCGTCCTGAAACAAATCTGGGTGCAGGAGCCACTCTGATTGATCGACTGTGGCCCTGCTCAACCAGTCCGCTTGTGTGTTTGCCAAGCCACAGGTGTGTTCTGCTCTTATGGAGACCAAGTTCTTTTCTGCCCAAAGGCACAGTCTCTCTGCTGCTCACATTAGTTGCCTCGAGTGAGTACCCCCCTGCCTGTTTATATGGGCTTTTGTCATTATGTTGTCGGTAAGTATAAGGATGTCCTGTTCCTGAATATGAGGAAGGAAACTCCGATGCGCCAGGTGAACCGCTTTGAGTTCCAGCCAGTTTATGCTGAGTGCTCGTTCTGTTGCCGACCAACCCCCCTGAACCATGAGAGACTGGAAGTGAGCTCCCCATCCAAATAGGCTGTCATCCGTAGTGATGGTAAGTCTGTGGGATTCTTTGAAGGGGCAACCCTTGTTGATGGTCAGAACAGTCCACCATTACAGAGATATCAGAACTTTTGGTGGCACTATGACACGGACCCTGGAGCTGCCACTTCCTGCCCGTTGGTACAGTAGTAGGTACCATTGGAGGGTTCTGGCATGGAACCGGGCCCAAGGGATGATAGAAATACAAGATATCATTTTCCCCAATAAGGTAGATAAACTTGCTATTGGAACACGCTTAAGGGTTCTAATTTCTTGAGCCAGCTTCCTAATACTCTCCTGCCTTTCTGGGGATAAGAAAACTTTTCCCTCAACTGTATTAATAATCGTGTCCAAATGAGTCAGGCAAATTGATGGATATAGATGACTCTTTGGCCAGTTACTAGAGAACCCATGATGTTGGAGTGTCATTAAAGTGATTTGGGTGTCTAATTTGGCCTGTTCATATGAAGATGATAATAACAAGATGTCATCTAAGAAACACTGCAGTCTACCAGGAGTTCCCCTGAGATGGGCGGCCAGAGTTCCCAGAACCTTCATAAAGGTCCTTGGGGCAGATGATAGCCCAAAGGTCAGGGCAACGTATTCAAAATGTTGATTATTATAACAAAATCTAAGAAATTTGCTATGTGAGGGTCTAATTGGAATGTGGAGATAGGCCTCTGTTAAATAAATGGAGGTTAGAAAGTCGCCCTTTCTTATGCTCAGAAGGATGGATTGCAGTTATACTCATTTTAAACCTCCTATAAACTAGGGAACAATTAAGTCGTTTTAAATCTAAAATTGCCCTCCAATCCCCTGAACTCTTTGGGACTAGAAGATAGCAAATAAAAGCCTTGCCCTTGCTGATCTGGAGCCACAGTTCAGATTGCCTGGATCTCCAATAAACGATTAATAGCAATTTCCATCAGGCTCCTTTTAACAGGATCTCTGGAGAGACAGCATGTCATGAATTCTAGAGCCAAGCCGAATCTTATGGTATCTCTAACCCAGGAATCAGTAGTAGAGGAATCCCATCTGTCTGCGAAAAGCCTTAGCCTTCCACCAATAGGGGCACAGTCCTTAGACCTATTTGTACATCAGAAACCTCTGTTTCCTGTCCCTCTAAAGGTTCTTTTGGTTTGCCCTCCCCTTCGGTGTCTATCTCCAAGATCGGATCTACCTCACTGTTGGTTATTATTGAATCCAGACGCTCTCTGGAACCTTGGAGATAATTGTCCCAGGTAGAAGGGACGAAGGAACCCCTCCGAAAGGGCTGGGAAGGTCTATTTTCTGATCTACAAAAAAGAGAGGGGAGGATCTTTTTCTTTTCTTTTTTTTAATAAAAATTTTCTTTATTAAACAAGTCAACAAAACACAAAGACACACAACTTACAATAAAAAATGTTGAATGTGGTACAGCGTCCCTAACATCCATCACTGTCATTACATTGCTAAATCCAATAATAATATTACCTAATTTTCATCTATACGCTTTAAATACACATATAATCATTCCTTATTCTCCTTGACCTTCCTCATCTCTAGCCAACCATAAAATTTCTCCCATGTTTTATAATAATCCAAATCTTCCTTATTTTTTAGTTCTGCTGTTAGTTTATCCATTTCTGCGCACATTATGATTTTCTTCAAAATTTCCAATTCATTAGGGGTGTCTTTATTTTTCCAATTCTGTGCATACGCCAACCTTGCTGCAGTAATTACATGAATTACTAAATACAAGATTTCTTTAGCAAATTTCTGAATGTTAATTTCTAGCAGAAAGAACTCAGGCCTATATTGTATTTTAACTCCACAAATTACTTCTACCCAGTTGTGTAGATTTTGCCAATATTTTTGGGCCTGTTTACAACTCTACCATAGATAATAGTAGGTTCCTATTTCTTTATTACATTTCCAACATATAGGAGAAAGTTTCAGATTCATTTTTCCCAATCTTGATGGTGGTATGTGCCACCTATAAAATAATTTATACGAATTTTCTTTGAAGGGTATTGCTAGGGTCATTTTTTTATTTCTATTCCATAGTTTCTGCCAATCATCTAAATTAATGCTGTAGCTGAAATTTTTCATCCATACCACCATTGTTTCTTTTACCTTTTCTTCTTCCAATTTAAATTTCAATAAGACTTGATATATTTTTTTAATCATTTTCTGCTCAGGTCCTAATAAAATTTCATCTAGTTTTGATCTAGTTCTGCTTTGCTCATTCTTTCTTATCTTTTAAATATTTTGATTGGAGTTGCAAATAGGCCCACCATTCCACCTCAATTCCTTGGTTGTTCAATTCTTGTCTCGTTTGTAGTTCTCCTTTTTCATTTAATATCTCTTCATAAGTAATGATTTTTCTTTGGTGCAAGAGGTGTGGATGCATCAATGCTTCCAAAGTTGATAACCTGATAGGAGTTTCTATATACATTTTTCTTTTTATCTTGTTCCAAGTATTTAATAGAGTAGTCGCACTTTATGTCTATACACATTATTATAACCTTTGGTTTTCTTCTGCCAGAGGAGGGCATGCCAACTCGACTGTAAGTTGTTAACCTTCTAGTATCAAAGTTCTTTTATTTCTATGGTTAATCCAAGCTTTCACCCAAGTGAGTATTGCGGCTCTGTAGTATAACTGCCAGTCGGGTAGGCCAAATCCTCCTCTTATAGTAGCATCTTGCAGCAATTTTAGCTTGATTCTTGGTTTTTTGATCTGCCACATGAAATTTGTTGTAATTCTATTCAAATTATTAAAAAACTTTTTTTCTAATTTTATAGGGGCATTTTGAAAAAGAAATAATAATTTGGGGAGGACATTCATCTTAATTACTGCTATCCTTCCCATAAAAGATAGACCTAATTTATCCCATTTTCCAAATCTTTAGTTATTCGCTTTATTAATGGGTCATAATTGTCTCTTCAGTGTTGTATATTTTGCCGAAATAGTAATTCCCAAGTATTTGACCTTTTCTACAATTTGGATGCCCATTCTCATTGCTAATGATTTTTCCTGTTTGTTTGTCATATTTTTGGTAATAATTTTTGTTTTATCCTTATTAATCTTTAGCCCCATGACTTCTCCAAATTCTTCTAAATTACTTAATAATTTTGGTCCTGAAATTAGTGGCTCCTCTAATATGAAAAGTAAATCAACCGCGAAGGCCTGTAATTTAAATTCTTCATTTATTTCTAAACCTTTAATTTCTGTTTCATTTCTGATTATTCTTGCTAAAACCTTCAATGACATAATAAAAAGAAGTGGCGATAATAGGCATCCCTGCCTGGTTCCTTTTTGAATTTGAAATTTATCTGTTAACCCCCCATTAACCAAAATTCTGGCTTCTTGTTTTTCATATACTGCCAAAATTACATGTAAGAATTTTTGTCCTAAATCCATATCTCTAATTTGCTGCAAGATGAACTGCCATTTAACATTATCAAATGCCTTTTTGGCATCTAGAAACATTAATGCCACTTGGTCACCGCTATGGTCCTCTTAATATTCTATAGTGTCCAGAATAGTCCTAATATTATTTTTAAGTTGCCTAAAGGGGAGAAATCCATTTTGATGTGAAGAGATAAATTCATTTAACAGTTTTTTGAGTCTTTCTGCGATAATTGAGATAAAAATTTTATAATCAACATTAAGTAGGGATATCGGTCTATAGTTTCCAGGGTCCATGATATCATATCCATCTTTGGGTATAATTGTTATCCTCGCTTCCTTCCAGGATTTAGGAATTTTGGCTTCTTCTAGCACTTCATTAAATATTTTAAGCATTTTGCTACTTAGGGTATCCTGTTGTAATTTATAAATTTCCACTGGAAGACCATCTGGGCCCGGGGCTTTATCATTTTTCTGCTTGTTTATTGCCCAGTGGATTTCTTCTATGGTTATTTCCCAATTCAGGGTATTTTGGTCTTCTTCTGAAATTCTTATAAGTCCTGCTTTCTTTAAATATCTTTAAATATCCCCACAAAATAATTGGGATACGGCTAAAGCAATGATAAGAGGAATAGCAATAAAATATATGGCAGGAAAAAATAAAGAGAAAAAAATACAAAGAAAAATAATTGATCAGAAATATAAAGACTTAGAGAAGAAGTTACAAGATTCACCATAGGAAAGACAACTTAAGTTACAAATGGAACTATTAAAACATAAAATAAACTTAATAGAGAAAGAAGAGTTAGCCCACCAATTAAAAATGATCAAACAATATCAATTTGAGAATGCGAATAAACCAGGACGATGGTTAGCGTATAGACTGAAAAAACAAAAAGAGGTGGATTACTAAACTAAGAAATGATCAGGGAGAGATCTGTTACCAAGAGGAAGAAAAAAGAGTGATGCTCCAAAAATATTATGAGAGACTCTACAAAGAGAAGGAATACATATCAGGGAGGATCTTTTTCTTGCTTCTTGTCTCTATCAGAAGCAGGTCCAGGGCAGCGCCAAACAATTTATCTCCCAATATTGGGGAGGAAGCAAGCTTCCATTTGTGTTTGATATCTGCTTGCCAATGTCTGAGCCATAACAATCGACGAGCTGTAACCTGAGATGCCATGGCTCGAGCAGAGAATTTGACAGAATTGAATGTAGCATCTGCAGAGAACTCTGCGGCCGCTATTAGCTTGGCAATGTCCTTGTGTGCCTGATATTGGAATTTGGGGTGATCTCCCTCAGATGCTGGAGACATCTGAGAGACGATCTAGTGAAAAAAGATGCGGCTGTTGCTGCTCTTATGGCCCATGCATCTGGTTGATGTGCCCTACGTAGAGAAAACTCGGCCCTTTTATCTTCTGGCTTGATAGCCTCCTCTGCTTCAGTTGGAATTACGGAAGAGGATGTCAATGCCACCACTGGATCATCTACCACTGTGGTATTGAGAAATTTAGAGAAATCAGAAGCCAAATTTAAAAAATTTCTATCATATCCTGTAGGAGCGGAATACACCACTGAATAGGCCCATTGTTTCTGGAGGTCCGAGAACACCTGCGGAACAGGTATGACTTCCTCTTCCATTGTTGGTTGGGAGACGATCAAATTGTCTGACTCCCCTTGTAGTACAGATCGTTGGGCTGAAGGGGATGGAATATCAAGGTGGGCAGTAGTTTTTGCCTTGAACAACAGAGATCTGAAAGGTTGAGGATGGAACAGACCCGTAAAGGTTGGTTGGGCTGACTTAATGCCTTCCTCGTGACATGCCCACTTTTTGAGGGATCCGCCTCTGACAGGTTTTGGTCACTGTCATGAATAGACCCTTTCTCAACCTGTTCCATCTGGTCCTCTAGTTCTTCCTCATCCTGTACATCATGTGAATGTGTATTTTGGATTATATAATACTCCTCTGAAGGAGGTACCTGCTAGTAATGAAGGTCCTTGCATAGTGGCTGGATCGAGTGAGAATCGAAGTCAGACGGTGGAGGCTGCCTAGCCATCAATGTCTGCTGTACCCCGGCTGTGATGCCCCATCTAATCGCCATCTCCATCCAGGCCTTCATTTTGTCAGGGATATCCTCTGGGAGGAGGTCATTCTGGCGTAGTCCCACAGCTATCGGGGTAAAAGTTGCCTCTGGGACCCGTCTGGCAGGTAGCGATGCTGAAGGCCTGGGTTGAACCAGTCCATCTGAGGCCCTCCTGGATGGCATTGAGAGATCCAGGGGTGCTGGCAAGGTGTCTGGAACTGGGACTGGCCTGGCTGGAGAAGAGAACTGAGACTTCTGTTCAGCCTCCCTCATGCATATTTTAAGGGCCTTGGTGGCTCAGGCTGTTAAATGCCTGCTCTTAAGATCCAGCTGCCTACAATTACTGTAGGCTCGAATCCCACCAGGCTCAAGGTGGACTCAGCCTTCCATCCTCTCGGGGTAGGTAAATTGAGGACCCAAGATTGTTGGGGGCAATAAGCTGACTTTGTAAAAATGCTGCTTAGTAATAAGCAGGCATATACAATGGAATGAAGGCTATTGCTGAGCACACTGGGTTGTATCCCAAAAAATTGTAAGCCGCCCTGAGTCTTCGGAGAAGGGCGGCATATAAATGTAATTTTAAAAAAATGCTTATCTAGCACTTTTTGGCGTCCGTTGGCATCCTTTTCTGCAGCCTTAGAGGTCTCTCTAGGATGTTTTGATTTACTTTGTGATCGAGATGATGGCTTGGATTGCCCTCTGGGGTTACTTTTGCTTGTCATTGCAATTCCTGACCTAGAGCCCACAAGGCAAGATATATATCCCTACCAAGTTCCTTTTTGGGCTTGTGAATTTGGTTTAATTCTTTTTTAATTATTTATTGTTGTTGTTTTTAGTTGTGCACCGCCCCGAGTCTTCGGAGATGGGGCGGCATACAAGTCCAAATAATAAATAATAAATAAATAAATAAATAAATATATGTGTGTGTGTGTGTGTGTGTGTGTGAGAGAGAGAGATTATGGACCGTTGGCTAGTCCAGGGGCCTGCTCCAATCAGAGGCAGGGAACCCTCTTGATATTTGTTCCCCCCTTTTTGTAAATTCAAATTATTATGATGATTTTATATTAATTATATATATAGTTGTATAAAATATTTATAATATAAACAAATATAGTTATTATAAGTAATATTTTAATTATATCTTTGCACAGCAACTAAAGATAAAATTATTGTGCTGTTACCAGACTTATAATTAGATGACTAAATATTGGAATCAAATTGTGAAGCCAAATTGAGAACACCTTTCAGGGCCTGTATTGCAATTGAGTGATCCTGCAGTCACTGGCCCTCAATAGCTTCCTGCACAGGCGGACACAGGCCTTGGTGCTCGCTGTTACTGTGCTGCTATTCTGTGATTCAACCTCAGAAAGAAGTCAGCAATCGGTGTAAATGTCCCCTGGACCCTCACGGAGAGAGCCTTGTGAGGGGAAATGGCCTCTCAACAGATAATGCAATGGAATTCTTATAAACAAAATGGCGTTGGTAGTTATTTTAGGCGCCAAAATGTAGCAGCAACCGTCACCTTTTATTGTAAGCCGATGCGAAGCTAACTAGAACAAGGCGAGCCAATCTAAGGAGAATTTGAGCTCTAAAGTCCTCTCCTTTAGGCGTTCTGATTGGGGGAGCAGGAAAAAAGCCTCGATCATCTAAACTGGTCACTCATCTCTCCAAGTGGCACAGCAGGGCTTCGTGATGACAAGCGATTTACAATGTCAAGATGATGTGGTTTCTAATCACTGCGGAAGCAGCTGAGGGCTCCCTGGGGAGCCGATGTGTATTCTGACGGCAGTCTTGCCAATTTGCTGTCAGAATAATGTTATTGGAAAGATACTTTTGAATTCTATTAGACTTATGATTTAGAAATGCAAACTATTTCAAATTGTAATAGACTAATAATTTAGAATTGTCAATTAGAGTAATTCAAACCTGTTTAATTTGTCCTAGTCTGGCCAAGGAAGCAACCAAGCTGCCTACCTCACGAAGGCTGAGCTAAAACTGGGGACGCTAAGGAGGAGTAGAGGGAGGAGGAAGAGCGTCCTATCAATCAAGCCCAGCCTATCCAATCTAAGCCTAAGCATCTCCCACTGCTGGATGCTCGGACCAGCTCATTGGCGAATCCCCCTCCCTAATGCCCTCCAGAATAGACTGGAGAGAGTGCATCTTAAACCACCTGTATTTTATATGGCGGTTAAGATGCTTCAGGCGTAGAATTGCCCTACATCCCCCCCGAGACTTTTGGGATTACAAACAAGATGGAATAAAATCCCATACCCTTCTGGTCCTCAAGCACTGGCTGAATAGACTGAATCTCTAGCAGGTGCTGAATGGCTGTTTCCATGAGGACCTTCCTCTCTCTGTTTTTTGAAACAGGGCAACGAATACAAAACCTAGGGGGTATAGAGAGGAACTCTAGAGAAAGGCCCGAGCAGACCGTCTCCAGGACTCAGGCGTGGTGGTGATGTCCTCCCAACACCTGGCAAACAAGGCCAAACATCCCCCAATGAGAGGATTCGCATCAAATTTATCTGGGGTGGCGGAAGGGATGACCCCCAATCCCTCGAAAGGGTCACTTGTTATTAAATGGGCAATTTCTACCTGTCCTGTCTTGGGGTTGATCTTGCCTGGGGTTGAAAGGTCCCTGGGGTCTAAACACCCCCCTCACTTTCGGGAGCCCTATAGAAGGCATCCATCGGAAATCACCCCTTCTGGATCTGGAGGGCAAGATCTTGTCCTTGGAATCCACCAGTACCTAGTCCAGAGCTTCTCCAAATAATTTATCCCCCTTGAAGGGGGCAGTAGCCAACCTCCATTCATATCAGCCTGCTATTGCCTGAGCCAGAGCAGGCAGAAAGAGGCTACAGTCCCATATATTACCCTAGAGGCAAATCTGGCTGCACTGAGGGTGGGATCAGCAGAAAACTCCACAGCTGCTAGGAGTTTGTTTATATGCTGGTGTGACCTGACATCATCCAGTGGAATTCTCTTTTGCAGCTCTTGAAGCCAGATGAGAGGCCCTGTTAAAAAAGGATGCAGCCGTGGAGGCCTTCACCGGCCATGCTGCTGACAGGTGCATCTTCTGCAACGTTTGTTCAGCCCTCTTGTCCTCTGCTTTCAATGAGTCCTCAGGCTCCCTAGAAATATCAGTGTTGGCTTGTAGGGCCGCGACTGGGGCGTCCACAGCGGGCACTTCCAGGGCTTTGGGGAGATCAGCTCCCACGCTGAACAGCTTTCTGTCCAGGGAGGAAGGGCTTGGACCTGACCCAAGAGATGACCACTGCCTTTGGATGACTGTGGTGAACATCTTTGGTGCAGGGATGACATCTGCTGTTATCGTTTTCTCCAAAAACAATGGGTCGTTGCGGTCTTCAGAAGATCGATTGGTTCCTGTGGTTCAGGAACCATGCCTTGCCCTGTGACATTCTTTGCCTTAAAGACTTGAATATGGCCGGTTGGAATAGGCCTGGTATTGGGATTTGGTCAGAATCTTTCAGGCCTTCATCATCTGAATAATCTCTGTCCATCAGCTGTCCCATGTCAGGTGGGGTGGAGTGGGAACTTCCAGCAGGAGCATAAGAGGCTGACCCTGAATGCAGAGAAAGATCATCCTCATAATGAGACCTGTGTCTCTTGCTACTCTTTGAGGATGATGAAATTGAAGCCTCAGAAAGTGAATGCTTGGCCTGTTTCAGGGCTGCTGACACACCTTGCTTTACTGCCTCAGCTAAAAGAGCCTGCACATTAAATTGGAATTCAGGCTCTTGTCCCACCACTGATCTAAGTCCAGCTGACATGGGAGTAAATGTGGCCTCAGAGGTCAGTCTGGATCTCTGGTCTGTCACTGGAAATTGCCCTTTTACTGGGCAGACTGAAAAGAAGCTTCTAATTTCAGAGCCTTCAAGGGATTCTTGCATCAAATCCTGCTCTTCAACTCCCCCTGTGGCCATTTCAGTTACTACTCTCCTGTCATTTTGTTAATGCCCGTCTCCTCTCAGTAACAGTCGCTCTTCATTTTGGTGGGAATCTGAGACTATAGGTGCCATTTCTGCACTCTTTTGGGCCTCCTCTTGTCCCTTAGCCCACAATTGGTCCAGTGCTTTACCTCTGCGCCACTTGTCCCACTCAGCTGCCTTGGAGCTCTTTCGAGCTCCTGCAGCTCTATCCCTTGCCTTGGGGCTGTCAGAGATTAGTTGATCTGGGGCTGCTGGGCTGAGAGAGCATGACGGCCTGCAAGCTATCTCCTCCACTCTTCTAATCGCGCAGCTAGTGTTCTGTGGCAAATCAGCCATTTTCCTCCCTGACGCTGCAAACCGGAGCCTTCAGAAAAATTTCTACTTGTTTCTCTAACCTATGCAGGTCAGAACGCCTCTCTAACTAAGGTCCTAAGCTGCAAAAGGGAGTTTCCTGTCTTTGTTTCTGTCTTCTTCCCCCGTTAAATGCTGCCGCAGTAAAAAGGCTTCTGCGGCGGCAGTTTAAGCCACCAAAAGCCCTCCCAAGCCAAATGCGGGGTAATGGTGTGGATAGTATT
Organism: Naja naja; assembly: GCA_009733165.1. Taxonomy (NCBI): domain Eukaryota; kingdom Metazoa; phylum Chordata; class Lepidosauria; order Squamata; family Elapidae; genus Naja; species Naja naja. The sequence continues at coordinate 101,212,041 of CM019150.1, read as the reverse complement.
TCTACACACCTCCCACTCAAATACCTCAATCATTGTAGATAGGCCCTCAGCCGATCCGCTGTCTGACAGGCTGGGCCAAAGCCCCGACCAAGCTGCCTTTGACAGCTGTTCCTGGAGTCATTATTACCACTAAAGGGGAACCTACATTATTACCAGCTTCAGTTTCTTAGAGACATGAAAATCTTTCAAAAGAGTTAGTTCACAATATGGAGATACATGTATAATGCACTTTTTCACATCCATAAATTACACAAGTCTTTTTCTGAGTAACTACTTGCAAGCTGCTATCAATGATTACACCCTCCTTCTGCCATTTCACTTCATTTTTTCTTAGTATAGTCTGGCAATTGTTTTCCATGTAATAGCAACTTTATATCAGTATTACTTATTTATTAATAAATTTATACAGCCACCAGTCTACCAAAAGGATTTTTTTTACATAATATGCTGTATGTGTATATGCTGTATATCTTTGTATCATGTCTTGAAGATGTACCTGGTATGGAATGAAGCAGGCAGGTTGCTTACTACGGCACCTGGCCATGCACATACGACACCAGTGCAAAGCAAATGCTCAGGGTACCAATCAGCTATCACATACACAATGAATGTCTGCAAATACAAAATAAAATAAAATCCTATTCATTTCATCCAACATATGTACTATTCTGTACTACGTATTTGAAATTATAGTAAGAAGGAAGCCAGACGAACAGTAAACTGCTCCAATGCAAGGGAACTACTACTTCTGGAATCCAACTTTTTAACTTTGGAGGTTGGGAGATCCACAGTACCTCCTCTTCATCTGCATTTATAAGGGAGGCAGATTTTATCTAGATCAGACAGTCTCACAGAAATTGAGAACTCAAACCATAAAAGGATTTTATGGGTAATAACATCACCTTCAATTAGAATCCAAATTTATATATAAGGAAATTAAAAGCAACCCAGAGATCAAACAGGAGTGTTCAGACCTCTAAATGTAATTCAACCCTAGAATTCTAGTTCCACAATAACACTATTAGATGATGAGATCTGGAGATTAACTAGAGAACTATAAGACACAAATTACCTCCTCATGCCTTATGGCAGGGGTGTCAAACTCACAGCCTGCGGGCTGAATGCATCATGCGCTGGCCATGCCCATGCCCAGTTTAGCAAAGGGGGAAAGTCGTTATACATCATGTGACAACACTGTGACAACGCAAATTTGACACCTCTGCCTTAAGCAAATCTTGGTTTCAATATGTACTGTTTATCCTGTCCCCATCCTTTTTCTTATGAATTATATACAATGTTATGTATATATGCATATATGTACATATGCTGATGAAGTTTGGTCTAGTGGTCAAGACATCAGGCTAGAAACCAGGAGACTATGAGTTCTAGTCCCGCCATCACCAGCTGGGTCACTTTGGTCAAGTCACTCTCATTCAGTCCACCCCTCTCCGCAGGATTCTTGTTGTGGGGGTAATAGGAGGAGGTTAGGAGTATTAGATACCTTTGTCATCTTGAGTTATTTATAAAAATATTAAAGCCAGGATGAAAATAAATAAATAACCTTATAAGGTTACCTAACTGTACTACCAGTATTATTTACATATTATTGTAAATCTATCATTGTATCTATCAATGCACTGCAGATCAGTATTTTTATTAATTAGCCTACTCCAGTGCAAAGTTTAAATTTTCTTACAATATTTTAAGGAAAATATATATAAAGAAGCTTTCTAGACATACTAACTGAAAACTAGACCAGAAAAAAATAGTTGCAGGACTTCGCTGAAAACATAGAGAGCTGCTGCAGAAACAGTATCCAAACAATGAGCACACACCTGACTTGAAGTTGTTATATGCAGCTATTTCACTACATCCTGTGGTTGGCAAACACAGCAAGACTCAAAACCACCTTCTGTGAGTCATACTGGTATAGAATCTAATTAGTAGGGCTTAGGGTGCCTATAGTAAGAAAAATGAATAATTTATCCAATAACACCATCATATCTTTACATGAAAATAGGAGAACAGAGACAGAAGGGAATCTCACACCTTTTCCCCCAGCTTTAAGATATACAAATGCATGCATTTTGCAGGGCTTTAGAAACACCATATGGAAGTTGTGAACACAAAAATAAGTGTGGATTGAGCAATGGAATGAAATACTAGATCTTATGAATTTCAGTCTGCTCCCAATTTATATAAGCATTACAAGGCAAAATAGCAGTTATTAGCTATTGTTTAAAAATGTGTGAAACACAACAGAAAACAGAAAAGGCACTATGAAAATCAGATACCAATGCAAGTTCCAAGAATGGCATTTAATATATCACCATTTTTGGGAAAACGGTCAAATGTTGGCATCCTATTTAAACCTTATCAGAAACAGCCTGAGAGTCCTGGATAACATGAACAACACAACATTAAAACACATTATTCAGAGAAATATGAATGAAAGTAAACTGTAACTGCTTTGAGATCTGCAATTATAAAAACAACAAATTGAGAAAAAAAAGAGGATAACAATTTCCAATTTTTACGCAGAATAACCAAAACAATTTCTTCTAGAACCTGCAGAGTACTCCCAATTCTTTACCCATAGTTAACAAATGTGTGGGTCTTTTAGATCTAAGAAAATCCCCCTTTTCCATGATAACAAGTCCATGTCAAACATCAGTATCCAAAATGTTTAAAGTATTCCTTCAACATGTGCAATATATTCCTTGAGATATGCAATGTAACTGTAAATTAAATTCATTTTTAATATATAAACAGAAACTGATAGAAAGCCTGTGTGTACTAAGATTATATTAATACTGCAAAGAGATAATGTGGAGGGGACCAAGAAGCAAAACCAAAACCAAGAACATCTATTAGCAATGTTGTTTTTAAATCACAGACCTTATATCTGTGTCCAACATTTGTAGCAAGATAGAAAGTACATATTTAAGAAATGTTGTGATGAAAGATAACCTAACTGAAAGAAGCAAGCAGGAAAACTATTTTAGGAAGGAGGAAAACTTTGCAATTTGAGTATAAGATGCTCTTTTTGCTGAAAGCAAATCAAGGAATCCACTCTGCATGTAAACTCAACAACCTATCCTAATTCTAAAGATACTACTCTATCACTGAATAGTATTTATTTTGTCCAGTGCATTGATTTTTAAATGATAGTTCACTTTCTTATACCAGCTTTTTTACAAGGGAGTGAATATAGACTAAATCCAGCATTCAATTTGTTTGGGTTAACATGCAATATCAAAAATGCTATCCTTAATTAAATATTACACTTGGTAAAAAAAATAAGCATTTTTGTTTTTCCCTAAGTAGTGTCAAATATTACAGCTGTGCCATAAAAATGAGTAACATATGCATACAGTCTATTAAAATGCACATAATTTATCTTGCTCAAAATGAAAATATATCTAACAAGTAATTCTATTCATCTGGCCCTTTTTCACCCAGCCTTAAGATATACAAATGCATGCCTTTTCACCAGAACATAGCAGCTGGTAATGAAAAGGAAAGCATTCAAATGATCATTTTCACATCATATTCCTTCGTCTTTTCTCCAGTTTCTCCTGTCTTTCTTTGAGCTCCATTCTATTACAAGAGAACTGCTTCTTAGATCAATTCATATTTCCATAATCCACACTGCTGTTTCTCCCTCTTCTCCCCAGGGTAGACCACCCCCTACATCCAGGACTCTGGCTTACAACTGTCATTAAGACCTGTAACAATAACAAGATAACAAAAGAGGTTGGTCAAGATGAGGCTTGCCTATACCATATGCTGATCAAATGCAACATTTCAGACCCATGGAAATGCTATAAAACAAAATCATGCTCCTAGCACAGCTTTGGACTTGCCACCTGTCCCTCCAAATGCAAGAAAAATAATCTTTTTTGCAATGTCAACTATATACTTGCGGTACATAAAACATTTATGTACAAATGATAATTTGCATTCAGGGTGGAAGGATTCAAACTCTTTAGATACCAAATGGTAGGGAGTCCTTCCTCAGGTCTTCAAAATATTTGCTTACAAAAACAAGAGTCAGACCTGAACTCTGTATATAAAACAACTGGATGGATAATTAGCTGTAAGTTAATAATAAAAACATAATAAATAGTTCACATTTAAAACTGTCATATGTGTCTCTTCCTAATATTTTCATAGTGCCATGAACATATTTTAACAAATGGTAAGAACAGTTGTCTAATCACACAAAAACTCCAAGGTTTTGGGTTATTGTTCTTGAAATCAGATCATATCACATCAGATATCTATGATTCTCATCTGGAAAGTTATAACAAAATTACATGTCTTTCTGGAATAATTAAGGATAAAATATACAAATAATACAATTGCTGTTTCTCTGGGATAGTCCTTGTTTCCATGTACAGACCAACTGAGGAAAAAAGAAGGGGAAAAAACAGCAAAGAGGAAAATGGGCTTCTTCCAGCTTTATTTTTTCCATTTTTTTGTTCCCTATTAACTCAAGTTTCTTTGAAGCAAGTGTCCTTCAAATCATGGATTATGAAGCTGAATAGTTTCAGAAACCAAGTTTAGGTTTTGTTGCAGTTAATCAGAACAAAAGTGAAATATTCCTCACAATCACGCTAACAGAAAAGTGAGAGCCAATGAGAGAAGTAAAAGTTTGAATCATAAGTGAACAGCCAATGCCTAGTTCTGGTTATATATCATGCCCTTCAGCTAATAAAATATCCATATTTGAAATTTTTATCACAAGAAAACACTTTCCAATTATTCAATTTTCAGGAAGTATCCATGCTTATTCTGTTGCTTAAGGCCAAAGTTCAAGAGCAGGTAGCCATACATAATAAGCGCATCCCTGAACACTACCGTAGTTCTGCACAGTGATTCCAGACTGAGATAAGCAAGTGATAAGGACAGGTGTTATATGTTCTTCCAGAATGCACTTGCTGGATTCAGTATGGACTTTCCTCCCCAATGTTTATTATTATGTATATACAATGTTTATTGAATAAATTTTTATCTTGTCATTCCAAGAGCCTGTGTTCCTATTTAGAAGTTTTGTTTCTTTTACTTTTTTTTCTGCAGAGACAATATAAACAGTATTACACCTGGAAAAGCAAACCAGATCCCTTAATATAGCAAAGATAAGGTTGTTCCTGGCACAGGATAATTTTCACAGTGCTACTCCAGAAGATCTTGTCTGGAGTTGTTGTTTCTCCATCAGAAAGTCTGATAATTTTGTGTGGGAAAGGACAATCTATGATAAAAAGGAAGTTTCCTATCCAAGCAGATTACATGTAAACTGAAAGCTATTGTTCTCTCCTTATAGATAGTCCTTACTTTATGAGCAAAATTGGGATTGGGAACTCCATTTCTAATTAACATAATCATTGAGACATCATATGACTGTGAGATTTACAATCTCATTCTGTTGTGATTAAGCAAATCACTCTCAGTTGTTAAATGAGACATGAATGCCTGTGACTTAAGGCTTTATTGTCAGCTTCTCTGCTGACTAGTTATAAAATTACTTTTTTTCAGTGCCATCATAACTTTGAATGATCGTTAAACAGAACAGTCATTAAGTAATGTATTCCTATACTGGAATGCGATAAAAGCCAGTCAAGTCTGCAACTTAATTTTATGAGAATTAAGAATTTGGAGAAGAACATTTGACTCAGTGTTTCTCCTCTCTTAATTAAGGTAGTATTACTTAGGGTTCTGAATTCTTAGAATATGAATAGTTGAAAAAGCGCTTTAGACATTGTGAAAGTGTAAATACAATATTTCTTTGCTACCAATTAAAGCAGCCATGTTTCAAGTATTTACACTAGTTTGAAAAAAGATGCAACTACTTTAAGAGACATTTTTATTCCATCTATTCTCCTTTATTCTCACTCTGAGAGTGAGATGGGTGATAACTAAATTTGATAAAAAAAATATTGTGGATAAAAGTGATGCTGGCTCATCTCTTTTAACAAAACTGGTTGTAAATTTTTTTCTCTTTTCAGTAGAATATTCTACTGTATATATAAGAAATTTCTACAAAATCATTTTTGAACCATGCAGAGCTCTATATTACATCATAACATATACTGAGAAAAGCTGAACAATAATGAATAATAATGAAATTTTTCCACAATGGAGGGATGGATTGTGGAAATGTCAGAATCTAAAAAAATAGCAAAACTGATTTGTTTGGTCAGAGGGTAAACAACAAAAATAATTTTGAAAGACTGGAAATCTTATGTGGATTTTTTTGCTGATAATTTATGGATTTGAAGATTAAGACAGACACAAATTAAATGAACAAGTGAGAGGATTTGTAAAATATTTCCGAGGGAGGAGGGACAATAAGATAATAACTATCTGTTGAAAAGAGTGTTTGAAGTAATTTATACATGTATTAAGCTTAGTTTTGCATTTCTTGCACTTTTTGTTTTTCTTTTGATCAGTTTATTAGATTTATATCTTCAATAAATATCAATAAAAAATGAAAAATGCTTTCTTGTCTTGTACACTAGAGGAAACAGCTATAAATATCAGCTCTAGAGAAACTAAGCAAGCCAAACTTTGGATGGGAGACAATCCAAAAAATCCTAGGACTAAAGAATGGAAATCAAAAACATCCCAAAAGACATAACATAACAAAATATGTTTGTACCTAAGTAATAATAGTAAAACCAACAAAGAAAAAAAACCAAAGTGCATCATCAAAATCAGGCTGGAAAATAAGATCAGCATGTTAAGATGCAAACAGTCTAGAATAGATGAAAGAAAAGAAACTAAAGAACAAGAAGACCAAAGAATGCCTGATCAAGAAATATCACTTAGAAATGAAAATGAGGAAAATCAAGAAAGCACGAGAAATAATAAAGCAGCAATCAACAGCTGTAGTCAAGAAGATCAGCAGATACAAAACTCAAATAGCATACAGCAGGCAGTATCTCCTAGAGCAGTGGTTCTTAACCTGGGCGATATCGCCCCCCAAGGGGCAATTTTGTTTTTCAGGGGGGCAATGAAATGAAAAGGGGCAACGTGGGGGCGAAGGAACGGAAGGGGGATGATATGGGGGCGATGGAGTGAGATATATTGGGAGAGAGAGAGAGAAGGAGAGAGATCTATATTGGTAGATAGGTAGGTAGGTAGACAAAAAGACAGACAGGTAGGTAGATAGGCAGGAAGGCAGGCAGGCAAACAGACAGACCTTTTGGATGGATGGATGGACAGATGGACGGATGGACAGACAGAAAGAATACAAGAGCGGCAGCACTTTGGGAAAGCGGTGATGGCGGCTTTTCCCAAATGCTGCCGCATTCGAGGCGCCGGTTCAGGTGCGGTACAACAGTCAATGGGGTAAGCCTGCAGGGCTGGCACTTTGAACTCCTCCCGCCACCTCTTAGCGTCCCCAAGGGGGCCGGCAGAGGGGCACTAAGAGGTGACAGGGGGCGTTCCGAGGTGCCGGCCGGCCCTGCAGGTTCACCCATTGACTAGCACTGCTCTGGAGCCAGCGCCTCCAATGAGGAAGCAGTGGCACATTACGTGCCGCCGTGGCCGTGTTCAACGTGCTGCCCCCCTGCCACCTCTTAGCGCCCCTTTGCTGGCCCCCTTAGGGAAGCTAAGAGGTGGCAGGGGGCGGTTATGTTGGGGGGGGCAATGACAACTTCCTCAATGGCTCAAGGGGGCGATACTTTCAAAAAGGTTAAGAACCACTGTCCTAGAGAAACATTTTTTTCCAATCAATGGAGAGACTGCAGTGAACAAGTCAATACCTGACAAAGAAGAAACAATACAGTTTTGGGCACAAACTGTGGGACAACCCAAAAAATACAACGGTGCAGCTTGGATAAAGGAGATCACTAAATGAACAATTGTAAATCGAGGACTACCTGTAATAGGAATCAGTAGAAATATCAGAGGTTTTATGCAGATTGATGGTACAATAGAAGACACAGTTGCTGGTCAATGGTGATAGACTGGCAAAGGTTAATATCAAGAGAGGAATCTTTCAAAAGAGACTCTCTGTTACCACTAGTCATAACTCTAGAGAAAGGACAGAGAAGAGCAACCAGGATGATTAGGGGAGTGGAGACTGAAACATATGAAGAACGGTTACAGGAACTGGGCATAGCTAGTCTAGTGAAGAGAAGGACCAAGGGAGACATGATAGCAGCCTTCCAATATTTGAGGGGCTGCCACAGAGAGGAAGGGGTCAAGATATTTTCTAAAGTGCCTGTAGGCCAGACAAGGAATAGTGGATGGAAACTGAACAAGGAGAGATTTCACCTGGAAATAAGGAGAAACTTTCTGACAGTGAGAACAATCAACCAATGGAATACCTTGCCCTCAGAAGTTGTGAGAGCGCCATCACTTGAGACTTTCAAGAAGAGATTGGACTGCCATCTGTCAGAAATGGTGTAGGGTCTCCCGCTTGGGTGGGGGGTTGGACTAGATGACCTATAAGGTCCCTTCCAACTCTGATTATCTGTTATAGCGTTAATAGCAATAGTACTGAAAAAGTCAGGCTATGGCTATCAAACATCCAAAAATCTGCCAGGCTGTCCCACTTCCTTTACGTGGATAGTCTTAAGTTATATGGAAAAAACATCATCCAAAATAGAATCGCTGCTCAACATATGTAGAGTCAAGATACTGTAACGCAGTTTAGAGATGCTCTATCAAAATAACATCAAGAATCTGGATGAAGATGACCACTACAAATACCTGGGCATCCTTCAAGCTGACATTAGGCACACTGAAGATAAGAAGAGAGTTAGAAGAGAATATATCTTTGCCAGACACGTCATCTTTATTTTACTGGACTTTGAAAACTATAATGGAAGGAAAGCAGAATGGGCCTATCATGTCATTAAAAGATTGGGCACTCTGCACTTTTAGTAGCTGACCTAATAAAAATGAGAGCAACAGAGAATTACAGGAATATGGGAAAATCATATATGGTTTCTTTTTTGTAATGATGAAACTCCTTTTTAGAAACAGAACTCCTGGGCGAAGTCCTGAAGCAGGACTGACTAAAAAGTAAGTTTGCAGGTAGGAAAGGACAAACAAGAAAAAAAATTACTGGCTGACAAGTAGAAATGAACAAATTTATTTCTGATGTGGAATATCATAATGTAATGATTTGCCAGGGAGAGGGATATGTCGGTGCTTACTTATCTTCAGTTGGTTATGTAGTATATTAGAACAGAAGCTATAAAATAGGGACTGACAATGGGTACCTTCTCAACTAAACCTAATTCAAATAATGGTGGTCCCATCTCAACTGCTCTTCCTTCACCTGGCAAATAAATCCTTTCAGGAAGCAGTGAGCAATGGTAAGTAGTAAAATGGTTGCCCAAAATGTTGCTTTCTTAACTTTTATGTTAATAAAAGTCAATAAAAGCCATATGCAAATGGGGCTTTAGTGAATAATGATCCAACATACTTCACAGTATAGTTCCTTGCCTACTCCCAGTGAAGTAGGAAGAAAGAGAAGGAAGAAGTTAACATGAACTTTAAGCTTTTAATCTAACTATTGGGGGGGGGAGAGAACTTCAGCTTCAGGGCCAAAAGAACAAACTTTTGAAAACCAACCCACTTCTATAGAGGAATATTGGAAGGTACTATAATCACAATTTTTACCTTAAGGGTGATATTTTGACCAAAAATATGTCAGAGTATTGTATAACTATTGGAAGGAAACAAAAAATGGGGGGAGCCATGTTATATTAATTTCAGATGGTGATTATCACAAGAATAAAGCAAATTGTTTATTTTGTTAATTTGTTAAAATAGAAAAAAACACAAGACACATAGTAAAGAAATATAAATAAATACATATTAGTTTGCCTTGTAGAAATCAGGAATCTACAAGTGGGCTACTGTTATCCAACAATCCAAGAGTCAGGATGAAAATATTTTTAAATTTATTACAGAAATACAGAGACTGTCACATTCACGAAAATTGAAAAGAAACAGGTATAATTGGGGGGGGGGAATACTGCTGTGCATGCCTTGATTTTAGTTGCATCTTTTAAACTTTAAAAAAAAACTTTTTACACTTTAATAAACTATAAAGTGCTTTTATATAATATGACCATTTTCTCATATTATATGCATGATACATGGTCAGCTACAAGGCCTCTTCAATCTTTCATGTTCTCTTTGTCCTAAAAATCCATATCTACTTTTCTTCATCAGTCAGTTGATTTGCTATGTGGTAGACAGCAGAAGACCACATATCTACCTTGATCAGAATGATGGGGGAGGGATTAATCTCTTTTTCACTCCTTCTCCCAAGCAACTCTATGGGAAAAAATCCTTTTTTTCTGTTTTCAAGAACTGTATCTATAGAGCTTCAAAGGAAAATCTACCTAAGTTCTTAATTAACACAGTAAAAGAGTTTAAAATATTAATTGCAAGTATAATACATTTGTTATTCATGTACGCCCAGTGTATGAATATATATGAACTATAGTATGCCTTTGAGATTAAACCATAATTAAGATAGTAAAGCTAAAAGTAACAAACTTTGCTCTCAAAGATTCATTAATTTCATTCTGCAAATGAAGTTTCTGTGTGCTAAAACAGAGTTCAACTTCTATTACTGTGAAAAATTGTCAAAAAACAACAATCCCAGAATTAAAATTAAAATTTCTGTGCTATTATGAACAATCACTATTGATATTAACACAGTGTTATTGATTTTAATGGAACTCACATTTGCATAACTATGCTCAGTACAAGAGCACAAGTGCTGAGTTGTAAACCGCACTGGCGAACATAGTTCTTATATAAATCCTGATATTAAAAACAGAATTAAAAACAGAAATCAAGCTGTTGTTTATATATACCTTATTTTTCTGAAAGTATCTGGCATTCTTCAAAGCAAAACTGAAAAATGTGTTTGAACTAATGAAATTATTGTTTTAATTTTTAGGAAGTAAAATGTATTAAATACAAATTTGTACACAGGCTCTCATAACCTGTTAGTGTGGATTGTTAAAAATAATGTATATCAAAAATGGGTACCTGTTATCAGACTGAGTACTTATTATGAACTATCCATCAAAAATTGTAAGCAGAAGTCGGGGGAAAATACAAAAGCAGAAGAGACCAGTGTAAAATCAAAATTTTAATTTCTATTATATCTATTAAATCCAACATTTACATGAATTGAACTGAATTGAATCAGGTTTACATGATTATTGCGTGCATATTTAATAACTGGCCTCCTGTCAAACTAAGAATTATAGTTCATAAGTTTTGAAGGGACTCTGAAGCAATGTGTCCTCAGAACTTGGATTGTACACCTTTGATAAATATTTTATGCACTGAATATTACAGATTTCTGTGAAAAAAGGCATTCAAAACCATTAATATTTAGCTCCACCTGTTTGGCCTTAGGTGTAAGATAGGAGTGTCAAATTCGCGTTGTCACATTATCGTCATGTGATGTATCGTAACTTTGCTAAAACGGGGTTGGGCATGGCCAACACATGACGCATCCAGCCCATAGGCCATGAGTTTGATACCCCTGGTGTAAGACAAACTGACACTGTGGCATCCATATATCACAGTGTTTCTCAACATTTAGAGCTTGAAAATATGTGGACTTCAACTCCCAGAATTCCCCAGCCACCATGGCTGACTGGGGAATTCTGGCTGAAATCCACACATCTTCAGGTTCTCAAGATTGAGAAACACTGGTGTATGATATTTCTACAACCAATGGGATGAGTTATCATGAAACATTCATAAATGATCTGATTTATCTGTATTGTGTAAATAAATATGTCTAAAATCACCACCTGAGCTTATTAATAAAGCTATGCACCTGGTGACAATTTTAATCTTTTTATATCAATCATAATTACACTAATGTAGTCTACAGGAAGGTTATTAATAATAGCAGGAAAACAATTCCATCAGAGATATATCCACACATACACATGGCCTTAACTAAAGTAACTAATATCCTGTGTAATGTTTCATGCAGAAAACAAATTCTAATAATACAATCAGCTGGTGAAAATTCTCTTACTGCTATTCCCAACCATCTGTCTTTCTCTAGCACAGTAGAGAAGCTGGTGCAGAGAGAGAAATGATGTTGATATTATTATTGTTGTTATTACATTTACTACTCTGTCATTTTAAAAGGATCAATCTCACATGTCTAACCTGGTCTCCAAAGTCCTCCGGGAACTTCCACAAAACCACAGGATCTGTAAATAATTGACAGGCAGCATTAATCAGAGGCAAAGAAGCAGCATCTTATAGTAGAGTACATTAATATTAAAGAGGGCCAATGTTGCTTTAGGCTCACAGAGAGATACTGTACAAAAATGTGTCTAAGAAGAAAATCCTAAAGTATTCAAAACATGTTCTAAAACTTCATATTAGAATTATATCTGCATACTTGTTAACAGATCAGTAGGCTATTCTATGCTTATTTTACTCAATGCTTTTTAACTGTACAGTTTTTCAATGTTACTTAAATTATCTACCCAACTGTTTAATTTACTTAAGACAGTTAGAATTAGGTGGGAAATGTATTGCTTCCTAATGCTGTAAGTACTATTTTATTCTCTTAAATGACCATCTGGATTTTTTCCCCTGTCTTCTAACATTTGCAACATTTGGGATTTTCAGAGAATAAGACTGAAGAAAGCAAACAAACATATCAATCGTTGTATCATGGCACCGATTCATGCATGCATATATTTGCTTTTGTTCCTGCTTCTACCACTGAAACTCCATCTGTAAGTAAATTTAAATGCTGCATCCATTTAACCACTGCATGTGTCACATGAATGTTTGGATTCTGGCTCATATTTTACTAGTAATTTATAAATTATGCCTAACCAATGTTCAATATTACACATTATAAGATTTTCAAAGTCAGATTCACCTCTTAGCATTCCCCCTTCTGGATTTCTTTTATTCCTGCATTACTTCATTGTATTTCAAGATACTGCAGCCAATTAAATGTGCAGGAGCACTGTGTGGTAAGAGGCATTATTATGTGACATTGTAGCATACAAAGAAATTGTGACTGTACCTTATTTATTTTTATATATTTACTACTACATCCTGTCATTTTTATATACATCTGAAATGTAAGTATATTCAATTAGATATAAAAGACAGCTAGACTCTTTAGATTATAGCAGTCCCCATAATAATTCTAACTACAAACTTACAGTGCATTTAACTTTTAATAAATATTTAGTAAGAAAATTATTTCATTATAAATCAAGTGGGAAGAAAAATTTCACATTATTTTATTCCATACTACTTGAAGGAACAGAAAGGCTACAGAAATCTACAAGTATTTACAAGCATGTTACATATTCATGTCAGAGCACATTTGTTATATAAGCTATTATTTGAATGTAGTATACATAAGCAACAATACAGAATTTCAATGGAAAATGATATTTAATTTCTTCCACATATTACACTTAGAGAAAATTGATATAGGATGTTCCACTGTTGGTATCGTATTCCAGTTCTGATTGCTAAAATAAACAATTCTAAAACTTGTTGGAAATGTAATTACCAAGCCAGATTATTATTTTCTATTTGGTGGCAATCTTTTAGAGCCCATCAGTTCCAAAAACTAATAATACTTTGAAACAAATCTTAAAAGTTTGCCCTTTCAATATGCAGTTTTTTTACTGAACATTACAGAACCACATCTTTCTTCAAATTATGTTAAATCTACTTCGCATATGCCAACTGCTGCAAGGAAGGCACTGGTGCATCCATGAGAAGGGGAAAAAGAAGAGGGCAAAGGTTGGCCAAGGAAAGTGTGGGGGGGAGGAATTACATTGTAGCCAGAGGTGGTATTCAGCAGGTTCTGACCAGTTCTGGAGAACCAGAAGCAGAAATTTTGACTGGTTCGGAGAACTGGTAGCAGAAATTTTGAGTAGTTCAGAGAACTGGCAAATACCACCTCTGACTGGCCCCACCCCCATCTATTCTCTGCCTCCAGAGTCCCAGCTGATCAGCTGGGTCTTCTTTTGTTGCCCTGCACAGGAGATCGGAGCTAGAAAGCAGGTTAGTAGGGTGGGGAGAGAATGGGATTTTGCAGTAACCTTCCCCCTGGAGTGGGGAGAGAATGGAGATTTTACAATATCCTTCCCCTGGAGTGGGGTGGAAATGGAGATTTTGCAGTATCTTTCCCCTGGAGTGGGGTGGGAATGGAGATTTTACAGTATCCTTCCCCTGCCATGTCCACCAAGCCACGCCTAGCAAGCCACACCCACAGAACCGGTAGTAAAAAAATTAGAATCCCACCACTGATTGTAGCCTTCCCTGTCAGCTTCCCCACTGACTTTCCTTGTAGGAAACTAACAGGCAAGGTTGCAAATGGCAACTATATGACTGGAGGATACTGCAACTATCATAAGTGCAAGCTTGTTGCTAAGTACCCAGATCACAATCATGTGACCGCATGGGCACTGCAAAAGCCAAAAATTCATGGAACAGTCATAAGTATCTCTCACTTAGTGTCATCGCAACTTCAAACAGTCATTGAACAAGTAGTTGATCAGTGAGGACTACTTGTAAATTGAAACTATATCTATCCTCATGAAAAGTTAACCCTGTAGAAAGTGCGGACTAATCCCCAAAGCACTAAGAAATGACTAAAAGATCACACCAAATTTCTGCAACCCCATTCACCAGATATTCTTCAATCATAATTAATTATGCATGGTAATGTTTCAGACCCATCTTCCAAGATAATTTTTAATAGACAAATGATTTAGTTTCCTTAAGAACTATATAAATTTTATTTAAAAAACAATAGTACTCTACATATTTATAAAAAACAAAAGACAATTTAAATTATTTTTACTGGATAAATTATTGTGTGTTGGTAATGTTTATGTTTTTCTTGACTTATTTCTGGTAGTTGTAATCTACTAGACATCAAAGCATCAAGAATTATGGATTTTTTTCATAGATGGGAGCTGACAAAATTATGCAACGCTAGCAGGAGAAATCTACACCTAATTCGCAACTCATTGTGTTCTTCACCTGGGAAGAGGCAGGAGTCTCAGACAAGCAGGCGAGAGCTATGAATGGGTACTAAAGAATATGGGGCTTGAGTCAACAAGGGGCTTGCTGTGGCAATGAGCCATGTGCATAGTTTAGGCTTGAGGCTGACCATCTTGGGGCTTCCCACAGCCAATGCTTGAGGCAGCGCTCTAGTTAATGCTGGGTCTAAAATAGAAACCTGGGGACAGGCTGAGATTGCTGAAGGCCAACACCACCAAGCAATACCACTTCAAGGCCCATGTTTTGGCAAGTACCATGCTCTCTAGCACCCACCTACAGGATCTGTCTTTTGGCCCATGGTTCTCATTTAGTGGTCTCAGCTAATGTTCTGCACTGTTCTGGGGTTATGATGGCAACTGGGACTGCTAGGATTTCAGTCACTAAGTAAAATGATCACATGACATTGTGCTTTATGACATCGTTTAGTAACATAAATCCTAGTTCCAGTTGCCATTGCAACCAAAGGATTATCTATATTACTTTCTATTTCAAAGAAGACAAAAGAAGACGACAGTATTAATCATATACATTAAAATAATTATTCTAGCTTTGAACATTCCTGGACTTCAAATTAAAATGTTCTTGCCATTTCAAGTATTTCGTATGAAAAGTACATATTAGAGGCTTTGAATATTAGTATCAGACATATCCAAGATTAGGAGGAAATCTTAGAATCCTATCTCTAAACAGATAAAAGCTTTAAGAACTTGAATAGATGCTAGCACAGGAAAATAAGAGAAAGCAAGCAATATTTGCCAGGCATCTATCATAATCAAAAGAAAGAACAGTTCAAAACCCAGAAGCTTAATAAAAAGGTACAGCAAATATTTCTCTTCAAAATGATGATTCTTTTAAAATGAATCAGATTAAAGACAATATGTAAATGTCCATCTTAATTTTGTACACTCTTAATAGCATACTTTCATGCAAATCACTAAGTAAAGGCATTTTTGTATATAGAACAAACAGAATTTTTATTCTTATAACTTAATCTGAAGCCTATTAAAAGAATTATTTGGCCAAAAAAAGTATACATATATGATCACCTATTGTTACTTGAGTGGAAAAGTTAATTATTCTGATTACATTGCTCAAGAAATAGAGAATTAAAAAAATGAGAAAACGCTATCCTGTTTGAAAGAAAATAAAGAAGCTTACCTCTTAATTAAAAGATTTATGGTATGATAAGTAGAATGTAGGTAGACTTCGACCTATAATCATTTGTTCCAATATCGGTGGTGTGATTGTGCATTTGCAACCTGTTACCAAGCACAGCACAATCATATAATCGCCATTTAGAGCCTTCGCTGCTGGCTTCCACAGAAAGCCAATGGGGAAGCGGGCAAGGAAGGTCATAAATCATTGTGGTAAGTTTCTCCATCCATGCCCCTCCTACAGCCTCTCTGCACTTGTACTGTGACTTTCGTGCACCCATTCATGACTGCAATTCCTTGCACCATCCCCAACTCACACAGCGCTTCCCACTTCTCACGTAGCCTCTTACAACTTTCCCAACTCACACAGCCTATCTATTTAACCCACACAGCACCTTTCACATACTCCCTCATACTTTCCCTGAGCCATATGGTACTTATATACCCCCTCACAGCCTTTCTGAGCAGCATCTTTCATACATTCCCTTACACACCCTCCCGCCCTATGCTTATACTTTTAAAACTATTTTAAAAACTGTTGGTATCAATGGAGGTTTTTTTTTTTAAATCTGAGAGCTAGTTGGTAGAAATTTTCAAGGGGATTGCTACTAGGGACACAAGAATTTACCTCTTCTCCCTGATAACATTTTTTTAACTATCACTGAAATCACTTTATATAGGCTATTTGTTCTAAAGTGTGTGTACAGTCAAGTAATTTTCCTATCCCTACCAAAAACCATGAAAGGTTGGTGTTATTTCTTTTAACTTTTCTAATTTGACTAGAAATGCTAACTTCTGAAATATGGTTACCTTGTAGCTTTTTTGCTGTTGAAAAAAAAAATCTGAGTTATCATTTTTCCACCTTGGACCGTGAATCTCTTTTGCCTAATGTTGTATTAGAGCATTTCCATGGATAGAAAGCCATTTTCAGCTCCCTGGCAACATAAAAGGAAAGTCTTTTTTGCTGCAATGCCATTAGTTATGCCATAAAACGAAAACCTTAATCGGGTGAAAGTTCATTGAACAGAAAGCGCAAAGATGAAATTGAACATGCCATGCTTTTAGCCTGGCTACAAAATGAAGGATTTAGAGAAAAGGATCCCCCGTTCATCTACTGAGTTAACAATTGGAACTCTCAAACATCATTCTTTTCATCATCCCTGCGGGTTACAGGGATGACCTACCTGACCATTTTCCACAAGAAACTGGCCATCAAATTTTTCTAGAAGCCATTTGACTTGTGATATCTAGGGGACAATTAATATATTTGTTCGATTGCTCATTGTATTTTTGCTTTTTTATATCCTATTTTAATTAATTATATTTGTAAGCTGACACAAGTTGAACAGATTTGGAGGACATAAAAACGAATGTAATAGCATCTGCAAAAGTGAAACAAGAGTAAATTATATTCATAGTTATGTATACTTTAAAGCAGAAAAGTGAAATTTGATTCCTCAAAACGAGATCATGCCTAAGATAGGACAAGCAAACAATATTCTCATACTTAATAAGTATCACTATAAAATATTATATTATGTAATATATTGATTTGTGAACATTCTCATTGGTTCTATTAAAATAAATGAACTGTGGCAAATATTCTTTAACTGTTAATTATTGGATATTTCATTGCAAAAACTATTTCTATATTTAAAAAGAAAAAAGTAAACATGCTGATCCCACAGCTTTCATGTGAATTTGTTTCAAAAAAAGTGAATTAGGCTGATTTAGAACCTTCTCTCAAAAGGTGTTTCACAGGACAAATGCTATGAGAGATAAAAGGTGCGATCTTGGCTACAATAAAACACAATGAAATGAATGGGGACTGCACATGGGTCCCAGACTCTCATGCATCTTGTCATTACTAGATGCCTAGGTATAGATACTCCACATTGTCAAATGCCTCCCCATATGTAACACATGGTGGTGTGTCATCCTACTTGTTGATGATGAATAGGATATGACAAAAGGTTAATAGGAAAGGAAAAGAGACTGTAAGCAACCATTTGTGATTGTTTACTTAATTCATCTATACACTGTTTATGACGCTCTGGTACTTATCAGATAAGAGAATGGGTTAGCAACCGAAAATGCCAGAGAGGTTTGTTGGCATCATCTTACTCATTAAAGCAAGATCATTCTTTTATCCCAACCATCTATCCCAAGAAATGCCACAGCCATGCAACTGGACTGAATAACTTCAGTGGTGGATCATTCTTCATTTGGGATTAAAATACTACTTTGTTAAATAATAAGAACCTACCTACTTATCTCTTCTGTTTAATTATATTTCAATCCTCTTGACTGTTCTCCTTTTAATTTTCTGAAGCTACGCTTCTGTACTTAAAATAATCAAGCAGGAGATGGTAGGGTCTGTTGTTGAAGAAAAAAATCCACCAAGTAAACCAAAGTGACTCTGCTCCTCTATGATGCTCAATGCAATTCCAGCTATAAATATATTGATGCTCTATGATGCTCCTCTATGATGCCCTATAATGCTCAATGCAATTACAGGTATATATTATCATGCACACAACATCACTTGCCCCACATGTTCCTTCTGTGAATGTTGATGGACTGCACTGATTAAGGACAGAAGCCACCAAATTTTGTCATTTACACAGTAAGTTAAGGATTCTAAACTCAAATGAAAAATAATCTGTTAGAATTAATGTTTGACGTTTCTTCCAGATATTCATGGGACTGAGTAGCTATAAATAGCTATAAATATAGCTCAAGGGTAAAGATTATAGTCTTAAAATAATTCTTTTCTCAATATTGATTTAGAAGAATGAAAGCTAAAGCTTTCTCATGTATAATTTAAGGCATTATGTCAATGCATATATGCATTTTTTATATTATTTCTCATTTGACTTATGTGCAATAAAGTTCACACACACACACTCATTGTAATTCTATGTATGCTTGTTTTAAAGTTGTATTGCATTGATATTTGTGGGGTGGGGTGGGGTGGGGAGGGAGGAAAACATATTGTCTTTCAAATTGTTTCAGTACTTTAAACACCTTAATGCTGGGAAATAAAATCCCCTTATTTGGCAAATAATTACTGTTTAAGGAGCTGAACACCCACACAGAAAAGGAAGAATCTACACAACACAGCACCCAGAAACCTCCCTTCCAAAACAGGATAGGAAACGATGGTGGCTGAAGATATATATGCCAGAACCCTAACCTTAAACTCCATGACAAGGGTTGAAAAGCATAAAAATGAATGTGAACCTAAGAGGGGAAATAACCAGAATGGGCTTTTGCAGAATCATATATCTTTTAAAATCTTACACAGGTTAGTCCTTGCTTAATGACTGGTGGCATAGTGACTGTTCAAAGTTCCCACCAACCTTTCAGGAGCTACTTAGGACCTGTTTTCAAAGATCCAATGCCCCCCAAACACACACATCTACCCCTGGTCATATGATCACATTTTGGATACTTGGCAACCTGATCCCATTTATGGCTATTTGCAATATTCCACAGTCATATTACCATGATTTTCAGCATTTTTTTTTTGCTGGATTCCAGTGTTTACTTCTAGTTTCTGGCAAAAAAAAAAGCCACTGGTGAAAACTGGTTCAATTAACAACTGTGTCATTCACTTAATGACCACCATGAGTTACAACCTCAATTCCTAGCTCTATTATGGTCATAAGTCAAAAACTACCTACAAGTTTTTTTACAATAGCACATCAATAGCACATCAAAGTTCATTTAAAGTTGTCCTGAGTTGAATGGCTCAAAACCACTCCTCAAAAATCTGTTGAAAATTGTATTTATATATGGGATTCTAATACTCATTTTATCAATTACCTAGAAGTTTTGAAACTGAAATGCTAAAAAACATATTGTATTTTTGTTGTTGTTGTTGTTGTAATATTGTTGCTAAAATAAGTATCTTAACTGAGATTTTCTTTTCTGACTTTTTAAACACTTTTTAATCCTTTCTAAAAGATATTTTTCAATAATGACTATTTTATGTCATTTTTTGTATGAAGGAAATGGAAACCCACTGTTTCTTAAAACAGGTAATGCAGGGACACACAGGGGGACTTAGCTGACACTAAAACCCAAATCTGATCCGATAGATCAATTCCCATTCTGGGAGTATCCAGGATAGCATAATTCAAACCACTCTGATTGTGACATTACCAACTGTATCAGATTTTATTTTGCAGCCCTGTGATCCCACTAGGAATTTAACATGAGAATCTAGAGTTTCTTACTTGTACAAAGAGGTATTCAAAAGCTCTACTAGTTTAAATAGAAAAATCACAATCAAAACAGTGAATCACAGTAAGATTTAAAATAATGTCCACTGATTCCTGCTTAGGTGTTTCAAATTTATATTTTACTTTAAATATACTAGTCTATTGTTAAGCTTCCATTTTTTGCATTCTATTTATGTTTAATATTATTTTACAGTTCAAATATATCAAGCCAGGGGACAGATTAAAGACATTTTAGTAATCAATAACTGAAAACTTGATTTTTGATTTTCCTTTTCCATTTTACACCATCCTATTTCAATAGCCAAAGAGAGGGAAATACACTCATCAGTCACCTGATGGAGTAATTCAAAACTTAACAAAACATGGCTAATGGGTGAGAATTGAATTGAAAACACCTTGACAAAGAAAGCAATTTCTTTTCTTCACACTCCTCTGAAGCTGTGGGTCGAACCATCAACAGTGAGGGGCCATCTGTCCCAAGGGCCTTCCATGTGAGCACAAGAGGGGGGGAATTAAATGCTGTTCCACATACATTTAAGTATTGATTTATCTATGACAGGCAACATAGCTGAAAATCTATGTTTTGACATGCTTCGCATACCAGTCTTTCAAGGCAACACTAAACTTCTGATAAGCAAAGAAACAGGTTAACAGGGTTGTTGCAGAAAAAATAATCAGTGTTACTCCAACTGCTAAAAAAGATCTTTTAACAGAAATATGCTATTAGGCTAAGTTGTAGGCCTTCTCCCTTGCAGCTCTGATCCACATGCACATTACTTTTGATCCATTGCTCTTATTGTAATTTTGGTCCCCTTATAAGGAACCACATGTGGGCAATCATCCAATTTTTATTTCTGTTTTCAGAATTTTTAAAAATGATGTATTATGAACATTTATATTTCCAGTGTTTTCAGATTCTGGAGGTATATATATGTCAAGTGCATAAATATCCACATTTCCCAATCCAAGTAACCCAACATACAATCTATGCTATTAGTCAGAGTCCTGAAATTGTGAGAAGGCAGAGTGCCTGCCAGAGGGAGGTGAATATCAGGAAAACAGCACATATCACACATCCCATATTTACTGCTTTCAATGGTTCTAACCTATACTTATGATTTTCAATCCTTATAGTAAAGTTGAAAAGGTCACCTAACATATTAATTTCTACAATATCTAAAACAAAAGAACATAATGCTCAAATCATCTGAATTGTAATTACAATATGACAGACTAGGAGAAATATTATTTATTTAAATCCTTGACTAATGTCTAATGGCAAGAAAGATAGTTAATTTTAATTAAAAGCAAATCAAAACAAATTTTGTTTAAATACCATTCATATTTTAAACTAAATCCAATTTATTTTCTGGTTTAAAAAAACACTGCCTGAAAGGTTGAAAGAATTAGCAAGTCAAGAAAAAAAGAAGAATTGGGACATATGAATCATTCCATGAGCCACCCAGAATCGTGACAGAAAGGAGCAATCTATAAATTCCATAACTAAGTTCATCTTCATCTACTTTTATTTCAGATAAAATAGATATTCCATGTCTTATATTACTTCATTCAAACTCAAACAGAACACAGAAATATTATGCTTGCAATGAGAAAAAGCTCAAATCATTTACTAAAAAAATAGTTCATATCTGAAATTCTAAGATTAAATAAATTACACAACCCTTAACATATATTTTTATAATGCTAAAATATGCTATTTTAGATGTACAGGTGAAATTCAAAAAATTAGAATATTGTGCAAAAGTTCATTTATTTCAGTAATGCAACTTAAAAGGTGAAACTAATATATGAGATAGACTCATTACATGCAAAGCAAGATAGGTCAAGCCGTGATTTGTCATAATTGTGATGATTATGGCTTACAGCTCATGAAAACCCCAAATCCACAATCTCAGAAAATTAGAATATTACAATCAATAAATCAATAAAACAAGGATTGTACATAGAACAATATTGGACCTCTGAGAAGTATAAGCATGCATATGTACTTAGTACTTGATTTGGGCCCCTTTTGCAGCAATTACTGCCTCAATGCGGTGTGGCATGGAAGTTATCAGCCTGTGGCACTGCTAAGGTGTTATGGAAGACCAGGATGCTTCAGTAGCGGCCTTCAGCTCTTCTGCATTGTTCGGTCTCATGTCTCTCATCTTTCTCTTGGCAATGCGCCATAGATTCTCTATGGGGTTCAGGTCAGGCGAGTTTGCTGGCCAATCAAGCACAGTAATCCCACGGTCACTGGACCAGGTTTTGGTGCTTTTGGCAGTGTGGGCACTGCCAACATCAGCTTCCCCATAAAGCTCGTCTGCGGAAGGAAGCATGAAGTGCTCCAAAATCTCCTAGTAGATGGCTACGTTGACCCTGGACTTAATGAAGCACAGTGGACCAACACCAGCAGATGACATGGCTTCCACAGACTGTGGAAACTTCACACTGGACTTCAAGCATTTTGCAGTGTGTGCCTCTCCATTCTTCCTCCAGACTCTGGGTCCTTGGTTTCCAAATGAGATGCAAAAGTTGTTCTCATCAGAAAAGAGGACTTTGGACCACTGAGTAACACACCAGGTCTGTTTTTCTTTAGCCCAGGTAAGACGCTTCTGACATTGTTGTTCCGGAGTGGTTTGACAAGAGGAATACGACATTTGAAGCCCATGTCCAGGATCCGTCTGTGTGTGGTGGCTCTTGATGCACTGACTCCAGCCTCAGTCCACTCCTTGTGAACATCCCCAACACTTTTGAATGGCCTTTTCCTTACAATCCTCAACAGGCTGCGGTCATCCCTGCTGCTTGTGCACCTTTTTCTTCCACACTTTTCCATTCCACATAACTTTCTATTAATGTGCTTTGATACAGCACTTTGGGAACATCCAACTTCTTTTGCAATTACCTTTTGAGGCTTTCCCTCCTTATGGAGGGTGTCAATGATGGTTTTCTGCACAACTGTCAGGTCAGCAGTTTTTCCCATGATTGTGATTCCTACTGAACCAAACTGAGAGACCATTTAAAGGCTCAGGAACCCTTTGCATGGCAAACCATGGCTTGAACTATCTTGCTTTGCATGTAATGAGTCTATCTCATATATTAGTTTCACCTTTTAAGTTGCATTACTGAAATAAATGAACTTTTGCACGATATTCTAATTTTTCGAGTTTCACCTGTAAATGTAGTATATATTTTTGTAAATATATGCTATATATACAGAAATATATTTTACATTTCCATCTAAAATAAGATTGTGGGTTCCTATTAAAAATATAGGTGAAGACAAAAAATAAACCACACAATTCATGTAGCCAATAACTTCAAAAACAACGTTTATATACAGTATATTTAATTTATATATACTTAAGAATAAAAAGAGTAATGATTAGCTTAGACCAGTAAATCTGATATGTGGATATCTGTCTCTTAACGGACACTCAGTTCCATCACATATAATTGGATTGGAACTAAGTTCCAGACCACTTTTAATGCCAAAACAAAATCAGAGAGAAAAATGTCCTAATTTCTTTAGCATTACAACTGAGAACAGCTCTCCCCTGGTGTTGTACAATAACAATGACCACCCAAAGATCTCTGTGTTAACTAAGGACAATCTTCCCACTGTCTGCCAAATAAATTATCTGAAAGACATTCATAATATAGTTTGTTAACTAAAAAGAGCCCAAGGAGTAATACCATTTTCTACCAATGGAAAAAAAATCCGAGGAATAAATGTAGTTAGCCTGAATAGTTAATTAGCACAAAGCACAAAAATCCACAGAAACACAAAGGGATGTTGGCATTACTTCAGGAGGAAAACTGGTGTAAAACCAAAATAATTAATAATTGTGCTTGAACTAAAGACCAAGGGACAAAGTTTACTCTGCTCTTCCTTACACTAAAAGAGGAAGAGAAGAAATCTTCACAAGTCACAAGAAATTCAAAGTCAATAGAAATCATGCCTCTCATGAGAATTCACATAACAATCATTTCCTTGACCCGTTTTCAGTAAACAATACCCAAAGTACTTGGAAAGGATTTTCCCTGGCCTTGTTCATCCCACTCTTTGCTGATCTCTTATTTTACGGTCAGAGGTTAAACTCCTGACCTCTCACCCCTAAGGCAAGTTCTTCTCCCCTCTTGCATAAAAAGTTTTTCACACTGTGCAGCATTTAGATTAGTCCCTTTCCTTTGGAACAAAAGCCATGTCTTTGTACCACTGGTTTGGGCAGGGAATCTGTACATCAGAGGATGCTGCTTCTACTTAACATTCACAATAACTATATTGTGAGGCCCCAGTAAAGCCTCATCTCTCAGTGTCTAGACTTTCACCCAACCAACCAGAAAAAGAAAATCCTATCAGGCACTCAACTGAAAATTAACTAAGGTATCCTGTTGTGAACCTGATGAAGATGTTATTTGAACATACGGAAAAACTTTCCATTGTTTAACCAGAAAGATAGGAGAAAACTTTAAGAGATACAGGCCTTAAACAATAATGGCACTAATTTTTTAAGGCTCAGTAAATACATGGATTTTATCAGGACGCAACTACTTCCTTTAGTGTTCTTTTAAAAGGTACTCACTATAAAATTTAAACTATATGTCATGGGAAAAATGTTTTTCTGTAACTTTAAATCTTAAGGGAAGACACCTTAAAAAATTCTTAAAGCTTTTGTAAGTCAAAATAATGACTAATTTTTAAAAAAAAAACTGCAATGGGAGACATTCCACTATTATTACATCATCAAAAATGATGAGGTTTTTCTAAATTGAAGAATAATGTGCCGCTGTAACTTTAGCTTGGGATATTAAAAGAAAATGTAAACATTTTATGAAATGATAGGCCTATATGTTGTGATATTTAGAACAAACTGCCCAGGCACTTCAGCCATACATGGAGAAACATACTTAAGGTTCTGCAGAGCCGTGGCGCTTTTTCTGAGGCAAGAAGATTTAAGGAACTCAGTTCATATCTAGCTTGCAAAAATCAAAGAGACTCAAAATCTTTAAATTAAGAGACCCCAGGGTTTCTTTGTTTCTGTGAAACTAAAGAGATCCCTCTCCTGATTACACTTAGGTTACAGTTTAGCAGACACATGGAGTTCCCTGCAGGAAAGGTGAATACCAGACTGGGCAAAAAATGGAAGACAGAAAACGGCTCTGCAAAATGCAGGGAAAAAAGACAGCGAATAGACCTGCTCTTCGTAATTCCTCTCTGGACAAGGATAAGACTTGAGATCGCTCACAAGTGCTTCAGAGAGTTGCTCCTTGCAACAAAACCACATGTCAACACTTTCCTGCAGGTTTAAAGCTCTGGGAGACAGACCATAGCCATCTTGTTCAAATTGCAATTGGTGCCTTAAAAAGGATGTTGGGTTTGCATACTTCTTTTTCTAATCACTTTTACAAATTGCTTTTTAACAGTTTTTCAGCTATTAGGAACTTTTGGATTGTCATGTTTTGCAACATTGGTTTCCTTCTATCCTTGATGAAAAAAATTTTAAATACAAGTTTAGGGACTTAAACAAATCTGGAGTATATAGCAAAAGGGTGATTAAAACTTTTATTTTAGAAAGTTACAAATAAAGGTCCAGATAAAACAAATAAGATTCTGCAATTAATTATAAAGAATTATTTTCATGAAAAATAAGGTAAGGCTTAAAAACTTGGATACTACAGAGAAGTAGAAGGAACTAAAGATTACAATTAAAAGAGAAGAATACTCAAACTCAACTTACTAATACCAAATGATGCAAGTATTTTAATATTGCATATGCTGAAGGATATTTTTGAACAATGGACCCCAAAGTTAATTTTAAAAGTGCCTGTCTCTACGGATTGACTGACTATATTATCTGACATGATTAAGACTGATTTAAAAGTGGATTTAAAAATGACATGCTGTAAGACTCACATAGAAAAATATGTTGCACTGGACCTAAAAAAAACCATCTGAAGTCTTAATAACTAAAAGGAATATACAAATAGCAAATCAAGAGAGCAACCTGGATATTTTTTTCTATAAAAGCCTAGAGAACCTTTTAAAGCTTTGAAGCAACACACATTCCTATTCTCTTCACTACAAGTCCCCCCAAAAATATTAGGTAACTAGAGGTTAGTCCTTGACTTGCAACAGTTCATTTAGTGACCATTAGAAGTTACTATGGCACTGAAAAGAGTGGCTTATGACAATTTTTCACACTTATGACCTTTGCAGAATCCCCATGGTCACATGATTTATATTCAGATGCTTCACAACTGATTCACATTCACGGTTGCAGTGTGCTGGAGTCATGTGATCCCCTTCTGCAACCTTCTGACAAGCAAAGTGAATGGGGACACCAGACTCACTTAACAACCATGTTACTAACTTAAGAACTGCAGTGATTCACTTAACAAATGTGATGAGAAAAGTCATACAATGGAGCAAAATTCACTTAACAAATTTCTCAATTAGCAACATAAATTTTGGGCTCAATTGTTGAGGACTACCTATACTCAAATCACTTTATAAACTTTACTATTGAATGGCTCTTTGAATATAAAACTTCTCATCCAGCATTAAGCACTATAAAACGTGATTTCTATACTGATTGGTGGTCCATCTTATGCTCTCACCTTTTACCCCCAGAAAGAAACAGGTTAGCTCAAGTTAGCTTAATCAAGAACCCAATTATGTCAGCTTTGAAGCTTCTTTACTTAGCTACCTTACTGGTATCATGTAAAAGGCTATTCCTTTAAAATCCCATATAGCTTGATGTCGGAGTACCTATCAATTTATTTCATTATTAGTGGATCAAAGTAATAAATGGATTATTAGTATATGCCCATACATAAATATAAATACAAAAACATTTTCTGTAGACCACCATACTCAAAGATAGTTTGGATGACAGGTAGGAAGAGAAGACTCTGAGGAATACTCATGTTTTCCTCACTGAAATCTATTCATTAAATGTATCAAACTTCTATGCTGCCCATCTTGCCAAGGCAACTCAAGGTAACTTACAGTCATTCAATAAAAATATCATATAAAGCATTAAACTATAATGACATTAAATTTAAAATTCAGTTAAAATTCAATTGACCAAGATGGAAAGGAAGGGAACAAAGTTCACATGAGGATGTAGGATCTCTCTAATCCATTTACCAGGATGCTATTCCATTAGGGTCCCACACCAGTTGGCAGGCAGAGCCAGTTCTTCAATCCCTTTTGGAAGCCCAAAAGGGTGAGTACGGATCTCACCTCGAGGGGCAGGATAGGATCTTCTAAAGCAGTGGTTCCCAAACTTTTTCAGTCCACTGCCCCCTTGGTGCTACAAACTCATCCTCGGTGCCCCCCCCCAGGGTGGGATTCAAATTTATGTGGGCGTGGCCTAATTTGAGGGTGTGGCTTGCTAGTCACGTGACTGGCTGGCGTGGCTTGCTGGTTGGGTATGGCTTGCTGGTCACATGACCGAGTTGGTGTGATTTGGTGGTCATGTGACTGAGTGGACATGGCCAGGTGACTGACAAACCAAATACAAGTGGTCCTCACTTAATGGCAGGTTGTTTAGCAAGTCTTTTAATTTATGACTGGCCTCCCCAGAACTACTTGACCTGTTTTTGCAGTTTTGACAGCCATGCACACACATACACACACACTCCCTTCTAACTCTGCTGGAGCAGGTCATTGGACTAGAATCGTCAAAGCATCTCTGATTAGATTCTAGTAGTGAATAGAATCCATTCAGAGATGCTTTGCCAATTCTTGTTGATTTGTTTTATTTGTATTTCTTTATTTTATGTTGCTGAATTGCATTGACATGTGTGTCCCTTCTTGTGAACAACCCAGAAGCTTTTGTGATTCTTTGCAGCAAAAATTACTGACCTCTGGCTTTGCTGTACTTTTCAAACATGCCACCACTGCTGCGTATTAGGTGCCGTCCCACAGGTCCACCCCATTGAGCCCGCTGCACCAGAGGGACCTGCCGAAGCAAGTCCGAGCAGAGCAATGCACCAAGTCAATGGGGTGAGCCTGAGAGAGGCTCTCTCTCTCTCTCTAGGTAAGTAGATACATAGGCAGGCAGGCGGGCGGGCGGGCAGGCAGGCAGGCTTGCTTTTGGATGGATGGATGGATGGATGGATGGATGGATGGATGGATGGATGGACGGACAGACAGACAGACTGCGACAGCGGCGGCACTTTGGGAAAGTAGAGCAAAGCCAGAGCGGGAATTGAAGTCCACACAAGTTGCCAAGGTTTATTTATTTATTTATTAGATTTATATCCCGCCTCTCTTCCCCCATCAGGGGAACTCGAAGCGGCGTACAACAAAATTTAAAAACATAGCCTATACAATGTAAAAACCAAAAATCGCATTCATATCATCCAAACATACAAGAGGGAAAAACAGAGGTCTCAATTCCATGCCTTCCGACAAAGCCACGTCTTAACGGCTTTGCGGAAGGTAGGTAGATTGGGGATTGTTCCAATCTCCGTGAGGAGCATATTCCAGAGGGACGGTGCTGCCACAGAGAAGGCCCTAGCCCGCGGGCCCGCCAGCCGACATTGTCTGGCCGATGGTATCCGGAGCAAGCCCTCCCTGTGTGATCTAACCGGGCGCTGGGAGGCATAAGGTAGCAGTAGGCAGTCTCGAAGGTATCCCGCTCCTAAGCCATGAAGGGCTTTAAAAGTTGTTACTAGCACCTTGAATTGCACCTGGAAGACCACCGGTAACCAATGCAGCTCACGGAGGATAGGTGTTATATGGGAGTGCTTAGGCGCACCCATAATCACTCGCGCGGCCCTATTTTGCACCAGTTGAAGTCTCCGAATGCTCTTCAAGGGCAGCCCCATGTAGAGCACATTGCAGTAATCCAATCGAGAAGTGATAAGGGCATAAGAGACCGTGTGTAGAGCCCCTCGGTCACAACTGGCGCAACAGGCGAACCTGTGCAAAGGCCCCTCTGGTCACAGCCGTAAGGTGGTGGTCAAATTGTAGCTGTGGATCCAGAAGGACCCCCAAGTTGCAAACTCGTTCTGAGGGGAGTAATTTTCCCCCCAGTACCAAAGTTGGATAATCAACTGAAACCCGAGGGGGCAAGACGCACAGCCACTCGGTCTTGTCAGGGTTGAGCCTGAGCCGATTGGTCCCCATCCAGACCCTCACAGCCTCCAAGCACCGGGACATCACTTCCACGGCATCACTAGATTGACCAGGGACAGAGATGAACAACTGGGTATCATCAGCGTACTGATGATACCCGACCCCATGTCGACGGATGATCTCATCCAGCGGTAAGATCTTCGCTAAGATCTTCCTGCTCCTTAATGCAGCTGCCCCTGTGCCCCTTCTCCAGCCCCCTGCCCCAGTTCTTTCTTTGGCATCCAATTTTGCAATGCCAACCTCCCCGGGGCAGCGATGTGGCCGACTTCACCCTCTTTGCTTCGACCCAAGGTCCACTTCCATCAGGCCAAGCAAGGGGAGGTGCTCTGCACATGCTCAGAGACTCCCAACTTCGGGGAAGCGCTCCGCCCATTTTTAAGCTCCGCTCGGGAGGAGGAAGGCATGCGGAAGCAGCCCAGACTGGCAGAGGGGAGGTGGAGGGAACGATTGCTTGGAAAGCAAGCAAGCGCAGGGCTCGGTCGGAAGAACCGGGCTGCAGAGGGAGGCTAGGTTCTAGGTCCGGCCCAGCCACGTAGAGCCAAACCGAACCTAGCCACACGCCTTGGAGAGCAGCAGCTGCACCCACCCGCATCCTGCAAGCCCAGGCTGGGAGGTGGAGGCGGGCAGCGCCTTGTTCTCTGGGGAAGGGGCCTAACCACCACCCCCTTCCACTGCGTGCATTGGGAGGGTTTTGCTTTTGGGCCTTCTGACGCACCTCCGCCGCTTCCACTGGAGAGGGCAGCCTGCAAGCTAAGGCGCCCCCTTTAGGCCACCTCCCCTCCAGGCTTGGCAAGGCTCACCGCGTGCGGGTTCCGCATTCGAGCGGTGCAACAGTCAATGGGGTGAACCTACGGGGCCGGCACCTCGAATGCCCCCCTGCCGCCTCTTAGCACCCCCCTGCTGGCCCCCTTGCCTCTTAGCACCCCCCCCAAGCCATCCCACCGCCCCCCAGGGGGCAGTACAGCCCACTTTGGGAACCACTTTTCTAAAGTGTGGGCAGAAAAGTTCTCCTGAATTTCACCAGCTGAAATTCCTTGACCAATAGGATCTGCAACAAAACAATGTCTCTTCTGCCAGCATGGGTGGGGCACGCTAATCCCATCAGGGTGAGATGGTTTCACAGGTAACCTGGACCCATGTCATCATTGGCTTTAAAGGATGATAAATAACACCTTGAATTGGACCCAGAGCAAACTGGCAACTGACTGCATTAAGTATCTAAGTACCTGACTGCTAAGTATCTTAGTTGAGCATTAGAGCTGAAATCTCTCTTTGAGAAGTAGCAAACCTTCCAAAAAAAAAAAAATCACAAGAATTTCCAAACCACAATTCTCACCAGTATAGCACTACAAATTAGTGCTATAGGAAAAGGAGTGTCAATGATTTTTTAAAAGGTTGTTATTTGAGAATTCAGTTATGAACATATTGAAACCTATTTATCCTATACCAAGTTTTTAGCTTACCTATTCTGAAATTGTTTTTACTATTATTCCCAAATAGTTCTTTTTAAATGTTGTCTCTTTTAGCCTTAGAAAAAATACATACCACTTGGTCAGATGCCAACATTTCACTTTTTTATTGGTTCAGAAATTGTAATGATGTATGGGAATGACTTTGGGAGACAGAAGAAGAGTCACAGAATAGGAAACACTCAGACAAGTGGCATCTGAGCTACACAAGCAATGGGAGCATGGCAATATCTAAGGAGGAACCCTTTCTAGTTCCTTGGGCTGTAAATGTGAGGGAGGGTGAAATGTACTTTCAAACTTGCAAGATTCTCTTAATGTAACCTTACAATAAATTTAGAGCTAGTACTTCTGGGTGTGCTTCTTGTCTGAACCTCTTCACTAGGCTGAGAGGAATAAAGCAACTCTAAATGAACACATGGAGAGGGATAACAAGCAAACAAATTACTTCATTGGTTCTACTAAGTTTAGAGGGGCTTATTTCCATGTAAATGTGCCAGGGACCATGCTCCTGAGTTGAATCCATGGGAGTTTCCTCTTAGGTTGAAAGCACAAAATTACCTTTTATCACTGGCACATAGCCTTCCATTCAAAGTCTATATCACAATGGTATGACTAAAAACAAGTTACTCATGAATTTTTGCAAAAAAAAAAATTATTAATCCCCATCTCCACCTGAAAAAGCCTTCAGGTTAGCATTCTTGTTTTCTAAAACTCAATGATACCAATATTCTATTTTTAACTGCACAGGGCATTACTAGATCAAAATGCCCTTAGGCTTCTACTTTAAAAAGCCTAACTTTTTTTCCTTGGTTGCCCCTCCACCACCATCCCCTCCCCCTTTTTTGTTGTTGATTGAATTGAATTAATTCCTTGTCAATTACTTTTATAAAACAAATAGATGAGAAACAGCAATATACTTAGCAAAATTTATTAGGTTTGCAGACATGGGCATCTACATTACAACCAGTGATGTCAATTAACATAGATTCCCAGAATGGTTGTTGTTGTTTTTCTCATCAAAGCAGAAGACAGTAACAAAATAAAATAAGGAGATGTAATCATTCCTTGCCGACAAAAAAACAAAAGAGCAGGAATAGGCTACAAGTGACTGCTCTCCACTGATAATTGCCAATTACCAGCAGGAAAAAAAAAGCTGGCTGGGCTGTTTTTTGTCAGAAAGCAAGAAATAAGAAGTGCTTTCATGGCATCTAAAAGAGCAGGGACATCACTATCTAAGCCTTACCTCATAGCAGAGTCTAGGCACTTTAAAAAAGAAGCTTCTGCATGATGTCACTGTGGGGTTGGGGTTGTCCTACTTTGCTGCTTACAGTTAATTTTGTTTCAAGATTTAAAATATTTATAGATCATCTGTTTTCCTAAGCAGGAATATTACATATTATTAAAAATACAGGACAATAAAATCGCAGCAGAAAAGCAAAGAGCAAAAATAATTTAAAAACAAACTAAAACAATGCAAAATTGATCAGCGGTCATGAAAGACCCAAAGAAACAATACAGTTTTTTTTAATTAAATGTTCAGAATTCTTAGGAAGATCAGCTACTGTTGGGTCATATTGTTAGTTTTAAAACAAACTAGGAATCCATTCTTTAGTGAAAAGGTCACATTAGTATAAGCATGATATGTTAGGATCACACTATATGCCAGCAGGAAATGCTGGAATAGGTAGGAAATAAATAGTAATTGGGGCCAGAACCCAAGGCTTGCAAACTTACTATTATCTTTCTGGGACTTCATTTTCTATCTTTCTCTCTTTTTCCAAGACCTCTTTTTATTATCTCTTCCCTTCACAGCAGGCTAATGGAAAAGGGCAGATCCTTTTTTGTAAGAGATCTGAATTGCTCACTAATTGCTTACTTTTGAAATTAGGCTGAGAACCAGGCCAAGAAATGCATGTAGCCTTGAGACAATAAGCTTCCCACACCTATTCTAAAAACATAACACATCGAGATGAAGGAGGAAAAATATCTTCAAATATCTATGAGATTTTTACTACTGTATAGTGGCATGGATCAGACATGATCAAGGTAGCTTAAAAATCGGTAATCTTTACCTGATTTTATTTAGCATTATATCTGAACAGGATCTCTGAACAGGGTGGCATTTTGTTTGATTATTTTTTTGAGCTAGCTTTTGACTCCTGGGCAAGTCCATGCAGGTTTTTTAGCAAGATTTTTCAGAAGTGCTTCCTCACTACATGTTTCCTAGGGCCGAGAGGGTATAACTGGTACAGTGTCATCCAGCTGGCTTCATGCCTAAGGCAGGACTAGAATTCACTATCTCCTGGTTCCCAACCTGATGCCTTACCATTACACCAACTGATTAAATGTTTTAATAATTACGTCCAAAAATATGCTTTAATAAAATGCCTCACTCATATTCTAGAAGAGTGGTAAATGTGTTATTAGTTACGATAGCTTGATTACTCCCATTCCAAATCAACCTCTTTTTAAACTCTCTAACACATGCACTTTCAAGAATAGGATTTTAAAGGCTCATGGATCTTTATCATATTAGGCCATTCCTCTCTAAAAATAAAATAATTGTCAATGGAATTAATATTTAAATCAGTTTCAGCTTTATTGGGATAAAACTAGAGAGCTCTTTCTGTCTCCTGATATTTATTAGAGCCATTACAGAATAATCCACATTTAATCTTATGTGATTTGTCTCTGCCATTTATAATCTACATGTATTCAAGATTACTGGTAATTCATGATCTCAATGTACCTGCTATGAAAAATGCCATACATATTTTTAGATTCCATCAGCCGTTTAAAAAAATATCTTTAACAAATCAAGAATGAACTATTTCCATATCATATTGATTCCAACTTATAACAATAATGTTAGAAAGGATGTGGAAGAAGAAGAACATATTTTCCTCCAGAAGTTCAAGGCAGTGTACATATCCTTTCCTCCTGCATTTTTCCCCACAACAGCAATCCTGTGAGATATATTGAACTATAAAATGACTGGGCCAATCTCATCAGCTTCCATGGCTGAGGATGTATTTGAACCTGAATCACTCTAGTTCTGATCCAACACAATCACTGAACGACACTGATTCACGGTTCATTATTCAATCATAGATATTTGCTGAAATCACTCATAACTTAGGACATGCCAAAAAATTACCAATTACATAGTGTATGATATATGCACTAGTACTTATTACTTACTTGCTAGTAATTACTTACATACCACTAACTACTCACTAGTATCAATCACTGTATAATACTTACACTACGTAATACATGCACTGTGTAATAAATTATTCATGCTGCTCCTATGAATAATCCAATTAAAATGGCTTTTTATTAGATATATGGGATATATTGGCAAGATATATGATTCAGCAATTTAGAGCAATACATGGCATTCAATAATAAGGTAAGTTTGAACTGTCTTGGTTTCCATTCTGGTATTAGGCTAATCTATATTGGATATCTTCTGATTCATATTTTTCCTGCTATAAAAGCTTAAGCGTTTTTACTATTGTAATTTCAAAATAAGGGAAAGCATGAGAGAAAAAATCCAAAATGCATTATAAACATCAGAAACTGTTAATTGAAAGAGACACTATATAGGATAGAAAGAGAAACTTTATAGCAAAGTCTTTAAACCAGTTCAAGGAGCCTGTGCCTTGAACTGGTTTGAAGACTTTGATCTCAGTTCAATTCATTTATTTCTGCCATACAGTGCCATACAGTTCATGGTCTTCATGAAATCAGCTCTTCACATTTGCTCTATATTTTGCATCCATTTGACCGCAAAAATGATCAAGAAAATACTCATATTTCTTTTTTTTATAAAAGTTTTATTTGGGTTTTCACAAAACATAATACAAATAAAATATCATTTTTGAGAGTAGCATGATTCCAGGTTATCACATCTCCGTACAGACATAATCTCAATTACATATTCATCTTTATATTCTATTGCACATCTTGTCACTATTTTATCATTTTCTCAATAATTTTTCCCTTCCCTTACTTTCCTCAACCTTACTTATAATTATCTCATTCCTTTCTAATTCAGTTACATATCTTTTTCTAAATTTCTATATCTTTCTAGTCATTATGTTTGCACTTTTGTCTGTCCTGCTTACAATTTCATACATTCTTTTTCCATCATCGTTCCGAAAGGGAAAAGAAAAAAAGCAATTCCCTTGCCTTCCAGGCATTAAAAAGCAAGGTTTTTCCCCTGTAACTACCAAGCAGAGAGTGTCACCTTTATATCTTATAGTTGTTATCCATTCAAATCTCATTTAACATTTAGTTTATACATTATACAATTATAACGTTCATTTTCTAATATCTATTTTATATCATATAACTCTTATCAGCCGAATTCCGCTTGGCACTTCTCCTTAAAAATGCACAATAATTTCTAAAAAAAGAAAAAATATATAACAATAATGAATAAAATGGTTATTCTATTCAAATTCATCCTGACAACTGATGTTGATTTCACTATAAATCTTTTACATTTCTTTTCAATTATATTTTATGAATCATTAAGAACAATTATTTTCATTCCTTCCTCTTATTCCCTCTTTTACTTTTGTTCTCTTTCTCTTTATTTCATTTAATTAATAACAAACATTCCATAACATAACAATACCAGTTTTGTTTTTCACTTTAATCACCTAGGTTTCATATTTTCTAGTTCATTACTATTTCCAATATAACAACACTATCTCTTGTACCCTTGCAGAATCCTCTTTTAATTTATAATTTTAACCATTATCTCTATGTCTTTTAATTAGGCAAATACCTTTAATCCTTGTATGTTTCCCGTTTCTTTATTTCCTGTTTCTGTCCCTTATAACTTCTTTTCCTTTTTATCTTTCCCCTCTTTTTCTCACCACCCTTTTTGTCCCCCCCCCTCTAATTCTCCCTTCTGTAATCCTCTCTTCTGCTTCTTCCTAATATTGTATTTACTTTTCAAACTATTCTTTTTTTTAGTTGTTTCCTCAGATCTTTTACTCCCTTTCCCTCCTTTTTTACTCCCTTTCCCTCCTTTTCCCATTTTACCCCACATGGGATTATTTGATTGTTAAAGATGGCTTCTTCTTTCTCCAGCCCTTCTTGTTCTTCAAGCATTTCTTGTTGTTTTTCATAGTTCAGAATCTCCATTTCTAAACACTGAAGTGCGAAGCTAAAGGATCCTCCTCCTTCTTACAACTCTTTTTTCATTTTTTTTTTGAGTTCCATTTTTAGTTCCTCAAGGAATACTGCCATTTTAAACACTTTTAAACAACCACCCGATTAATTTTACTTCAAAGCACTAGAAATCCAACACCCAAAATTCCAAAAATCACCAAATAATCCAAAGCTGCTTCTTCTTGCTTCTTTTTCCACTGTCCCTTTCTGGGGGCTCTGTTATCATGTAGCAAAGTTTTAGTTACAATGTATCCTTTGGAAGTCTTGTTAAAATTCCACTGTTAATTCTTTTTATTTCCAGGTGGTACTCTCTGCTGTTTCCAAGTCCCACCCTTTCTTTTTTTTCTTGTACTTTCCTCCTTTTGAAGGCTTTAGAATATCCAGAAAGTCTTTATTTTCCCCTTTGACACTTTAATTTCAGCTTAAAATTGACTGTTAGTGTCAAAGTAAATTAACACTTATTTCTTACTTAAATCTCTTCTTTTTAGAACTCAAAGCCAATTGCAGCTGTCAGTGTTAGAGAGGAAAAAAATATTTTTTTCCTTTTCTCTCTCTCCTCTGCCACTTTAAAGATCTTCTTTTAGGAGTAACACTCTTGATAATTTAAATTCCAGGGTACCTTGCATAAATGTTATCTCTGCTTAGCCCAGTCTGTCAAGCTCTCCCCCTTTGTCTTCCTCCTGCTCATTCTTGTCCAGTCGGGTTCTTCTTTGAGGTGGCCATTTCTGATCACCGCTGCAACCGCCTTCGGGAAAGGGAGTAATGACCAGCTGAGGAGGAGAGATGCTGCTCCCCTCAACTCAGCTGGTGGTCTCCCCCTTCTTCACCACCTCTACGGGGTGGTTTCAGCCCTGTATCCGAAGGATCGGGGCACTCCAGCGGCGAGCACGGATTGAAACTGCGCACTATTGCGGATTTTGGTCCGTCGCCGAAGAAGCCCAAACCAGAAGTCAATACTCACATTTCTTAAATACAAGGAATACAGCTTGTTCAGTTAATAACAAGTAAGCTGGTGGTATGGGTTGGTATGGCCAGCAACTGTACCATTTTGCCTTCCAATAAATAAGTGTTTTATGGTTTGCCATTTCCATGATAGCAATAGCAATAGCACTTAGACTTATATACTGCTTCACAGTGCTTTTACAGCCCTCTCTAAGCGGTTTACAGAGTTAGCATATTGCCCCCAACAATCTGGGTCCTCATTTTGCCAACTTTGGAAGCAGTGGTGGGCTGCAAATTTTTTAACAACTGGTTCTCTGCTGGGTAGGCATGTCCATGTGACTGGGTGGGCGATGTCACTCATCACACCCAGCCCCGCCTCCCAGCCACTCACCTCAAAGGCAGAGGTAGGATTCAGCCGGGGGAGGGGGGTTGGGAAACAGTACCCTGAAGGCAATTTTAGGAATATGTAGGATAAAGTTGCTTGGATTTGCTCTTAATTAGACTCTAGTTGTACAGGTCCTACAGAAGTATGACTCACCCAGTTATCAGGGAAGAATTTAAATTGTTGGTCCTGAGGAAGTAGACAGTCTTTGGAGCTGTGATTTTGGGCACTGATAAAGGGGATAAGCAAGAATTGCTGGAGCAACATCCAACTCCCAGGTGCACCATACATGATGCAAGGCACAATAAAAGCACTCTACATGCTCTTCGACTAGCAAGGGTATTCTTTAATTGATCCTCCTGGTAAAGACTTTGCTTAACACAGGTAACAGCAAAAATTTGTTGTCGGCTGCGTGTTCCTGAAACCTGGACTCCTGACACTGTCATGAAGGCAATGTTCCAAATTTGTTTGGAACATTTTTGGGACACACATGCACTTGCACAGACATCCTGCCTGCTACTTCATATATTATTTAATATTAAAAATAAAGCCTCTGCAAACTAACTGTTATGAGTGAGCATATGTTTGGTTGAAAATAAAGACACTGGTAATATGGGATAGAATCAATTCAAGGACATGGCTTTACAGAATTGCTCAGGGCTCTGCTCTCTCCCTGCTCCTATTTCACATTTACATTAGGGCACATGTGGAGGTCATCAGGCAGCATTGGATCACTACGCTGATGACACTCAATTATACCTCTCCATCCAGAACCAAACAAGTGATGCCATTGAAGTTCTTTCCCAGTGTCTAGAATCTATCAGGACTGGAAGGGGAAAAGCAGGCTTTGGCTCAGTTTCAAGACTGGTTGTGGTTTCTTAGACTTCTCCGATCTGGAGATTTTTCAGGTCTACCTTTGTACTGACCTAGACAGAACTGGTGCACCATTTGGAGGTTCTCTTAAACTTGTGGCTCTTGCTCTAAGAGGAGGTAGCAACCATATTTAGTCCACTTCAATTTGGATCTGAAGGATCGCATTACCTCATGCCCTAGTCACCCCCAAGTCAGCTCCTCATATTATATCTTACCAATAGTCATGCTGGCTGAAGTGTCTGGGTCATGATTCAGCAACCATGGGATGTCCAGAACTTATATAACTCCTTACATAATTAGCATTTTCCCAGTTGTGATGAAGAGTGCTACAATAAACACCTTAAGGCTACAAAATAAAGAATAAAACAATGACAATACAGATAGTCCTTGTCTAGTAACTGCATTTGATTTCAGAAAAATGACCTTAAGCAAACCACATGACAGAGAGACAGATTGCAAAGACTGTTAATTGATTGCCATCTCATTCAGGTAAAGTTCTCTCAGAGTATCCTGTGCCTGTCCATTTTATTAGTTTTGTTTTGTTCTCCCCCCCCCCACCGCCACACCCCCGGAGTGGAAAGGTTGCTTAAACAAGCTATTTCTTCTTAATTTGCTCTTCTCTAGAATACAGCACTTCCCTAAAAGGTTCTAACCACAAGATAACAAGATAACTGTGACCTTAATGAATGATCGCTAAGACAGTTACTAAATAAGGACTATCTAAATAATAGAAATTTGTTCATGTATAAATTATAAGATGAGTAACTTCAAAAAATGTCCTACTCCAATTCAGAATTCTTTGAAAGCAAAAAATGTAAACATTTATATTTCTGTTTCTGTCAGCCTTGTGGAATCAAAATGAATTCTGTTTTAGTGTGAAGCTTCATTAACAAAATCTTGCAAGTATGAAAATAAAATTCTCCTTTCTCCATCATCTCCTTTACAGCCTAAGAAACTAGGGAGGATAACTTCTGAGACTCTTGCCCATCTTCCTCTAGCTATGGGCTCTGCTGTCTCTTATCAGACTGTTGTCTTGGCAGCATCTCTTTGCCCAGTCTCCCAAGGTCTTTCTCATATACCTGTTCTGACCCAGCTCCCCAAACACGACAAAGTCTCTGACATGACCTCAAAAGATTTTTTTATTAGGAATGCCAGCAGCCCCAACAAAAAGTTTCTCTTTCAGGCTAATAAGTCTGTCCGGCTGGAAGATGAATAGTTGCCTGCCACACCTATTCATCTCTGCCCCCTGTCTTTTATCCCCAGAGCTAGGGTGTGGCCTCGCTAGCAGCGGTGGCTCTTCCTTCCCCAGGATTGGTCCATGGCTTTCCACTGCTCTCCTCTACTCTGCCTTCTGCGCAGCCGCGTGTCAGGCAGTGGACCCAGCTGTTCCTCCTCTTCTTCATCAACCACCTCCAGACCTGGGGGATGTTGACTCTTTATCTGAGGGCTGATGGATGGCCCAGGCTCCGCCTCTCTCTCTCTCTCTCTGCCAGCTCCATTACCTCTTCCCCTTCGGAGTTCCCTGGTTGTCCTGATGCTGTCCCTGACTCCCATGCCTTCTCCTCTGATTTGGCTGCTGTGGCCAACAGGCCACTACAATACCATACAGCTTCATTAACAGGACAATCTCTAAAAATTAAAATCAACTTACTTCTCCCCACTGCCATGTAAAACATAAAATAAATTTATTCTTATAGTCAAGATATATAGTATATGAGGTAAACTTTCTTACAAGGTGCAGAAATAGGTACAGAATAAGTGCATAAAACAAAGAGGAAACTGCTAGAAATAAACATTACAATCAGCTAGTGCTACATGCTAAAACCAGCCAATATGCCACATGGTTTTTTTTGAGGCCCCTTCATGACATCCCAGAAGCTGGTGCCATTTTGAGAGCCGGTTCAATTCTTGCGATTCAAGAATTGTGGCTGCTTCAATAGTGTCCGCTTGTATAATGGCATGAATTAGTTTAGGAAGGCTGCATGGTGCATCAGGTGATTCTCTTTCGGAAAGAGAATCAGCCAATGTGCTGCAAGGCCTTTTACAGAGGTTACCTCACATGATTCTGGAAGCAGCTGCCATTCTCAGAATTCTCTCAGAATTTGTAAAATGGTGACCCTATGCAATTGGCACCTGACTCCAGAATGATGCCAGGTGGCTCCTGCAGAAAGGTCACCTGTTGTATCAGTTGGGCACTGTTTTGGTAAGGTGATTGTCAGAAGAGGCAAGTGGAGCAAGGCATAATGTGGGGGATGAGGCCCAAGGATATGAAACCCAGTGTGGCAGGAAGATGTGCAAGGGATGGCTCAGACGTCTTGGGCGGCCTGGCGCAGGACACATTTAAGCTGGGGAGGTGCTGCAATGCAGGCCTAGGCCTGCATCAGGCCTGTCCAACCCTGAGATACCTTGTGCTCCACTTTAAGATCACAAAGGGAGATCCAGGATTGTAATCACTAAGCCAGGAAATCACATGGCACCTCACTTAATGATGCCAATGACTTATGATGATAATGCTGGACTCAATTGTGGTTGCAGGTCAAAGATTACCTTTACTTATTAATTCTCTACACCGAATATCTTCTTGATTCTATAATTCAATACATATACAAATACAGGTGATCCTCCTTTTACAACCGCTTGTTCAGTTAACTCTTCAAACTTACAATGGCACTGGATGAGTGCTTGTACTTATGATCATCCCAGCATATTACAATTATGTCACCATCTGCTATTTTCCATCTGACTGTTTTCAATTGGTCTTCTGAACGGAAGAATAGTATTGTTAAAAAAATGGGAGGATAATAGCATCTTAAGAGCACCACCTGTGACTGTACTGAACAAGTATCCCACCAAGAAATGAATGCAGGTCGCTATCGCCTCTCTTGTTTTTTGGGGGGGGTCTTGAAATACTGAACAGAAACATAAGACAAGAGATTTTAGGAATCAATATTTGAAAAAGAAACAAAAGTTAAGGGCTTTTGCATTTGACTTGATATTGGTTTTGGAAGATCTTTTAAAAGAATTGAAACATGAATGAGAAATAAGTGCAAGTAAGCAGAGAAAGATGGAAGTAGAAAAATAATTCCCAGGTGCTATGGTTATAAAAATATCTCACAATACACCATCACCTACTGCTACTACGACTGTTGTTGTCATTTACATCAAGCAGCTTTGCATGCTACCTCTACCCAATCAACTGCCTTAAAAATTAAATGTAATAAAAGTGACTGGATGAATTTAATGGCCAAAGAGGAAATGTCAGTGAGAAAGGAAGCAATCCCAGAAAGAAAACAAAAGAAAGCTGGAAACACTTCTTCAATAACGTTATGTGTTTGGTCATCATGGCTGAGAAAGAGTGTCCATATTCAGTATGTTTGGTTGATGAACTTGAGATACAAAATGTGTGCTTTTGTAATGATAAACTTGTTCAACTTTTGGAAATGAAGATGATCACATAATATACAAATAAATATTATTCTACATTCAGGGTGTAAACTCAAGTTCTGCTTTATTTTTGAAAACTTACTTCTTTTTTGTGATTAGACAGGCCTTCACACTAAGTTCACATTTATAAATTTATCTACAGGCCTAAAAAAAGTGTTTGTTCTGCCTTAAGAATGAACCAAAATAACGAACCAATTACTAGGAGAGATATAATGCAGTTTTCCCCCATCCTGCATCAATAGCAAATGGCAAATGCAAATCAAGCTCTTAGTCACTAACCAGCAGATTATCAAGATCTCTAAACTTGGCAATATACACATCATATTTTTATTATAAGTCCAAAAGTTGGGGTAACTTCCTTTAGGC
The DNA here is from genome assembly GCA_009733165.1 of Naja naja. Classification (NCBI taxonomy): domain Eukaryota; kingdom Metazoa; phylum Chordata; class Lepidosauria; order Squamata; family Elapidae; genus Naja; species Naja naja. The sequence continues at coordinate 101,169,763 of CM019150.1, read as the reverse complement.
ACTGTACAGTTTCAAAAAGTCAGCTCCTGTAAATCAGCTGTGGTTTACGTAAGGTTCAAAATACATTAGAGTTACGACAAAAGTGCACCACAATTTGCCTATTTAAGGCAAGCTTGGTCGAAGAAATGATCACATAAGGCTTCCTGTTTGTTCAATAGTAGTACAAAGATATATGTCTAAATTTAAACTAACAAAAGAATATGCAAAAAGATTTCCTTAATTGTGTCCATCCTCTCCTATCATTTCTATATTTGGAATTCAATGTATAAACATAGCCTTCAAAAAGCTAAGCATACAAGCCAAGAATTTTGTCATGCAGCCTCCACTTTTTCAGGTGATCCAGTCAAACTGAATATTGTTAATATTGCTTGTAAAAGAAATGCGTTTTGCTTATTTGCATAACCCAACCTTGCTACTTCACATGGCCGGTCATGAAGATTCACTGAATTTTTGAGAAATGCTCTTTTGAGAAATAGCACCACTTTATTATTCCTTAGGAAAAATTTACCAATCAAAAGTATGGTAATAACATGTATTTATTAAACAATTGCAAGCAGTCTAACACCAACGACACTAACACATATGAGTAATTGTTTGTCCATTTTATATCCCCACCTTTCCTCCATGAGTTGGGGGTGGCTTACTTGGAGATCTTTACCTTCTCATGCTGAGGGACTCTCCTCATAAAAATAGCTCTGTCCCTTCCAACTCTGTTAATCTGTATAAATCTGTATATCCAGCCAGCAGAAGCTATGTTCCACCAAGCCTATCAGCTATAACTGGTAGCACACATAAGAGACAATTAAAACATTCACACACACACACACACACACACACACTTCTATATAATATATTAAAAACTAAGAGAGTCACAAAGCCGAAAAGGCTACATGGAGATATTAATGTTGCATGGGTGAAATTACTGGGGGAAAGGGGATCACTCATGGGTACCACCGCAAATATGCAAAGAAACTTGACAAAAAAGATCTGGCTTACATTAAATTCAGATTTTTTTTAAGCACAATCTGGATGATCTACATTCGAGTTATACTGAAATTAAAAATGATTTCCAAAATACATTCTTCGAACTTGAAAGCCTTCTTCTTGAGGTTAGCTCTCCAAAGTAACAGATCAATTAATCATATGCAATATGAAGGTCAGGAACAGCTAAATACTATGCATAACAAAAAAAACAGTCTGCAAAATACTGTTGATGTACATAAACTAATGCAAAGATCCTCTCAGTGTCTACTATCAGAATATAAGTAGATTCGTGATAACAAGGCAACTATTTTTTTAAAATTCTATACTAAAATTATTTTTAAAGAATAATGAAAATCCCAGCAAAACACTGAAGTTGTATTATCCATATGAGCATCATTTTTGCTTCCAGCCTTTCTTGTAGCTCAGCCTTTTTAGAAGACAATATTCTCTGTTCCTGGTATTTCTCAGCAACATTTATGACTGTGATGTCACACACTAACCTCTACTTCACAGCAAGATCAAGCATAGCAAGCAGATGGGATACCAAAAAAACAAAAAAAGAACACCCATTTAAAACACAAATCTCTTTTATAAAGAAGAGTGCAGGCACAGACAATGAATGGGTTACATTTTTAAGTATGATATATTCAAACTCTTATCCTAGCATGAAAATCCATTTAAAGCTAAAGCTGGATAACTGATGAATGTGTGCATGTTATATTGGATTCATAAATATAAGTGAAATATTTTTAAAAAGGAAAGAGAGACATCAAATTCTAAAACAGCCTAAAATCAGCCACAGGAATAAAGAGCATTAGTACCTTTCAAAACAATAGGAAACATCAGTCTATATGTTTAATAAGATTTTTAAATGAGGTTCATGGAGCCAAAAGAACATATCCCTCACAATTACTCACCAGTCAGGCCTTTATTACAGTCAATGACCAAAATTCCACCCAAAAAGTAGAAACTTAACTTACAAAATAAACAGTAACTTTCATTACAGTGGTTTTATAAACAATAAAACAAAATTTGGTCACATTCAAAGAGACTAAATCATATTGGTCCTCTAACAATAGTATATAAAATATATTCAACTGATCCAGGAATTTAGTTAATATGAAAACATAAAACATAAGCGTTTTATGATATTGGGCCAGTTACTTTTTCTTAGCCCAACTCACATTACAGGATTATTGTTGTGGGGAAAAGAGGTGGAGGGGGGGTGTTGGATCAGTTTACCACTTAAGTTATTTGTAAAAATAATAAAGGCGGGATGCAAATATATAAATAAAATGGGCAATGCAACAATGGTGAGATCATCCATCACCATGGACTGAGGTATCACCAATATGCTGATGATAGTCAGCTGTATGTCTCAGCCCATGGTGAGTCAAGTGTTGCTGTGTCCTCCCTCTCACAGTGCCTGGAAGCTGTTAGGGGCTGGATGGGGAGCAACGGGTTGAAATTAAACCCTTGCAAGACCGAGTGGCTCTGGGTTTGGGGTTCGTTTGGCTCAGGGAGTATTACCACCTTTAGTCTTGGATGGGGTGGCACTACCTCAAACAGACCTTGTGCATAATCTAGGGGTTTTCCTGGACTCACGACTCCTGTTCGAAGAGCAGGTGGCAATCATGGCCATGAGGGCCTTTGCGCAACTGCGGGTTGTGCACCAGTTACGCCCTTTCCTGAATCAGCGATCCCTACTCATAGTCACTCATGCCCTGGTCACTTCCCGTCTTGATTATTGCAATGTGCTCTACATGGGACTGCCCTTGAAGAGCATCCAGAAGCTCCAGTTGGTGCAAAATGCAGCGGCCCGCATGGTTTTGTGCAGACCCCAGTGAGCACATGTGTCACCTCTCCTGCAGGAGCTGCATTGGTTGTCGATTTGCTTCTGGGTGCAATTCAAGGTGCTGGTTGTCACCTTTAAAGCCCTTCATAGCTTGGGTCCAGGTTATTTGAGAGAACATCTCTTGCCAGTCACATCTACCCAACCCATTAGAGCAAGGAGACAGGGAATGTTGCGGGTCCCACCCGAGGGAGATACATCTGGTAGGACCCAGAAGAAGGGCCTTCTCCATGGTGGCTCCCTCTCTCTGGAATATCATTCCTCCAGAGATTAGAATGGCCCCCATTCTAGTACTCTTCCAAAAGGCACTGAAGACCTGGTTTCGCCAGCGGGCATGAGGAACCCAGAGAGGGATGGAGCCCATCAAATGGCTAGTGTGGTCTGCTGTTGTCAGGGCGGGAGGTGGTAGGTGGTTTTTTGTTTTTTTGTTTTGTTTTTTGTTTTTTTGTTTTCCCAAATTTTGTTCTATTGTACTTTACTAATTTATTTGATTCTTTTTATTAGTTTTTATTGTTTTTTTATTTTATTTTTTGTTTTAAATATGGTTTTACATTGTGTAAGCCGCCTTGAGTCGCCATAGGCAAATAGGCAGCATTATAAATTAAATAAATAAATAAATAAATACACAAGCTGTGTTTCAACTGCTCTTTCATCACATAAAAATAAGGAATTTCTCCGAACTTTCCTTCAAGGATAGCTGTTAGGTGCATTAAAACATGCTACAGTTAGTGCTCTCCTAAATTTAGAGATACTTATTTGGTTTAAATATTTTGCTGGCCTAAAAAGGGGAAAACAACTACTAAAAAAGTCTTAGGAAAGACTGACAAAGCTAATTGACTTTTTAAATCCTTAACATGTTGCTTGATGCCACCTACTTATAGGCCATCATCAGTAATACATCCTGTGAAAAACCATGACTTTGCAACTTCTTATAAATTAACTTCAATTAACTTTTCTAAGTTATCAGCCAGGATTGAGGGACCTAAGCCTACAACATTAAAAAAATGCTATTTCTATCAGAATAAAAATATACATAACCACATGCTGGTTTCCGTTCTAATCACACTAGTTTCATGACAAAGGACCACATTAGGCACACATCACACCCCTGGGAAAATAACCTTAGAAATTAGAATTCTGCCTAATCGAGCAAAAGAGCTATATGGGTGTGAACACCAAGTAAGAGTAGTGCATAAACATTTGCTGCAAATAGTCAGTAAAAATCTTGCCCCTTTGGAATAATAGAAAGATTGTAGAGATATTGTCAATTTGGGGGCATTTTGCCTAATATAAACCTAACGGGCCCTACACTCATCAGAGAAGTGAACCCTCCCCCCAATTTTTAACTGACTGTTCATTTAACTTCCAAGAATCAGATCTAGGGCCTTTGGCAAATACCAAAATCTTACTTTTGAAATAATTTATCTTAGTTCCTTCCTTACAATGTACAATTCCACAGTTACCACACACAGATATAACTTATTTCCTATACAACAATAAGAGCTCTATAAGTAGATTTTTTTTTGTGAGTCATTTCCCGTGTTGCTCAGCCTAAAATTTCATTAATGGCTCAATCACCAATCATAAAATATCAGAGGATAAGAACCTGAAACTAGACTAGTCCACTAACATGTTCCTCCAATCCAAAAGAGGAGATAGTTTCAAGCTTGTTACACTAGATAGACAAAATGAAAAGGTATGACTATTTAAACCTTAAGTTCACTAGATTTAAATTTTCCATTTGATACGTGACGGTCACCATATTTATCTCATTCTTTTCATTATCTTTTTAAAAAAATAAAATATAATCAGGGGTTGTATGACCCTGAGAGTGTGTGTGTCCCTGAGTGCCTATGGTACTTATTTCCAGTCTAATGTTGATGAAAGAAGGACAATTAAATTATCAGGCAAGGTGGGAGGGTCAGTCGATCCACTTGCATTTTGAAAGTATTTCATAAAGATTCCCTCAACATGATAGCTATAGGGAGAGAGGCTGACCAGTCACAAAATGACTATCATTTTAGCCTGTCACAAAAAACATTTACCAGAAACCATGCTGATAAATATGTTCTCTACTATTCCCTCTAATCACTCAAGATATTCCTCACAACCTTCCAGGTTCTCTTTATGTTTTTCTGGCAATGTGAACCAACTTCCAAGCAAATATCTAATTTGTATTACGTTTATTTTTGAAGAAAGTCTATGGAAACTATTTGAAGCATTGTTTTAAAAACACATTTTCAATTTTGTTGTAGAAAATTATTTTGGGTGAAAAAAAGCCCTTGATTTATAAAAATTATTTGGCTCTAATATACTTTCCATTTAGAACCACTGTTTAGAAGAATTTTCATAATAAATGGAATCATATATCCTAACTTGATAATATATTGTCAAACTAGGCATGCCCCAGCCTTTCTGTTACTGAGGTAGATTTTAAAAAATCCTTTTACATATTCTTAAATGGTTTGCCTGGCTTTTACTTCATTTTTTTTTTTACCAATGTCTTAAAAACTGTCCTGGAATTTCCCATGGGAAGCATCGATACGGAAAGTTGCACATGCAAAGATTTTCCTATTTGTATTTTTCGAGAGGATACATATTTGGAATACTATGCTTTTAACAAGTGGTGCTTATTTTTACATTTGCCTGTTAGAAGTTGTCCTCGATTTATGACCACAATTGGGATTGCTACAAACTTGGCAATCTTTGTTGCCATTTGTTAAGCAAATGTTACCCAGCATTAGCCAAGGACCCACTCATTCTAAACCACTGTATACCTAATCCCTCCCAGCCCCGAACCTCAGAAAAGACCTTCTGCTCCCCTCACCCACCCATTTCCTCCCCATCTCTGACTTTTTTGGAAGCCCTGAACCTTGCCTTGTAAGGTGGGAAGCAGCCCTATCCCAGTTCTAGTCACCCTCACCATCCTGCACTCTGACACCCCTGCTGACCTGTATTCTGCCATCCCAGCTCATCTTCATGTTTTTGCTCCCACTGTAGATGAGGCATGCCCGGCCTAGATTCTGGGTTAGCAGAAACAATCTAGCCTTCAGAAGGCTTGTTGTTAGGAAGGCTTGAAGTCTATCAGATACAATTGTTCTTGCCATGGTTTAGAAGGCCCCTTCTCCAAATAATGCAATTGCGAGAATGAGACCCACTTAAAGAATGGTGCACGGTAACCATGACAGAAAGCTCTGCCTCACATCAACTCTACACGCCTGTCAGCAACTACAGAACAATGCAAAAATAAGTGAACCTAGACATAATGGGGTAGAGAGAAGGGAGCAGGGAGCAGGCAAAAGCAACCAAGGTTGAGACAAGTTTGCACACGCAGGTGGGGTGGCTAAGATGGGAGTACATGTGAGTGGGGGAACTCTATGTCTGGTTGTAAGGACAGGTTAAGTACTAAGCACCTAGATTTTGACCACATGACAGCGAGGGTGCTACAGCATCGATAACTTCGGGGAAGGGGTCATAACTTTCTTTTTCAACACCATCATAATCCTGTACAGATGCTGAACAAATGGCTATAAATCAGGGACTACCTGCAAAAATCACGAACACTTGAATTTAGCTAATTCATAGTGTCTACAATGCATCTAAACTGGGTATTCTTTCCAAATCCAACTTTAAAAATTAGAGATTAAACCAATACAAAAGCTTACTTGGGAAGACATCTTGAAAAAATAAATATTTTTTCAAGATGTCTTCCCAAGTAAGCTTTTATTTATTTTAGTTTGTATTTAAGCAGGATTATCATATCTAAGTAGATAAAGCATAATGTTGTTACTATCCATGAATCTCTCCTTCCTAACATGACCATTATCCACTTGCTATTAAAACAGTAATGGCAACCAAATGATTTAAATTAGCAGCACAAATGCATATGTGTACCTAGCCAAAGAGGGTTCCTTCTTAAGCATTATTATTATATGTATTGCTAAGACACAACTTACGGAATCCATTATAACGTGCAAATTGAAAAAGGGTTAAACCACACACTCAAAGCAAACTGTATGTCTCTAATTATTATTGTTGCTACAGCTAATAATAGTACATAAAACATATGTAATGTAGCAAGCTATAATAATTATATTGTTCTATTACTAAAAATAACCATAATAAAAAGCAATTAAGTACATTTCCTAACTATATTAGTCTATCTACATTAAAAATATATTTTGTTACATTTTGCACAACTATATATGTATATGCAGACTATAAAGGCATGTGCTTTACCTTCATTTTCAGAAGCCTGGCATTTTACTTGTATCACCAAATCAAAGGTAGTCTCTGGATTTTCTCTGGAAGTAAAAACAAAATATCTGATTAGTCATGAATTGGTCAAACATTTAAATAATCTAAGCACAGGAATGCTATGTTTGTTATAACATTAAACTGCATAATAGTATTGACTCATAATTACTTGTCCCTTAGAATACACAATGATTATTTACCAACCATTCTTGAGACATATAGTATTGCATTACAATGCAAGCTCAACAAATATTATTTAACCTTGATTGTTGAAATACATTAGATTATGTAATGGTTAATCCACCTCTAGTACACAAATTCTCAGCACTGAAAGACTGAGAATGACAAAGAGAATCCAGTCAGGATAAACAGAAGTGGGAATTGACACTGAAAGTGAAAAGTTAAGCTACAACTTGCTGAAAGTTAGAAATAACATTTGTTTTACATCTTTAGGAAAATAACTGTTTCCTCTTATATCATTAGGAATTAAAATAAACAGTATAAAATAGATGATAAATGACCACAGGATAAATACTCAAAATATGTATGTAAACTATTAATATTATATACTTTATAATCCTATACATTAGCCAGTTCTTCTTTCAACATTTATTTCAAATTCTGCAGCTGCAACATGAAGGATTCTATCATTTTACAGTGAGTGAATGGACAAGTGATTACCTTTCACCATGGAATTTCATTGCGATTCTTGCAACACTTCCAATCTTGCCCTATGTAATGTCATGCAATTTATGGTTTACACATTATTCCTCCCAATTCCTATACATATTATAGTCCTCTATAGATTTTCAAAGCAACTGCTGTTGCAGTTCTAATGTTAATTTATTTCTTACTGACCATATAGAATATAAAATACAATCTAAAAGATATTATTACATATAAATGAAATAAACTGAATTTGATAAAGACTTTTTAATCAGTACACACCAATTTTTAAGTGACACTTTATGGCTTAAGGAAAAATTACCCTCACTTGTACATTACAGAAACTGTCTTATGGCCCAGCATGGATTTTTGTTTTACAATCAACTCTAATGGAATTTTGCTAATATTAGTTTTCCCTGAATCACGTTTCCCAGTTGTACTGGAATTAAACTCCTAAAATTTCCAGCCAACGACTCAAATAATTTATTCACAAAATACTAAAAAGTGCTAGAATGGAAATGAATAATCTTAAAACAGAACAACTAAGAAGCAATAAGCAAACTATAACTTCTTCAATAATTATTTGAGCTTGCAAATATTAGTGTTTCATGCTGATGAATATGTGAGCATCCCCTCCCCAAACTCAAATAAAGAAGTCACTCTCTGCTTGGTTAGGTAACTACTTCACCACAAGAATGAATAAATATGTAAACAGAAGGCCAGAAGTAGCAGATATTAAATAGTAACTGGAACTGAATGTGCTACATTCAAGAAAGTTAAACTACATAGTTTAAGGAACCATAAACTTATGTATGTGTTGTGAAATACAAATTCAATGTATTAAAATAGTCATGAAATTATTATTGCTTTACCAAAATTACATTCATGGGGCTTCTACCCTTAAAAATAATCTATTTTCAATTTCTGAATAAGATGTTATGCTTCTTTACACAATGTAAATACTATGCTTGCTCAATCAGAAATTAGTCCTTCTGTGAGGCTAACTTATTCCTTAGCAACTGTATACAAGATTGCAGCTATAATAGGATTTGCAACTGAGCTCTCTCTTGCAATGGTGCGTGTAGTTAAGTCTGCTAACTCCAGAAGTACCCAAAATGACTGAAAAGAAAACTTCTATGATAACAAGTTCTCCAACTATAACCACAACTTCTTTAGAAACTAGATAAAACATCTCATAGGTCAATATTTCTGTTTTCTGTATAACTGCTTCTAGGCTTCCACAAAAAGTCCTTTCAAATTTTGTCACTTTGCACCATAAAGTATCAAACCAGTTCCATATATGTTGGGCAAGGGCTTTTATGTCTATTGCAGCTGGCTCACCATGAACAGATCATTGTCAGTTTGCAAAACTATTAAAACTAGTTCAGAATGCAAAATTTAGCAAGGCTTGCAAGGTCAAGATTTTAATCGCAATCACCAAATGAGGGGAAAGTTCATTCATTTTTCACTTTAAAAATAAGTCCTTGGAATTGGCATAGGTATTCCAATGGTGTATATTTTTCCAACCCACTGTGGAAATTATTAAAAACAGAAAATATTTATGTCCATTAATCCTGTGGCAACATTCTGCTCACATTACTCTCAGTCATGGGAATTTCCTTGCCAACTTTAATATCCTCCTGCCCCCTCTTGCCACACATGCTATCTTCTCAATTAATGCAGGGGAATTTTGGTGCTCCTATCAAATTGTTACCTGGCATACTGTACAGTACTGTACTGTTTATTCTTCAAATCCTATCAATTGGAGAAAGGGGAGAATGACATCTCAAGATACCCAGGTGCACACTGTGGGCCGTGATTTCATAAATAGGCTGAGACTGTGCACCAGAAATGGGGATAAAGTAGGTTGTGAACAGATCAGAAAACACCAGCCTTGGCCTGTTGTGTTTCTTATTGGAGTTCATTCTGCACAAATAGGTTGTCCGTGCTTTACTAGGGAGATCTGCACTGTCACTTGCTGACTCTATGCGATTGTGTCAAGTACTGGTCAACAAGGTAAGCTCAGCAGAGGCAGAGCCAAGCAAAGGCAGACCGGAGACAGAGGAATGCAGGTATTATACGGTCGGCCATTCAAAAAAGGACAGTCGGATTTCATGCTGCGAAGGGAAGGAGGGGGAGGAGAGTCGCTTTGGGCGATAAGCTAGTTTTTACCAAGGACAAAGCAAGCCCAGCCAGAGCTGGAGGATCCCACCACAGCAAGCCCAAGTGCTTGGCAAGGGATTTCTCCCCACCGATCGGGTTTGGGATTGCAGCCCCCGATAGACGCGCGCCAGAAGCGGGGATGGGGCTCCGCTCCCTTCTCCTCCCCTCCACCTCTTTCCTGCTGACCTCAGCTGCCGTCCCCGGCCTGCCTGCTCCTCAGCAGCCGCGCACATGCAAAGTGGGGCTGGGGGTGGTTTTGAGGCCTAGCCTGACGCCTCCCCTCGCTCATTCCGCGGCGGCCAGCGAGCGCCTTTCCTCCTTCAGCCGGCTTTGCCCCGCCACCCCGCTTCCACTGATATTCCCCCTTCCCCGCGCTTACTTGATCCTGCAGTCCATGGTCGCATCTCGGGGTGAAGGGTCCCAGGAGGCGGCGGCACCCCCTGAAGGCAGGCGCCAGTCCGGCCTGGGCGGGAAATGAGGGCGTGAGGGAAGGAACGCACCGGCTCTTGTCTCGCTTGCTCTTCTTCCCCTGCGTCCCAAGGGGCGCGGGTCGGGGTCGCGTGCGGCTTCCCAGGCGTCTTCGCCGAGGGTGGCCCGAGCCTCGCTCTTTCGCCTCCCCGGCCCGGCGTGACAGGCGGCCGTAAAAGCAGCACCTCCCTCCCAGCCTCTCTTCTACCTCTCTCAGTTCCTGCCGCAGAGAAGAGGCTTCTTCGGCACCTAGTGAAAAGCAGGAAGCTCTACGGGGGCTGGAGAAACCTCTTCCCTGGGCCTTGGCCAGGGCTGCTGCGACGGACGGACGCTTAGCCCAAGGGCGGGAAGGAAAAGCAGCAGCCTCGCCATAGGGTTCCTCCAGCGAGGAGCTACGATTGCCAATTTATTCCCATCAAGGAGGCAAAGGAAGATTCCGGTCCCTGGGCCTGTGGACTTTTAGCAACTTAACTCCAGAAAAGAAAAGGGGGAAAAAAAACCAAGGGGACAAACTTTTAACATTGAACTGAAACTGAAGACGCTCGTCCGCAGACGACGCAACCGGCAAAGAAAGTTGGCAATCCTAGAGCTGAATTGAAATCCCCGTTTCTGTAGTGATCTGCTTGGTACTATGTACTCAGCCGATCTCTCTTGCTGTCAGTTCAGAAGCCTTACATATAAGGTGCAGGTAGCGACCATATTTTCTTAGGGGCGGGGAAATAAAAGACAAACCTGAAAAGGGGACAAATCTGAAAGAGGTTGATGAGGATGAAAAAATAATAATAGTTTATGTTGATAAATTTGCTTTACGAAAGAAAATTCAAGAGCAGAACTAGAAAAAACAAATCTGAAGGTCAGGTTTCTGAAATGAAGAATTGACCTTTATAATACAAGATGTAGGTTCGCTACAGTGTAAGGAGATGTCACCTTTCTGCTTTCATATGTTGCTGTCCTGGAATTTTTTGAAAGAACTAGCCAGATTTTTCAAAGATTTAAGTGTTAATAAAGTAAATAATAGATTGATAGCAACAGAAATTTCATGCTCTCACTCACTAAATGACCTGCAAATTAGGAAGGCTGTTGTCTCCTTGGCCATGAGTTGGCATTATTTTCCTACATGCAATACTTTTCAATAGCAGATGAAAATATCAATGGGTGTAAGTTTGCTAAAAGAGTGAAACTGGAGAAAATTGTTTGTATTGCATTTTAACCTCTTAATCTTATGTTCCATCAAATCTTGGCCTACTCCTGTGGTCCTACAGAAAAAAAGCTCTCCAAGCTGTTCTGTCTCCCTGTGTTATGCAGGTGAGTTCCTGTTGTTTCCAGTACTGTTTTATCCACTTCACGTGCTACTGGCTATTTCAGAAATCACTTAGCAGAACAACCAAATATTGGAATATGCCCATTGCTTTCAGAGATTTCCTAAGTTTTGAATCAAACATTTTGGAGTAATGTATAAAACAAAAGTAGACTCTTTTTTGATATATTTTTTGCAATTTCCATCAATATTAACTGCAACCTCATGTTCATTCTGGAGCTTGAATGTTCAGTTGCCACTACTTTCTCTTTACAGGGCACTAATTTCATCTAAAGGATTTTCTATTGTATCTGAAAAATAATATTTGGGCTATAATTAGACTGTAATTATGTAATTGTCCTTTGGTTTGAAAATTCCTTTACATGTATGTTTGTAAGGACTGGATTAAAGGGAATCCTTGACTTATGACCAGTCATTTAGTGACCATTCAAAATTACAATAGACCCTCCCCAAAAGCTATTAGTGTCCTAATTTCAAAGTTAGGACCACTTCAGTACCCCAGCTTCATTCACCCTTACAACTGTGATTAAAACAGAGTTCCTTTTAAAGGATCACGAGAATAACACCTGCTTTCAGAGTAGCATGAGGCTTCCTCTGTAGGAAAGCTGACTTATATCACATCAGCTACCTCTCTCAGAAGCTGCAAAAAGGTAAGTTGGGTGCTACTGGGCTCTGGAGCTGTCTGAGGAGAGGCCTTCTCCTTCAAGTCCTTGAGTAGCCAAGTGGGAAGCAGGCCCAAGACCAGTGAGGATTCCAAGAAATGGAAAGCAGAGCATGAGATACCTCAATGGGGTGGGGAAGACTGGGAGACCCGAGACAGGTGAGTCTGGCCTATACTAAGCCTATTAGCAATGAATAGACCATTTTCTACATAGAAATGTATTTAATTATTATCCTGGATCATTCTAACTCACACTTTCAGCAGAAGTTCCTCTCCAACTTTTTAACATTTTAAGTTGTCAGCAGTGATTAGAACAACTTTCTTCAGTGTTTAATCCATTTTTGTTATTATTTTCTTCTCTATTTTTTTAATCATTGTAAGAAATCCACAAACAAAGCAATTTCGGAGGTAGCAGCTTCTACTGAATGTTTAACTCTTCCTATAACAAAAGCACAAAAGTTTTATAATGATAGAAAGGTACTGTATAAAAGGAAGTAGAAGAAGCAATGGGAAAACATAGGAAATTTACAAATAGAAGGCCAAATGAAGTGTAGTTGCAGACAATATCCCCTTTGTTGAGGAGGCAGTGGCACAATAAATGCCCACTCTAGGTCACCCCCCAAAAAAATATTTTTAGAAAGTACATTGTAATTTATCTGTAATTATTCTTAGATGAATTAAGCAAACAATGCATACAGGCATAGTCTTATAAATATTTTGGAAGTTTGAATATAACACTTAAGGATCATTTTGCTAATTAGGCCTTGGCATTTTCACCATTTCCTCTATGAACTTCTTGTTTCAATTCAAATAAACTTCTCTATTTTCAACAAAATATGCTTTCTGGGGCAGGGATATTTTAATGACATGAGAAGATAAAGTATTGATTTTGGGGGAATATTCTCATTTTTCATTGAAACATTGGCATAAGAATATGAAACTGCTTGAACACAGTCAATTGAACACGTACGTATCAGTAGTAATATCACATTTTATTCCCAGCTAAAAATTTCCTGTTTTTAAAAGGAACTAAAGAATTTAAACAGAACTGGAATGAATTCAGGTTATGCTAAATTGCATGAATGTTACAAAATCAGAGAAATACCATTTTTTTCTCTTAATCAACTATGGATCATGCACATAGTTACATCAGATTAACTGTAGGTTTCAAAAACATTTTACCATACGTTTTTATTTTATTTTATAACATAAAAAATCCAATTTCAATTGAACAGTGTTGTCTGGGTACAAATCAAAGTATTTACACCAATATTTATTACATTAGTATCAGTTATAATAGTAATAATAATAGCACTAATTAATCAACTATGAATCATGCAGATAGTTACATCTGATTAACTAGGTTTTGAAAACTATTTTGAAGTGAAAGAGTGATACCGCTAAACCCATGCACACACATACACACAGTTGGACACAGACACAGGATGCCTATGAAATATGTTGATGTATATTCTCAGATCCTTATTAACATCTATAATATATCTCTATAATCTATAAACATCTAATTATGTGAAAGGAATATTACATAAGCTATTTCTGACACAAGTGAGCAAAGAAATGCATAGATCCTGAAGTATGAGCTGTCTGTACTTTCTCTTCTTCTCAACTTGTGTTTGGTAAAATCTAAGTTTTAAGCACGGTAGATTGTGCATATTAGGTACATATTAGTCCCAGCAGAAATGCACATTGGTTAATAGCAATAGCACTTAGACCTATATACCACTCCACAGTGCTTTACAGGACTCTCTAAGGTGAAGCAGTTTACAGTCAACATATTGCCCCCAACAGTCTGGGTCTAGATTTTACAATAATGTGTGCTTTCCTGGTTATAGCTGTATTTAAGGTATTTCTAAAGTTTAGAGTGTGGTGTTGATATTTCATTAGTCAACTACAGATTGTCCTTAGAATACAACCATTCATTCAATGATAATTCAAAGTTACTATGTTTCTGAATGTATGTTACTCACGACTATGTCTTCATCTTCTGAATATCACAGGGTTCCCACATTCAAATGGTGGCAATCTGGGCACACAGCACTAGACATGTGATTACAATAAGACAGCAAACCATGGTCATGTTATCATCATTTGTGACCTTCCTGCTGGTTTCCCAGAAGTAAAGTCAAATCAGGAAGACAGCAGAGAAGGTCACAAATCACAGTCATATTGTTCCTTGCTTGATCAAATTGCTTAATGAAGAATTTGTCACTTTCAATTTTAGTCATAAATTGAGGAACACCTATATATTGATATGACTGGAAAGTGGGTAGAAGTTGGCAATGCTTACATATAAATGTGTCAGCAAGAGGAAGGATTTAAATTTAATCTAATTTGAATTCAATCATAATTGGATAAAAAATTATTTGGTAATTGCAAATTGCCTGCTTCACCCCGGCCTCCGAAGTGGCCTAGCTCCCTTCCAGATGAGCCTTCCTTCACCATTTTCCATTGCATATCATGTGGCCCAGCTCCCTGCCTGCCTGATAAGCCTTCCTTCGCCTTTTTGGCCAGCGTGAAAGATCTGCTGCCACCGCCTCTTTGCCAGCATGAACAGCGTGCTGCTGCCACTTTGCCAGCTCGAATGGCCTGTCGCGGCCCCCTCGGCCAGCATAAACAGCTTGCAACCGCCATCTCTTTGCCAGCACGAACAGCCTGCCGCTGCTGCATCTTTGCTGGCACAAACAGCTTTTGCTGCTCAATCTTTGTCAGTGCAAATGGCCTGCCACTGCTTTGCCGGTGCATATGGCCTGCCGCTGCCACCTCTTTATCAGCACAAATGGTTTGCAGCCTCCCCCTCTTTGCCAGCGCCAACAGCCTGCCTCCACCGCTTCTTTGCCGCTGCAAGCCACCTGCCGCTGGCGCCTCTTTGCTGGCGCGAATGGGCTGCCACCTCCACCACCTCTTTGCAGGCCCAAACCACTGCTGCCACTTCTTTGCTGGCCCAAACTGCCACCTTCTCTTTGCCAGCCCATACTGCCAGCCCATACATACTGCTCTTTGCTGGCACGAACAGCCTGCTGCCTCCACCTCATTGCGTCAGAGAATCACCGTTGCTGTTGCTGCACAAAGGTAAGTCTAAGGCTCTGGCCATTGCTCTGCCGCTTCAACCCACCTGCACCACCCAACTTTGCCGTGAAATCAAGTTGGCCACCCCCACTCAGTCACATGACCCAGCTACACCCACCCAGTCATTAGGGAGAACCAGTTGTTAAATTAGTTGAATCCCACCACTGGGAGACCCTAAACCATTTCTGACAAATGGCAGTCCAATCTCTTGTTGAAAGCCTCCAGTGATGAAGGTCCCACAACTTCCGAAGGCATGCTGTTCCATTGGTTGATTGTTCTCACTGTCAGAAAAATTCTCCTTATTTCTAGGTTGAATCTCTCATTGATTAGTTTCCATCCATTATTCCTTTCTGGCCTTCCAGTGCCTTGGAAAATAGCTTAACCCCTTCCTCTCTGTGGCAATCCCTCAAATTTTGGAACACTGCTGTCACATCTCTCCTCATTCTCTTCACTAGACTAGCCATGCCCAGTTCCTGTAACCGTTCTTCATATGTTTTAGTCTCCAGTCCCCTAATCATCCTGGTTGCTCTTCTCTGCAATTTCTCTGTACCCTCAACAACTTTTTTATAGTGTGGTGACCAAAACTGGATGCAATATTCTAGGTGTGGTCTTACTAAGGCTTTATGGAGCGGTATTAGTATCTGATTTGATCTTGATTGTATCCCTCTGTTAATTCAATTTAGAATTGCATTGGCTTTTTTGGCTGCCGCCACACATTGCTGGCTCATATTTAGCTGGTTGTCCACTAAGATTCCAAGATCCCTTCCACAGTTACTGCTATTAAGCCTGGTTTCACCCAGTCTATATGTGTATTTTTTGTTTTTCTTTCCTAAGTGTAACTTTTACTTTTCTCTACATTGAATATTGTTTGATAGGGCCCAGTGTTCAAGTCTGTCAAGATCCATTTGGATCTTGAGCCTATCTTAGTGTGTTAGCTATTCCTGCCAGATTAGTATCATCTGCAAATTTGGTAAGTTCCCCTTCTACTCCCTCATCTAAGTGGTTTATAAAGATATTGAGGAGTACTGGGCCTAAGACAGAATCTTGTGGTACCCCACTGCTTACTTTCCTCCATGTAGACATAGACCCATTAACAACTACTCATTGAGTATGGTTTGTCAGCCAGTTACGAATCCATCTGGTGGTAATGCTATCTATCCCACTTTTTTCTAGCTTACCAAGAAGTAGGTTGTGGTCTACTTTGTTGAATGCCTTACTGAAGTCTAAGTATATTATGTCCACAGTATTTTACTGGTCTAATTTAGTCACTATGTTAGTCACTATGTTGAAGAATGAAATAAGATTGGTTTAACATGATGTTTTTAACAAACTTGTGCTGACTGCTAGTTATTACTTTACTCATTTCTAGATGTTGGAAAACCCCTTTTTTGGGGGGGGGTATCTTTTCCAGTATCTTCCCGGGTATTGAAGTTGGGCTGATTGGTCTGTAGTTTCCTGAGTATTTTTTTTCCTTTTTTGAAGATGGGAACCACATCAGCTCTTTTCCAGTCCTCTGGTAGTTCCCCGATGCTCCAGGATTTTTGAAAGATGTGGTACAGTGGTTCTGACATTACATCTGCCAGCCCCTTTAGAACTCTGAGATGTAATCCATCAAGTACCAGTGATTTGTATTCATCAAGATCAGCCAGGTGTTCTCTTACTATTTGTTTGCTTATTTTACTTTTATTTCTAGTCTGTCTTTTATAGTTATGTTTTTGGTAGGTTGGGCTCTAGTTTCTTTTTGCATGAAGACCGATGCAAAGAATGAGTTAAGCAGCTCTGCTTTCTCTCTGCTGCCTGTTACTTCCTTGCCATCTTCTCTCTTTAGTGGACCTATTGTTTCCTTGATTTTTTTCTTGTTATTCATATGTTGGAAGAAACTTTTTTTGTTATCTTTGACTTTTGTTGCAAGTCTTTGTTCAATCTGGACTTTACTATCCTGACTTTGTCTTTACAGATTCTGGCTATCTGATGATATTCTGCCTTAGTTGTGTGTCCGTCTTTCCATTTTTTGTACTTGTCCTTTTTGTCTTTCAATTTATCAGAAAGATATTTGTGTAGCCATGCTGGTTTCTTCTTGGATTTCTTATTTTTATTTTTCAGTGGTATTGTGCTGATCTCAGCTTTTATGATCATATTTTTCAGAGTTTCCCAAGCTTCTTGAGTTGTTTTCTCCTTTAGTATTTTCATCCAAGGAATCTTTCTCAAGTTCTCTCTGAGTTTGTTAAAGTCAGCTCTTTTAAGACTCTACTATCATTATGTTATATTGCTTGTGTTTGCATTATGTTGAACTCTAGTATCCCTCTATTACTTCTTCTCTATTTTATGTACATTAGTTCTACAATATTTCTAAGACAAATATTGCAAATTTTAGCAGCAAGTTTGCTAGTATAATTCTAATTTCTTTCCAACGTTCAGAACTATGCTTCTGTTTATGGAAACCCATCGGGCAATCACACTGAAGCAAAAGATGTTGCTCTTGATACCACCCACAGAAATCATGGTGCCTCATAATTCTTTCATTTTATTTTGGCACATGAAACAGAATATGCAGCCAATATCCTATAGTGAGGGTTGCCAACAGTTTTTCCCCAGCAACTATGTTCATGGTGGTGTTAGTCTACACAGAGTGAAAGTAAAGAAAAAAGAGAAAATATGTAAGAGATATGAATTAGAAGTTAAATATTTTCAAGTTTTATTTTTTTAAAAAGGGTTACTTCCAGAATGCCCCCTATCTTAGCATTCCTTTTACATTTTCATTTCATGTATCCTGTCTTTACGTTAGGTTGATCTGGAATCTTTTAGAAGTAGTAAGAAAGTACCACAAAAATACTAAATTGAGCAACCTATGTGAAATTTATGTGAAACGTTTGGAGATTTTTGGATTCTTGAATATCTGATATTAACAAATCAGTGGTTAAGATTCTCAAAGAAGATTAAATATATTTTTATGATCTTAAGATGAGAAGATTTTTTTCATATTTATTAGATACTTCAGATAATATATAAAAAGGATGTGCTGTCAATGTTATTGTATTGGAATGGTATGAGGAAACCCAAATCGTATCACTAATGCTTACCCCTACTGCTTTGCTCTAAAAAAGCAATTAATATGGTTTTGGGCAAAGATGAATATGATTTTGAATTCTGTATCCCCAATTCATAATTTTTCTATATATGAAGAACTAGTGGTTTGCTGAACATGGCGTATAGTTTTTTTTAAATAAGCACTCTTTTATAGTGGAAACATGGTATTGTCCTGGGTTTACAAACATGGTGTCAGGCTTGTAATTAACTAATTAATTAGTAATTAATATTGTTAATATTAATTAATTAGTAATTAATATTAGTAATTAATATTGTGCATTCATTTTCTATGTATTATCCATGGTTTAAAATTCCAGTGCTTTGTTTATACATTACATAATGGGGAAATTGGACAAGCAACTTTTTTCAATTTAAAGAAATTTCTTATGTGAATTTATAACTTTGTGTTCTCTTAAAACATCAAATTGGTCCTAGCTTCAGGGCATTTATGGTGAAACCATGCTTTAAAAATGTCAGATATTTGTTCTGATCCATAGCATGACCCCAAGTTTTTCTTGAGACTGCTAAATTCTGTTCACAATTTAAAAAGATACTTCTGTAGGTTACTTGATACGATCTTGGCAAAAATGCTAAAGGCAAATGTGAGATGATGGACCCAGTCCTGGTACCATATAGAGCAGGGCTGTCAAACTGGTGGCACACGGGCTAGATGCATCATGCACAGGCCATGCCCACCACAGCTTCACGAAGGGGAAAAAGATACACCGAGTTTGTTACCCGTGATATAGAGAGATATTATTCATTTTTCATCCCTGAAAGTTGGAAAAGATCCATTATTAAT
The DNA here is from genome assembly GCA_009733165.1 of Naja naja. NCBI lineage: Eukaryota > Metazoa > Chordata > Lepidosauria > Squamata > Elapidae > Naja > Naja naja. The sequence continues at coordinate 101,150,418 of CM019150.1, read as the reverse complement.
CCTAGTATACAAAAAAAAAGAATAGGTAGAACTAGATAATTCTGCCACGACAAATTTCTGAGTCCAATAAAAGACTTCATAGAAAAGAATAGACTTCATTAAAAAAAGATTTGGTGCATGATAACATCTTTGTGAAGGAACAAGCTGGTTTCTGGTGACACAGCCAATGCTTGATTGGTGCTTTTTTCTTTATCAGCTAATGTCAAGTTGCTTTATTTTAGTCATACAACAGCATACGTTCAGATAAGATTGAAGTAAAAAAAAATTACAGCTGTCATATCATGGTAAATAAGTACCGGGCTTGCAGATAAGCTAAGAATTTTAGATGCCAAAAAATTGGGTGCAGCTTCTCCAAGGATGGCCTTATCCATGAGTATGCATAGGGTAGGTTTTTCTCTCAGATTTTTTAGGACTCATATATTATACATAACTTCATCCACAGGTTTTTCCAAAATGCCATGAAAAATGTTTCATTTTTGGGTTACATTACTAGAAGCAACTCAAGGCAACAACCATACATAATACAATACTCCTTCCTTCGAATTTCTCCACAACAATAATCTAGAGTTAGGTTGGGCTGAGAGAAAGTGACTAGTCCAAAAGGGGGACTAGAACTCACAGTCTCCTGGTTTCTAGCCTGGTGTTCTAACCACAAACTGATGAATTTTGTGAATTTAAAAAAACAATATCTGAATTACAACATTAGAAATCCTTAGAGATTGGATCAGAAACAAATTGTCAGGCAAATCAATTGGAAATTTGCATTTACCAATCCAATTTATTTCAGGAAAAATGTAGTATACATCAGGTTCAGAAAGAAAGTAGTTTATTTACCTGAATGTGTAATTTTGAATAATGTGATGTTGTATTAGCATTTCTTCAATTCTCCCTAAGCTGAAACTAATAAGTGGATCAAGAAAAATGCAACGCTGTTAAGCTACAATGCTGCTAAGAAGTTTGAGATAAACTGTCTTCACAATCATCCTAATATTTTACTGTTCCTTAGCTACATTTATGTATCATAAAGTGAATCCTCTAGCTACCCTTGTACAATATGCCCTCTTATCCGCATTGCAAAAGTAAAGCTTATATACAAACATATAAATACAATCACAATCACTATCAGACAGCCTGTTTCATCTGAAAAGTGACATTAATCTCAGAAGAAACCACGTTATTGATTCCCGTATCCAGCATTTACTAAGCCAATGTGGGAACTCTGTCACAATACTGTTGTAAAATATTTTTTGGTTCTTAATACTGCTGCAGATGAATGAGGATTCTCTTACTACTGCATAACAACAGCTTTCAATGAACAGAATCTATGCTTATATATTTTGAATATATTTTGAAAACGGTAGCAGTAGTTGTATTGTCATATTAGAGACAGAAATGAAAGGAATACTGTCAACAGTGATATAAGACTATAGTCGCATTGACTTTCTGAGAAGTCCCCATCTGTTTTTTATTTGGTTCAGATGTTTGGGAGACATTCAAAACATCTTGTATGTCTGAAAGGGCAAATAAATTGAATGGCATGAGAGAGAAAATGATACCAGAATGAATATATTTAATGGCCATGCCACTATGAGTAAATAACATATTTGCAAAATTCTCAAAAGTATTTAAATGTGGGAAGCAAATTGCATGTTTACTCAATTTGAGAAAACTGTTGTATATGCAGTATCTGTTTTGAATGTCTAAGAGTGCTAAGAAATATGCATATTACACTTTATTTTCAGCTTGTCACTGAATAAAGGTTTTCCCCCCACACCAAATATTGAAAACACCAAAAGATCAGTACCATCTGTGTTATGCCATTGACGTCTTTCTATTTCAAAAAATTCCTATTTCCTTGGCATCCCGAGCGCCCTCCACTGCTGGGTTCAAATTAAGCAGAGGTTCAGTCATCAACAGAAGAAAGTAACTGCATATGTTGCTGTCAGCAGAACTCTGAGACCTTTTAGAAAGCTCAGCTAAGGCTGAAATATTAATTTTCTACACAACTATATTAAAATCAGGCCACTTACTGATGGCAATTCCATCAGGCAATTCCATCAGTTGTACATGCTGTCATTAAAAGAGGATTGCACAAGTCGTTAAGGGAAAATCTCATAACTGTGACTTTCAACATTAAACAAATTAGAAAATTCTTAAGAAATTAGAATTATACTAGTGAATCTGCTGTTGGACTTTGCAATATTTGTCTCACTGTACATATTTCAACAGCTTGCTTACTTCCAATTACCAAAAAAAAATCTGGTTCATACTTCAATCCAAATTAATTCAATGCAAATTGTTCTCATCCACACATTTATGTATAAACCTTATCACCTTCTCCCCACTTTCCAATTCTAACACTATACAGGTAGTCCTAACCGTATTACTACAATGGTACCAGTGGTGGGGTTCAAATTTTTTTACTACCGGTTCTGTGGGCGTGGCTTGGTGGGTGTGGCAGGGGAAGGATACTGTAAAATCTCCAGTCAGAGGTGGTATTTGCCAGTTTTCCGAACTACTCAAAATTTCCACTACCAGTTCTCCAGAACTGGTCAGAATACCACTTCTGAATGGCACCTGAAAATTCATTATTACGTGGTATGATCACTAAGCAAGAAATCATGATTGTTACTTGCAACCTTCCATACCAACTTCATCACAATATCTAGATTGTGATCCTGAGACTGGGGATGCTGCAGTAGGCATAAGTGCAAGGATAAATCATAACTCATTTTTCTCAGCAATGTCATAACTTTTAATGGTCACTAAATGAATGTCTGTAAGTTGAGGACCACCTCTATGGTCAATGACAGTAACCCTTGTAAATGTAATTTTCCCAGTACTTTTGACTTGTGTTCATATTTGCCTTCATCAAATATGATGGAATGTAATGAGGAGTGGGAGGGAGGGGGTACATTCCAGAGGAGTAAGCAGCAACTGAACACAGATACTATGTGTGAGAGAAATTGGGTGAAGACAGCTCCTCCCTAATAGTTTACAGATGCAAGATATACATATTGTAAATGCAAATGGTAGAGTCCTCAGTCTGGCAAAAGTTTGTCTAAGGATATGAAACAATAAAGAATTCGATTTGGACGAATAGCTGTATCATTCTTTGTTTGGGGCCCATTATCAATAAAACTCTTAATGTTCCAGATGTAACTATATTTGAAAGTATTATTACTGGCAGTTTGAAATGTTGCATTGTTTGTATGATTTATTGGGGGGGGGTCATTTATATTTTAACGATACATCACCCAAAGTCATAAATATGAGATGGATGATTATATAAATTGAACAAATAAAGATTTAAAAATTAAAATTCTGATTTACTTTCTATATTTCTATCCATGCCTTTCTCTTTCTCTCTCTTCTCAATTTCCTTCATGTGGTTGATTTTTATTATCAAGGATATGCATTTTTTAATATTAATATTCACAGCATTTAGTAGCTGGCAAATGTATCCTAACTCTGGATAAGGTAGGATGGATGTAAAGCAGGGATGAAATTCAACCACCTCAGCCCATCTCGGGAGAGGTGGTAGGGACTATATGAATCAGTAAAAAAATCACTCCTGGTTGCTATTACTATTATACAAGTATACCAAGCCATGCCCACGGAGCTGTAGGGAAAATTTTTGAATTTCACTCCTGATGTAAAATAGAATGAATAAATAAGCTTGCAACATTATTTATTCAGTAAGCATTAAACAAATGGATGAATCTTAATAATAAAATGATAACAATCTTTTAAAATAAAATATTGTGCAAATTTGATTTACAGAAATAGGAACTTTCCAAGGAAAGCTTGATCCCAATACAAAATTTCTGATTCAACTTTAACTTAAGCAAGCCTTATTTTTAAAAAAATCTTCAAACCTTTAACAAGCTTTTTTTATAAATCCAATATAAGAAAATAATGCAGGTCACTCGCTTAGTTTGCTATTTATATATCTCTTTTTATTATTAAAATACCAGCTGTTTGTTTTATATGCCTAATGTAGCATCTTTTTCCATATTACTGTTGTAGCCTGTCATTTTAAATCCATTTTCAACTCAATCTTATCTTGTCCAATGAAACATGTACCTCTTCCATAGTTTTTAAACAGTTTATGTTTAATGATGGCAGACATTCTTAAAATTGACTTCTGAGTCCATTGTTCACAAATATAATACATCCAATGTTAAAATATTTTGCTTTATTCATACGTCATATTTAAGTGTTCTTTATCATTTAATGTTAATATTTACATTCTTGGTTTCCTCTATGTCAATCTTCAAAGTCTCATCCTATCATGTTTAAAAAACAAAAAATAAAAACAACTTTTTTCACAGAAAGGATTCTTATAATTAATTTCAAAATCTTATTTCAGATCCATGTACCTTTTAAACCATTTGTAACTTTCCAAAACAACATTCTAATAACTCTTTTGCTGTTTATTCAAAAATATTTTTTGTTTAATCCTTAAACTTGTACTTAAGACTTCTTTCACTAAGGAAAGTGAAGGAAACTTAGCTAGTGCTATAAAACATGTTGATCCAAAAGTTACTAATAGCTGAAAAGCAATTAATAACCAACTTCCAAAAGTGATTAGAAAAGAAAGTATGCAAATCCAATGTCCATAAAGCTCAAAGCTCTAAATAAGTGAAGATCCCATCTCTTACCTATCAAAGTTCTAAAATACCAGAGATTGTCTCTTGTAGTCTCTTCACAAGGAGCAACTTCTGGATCACTTGTGGGTAATCTAAAATCCTCCCCTTGTCCAGGGAAGAATTACAAAGAGCTGATCTACTCACTGGCTCTTCATTCCATCACATGTCAGTTCTCACTTTGCTACTTCTTCTCCTGAAGTTCAATCTACAAAGCATCTAAATTGGCTATGACATGCCTTTTCAATGACAATAAAGATTCTAAAAGTTAAGTTATTCCAAATTAATGGAATCTAACTAACTCTGCATTGCGTTCAGACAAAACTTTAACCTTCATGTCTACGTGGGAGAATGTTTCAAATCAGGACAGAATAGATTTACCCATCCAATTGGCTATGCAATGTTCCATTTTAAAGCAGATTAGTCTAGCCAGAGGTTTCACAAAAGAGAATGGCAAAGAAGATCATTTAAAAGTAGGAAATACATTAATAAATGAATTTCCTAGCTGAAATTCTATATTTTGTTCATTTTTCTAAAATATGAAATGTGTATCAATCTTTTTAAAGGTAATGATTTAATTGCTATCAATCTTGTATGTATTTGTGAATATATATGTGTAATATAAAACTCTACTCACTTCTCTATCTGTGTTCTGAACCTGGACAAATTATTCCATTATGAAACAGAAAATATATATTTCTTGACATGTCTTTTGGCCATTTAAAATGTTTGCACTCCTGTGGGATTCAAGCTACTGTCCCTTAAAGCATGCCAGGGGCATAAGAATGATAATGCAGGCATAAACCACAGCCTGGAGAGACTCACAAACATTCTTCCTTGAATTTCCATCAGCTTTGAAAAACAAGATTTTATGGCTGCAAGCAAAACCAAACTTGCCAATGCTTCCACCTCAGTTGACATTAAGCACCCTGTACTACTTTTCTTAAGTATGTCATTCAAACTCAAATGCAGCTGGATAGCATGGAAAATTAGAGTACATGCCCAAGAATTCGACAGCAAGCTGACACTTCTAAAAGAGTTGTGCATATGGATATCAAAATGTATCACGCCCAAGTCCTCATTATGCAATATTAAAAGTTTTGTTCTGAACAGAAATGACAATAATGCTGGAGTGCAAAAACCGTAGTTAAACTGAAAAGTTACCCATTACTTCTACAAAATATGTTTCCTTAATAGCATTCAAATGAATTTTGATGATTACTATCCTGGTTCAGATTTTAAGTTTGTTTTTTAAAAGAAATATAAGATATAAGCAGAAATAGGATTATTCAGAAACTCACAGAATAAAGTTTTAGATATTGAAAGGGCCAGTTTCAGCTAGTCTTCTTTTCTAATTGTTAGTAATATTTTTAGGATGATGGATATACTTTCAAAAAACATCTGATTCTCTGGACTAGTAAATTACTAAATCAGAATATTTCTATTGCTCAACCAGTTATTGAAAATTGCATATTCATAAAATATATGTTTAGAGTATATCTTCATTCTTAATACTTCTCTCTCTTGCTTGATTGGATGGGCGAGAGGAATAGCAATCTTTCTTCTCAAATGACCATTATCTATTTTGGGATGGAAAACTGGTTAATTGCTAGTAAACTACTGGAGAGAGAAAGATTCAGTGTTTCCCCCTCCCTTGTAAGCCCATTTAAGATTACAGAGAAAAAAAGGGAGAATGTTTGGGGAAACAGAGTATATGCTTCATATAGGATGTGTGTATACATCAGTGAATTGTGTGAAAGACACACTGCTGTGTATACAAAGGTGTGCATGTTAATCTGTGATATGGAAGTGGATGCACATAAATTTATACTAGTCCCAATCTCTGATCTCTGTGACTCTTGGCATAAAAAAGACTGCCTGTCCTTGGCTGTTCTCTCTGGTTCAATCAGAGGACTTTATGCAACGTAACCACCCAGCATAACTTCATAGGGCACCACCAAATTAATGCAGAATCTAGGCATAATATTGTATCCGTTTTTCAAATTTCCTGTCCAGAAATAGTTCTGGTAAAGAAATAAGTAATAATAAGTAAACAATAAATGATTGCTGCCTTCATTTTTTTTAAAATCAGAAGAGTTGTAATCCACATAGCCAATAGTGTTCCATTTCCCATTACTAGTCTAATATTACAGTGTTAGCATCTTCTGGCCAGAATTCCTAAACACATATGCCCTCCCTCACCAAATGAAACGGGATAGATTTACATTTTGGCAAAAACTTGAAGGCAGTTGTATTGTCACCTACGTCTGCTGTGACTGCTACAGAAAAATAATTGCAAGTGTAATTTGCATATGCAGACTAACTCACACATTTAGTTAATCTGTTGCCAAAAATGCTGCCAAGAATGTAGGATTTCTGCAAAAGGAAAATTCAAGTATTTTCCTCCTATATCAAAATAGCAGTACAAATCAAAATAATTCAAAAAGGCATAATTATCAGATTGAACATTACCAGCTTTTATGATATGACAGTATAAAACAGTAAGCAATCGATCTGATTTCCGCTAAAATGAATTACAAAGCATTACTAAGGATTAAAACTATGTAATCCTATCTACATTAATATCACTCAGCAATAAAGAGTACAAATTAATGGACAACTGACCTAGTTATAAAAATGTGGTGCTTTCCATACCACCTATCAATAAAATGCATTTTACTGCCATCTCTAACATAAATAATCCCTTATCTGAGAAAGCTGTATTATTTCCCCATATTAATATTTAACTGAAAGATAACTTTGTATACATTTTATCTAGAAAAAGTATGGGTATTTTTGTTCACAATTCTAACGTAATTTCATTTAATATGAACAGGAGTATTCATATTACAGTAAGTGAAATAAATTTAATAATACAAATAAAGCAATCTCCCATTTCAAGAGGTTAAAAAATTGATGTTTTCCTGCATTAAGTCAATTTCTGCATGGGGAAAAAAATAATGTAACTTGAAAAGTTAGAGGAATTTCCAAACTGAGCTTCATTTTGTCTTTCCACTTCAAGAATAAGCATGTCTAAACCACCTTCTGCTTAAATCTTTTTGTGTAATAATTTAAAGAATCAATATATTTATCTACTTCCTGTATTAGATGTTAGCTATTTTTGATAATCACTTTCTAATCTAATGCATTGGGTCTTGTGAAAAATGGCATCCCAAAATATTGGTTATGAAGGGGTGGGGTGGGGACAAGAATTGGCTTTGTTTTTTGTGGTTTTTTTATGCCCTGAAGTGTTGTGAAATTAGTTAGCTCTCTGATTATTGAAGAAAGAGGGCTAGGAGCCTGGAATAGCATTGACCACTACTTTAAAGTGCCATGAACCGCTGGAAGGGCCTGAAGCCTTGGCTGTAAGGAACAAAATTGCAAGACCCACAGGAGATGGGTCTTGACACTGCAATTAGGAATCATAGAATCTGTGTAGATAGATTTTGGACTGGATTCATGACTAGGGCAATGACTAAGCTAGAGATGATCTTCTGTACTGTAGATGCACTGGAGCTTATGGGACTGTCAGAACCTGACCGTAGAGCCTTCTCAGATTGTAGGTACCTAGAAGTCAGAATTGGCAAGGAGGCACTGCAGACTGCCAAGCTACATGGGTTTTTTTAAATGTGGCAAATTACTGCCCAAGGTCTTCTATTTCATGCCATTCCTTAGATGTTTGTCTTCCGGAGGGCAAAGAAGAGATTGCTGTATAGTGCTTACCAGCGCCAGAATGGAGGGTCTTACATTTCTTTAAAGGTTTTGCTTTGCAATCTGGCAACCCTAGAAATATTAATATAGAAGAGTTGCAAATATGCAAGTTAGGTATTGCAATCATCAAAGCTTTCTTCACATTATTGCACCATTCCAGGTTTTTTACACACACACATGTATGTATGTATGTATGCATGATAAAGTATGTAAACCACTCTTTTTGGATAAAAACAGCAAGGAAGCTGTAGTAAATAAATAAACAAACAAACAAACATATCCGTCCGTGCTTGATTTTATACAGTGAGTTTCTCTTCATCATCCTTATATGTGAATATTAACAATGGTTAGCCTTAGGGAAAATCCAATGCTCTTACTCTGATTTATGTAATTCAACTGATCAATTTAGATCAAGGTAGCAACAGAGATTCTAAGTTTGTATATGATCCTGAATTTATTTTTAAGCACCCCCTAGACACTTTTCCAGATAAACTGTCAAACATTAATAGCATCTAAATGTGGGAAATATACAAACAATGACTTAAAATACATTTAATACAGATTTTTAGAGAAGAAAATCGCAACTTATGCACAAGATTATGAGTGGGCAATCTAATCATCTTCTATGGAGAAGAAGTTACCAAATTTGGGTAATAGTCACTATATGCACCTATGTTTATTAACTGATACATATATATATATATATGCACTCATTCATAATAAAAAAAATCCATTTCTCACTAACCAGAATATTATGCTTAGCAATCTGCCAATAACAGAAAAGGTCTAGTCTCTGCAGCTTTGGGAATCATAGTTTTTGAAACTCCAGCTCACCGTGGAGATTGCTAGATACCTACAAGGGTATATCAAGAAAAATTATGAAGTGTAGAAATCTAAAATCTGAAACGGAAGCAGCTTAGAGAACAGGAAAAAGATTTGAGATAAATCAAGCCCCACCTACCAAGCTTCTGTGAATTAATTTGTGAGGATGTGGTGACTTCCTTTGTAATATACTATAGTTGGCAAAAGTAATTTTTGAACTATTTCATAAAACCTTTCTCAGGTTTTAGAATTGTATTACCTTTCAGTTAGAGCAGGAGCATTTCATCAGGTTTGTGCAGAAGCCTGAAAAAAATTGTCAACTTAAATGAGTAGGTGCTGCATTTCAGTTTTCACAAGATCTAAATTACTTTTTATGAACAATTTTCAAAGAATATACAGACCAAGTGTCTACCACATCGATGCATTTCATTACTTATAGCCTGCAGCAAACATGTAAATATGTTCCTCACAAAATGTCTGCATCAAGTGTGAGCATCTTCCCAAGGGTTGGGGTAATGATATTTGGGAATGTCCTTGGGATATGGGCAGAAGAAATGTTTATTATTTATTTTATTTATTTATTTTATTAGACTTGTATGCCACCCTCTCTCCCTGAGGACTCAGGGCGGCTCACAATATAAAATCACAATACAATAAGTTAATTTAAAAATAATTAAATAATTAATCACAAGCCTAATAATCAAATTCATAGAATTAAATTAAAATTTCTTTAAAAACCCACCCCCCTCATTTCAGTCCAGGTCGGCCTGCTGAAACAACCAGGTCTTCAGGTTGCGGTGGAAGGAGTGGAGATCAGGGGCCAAACAAGGACCCAAAGGGAGCTGGTTCCACAGGGTGGGTGCCCCCCAGAGAAGGCCCTACACCTGGGCACCACCAGCCGACACTGTCCGGCCGACGGCACCCCAAGGAAGGAACATGTAGGAACATACAGGGTGATAGGAATGTGATGCCGGCAGAAGATGCTCCCGCAAGTATCCCGGACCCAAGCCATGTAGGACTTTGTATGTTATCACTAGCACCTTGAATCTCACCCGGGAAGCAACTGGCAACCAATGCAGGTCGCACAGGAGGGGTGTAACATGGGAGTATCGGGACACTCCCATCACAACCCACGTGGCCGCATTCTGCACCAGCTGTAGCTTCCGGGTGGTCCGCAAGAGCAGTCCCATGTAGAGAGCGTTGCAATAGTCGATTCGGGAAGTGACAAGTGCATGGGTGACTGTCCGTAGGACATCTCAGTCCAGTTAAGGGCGCAACTGGCGTACCAGCCGAACCTGGGCAAATGCTCCCACCTGCTCCTCCAAACTGAGCTGTGTATCCAGGAGGACACCCAGGTTGCGTGCCCTATCCACAGGGGGCAACACCAAAGATGGAATATCCTGGATACTCCGAGATGCCGGAACGTACAGCCACTCAGTCTTGGCCTGGTTGAGTCGAAGCCTGTTCCTGCCCATCCAGATCCGTACCGCATCCAGACAGCGGAACATCACGGACAGGGCATCACTGATATGGTTCAGGGTGGAGATGAAAAGTTGGGTATCATCCACATATTGATGATACCTCACCCCAAAACCACGGATGATCTCACCCAGCGGCTTCATATAGATGTTGAACAGGAGGGGCGAGAGGACCGAACCCTGGGGCACCCCACAAGTGAGGGGCCTCGGGCTCAACCTCTGCCCTCCGTCAACACCGATTCTGAGTGACCCGAGAGGTAGGAGGAGAACCACCATAAAACAGTGCCTCCCACCCCCAACCCCCTGAGACACCGCAATAGGATATAATGGTCGATGGTATCAAAAGCCACCGAGAGATCTAATAGCACTAGGACAGAGGAAAAACCCCTGTCCCGAGCCCTCCAGAGATCATCCACCAGCATGACCAATGCTGTCTCCGTGCTGTGCCTGGGCCGGAAGCCTGCTTGGTACGGATCTAGGTAATCGGCTTCCTCCAGGAACATCGGAAGCTGCTGAGCCACCACACTCTCAACAACCTTCGCCAAAAAGCGAAGGTTGGAGACAAGACTAAAGTTATTCAAGATGGCTGGGTCCAAGGCAGGCTTCTTGAGGAGGGGCTTCACCACCGCCTCTTTCAAGGCGGTGGGAAAGAAGCCCTCCCTCAAAGAAGCGTTGACTACTGCCTGGAGCCAGCCACATGTAACCTCCCTGGAGGCATAGACCAACCAGGAGGGACACAGGTCCAATAAACACGTGGTGGAACTCAGCCTCTGCATGATCCTGTCCACTTCATCTAAGGACACAGGCTCAAACTCACCCCAGATGGTATCGGCCAGACTCATTGTCACTCCTTCCTCTGGCTCCTGCCAATCGGAGTCCAAGCCGGCCCGAATCTGAACGACCTTATCCAATAGATGCTGACTAAATTCCTCAGCCCTACCCTGTAAAGGGTCCTCCCTCACCTCCTGATGTAGGAGGGAACGAGTGACCCTAAACAAGGCGGACGGGTGATCATCTGCAGATGTGATGAGAGCGGAGAAGTAAGCATGCCTCGCCACTCCCATCGCCACCAGATAAGTCCTAAGGTAGGCTCTTAGCTGGGCATGATCAGATTCGGCACGGCTCATCCTCCACCTGCTCTCTAGGCCCCTCCTTCGACACTTCATCTCCTGGAGCTCCTCTGAGAACCAAGGAGCTAACCGGGATCTGCGGTGAGTCAGGGGCCACAAGGGGACAACCCGGTCGAGAGCCTCCGAGGCTGCCTGTTGCCAAGTGGCCACCAAGGCCTCGGCCGAGCTGTGGGTAAGGGAAGTGGGAAATAACCCCAGCGCCATCTGGAACCTCTCCAGGTCCATCAGGCATCTGGGGCAGAACCATCTAATCGGTTCCTCATCCCAGCAGCGTGGGGCGGCCTGCTGAAAGACCAGCCATAGGAGATAATGATTAGTCCATGACAGGGACTGACGTTGGTGAGCCCCCACCAAGATCATTACACTACTGCCCCGAGATGAAAATCAGGTCGAATGTGTTCCCCACCTCATGAGTAGGGCACTGAATTATCTGGGTCAGGTCCATAGCCACCATGGAAGCCATGAGCTCCCAGCCCAAACTCGACGTACCTCCCAGGGAGGGCAGATTGAAACCCCCCCAAAACTAAAAGTTTGGGGAATTCCACTGCCACTCCCGAGAGAACATCAAGCAGTTCGGGCAGGGCCGTTGCCACACAGCTGGGGGACAGGTATGCAAGCAACAGGCCCAACTGACCACCAGGGCCCAACCTCAGGAGGAGAGATTCACACCCGTCCTTCTGCGGGACAGTGACCTCCCTTGGAAACAAGGTCTCCATAATAACTACAGCCACCCCACTGCCCCTACCCTGGGCTCGTGGTTGGTGAAGCACCTGGAAACCTGGGGGACATAAATCACACAGAGGGACCCCTCCCTCTGGTCCCAACCAGGTCTCCGTGATGCAAGCCAGGTCCGCGGCTTCCTTCTCAATAAGTTCACAGAGGAGGGAAGCTTTATTTACCATGGAACTGGCATTCACATAGACCAACCTAAGCCCAGAAACCTCACTTCCCATATCCCTGGGGGAGTGGGCAGAAACAAGAGGGTCGGAGCGCGCCACAGCTCGAAGACAGTGTGTCTGCACTCCCAAACCATGATTCAGCCCTCTGTTTCTCCATCCTCTGCCGTATCCAATCGCCCTAGGGATTGCAATTCCCACCCTGTCCCCACGGGCCTCAAGGGACCCCCACCCATCCCCTCCTTGCCGCAACCCATTACCGACCTGGACTGAACTAAAATTTGATTTGGTGGGACCACCCCAGGTACCTGCCCGAACCGATTACCCATCCCCTCCCTAACGCCTTTAAAGATCTAATTTAAAAATTTAAAAGCTTCCCTTGTACACCCTCTTACAATTTGGCCCCTTGGTTGCGCCATGCCACCTCTCAGGATCCCAGGATCCGTCATCAAGGTAGGCTTTTGATAATCCAATGGATAATCCCCTCAAGGACAGGGGAACAGTCCTGAGGGCCCGTAACTCCGCCGATGTGTAAGCTTGCGAAATAATGTGGAAATCAAAACAGTCCACAGAGGGGAGTGGAAAATATAAGAATTGGCCAGATGATAAAAAGTTCATGTTCAGGTGCCAGCACCAGCAGAAACCCATTTTCCCCCAACAGCCCTCTCACCGCCAGTCCGAGGGGGGGGCAGAGTCATCCACGGTTCAACCACCACCCTCTCACCGTGGTGGCAAATTCCAGACCTGGGGCGGGAGGGGTTGATGAACCAGTCACCGCTGCCCTCTCACTGCAGCAGGCTGGGTCAGCCCCATTGTCCTCACACCACAACGGGTTCAACCCCCAACCTGAACAGAAATATAAAAGGAGGGAAGGAAAAGGGGTCCAAGATAGAAAAGACCTCCAACAGCTTCTTACGATGAACCAATGCTGGCTCCAAAGGGCAGACAGGAAGAAAACACAGGCAGGCAAGGTCAGATAAACAAGCAGCAGAGTATAGGCAGCAAACAGCCCACAACAAGCAGGCCTACAGCAGGCAACAGCTGGGAGACCAGGCAGTGGGCAAAATTCAGCCCAACTGCTGACCACAAATCCACTGGTGACGTCCCAAGGGCTGCAGCCTCAAGGCACCCCAGCCTGCTGCAGCAACCGGTACCCAGGGCAACGCCAGTCCAGCCCAGTCCAGGGGCCTCGGAAGCAGCCTTCCGCAGGGGCATCTCCTCCGTTGATTCATCTCCTCCAGCCCCCACTAGGCCTCCAATGGCCTTGAGCCCTCGTCGCCATCCCCCCAGTACCACCGCAGCAGCCTCCGCCGCCTCCGCCATCGCTGTTGCCACCACCGCCGATGCCAAACACAGGTATCATCACCACCTCCGCCTCCACCGCCATCGCCACCACCAGCCATGTCGTCCGGGCGCTGACCAACTCCTCACCTTCGGTCGGCCCCTGTCCGTGCCAGCCAGCGCCGGTTGCCCAGACCCCCAGGTAAAAAATCCAGGGGTTGGGGAACATAGCGAAGCCCCTAACCCTGCAACGGCCAAAGAAAATCCACCCCTCCATGGTGCTCACACATCGCGGGACGCCATTACCAGACATGCACAAACCAAAACAATGTTGCCTAGAAAAACATTCAGATAAGGCAAGGAAAGCCCACAGCTGCATAAGAGGCAGAGAAAGAAACTCAGAAAGGAAGTTCCCTAGCTTACCAGGTTGTAAAAAGAGCTGGCAGAATATTTGTACTTTCAAACTAACAAGCTTTTGTTAACATTGCTGTACAACAAAGTGGAATTAGTTCATTTGGTTGTGTATCCTGTCTGGTCTATCTAAAATTGGCCACACCAGCTAAAGAGCTGCAGGTAATCTCAACAGAACACAGGTGATATCACCTGAAGAGCTAAAAACAGCTTTAGGCTCATTTTCCCAAAGGGGTGCTGGCTCAGGATGGGTCTAGAAATCCTGAGTGCTTCCTTTACTTATATCATTAATTATTTAATTATTAATGTTGCAGATGTATTGGTTACTCCAATTCCATAATCCAAACTTCCATATATTTTTGAATATATTGGAAATATAGTTATTTCTAATAATATATAATGGAAATATATGATAAATCTATTTTAGTATCTGTACATCTTTATTTCTAAATATTTAACATCACTGTTACCATTATTTGACAAGAAATGTTGTTACTCTGGATCTTACTCTGTCTTTACAAAGAATTTTAGGAATTCCTCATTGTTGACATGTGCTATTCAAAACTTTATCTCAGATATCAGTTTAGGTTTGGAAGTCTCATTTTTTAAAATGCTCATCTCAAGAGTACGTAAACTGAAAAAAGGATGAGGAAAATGGACATTGAACAAGAGACAAATCTATTTATTTATTAATTTAGCAACCCACATCTAGGTCATTTACAAACTCAATTTTACTTTTGCTTACTTCTCCCCCCCCCACACACACAAAGCCAATCCTGTTCTGTTCTGGATTTTAAGAGAGTTATCCAGCTGACAGAGAAATAAAAACAGTCTTGATGCCCTTTACATAATTAATTTCCAACCTCCCACTGGATTGGAAAAAATGAAAAGAGTGATACCACAATGATGGAAGAATACTTATTCTTTGTAAACTATACAGTGTAAATTATAAAGTAGTCTGAAGAATTTATCCATGTTTATATTTGGCTATATGCGAACATTTGTCAGATATGTGATATTTATTTACTTATTTATTCATTCATGATTCTGAGGGAGGGAGAGGGAGGGAGGGAGGGAGGGAGGGAAGGAGAGAGAGAGAGAGAGAGAGGGAGGGAGAGAGAGATTATAGCCATAACCATAGATATCAATAACACATAAGGCCAAAAAAGGTTGGGGCTATCCTAATCTCTCGACGGAGAATGCTTCAGAGAGCAGCAGCAGAGAAGGTACACCTCCTAGTTCTTGCCAACCAACATTCCTTGGCTGATAGAACCCATAGTATGCCCAATTTGCCACACCGAATTGGGTAGAAACCAGTACGAGAAGATAACCTTTCTGGTAATCTGGGTCCAAGCCAGGAATTGCTTTAAATATGACAACTAGCACCTTGAATTGCACCTGAAAACATATCAGCAATCAATGCAGCTAAGACAGTAGTGAGGTTGCATATGTTGAAAATCCTATACCATTTACTACTTGGGAAGCTGCAGTCTGCACTAGTTGAAGCTTCTGGATGCTCTTCAAAGACATTTGCTTAAATTCATTGGCCACCCAATTCCAATGGAATCCGGACAATGTACTAGAAAAACCATAAACACAATTAAAACAATAAAATCAAACAAACATCCTAGACTAAAATAATAAGCAGTCTCTCAGATTTCTAGGCCCTATGTCCCTAATCTTTGCGGCCTGGCAGTCCAGGTGGGGGGAAATGAAAAGTAGGCCACACATGTGCGCAGCTTGACTTGCACTAGCAATAGGCTCTGGCACACATGCGTACAAGTACCCACCGGCCCACTGCTTATGCAAGTTCAGTTGTGTGTGCACTCCAGCCAGCCACTCATGCGGCCCAATTCCAAATAGGCCAGGGTCTGGTGGTGGCCCGCGACCTGGGAGTTGGGGACCCCTGCTCTATACCATACAGGACTTTTTAAGTAATAATCAGCAGCTTGAAGCTGACTGACAACCAATGCAGCTTGCATAGGAGTGGTAGACCACTGAGACTTCCGGTGACATTTTCCTCGTTGATGAACCAGAGACTGCAATCGTCCATGGCTTCGATCCATGCTCTCCCATAGGAGGACCCTGATCACCTGCATTTGCAGAACCACCCTGTAGGGGTGGTGAAGAAGGGGGAGACGAGCAGCTGGGTCGAGGGGAGCCACATTTTCCCTCCTTGGCTAGGCATTTCACTCCCCTCCAAAGACGGCTGTAGCGGTGGTCAAATATGGCCACCCTGAAGAGGAAGAACTAACCTGGACAAGATTGTGCAGCAATGGTGAAGAAGAGGACAGCATGAAAACTGGGCTAATCAGGTGCAACATTTGTTATCCTGGAATTAAAATTTTAAGAAATTTATAAGAAAGATAATTAAAGCGGTGGCCAGAGAAAGTGAAGAAAAAAAATTTTGACAGCTGAAAATGGCTTTGAACTTTGAAAGGAGGAAGCCAGAAGAGGATATGAAGATATGAGAATTAAAGTTAAAAGAAATAGGTTAAGAAATGAATTGAAAATGTATAAGATAAACTTGAGGAAAGTATTTGAGAAAATTAATAGAAAATATGTAAAGTAATGTTAAGATATGAATTTAAATGTGAAAGATGAATATGTAATCAAAGTCATGTTTGTATGGAAATGTGAAAACCTGGAATCATGCTGTTTGCTAAAAAATATGTTTTTAAAATGTGGAAAACTGAAATAAAATTTTTACAAAAAAAAGGAGTGGTAGAGCTCTATACAATGAAGCTTGCATAGGAGTACATGGGCAACTGAGATACTTCAGTTATTGCTTGTGCCACAGCATCTTGAACTAGGATAGCTGTAGCTTCTGGGTGGTCTTCAAGGGCACCACATATAGAGCACAGTACAATAATCCAATTGTGAGCAACTATTGGTAGCTATATAAATTGGATGAATGAATGAATATATTCTATTGCCAGAAGTTTCAATCAGAAGACTAATTAGATAATTCATATGTAATGAACGTAAATATAAAACTCATTTAATAGTCTATCAGAGATGAATAATCACATTAATTTGTTCTTTACCTTCTGCTTTCTTTGTGAAAGTGGGAATGGGAACAGGAGGCCTTTGGAAAACCAACTGTTGCCATTTTTGTCATTATAGTAATATTTATCTTAATCACAACCAAAAACCCTAAATTCATGTGTCTGAAATTTACCAGGAAAATAGCCAAATGTTGGTTCTGAAATTCCAGACTGATTAGGGAGTTAGAGTTAGGGTGGAAATGTGTGTGTTTTGTCTCCAGAATCCTTCTGATCCCACTTCTACTCTTCTGGAAAAAAGAAATTTTCACACCCTCAAAAATCATTTTGTTATATTGTAAAGTGTCAGTGCATTAGTCTGCAACATGATGGAAAGGGTTGATGGAAAATGCATCAAGACCACAGATTGCCCACTACTGGTCTAAATATGAGTTGCAGATCATTGTAAGAGCCAATTAAACCAGAATACAGAGCAGCTATTAAGAGAAATAGAAAGTTCCATAGCCTGGAGACGCTATCGGTGCAATTTAAGTGCTCTAGTCTCACCAGTTAATAGGGTTGATTGCAATATATTATACTTCTACTAGCTCTATACCCGTGTTTCGCTATGAAACTATGTGATCAGGCTTAGATTTTGGGGAGAAAAATAAGGGGGGGAACTTGTGTCTCTGCCAACCAGCATCCAATGGTATTCGTCTGGCTAGCATCCTATCAGCATGTGAGACAGTTGAGGGCTGTTTGGAAACTGAACATGGAAACTGAAACAGTATTTGCTATGTGAGCAAGAAGGAGACAGCAAGGAGCCTGGGCGTGGCTTAGCTCAACTGTTCTGTACTAAAGCTGGTTGCTGCTGTGAAACTAAAACTGAAACTCCTCTCCTCTGCTTGTGGTTTTGCATTTGGAAAAGATTTCTTTTCAGGTGGGGAGGGGGAGTAGAACTCCTTAGCATCAGAGCATGTTAATAATAATATACAAAATACTAATACTAATGTCATTTTGAAAAATCCTTTCTTAGTGAGCACCTAGAAGCCAAGAGGAACATACGTGCCAAATTTCAAGTTTGTAGGCTTTACGATTCTGGAGATTTTGTGATGATGCATGAGTGGTATTTCGCTTTTATATATATAGATTATTGTTCGTGTTAAAGAAAGTCAATTCATAACCAAGGATAAGAAAAAACCCACGCTCTTTTAAATGAAAAGGGAAAACAGTGAGACTCGCAAACTGTCTCTAGCTTATTCTGACAGAAGATGCACAAAGAGCCATGAAGAACAGGAAGTGTAAGCCACTCACACTTTTTATGAATTGTCAAGTCTCCAAAACCTTTGAGCCAATGTTCAGAGCAAGGAATGGTGACTTTCTATTTAATAGAGACTTAGCACACAGACCAGCAGGTCCATTAGCAGAGATTATAACTAACCTTGGGTCTGCTAAAGAAAAAAGGAAAGAATTATCATTAGGTAATACTTAATCTTATGCGATCCTAGGTAATTTAGAAATACTGCTTGCATAATGTCAATCACATCTGAAGGTCAAAATACTGTATGCAAATTTCAGTATATTATACCTATCTCATCTGATACCATTTTTTTGCAAATCACTATTAGAGGACAAATGGAAAATATTTATTTAAGAAACTGATAGTTTACTTTAAAAAAAAGCCTAGGGACTATGTACCATTTTTTGTACTTCAGTAATGCACCTGATATATTGCACACCTGTACATAATTATTCATGAAACCAATCTGTTTGAGGAATCAGCATCCAGTATTGCGAGAGAGATAAAATGAATTGGAGTATAGAAGACAGGAAGTGTCATCTAATGAAGTTAGGATTTATTTAAATTCAATTGACCTTAGGGATATTTCAGGATTTTGAAGGGTTACTCAGACACTTCATTAAAAGACAATCTTTAAAACTGGACAAGAATCATTACTGAATTTCACGGGACTCAGGAAATAGCTTATTTCATCCAATATCCTATTGATTGCCAGGAGTAAATTAATGATTATGAGATTTGCTTATGACATAAAATTAGAGGACACTTAATTTATTAGAGGAAAATAATCTGAGTGATCGTCCCCAATTCCCTTAAAAAAAACTAAGCAGCACTTAGTTTATCTTAGATGATAATGAGAAGGCCAACCATCACTAAATTAGAACTTGGACTGGGAGACCACAAGGAAATTCCAGGATTGTGAAGTATTACAGAATGAGAAAATAAAGTTGTTTGCCATTGCCTTCTTCCTATGGCCAATGGCTCTAAATCACCGCACTAGCTTCTATCAGTAGGCTTATGGCACAACTAGGTCTCAGGTTTCCCTATTCCTAAACCAGTACTGTAACCACTATATGAAACTGGCTCTTGCTTTCCATTGTATTATTCCTTGTATGGTAAAGAGTGTAGGCAATATTATGACGCTTAAAAATGATTAAATACATGTTGCAATTGCCAAAGGCACTTCTCTGTCTCCATGATAAGCAGATAGAACGATTACATTATGCAAAATGGCAAAAACTGCAGGATAAATATGCAAAATTGACTTTAATAGATTTACCTTTGGGCAGCTTTCATATTTGTTACTTGTATTAATCTGTGATATACACTGCCCTGACTTTTACACGAGAGCACAGATCTGTTGAAGACCAATACACCTAACTTTTCTCTCAGTGTTTTGTGAACAAAAAAGAGGAAACAGAACAGGGGAGGTCAGGCCTGCATCACAGAAAACTTGCCCTTTGTCATACATTTTGTTTCACAAACCACAATGGCATAATGCATACAAGACACAAAGCCAAAACTAAACACACAAAAATAACATGGTATTGTTTTGGGTGGTCCTGGAGAAAAAGCAGTCTGGATGGTTTCTGGGAATTCGAAATAGCCATGTTGTGGGTGTACAGAGTGTCCTCATTTAGCAACCACAACTGAGACTGACAACTTAAGCATTAAGCAAAACTAAGTGAAACGATGACCACACTTATGATCTCGCCTCAGTTTTCCTTTACTTTATTGTACAGACTTCAGAAGGTTGTCAGTGGATGGGTAACAAAATTAATTTTTCAACACTATTGTAACAACAAAATGTCACTGAATAGGCCATCACTAAAAGACGGATGGCCTGTACAGGTTTCCTTGAATTAGGAACCACAATTCATTTCCCTATACCAGCAGGACAGACACAATTAATATTGGAAAGGTAATAATATCCATGAAAGTGAACTATTTTTTAGCCCTTTTTTACCCCAGGAAATAGGATAGGAATAGGAAGAACCCCTAGGCAGCAGTTACAGATAGTCCTGGCTCAAATGGCGAAGCCAGTAGGGAAGGTTGAAAGTCACTCACACTTTTTCTCCTCAGGAGCCCAGCCACAGAGTATGGAGTCTCAAATATTAGGGTGCTTTGGGAAACATCTATGGAATAGGTACCCATTAAATTTAATTAGTTTTGCAAGCAAGATCCAGGTCTCCAGTTCATAGGAGAAACTGAATCCCAGTGATACCTTTAAAAATACCAATTTATACATATTAAGGGGGAAGTTAAACATTAGATTACCAGCTTTCCCACTCTGCACAAGCACTTACAATTTAGCAGATGTGACTGCATTGAGATTCTGGTACACTAGAGTGGCTTTGTTCTTGCATTATATAATCTCTTCTTGAGTACAGTTGATCATGTTACAATGCCAGCAGGAATCCATCTGTTCTACCGTGATCCTTCTGCCCTGTGGGTAACAACACCAATCCTGGCTATAGATTTCTTTTTCATACCCTCTGTTCTGCCATAGCTACATTTATCTAGTACACAAATCGTATTATACTATGATACTTTTTGAACTTGCTTTAGATTGCTTTCAGCTATTAAAAAAAGCTGCAGAAGTAATTGATGAATTTTTTCTCCTCTAATTTAATTTATTATATATATGAATAAAGAGTAAAGGAATGATAAGACCTGACATGGATTGTATAAAGCAAATAACAGTGCACTTCTATAAAAGAAAGAAAGTAAAGAAAGTAAAAGTGTAGGAGATTACCAGGCTGATCCTGAGGGAGGAGTCAAATACATCATCAGTCTCGCACTCACAAAAGATCTAAGGCTAGCCCATACGTCATCAGTCTTCACACTCACAAGAGATCTAAGTCTAGCCCACCTTGAATTCCATTGACTCTTATCTACCACCAATTTGTTTTGACTGTTAGTAGTTCAGATTCTGGTAGAGTTTAAGCTTGTAATAAACTTTTATATTCATTTGAATTTCTTGGATTTCTCATTTCTTGTGTTTGACAAGAAGTCTATTAAGCTCTGTAAACCAGTATGGAACTGCAGATAATTCTGGTCAGAGCCAGCACTTACCAATCATGATGGCAGTAGCACAAAATTTTGCAACATTCAACACTCAAACCAAAGCCTCAGGGATAAATCAAGTTTTCAAGGCTCTTTTAACATAGTCAAGATTGGAGCCTGATGAAACTCAGGCGTTCTAGACAAAGAGTATGTTATACGGACACATAGAACACACATTGTTTCAACATTTCATCTATGTCTACACATAGAGGATAATCACAAATGCATACCTCCAGCTAGTTTGGCTGCTCCACATTAGAGGGCCTGAATAACACTCTGCCAATTGAAAGTATTTGAGGGCTTGTTCCTAACACAGCTTATCCTAGCCAATGAATACACTTCCTCCTGAAAGACACACAGTGAACTGCAAATTGATTCACAGTGGACTCTCAATCCACGCTGTCTTCATGATGGCTTTAGAAAAAGAGTATATTTGATGATAGGGAAAATATTCTATCAATGCTGTGGCATCCTCACCAGCACACCCTACACCGGCCCTAAATAACTTCAGATTATTTTCTGTGCCCCACAGCAGCCCCCATTTTAGCAAATTTGACGTTCAATCTTCAAATCTAAGGGATAGGGAGGAGATATAATAACCAGTGGTGGGATTCAAATAATTTAACAACCAGTTTGCCGAGGATCAGGTTGGCTGTCAGGGGAGCCATGGCCCATTTCTGTTCTCAAGCTCCACCGCACTTGCAGGACGAGCCTCCTGCAAGGGCCAACCTGACTCTGGGTGAACCGGTTGTTAAATTACACACACACACACACACACACACACACCTGCTATCAAAGTGGATTCTGGGCGCTGTGCTGTATGCAATGGAGAAATGGGCAAAGGAGTGGCTGGCATGAGGGAAGGAGGAGGAGCAGGGAGAAGAAAGAGGGAAAGCGGCCTTCTCCTTCCCTCCTGCTAGCCGCTCCATTGCCTGTTTCTTCATTGCAGCGCAGTGTCCAGGATCCACTTTGATTGCGGGTATGTGTGTGTTTGTGTGTGTGTGTGTTTGTGTGTATACTTTAATAATCAGTTCGCCTAAACCAGTGCAAACCATCTGAATCCCACCACTGATAACATAAAGTCATGCTACTTTAATGAACAGCAAAGAGGTGCTGTGATGGCTGAAGGTCTGAAGCATTTCTTCCAAATCATGTTTGAAACTTGCACAGCCTTAGAAAATTTCGTATCTGCAGTAATTTATATTTATTGTCAGAAAGATACCATACCATTGCAGCATTTTAAAGGTATGCCTATATTTCTCTCTCCATCTTGATCTCCTTCCTCCTAATGTAAACCCATACTGCTTTATGAATACGTCCTTAAAATACTATCAATTTTTGTAACAGGAATAATAGGAAGAAAAGAATCCTATCACAAATTTTTGTATTAGAAAGATAAACATCATAAGAAATTACAACATAACAGAAGAAAAAAAAATTGACTTCTGAAATGCTCAACCACAATAAAAGTCCTCTTTTTTAGATGGATAGAGAAACCTGTATATATGTACACACATTCATGCAGTGTCATTATTAACAACATGTACCTGACAGCAGCCAACATTCTTTTCTTATAACTCCCTCTCCATGATTAGCACAATAGAGATGCTTTTTAATGAGGTTCTTACACCACAACAACAAATGCATAGGATCTCCCCAAGGACTCTGTGATTAGATTTTCAGACTGCTCCTATTTTTAAACCTTTTTTCTGAGTATGTATAGCCAAGGGAAGGGAATTTAAATAATTGCCAATATTTCCAGCTTTTCTGTGTTATGCAGTATGCTCCCATCTGTTTCTGGAACATGAAAGAGATATTTTAATTCTATACTTTTCATTGCTGAAGAATCAAGTGTACAAAAATAGAAAGCAAGCCATAGTTTATTTTAACCATGGGTTGTTGAACAAATCAGATGGAAGGTTTTGCAAGCAAAGTTCTGGCTTGTTTTCCTTTCCATTTTCTACAGTCACTCTCTTTCAGCTCAACCTACCTCACAAGATAGTTGTTGTGGGTAAAATAGGTAGAGAAAGGAATATTAGGTATGTTCGCCTTCTTGAGTTACTTATAAAGCAATAACAACAGCATTAAATAATCTAAAAATAACACGAAACACAAATTCAGACATTATCCTAAATCAGTTATGAGTAAGCCAATGATAAATTATAATTTCTACCCCAAAATAGTAAATGTATTTCATGCAATCATAAACCTAGATAACAGAAACAAATTAAGAGTTCCAGGTTTGTATTTCCAGAGCTATTAGTACACATAATGTACTGAATCCAAGATTTCTGCATTGTAATGGTGATACTTTATCACTTGTAGTTCTCACCGTGAAAGGCTACTTTTTGTCCCATAATCCTAAACCATTCTGCGTTCATCTGTTGCACTAAGCCCTAATGTGATTTGTTGATTTTGCCTTGGCCTGCTGAAGTGAGCTGCAATGCACAAAAACTTATAAATAACATTTCTTGGTTGGAAAAGGTGCTACCAGATGTGGCCTGATTTTTTTGCTACCTAAACTAATAGGTAATGCCCTCGATGTGATGTCTAGGTGCCTGGAGATGGTGCAGATCTGGATGGGGAGGAACAGGCTCTGGCTCAACCCGGCTAAGACCGAGTGGCTGTATGTACCGGCATCTCGAGTTATCCAGGATATTCCACCTTTAGCTATGGTGGGGGAGAGTTGTTGCCCCCCATAGATAGGGCTCACAACTTGGGCATCCTCCTGGATGCACGGCTCAGTTTGGAGGAGCAGGTGGGGGCCATGGCCAGGGGGGCATTTGCCCAGGTTCGCCTGGTGCACCAGTTGTACCCCTACCTGGATCGAGATGCCCTACGTACAGTCACTCATGTGCTCGTTACTTCCCGTCTGGACTACTGCAATGCTCTTTACATGGGGCTGCCCTTGAGGACCACCCAGAGGCTTCAACTTGTCCAGAATGCGGCGGCGTGGGTTGTGATGGGAGTGTCCCAATACTCCCATGTTACACCCCTCCTGCCTGAGCTACACTGGTTACCGGTTGCCCTCTGGGTGAGATTCAAGGTGCTGGTGTTAACCTATAAAGCCCTTCCTGGCTTAGGACCGGGATACTTATGGGACACCCTGCTGCCACCAACTGTTTCCCATCGTCGCGTGTGCTCTCACAGACAGAGCCTCCTTGGGGTTCCGTCGGCCAGACAATGTTGGCTGGCGACCCCTAGGGGTAGGGCCTTCTCTGTGGGAGCACCCACCTGGAGCTTCGGGTGGCCCCTGACCTCCGCTCTTTCCATCAGGGCTTAAAATCATGATTGTTCCAACTCGTTGACCTGGACTGAGGGGGAGGGATGGGAGTTTTAATGATTGTTTTTATTGTTTTAGATGGCTAATTGGGTTTCTTATTTAATCCTTTTTAATTGTATAATATTTTGTAATGTTTTTATGATTGTACGCTGCCCCGAGTCCTTAGGGAGATGGGGTGGCTTAGAAATCCAATAAACAAACAAACAAATAAATAAATAAATAAATAAATAAATAAGTTTCTCCTCCTACAATGGAATTTCCTATTTTTTAGTGTGGCATCCTAACATACTATATCAATATATAAGTCACTCAACAGATTATACAGCTTCATTTCTGCAATATCTCTTTCATCAAAGATATACTCACTCCTATACAACAAAATATGGGGAATACTGGCTCTTTTCTCTTGCAAAAAAACCCTAAGAATCAGAATCCATGAATGAAACTCCATCCTTAAACTGTATATCTTATCCAAAAGCTTTGAAAAATTCAAGAAATCTTATCTGATTTGCATGGTCTTTTGGCACAAAGATGTTTCTTTCACTTGTTTTTCTTCAGTTCCCTGCTTTGCTTATTGCTTGTCACAAGGACCATCTTCCCCATAACTCATAGGTTCAAGCCCTGTTAAAAGAAAAGTTTATGGGCACAATCAACAAAATATCTCAAACAGACATTTTTCAAGAGAAAGCTATAATATCACCACATATTTAAAGGAGAAACTCAGGAATTACCTCAGAATCAATATGAAATATTGCAGTTCAGTGAGTTAAGTAAAAATAGTTGGTCCTTATTTTATGATGGTTGTTGTTGTTGTTGTTGTTGTTGTTATTATTATTATTATTATTATTCGCACAGTCACCCAGATGTTCAGACTGGGTTTGACCTGGGTTTGACTACAGATATCGCTGCAGGATGAAAGCCATTTCTTTAAAGTCATTTCGCTCTTTTATCATCTTTTTATTCCTTTCTTTTTGTTGTTTTTCTTTTAAAGGTTTTACTTTAAATGTTTTTTTAAATTTTCAATTAATTTAAAACAATTGAGCTCAAATAAAAACATTAAAATCTTATGACTTTTCTTTCATAAGCACTTCTATTTTTTTAAAAAGCTTATTTAATTCTGAAGTCCCAATGATATAGGAAGGTACCAGAGGTGGTTTTCGGCAAGTTCTGACCAATTCTGGAGAACCGGTAGCAGAAATTTTGAGTGGTTCGGAGAACTGGTAGCAGAAATTTTGAGTAGTTTGGAATACCACCTCTGACTTGCCCCGCCCCCATCTATTCTCTGCCTCCCGAGTTCCAGCTGATCAGCTGGGTCTTCTTTGGTTGCCCTGCACAGGAGAAAGGAGCGGGAAAGCAGGTTAGTGGGGTGGGAAGGGAATGGGGATTTTGCACTATCCTTCCCCTACCATGCCGACCATGCCATGCCCACCAAGCCAAGCCAAACCCACAGAACCAGTAGTAAAAAAATGTGAATCCCACCATTGGAAGGTACATCTCTGATGACATAATGAATTGTTAATTTTGATTTAAATATTGATTCTCATAAGTTTTTATTAATGATATACCAATTATCTAAAATTAAAAACTAGGAACAAATACTGTAGGCCTTTTTATTTTCATTGATAAAGTATGAGATTTGGGTGTAATTTTCTAGTACTAATTAACTATCAGCTATCAAAAAATTTAAGTTGCATCAACCCATGTTCACATCCTCATAACACTAAATCTTAATGTGATGTGTTTATTTTGGATTTAGTGGGATGCATAAAGCAATCTATTGTATGTAAGCAAGCCAATAAACCTGCTCAATAAATCCTTATCTTCATCAATAAACCTTGATTTTATATGTGAACTAGGCCTATCAATCAATCAACCCTTATATTCATCATACTGTAAGTATAATTCAAAAGTAAAAAAAGTGAACAGGGCATGTGATCTTGTTCAGAAATGTCTAGTGTCACTCATGGCCTCTGGATATACAAAAATAACATTATAACCCAGTATAATAAAACTAATTTATAGTTTTTAAAATTTATCTTCCAGTGGCTTAAAAATATGTCACCAAAGTTCATATGCCTGCAGACATTTTCAGATATAATCAGAAAACTATTTCATATTATTTCTAAGGAAAAGTGCAATCCGCTTCTCACCTTAGGAACAGCGTATGAAGAAATGGGCATGTGCCTGGGCCCAACATTTTTCTGAAAATTAAAAAGAAAATAACTCTCCTCAGATCCGGACTAAAAATATTTCTCCCTCACCTTGCAATTCTGGAATACAATATACCAGTGCTCCACCACACGAGAGGGAAAGAAGTCTGCACCTGCCTATTTGGAGACTCTTTGACATTTCAGATAGTCCTCGATTCACTACCACAATTGAACCCAAAATTTATGTTGCTAAGTGAGAAATTTGTTACATGAATTTTTGTCCAATTTTATACTACCTTTCTTGCCGCATTTGTTAAGTGAATCACTTCAGTTGTTAAAGTAGAAAAACTGTTAAGTGAATCTGGCTTCCCCATTGATTATGCTTGACAGAAGATCATAAAAGGAGATCACCTGACCCTGAAACACTGTAACCGTCATAAATATGAACCACTTGTCAATAATCTGAATCATGGGACCATGGGGATGCAGCAATTGTCATAAGTGTGAAAAACAGTTGTAAGAGCTGTAGCGTTGGTTAGAATGCAGTATTTTGTAGGCTAATTCTGCTGACTGCCAGCAGTTTGATCCTGACCGGCTCAAAGTTGACTCAGCCTTCCATCCTTTGGAGGTTGGTAAGATGAGGACCCAGAGTGTTGGGGGCAATATGTAAACCTCTTAAGACAGGGCTGTAAAACATTATGAAGCTGTTGGAAGAATTATCCTTCTGGCTTCAGTTCCAAGTGGGGAAAAAGACACTGGAAACATGGAGGCTATTTGGAAGGATGGTTTAATGGTGGATAGGATCACATGGCTTGGAGCTCCAAAGAAGGATGATCACATGCTCCAAGGTGAAGGAAAAGAGAAGGAAGGGCTAAGATGCTGAGAGTGCCTGGTTTTATACCCTCTGTTGAGATTTGAATTTGAGCTTGTATTCTGATTGGTTATCAGACTCCCATGGGGCCATGCAGGGGCAACTCTGTAGGCTGTCCTGAGTTCCAGGCTTGGTTGAGCCTTGCTGGATGATGTAATGAAAAGGGTTTTGAGCAATTGCTATAGCTTTACCTGGAGATCTTTTGTTATGTAAAATATTCTGGCCCAAGCCTTAACAAAGGTGAGCTTCTACTTCTGAGGTGAGTTTCTGCTTCTGAGTTTCTACTCTTTTTAGGGAAAATATTCTGCCTTTTTAATATTTCCTAGGATATTTCAATTTTCTCAGAGAGGGGTAAGTGCTAACTTCCTACAATCCGATATACAAGAGTAAATGCTATTGCTGTTTCTGTATGTATTCTTTTACAGTAATCATTGTCCTATCGGAATCACTGTTGAGATAGGTAGCTATATAAACTGATCAAATAAATACATTTAAATATCAGGTGACCTTAAGAAAAAAATAATAGATTCTCAGCTTGAAGAAAAAATGGGAAACCGTCTGTCATAGGTTGTAAAATTCTTCAACACTTTTAACAAGGACTTAAAACCTCCCAAAATCTGACATGACTGTACTTTAAAAATTCAGTTTGTGCATGTATGAACGCTTATCCCAAAGGTGTTTTTTTTCTAACCAAAGTCCAGTTGCCTCAAGAAAAAAGCACCTGAGACAACTATGACCTGGATGATTGAGAATCTCCATAGACAGATATGAACTTTAATTTTTTCACCATTCTCAAAGAGCAAATCCTGTTTATTCCACTGCTGAGAAAAATATTTTTAGGTGTTTCCTGGCTTTATAGAATGGATGGGGCATCTGTAATCTTCTAGCTAGCACAACCACGGGAAAATCCGGAAGAATATGGATGAAACCACCAAAAACATTTGAAAATTACCATAGGAGCCAAGATTTGCAGTGTGCATTAGGCAATAGGCTGACTCTGCAAACACTTAGAAAGTCCTGGAAATCACTATGAAGCAGTACATAAGTGTAAGTGCTATTGCAAAGTCACCTTTTTTTCAGTGCCATTGTAACTTTGTACTGTCACTAAATGAACTGTTGTTAAGTTCGAGGACAACCTGTATTTAGAAATTCCAGGGCAGAACTCTGCCTCTGAAAATTACCAAAAACATGGAGTGACGTAAATAATTAAACGCTGTAAACGTTTATTAAAAGACTGTCAGCAACGGCCCCGAACTACCCTGCATTTCCAATCGGGCCAGACACAGAGGCAGAGAGCGAGCCCAGGCTTGGCTCGGAAAGGAGCGCGCGCAGCTCTGCAGAGGTCAGGCGCTCGTGCCAATCACGTCTTTCACGCGCGGCTTCAAAGAGCGGCAGGCCGAAGTGCTTTGCAACTGCGCGACTCGGCAGTTTAGCCTCAAGCGAGAAAAGGCGGGCAACCGTCGCCGGCTCTATTTCGAAGGTGACAGGGTACAGCAGTGCACCCAACACCAGGTCAGACGGCGACTCGTAACCACGACTTAACAAAGGGACGAACAAGAGACTCTTGAAAGCTCACGCGAAGTGCGCGATTGCGCAGTGGCGTCGTTTATTTTTGCCCAGCCTGGGCGGGATGTTGCAGGTGATGCAGTCGCTTTTCAGCTCCGGGCGGTTCCTTTGCAGAAAGTCAATTCCAACTCCACTCCAAACTCACAGTCTCCCACCTTCTAGCCTGGTGCTTTAATCACTAAACTGCCTCTCTTTGAGCAATGGGGTTCCCTTAGAAAACTGGTGTTGATTTTGAGACAGACAAATGCATTTTCAAAGCACATCTGGTTTCCCTTCCACCATTTGAAAACGAACTGAGCAGAATGTGTGTATTGTTTTCTGGCAGCAATGCCTTCTTGTTGAAAAGGCTTTCTTATTTAACTGGTGGTACTTGCAAATCTGGACAAAACTTAACTGTATTTTTCTTTTATTGATCCCAAATTCTTTGAGCAGCTAACAAGTTACCGGTAATGTAGGCCTGATTTTGACAGATGTTATTATTCCATGTGAGAATTTTATCTCTTCCTCTTTGATAAAATGTTAGGTACAAACCAGAAGCAATAGATAATCTTCTTTGGAGTAGGGAGGATACACTTTTATTTTTGTTATTATTATTTGGGCCTCTGAGGGCACACTAGTTGTGTCCACTAATGCCTTCAGGGAGGGCAAAGCCAAAGATTTAACTCCTGTCCTCCCTTGCCTGTTTGGGGGAATTTAAAGCTTGAAAATAAGTGTGTTAAGGTCAATCTATTTTGAAATTCTAAGCAGACAAAAAGGGCGAAAAGCATCATGCTGATGAAAATATGTGATTGGACTGCTAAGTCTTAGCTGTATGCTGTAAGGACCACAAAAATTGAATCTTGAACTTGGGCCGAGTTGTCCACCCTAGTATAAATCATAATTAAATCATGAAGTGCAAATAAATACTGCTTTTCATCCAAGACAGACTGAAAGCATCCTGGATATACCCTCATTTGTACATATTCTGCAGCATTTATTCCATTCCACTGTCATCTATGGTGCTCTGCTATTGTGAGTTTCCTAGCAGTTTTTATTGGTATTGCTTGCTGTGCTTGTTATTGTCTCTTGGAATGTTGGGTTGGCTCTGTGAATCCATCAGAAAAATAAAGGATTAAAAGCTGACATGCACAGTTGGGAGAAGAATTTTAGTATCTATCTACATCATAGATAAAATCCCTTCCCCCCCCTTGTTTGACCATATCCTCCCACACTGGTCCATCTCTAAGTAATCATTTGTTTACCAAGAGACTCAGCTAAGTGGATAGGAAATAGATAATACAATTTATGGATGCAGCAAACTGAGCCTGAAGGGATTTCTCTCTATGTGTTTCAAAGGCTGGGAAATATGACTATAAGCATCTAATCACAGAGTACATAATACTCACTAAAGTTGTTCCTCCAGACCTGTGAATATGAAACTCTCCCGTGAGTAAGCATCCCAAACAACATATCACTTTGATTGGGTTTGGACCTTAAGCTCTAAACCCATTGCAGTGCACAAACCATACATAGGTAATAATAATGAGTCCCACTGAATTCTTTTTGCATCAGCATAATGGGGATGTTAAGCAAATGATGCATGATTTGATTTGTAGATATCAGACAAATGCTATACACACAGCCTAGAGAAACCAGTGTGCTTGGATTCTAATCTATCTACCCTACAGGTTACTTTAAGCTAGAGTACTGGTACAAAGCTGCCAACTCAGCCCACCCATTTCAAAGTAGATCCTAAGAAGCTGTAAGGAAAGGATGGACAACTTAATCACTGAAAAGCAGGCATGATTTCTCACTTTTTTCAGCAGTAGCTTCTACAGAATCACAAACCTCCATTTAGGCCTAGATGCACAATAAAACTCACCCACAGATCGCACTCCTCAAAAATCTCTGGAAACCTTTGTCATGACATACAGAGGTGGGTCTTGTTACCTCTGCATCCATAATAATGTATAGTCCTTGACTGACAAAAAAGTTGTGTGATTTATTATAAGCTCTTTTAAAAAATAAATACAAATACACAGAACAATACAAAAAAGAGTGAGACTGAAATAAGTAAATTTTGAAGTGCAAGTTTATTGGGGCTTACTCTCAAGTAAGCAAGATTACAACTTCTTTAATTCTAAATAGACCTTATAGTGGTTCTCTTTTTAATTATAAGGACCAATGACAATCATAGTTGAGTCTTTGAGATGTTCTAATCATATACATTATTGCTAGAAAATAAAATTAATCTTGAAATTGTTGCTTGGAAGCAAAATCTATTTTAATAAAATGCACTTTTTCATATATATGATATGTTTTGAAATATTTAAGTGGTATAGAATGCCAGGCATGATGCTATTTATATCCTGAATTTTTCTGGTCAATTTATCTCCAGTAAGCTTGGAAATGAACAGCTTCTTGGTGTAATATACCAAATTTTATTTCAATTACTTTTGAATTAGTATTAAAAATTGGGAGGAAAATATCTAAGATCTTTTGTATAAGCATATTACCTAGCCTGATTATAGAATATATTATTCATTAAAAAATGTATACAAATACAATAAACTGTTTCTGTCTAGAAAAAGGTTTACAATTCTTGTTAAGTTTCCATAGGACCCCCGAAACAAATCTAAATAATTTTATGGCCACAATCTTGTCTTTAAGTGTGATCCTACATATGTTTAGTCAGAGATCAGCACCAAGTGAATTCACTGGAATTTACTTTCAATGAATGCTTATAATACTGGGTTGTTGTTGTTTTTTAGATTAAATGAACTAAAATGTCATCACTTCAAGCATTACAACTGCCAGTCAGATTTCTTTTGCAATCATAACATCAATGATCCCATTCCTTATTATATTAATAACTTTAAAAAACCCTTTCCTAGGTTCCTCTGTCAGAAATGGATAATAAATTTGTTTTGATTTACCCATTGTTCTGTAGCTTTAGACACATATTTTGGATGTGATTTTCATGAAAATGAACAGCCTATCATAAATAAAAGCTTGACTTTTCTAACTTCATTATATTTTTAATATATTCAGTGATCACTTCAAATATTATTGTCTACACAAATATTTTTGTCTACAATAAAAATTACTATTAAAAGCAAAAAGAAAATTAACAAAATAATGAGTATTTAAGATAGACCCTTTTTGTTGTCTTTGATCTTCTTTCTAACAGTCTTGCTTTAAAGGGGAAGATGCTAATCATTTTTTTAAAAAATATCAACAAAATATCCATCTGTTCTTGTTCTGCAATGTTTTGGAAGTATCCATTTACATTCTCGGGGTCAGAGAATTCTGTTATACCCATAGCAAACAGTGACAGCCTGAGAAATTATCACTCTACCCATCTCAACCTAGATGTTTGATACTGCTTTTACTACCTGTAATTCTATGTGTAACTGTTGGGGGAGTGCCCTGGCTACAGGCCTTGGACTTACGCTATAATGTAAACCCATGGATATCCATGACAGTTTAGATGATATACAAATATAATAAATCTGTACATAAATGTCTAGTCTTCAGTGTACCATAGTTTGTGGAAGCAAATAAATGATACCTTTTTTTCCACTTTGGACAGAGCTTAGAGTACAATACTCTGTCTAACAGCATCTAGAACACGGGTGTCAAACTCAATCATATCACGTGACGTATCGTAATGTATCTTGATGTTTTTTTGCCTTTACGGAGCCGGGGTGGGCGTGGCCTGCATGTTTATTTTATTTATTTATATTTGGACTTGTATGCCGCCCCCTCTCCAAACAGACTCGGGACAGCTCACAGCTAAAAATATAGACAATAAATACATTAAAAACAAATTAAACACCACAAGCCCAAATAAAATCAATTTAACCCCGCCCCCCGAGAGGTCAGTCCAGCCCGGCCTGTTCAAACAGCCAAGTTTTCAGGTGCATGTGATGCATCCAGCCCACAGGCCACCAGTTTGACAACCCTGATCTAGAGCAAGGGTGCAAAATGTGTATTGTGTTGTGACCTATATAACTTGGGGACTGGAAAGACTTTTTTCCTGTTTATTTGGGTACTAGAGGGCAAAATGGGCACCTTAAGCTTTATGGAGAGCGCATACATCCATTTCATCTCTTAATTCCCCCCAACCCCTCCCCCTCAAAAACCTTGACCTGTCTAAAATCAGTCTAAATAATGTATTCCTATTTTAAGGGACTCAATTGAAGGGGGAAAAAGTTGGCTGATTTAATCAGAGACATCATGTTAAACCAATGGAAAGATGTATAATAAATGAATTACCTCACTACCTATTGCCCTTTCTATTAGAAGAAAAGCCAAACATTTATAGCTCTCTCTCACAGTATCAAAAAAGCAGATGTGTAACTTTCTGATCTTTCTAATTGATATCGAAGATTTTATATGACATCTGAATAACATTTAAATGTGAATAATTTCACATTTCCCTATCCAAAATAACACGTAGTTGCAAATGCCCAGAATTCATTTTTGAGATAAGAGTAAGTATATGTTACCATATATATTCTCTATGTCTGTTTTATTTGTCACTTAGCAGGTTTCATCTTTAACGTGTATGTGTTAGGACCAAAGGTATCTGTACCTCCTCTTTTTTGTGTAGATTTACAACAAAATAAAATCTATTTTCTATAATCAATGCACTTCCAAGGAAATATACATTGAACTGCACAGAGAATATAGAGGAGAAATTGCTTTATTTACTAGCAAATAGGACCAAACCTAGGTTCTGAATAATAATTAGGAGCAATATGTCTGGGGAATGGGCAGGGTATCATATATGGCTTAATTCTGTTTTGTTTGTTTTTTTAATTCCAAAGTCAAAAATAATTTGGAGAACATCATTAACCATTCTTTCCTTAACTCCTGGCAAAGTTGGAGCTTCACCAACAATGTATTTCATCTTTCTTGTTCTCTAGTGTCCATATGGTTGACTGCATATCAAAGATCTATCCAAAAAGAAATAGTTCAGTTCATTTTTCTGTTCTTGATGATTGAAGTATTTTATGTCCTGCTATGAAAAGAGGCAGTGTGAAAGGCAGTATGGGATGGGGGTGGATGAGTCATAATTCCTATCTCTTCCTTTTTATTTCCTGCCCCCTATACTTTCTCTATTTTGCATCTTGGTGTCCCTCTACTTCTACTCTTGTTTATCCTGAATATTTTGTAATTTCAGTGTTAAAAATTCATATATGTGCCAGAGATTCTGAGCCATTAGCAAGGTTTTTTTCTTGACAATAAATGAATTATTGCTTTTCAAAGTAACCAATACCAAGAAAAACAATTTTGAAACTGATTTTGTATTATTATTTTAGAAACACTGAAAGAGCTTGAGAGACTGGATTGTGTTTTGATGAATTAAGATAACACTTCATGGAATCAAGATTGATTTCATAGTACTACTGAATGTAAGAGTTCGAAGGGACCTTAGAAATATCTAGTCCTGGGTCTAGGAATGGAGATTAAAAAAGAAAAATATAAACTACAAGCACTTGCAGATGATTTAGTTTTTATATTAGAAGAAGCATTAGAAACTGGTTCTAAATTGATAGGGTGAATTGAGGAATATAGAGAAGTGGCAGGGTTAAAAATAAACAAAGAAAAAACTAAAATAATAGTTAAAAATCTTAAAGATAAACAGAAAAAGGAATTGACAGAAAATAGATCTTCAGATAGTACAGAAAGTTAAATATCGAGGCATCTATTTAACAGCAAGATGTACAACAATTAAAATGATAACTATATAAAACTAATCCAACAAATTAAGCTGGACTTGGAGAAATGGAAGAATCTACAACTATCTTTGATAGGGAGAATAGCCACTATAAAAATGAATATTTTACTGAAACTACTTTTTCTATTCTAAATAATACCAAAAATAGAGAAAAAATATTTTGAAGAATTAAATAGAACAATCTTGAAGTATATCTCACAAGAGAAAAAAGCAAGAATAAAACTGAAAATATTACAGGAATCTAAAAACAATGGGGGCTTTGGACTACCAGTTTGGGAGCTATATTATCAGGCACCTGTGCTTACATGGGTAAAAGAATGGATAAATTTGAAACATAGAAGATTATTATTATTGGAGGGACATGATCTTCAATTAGGATGGCACGTTTTTTTTATGGTATGGAAGGAGTATGATACATAGATATTTTCAAAGACACCATGTGAGGAATGCTTTGCCTCTGGTATGGGAAAAAATTAAACTACAAAACTATATGAAAATGCCAGACTGGCTGTCCACAATGGAAGCACTGATACATCCAAATCTTACTAATTTGGGAAAAATGTATTTTATAAAGAATTCATAAAAAATTTAAAATTAGACAGCAACTACAAAACCAGAGAGTGGGCATAGCTTGGTGGCCACATTTGCAAATAGAACTGTGATACGAGAAAGATGCAAAAACATGGGGTTTTTACAAAGAACCAACAACACTTGATAAGGTATTATTAGGGACAGATGAAAAACTGATTAAAAATATACTTATTAAGTTATAAAATGGAAGAGGAACAAGTCAAAGAAACAATGATTGTATGGGCAAAAAACTTTAGTTATACTATAGAATTAGATAAATGGCAAAAACTTTGGGATAGGAACTGTAAACTGACAATGGCTACTGCATACAAGGAAAATCTCTATAAAATGTTTTATAGGTGGCATTTGCCACTGGCAAGACTAGCAAAAATGTTTAGCAATATGTCTGCCAAGTGTTGGAAGTGTAATCAGACCCCAGGTACTTATCATATGTGATAGACTTGTATGAAGAAAATATTGGACGAAAAGACATACATGGTTAGAAAAGATGATCAATCAACACATAGATCTGAAACCAGAAATATTTTGGGGGGTATAATTAGTTTAGTTTAGTTTACTTTATTGTCATTGCACCTCGTACAACGAAATTAAATACCATCTTCAGTGTACATTATGAAAATAAACACAAATACACATCCTTCACATTCTATACATTGATAACACCGGAGGGCTATGATAAAGGGACTATATATCTAGTTTTGCATGTATTGACAGCAGTGAGGGTTGTATCTGCACAATACTGGAAAAATGAGAACACTCCATCAGATGAGGATGTAATTTGGAAAATTTTGGACTGCAGAGATGGATAGATTGACATTAAAAATAAAGGACAAAGAAGATACAGAATATTACTCAACATGGAATAGATTATATGAGTGGTTAGAGATAAGAGGTAGAAATTCAATAAAGGAAGATTATTGCTATGTATGAACTAAATATAAAGTTGGTTTATAATTATAAATATGCTAATGTAGCCAACAGAATTACAGATATGCTAATATAAAGAGAAATTTAGTTAAAATTATTCTGTTACACCATTATTATTGTTATTAGCATATATGTTATTATTATTTTGTTTCTTTTGCTTTTCTGTAAATGATATGCCCTAACAATACACTGTATTCAAGATGTTTATGTGAGATACACACACACGAACAAATACACACACACACAGCATTGCCAGCAGACTATTTATTTAACTGCGGTTGTCTTTATAGGCTTTGTGATAGGTCATGGATTAATAGCAAACCAAAAGCCAGCATTTTAAAACGAAAATCAAAGGAAATTGTGGTCAATAAAATATCAATAATTTCAATGTGTAATTATAAAATACAACAAATGCACTTAAAAGATGTGATGTCTCTAACATCGTTTCAACAGAGTTATTAAAATTATGCATATAATATTCCTTGCCAGGCTACAATTTACAATCAGGAGCTACTTATCTGAGATCAAGCCCTGTTAAGCACAGTTGGAGCTGTTTGTAAAACAAAGAAGTACAGGATTACACGACCTGTTTGTTTAACTCCAGAAATCAGGTCACTGTATCAGCTCTTAATGCTATAATTTGTCTGAAGTCTTACCAGTGGATCAGAAATAGTTGGAATCCTAATTCTGGGTGGGCAGACATGTAAATATCTGCCAATTTCAGATTGCTAAATAATTCAGAAAAAAACGTAAGTTGCAAGGAAAATATTTTCCATCTCAGTTTGTTTCTTGATAGACTACCATGCTCCTTATATCCCAAATATATTTGACATTCAGAAATTAGATTCACCCTGTCTGACACATTGCCATCTCTTCTGCTATTTCAATCCTTTCCAATTCCGTTTGTATATGTTATTCTCATGCATCTGTTTCTAGACTTCATCTGCTTTAAATGTCTGAAGTTTGTAAATATATGCATGTGGATGGGGAGGGAAGAGGGAGGGAAGTGATAAGGAGAGAAACACATTCATATATGCCTAAAGACCCCAAGAGATTGTATACTGGTCAGACAGGTAATCGAAAGATCTGTTGTTGCATCTGTCGTTCCTTTTATTAACAAACAAATCCAGCATTATGTCTGCTACATATTGTCTTATGTTTTGATCACATCAGGACTGGAAGCATCAGGGTTTTAATTAAAACACAACCATCCTTTGCAATTGTTCTGCTTCATCAATCCTAATGGAAAATAGGAAGACAGAGGGAACAATTTAAATCCCAGATGAGAATCTTGCTGAATTATAAACTCCAGGTATCCTTTCTAGTGGTCATATCCATGGACAGTCCCAAGTGTTAGAAGTTCACAACATCAGAAGGCTATCCTTGGTTTAAATAATAAACATTTCCTTCCTCAAGCCAGATAAAGGATAGAACATCTTTAGTTTAAAGCCAGTTGGTCTCTGCTTAATTCAAAGGCAGGAGAGAGCAGTGAGTTCCATGGGCATGGTATTTATTTCCTATTTTATGATTGGCATGCTAGTCCCTTTATAGTAAGGGAGTGTGGGAGTTAGTTCAAGGGGTGCATATGAGTCTTTTAAAAATTGGGTGAGTTATTATTTCCCCTTCTTTAACATATTAGTTTCATAAAGTGAAAGGTGAGAAAAGATTGAGAGGACTGCTGAGGAAGAACCCAATCATGTTGGCTTAGTCATATCTGTAGGGGTGAAGAACTAAGGCAGATGCTACCAGATCTCCATCAAAATCTCCCACAAGAGTCACTGCAGGAAGAATATTTGAGGAAGACACTTGAGAAGATAGGGTGGTAACAGTAATCACCCTTGGTTGGTTCTAGTAAAAGAAACATTCTCCAGCATGACGACTGGAGAATCCATGGATGGGTTGACACATGCCATTCTGCTCTGGTTGGTTCTAGTAAAAGAAATATTTCAGAAAGAGGACCTCTTTGTTTTTTCCAGGCCACCAAGTGTAGATTTTTCTTTCCCCTTCCCCCATCACCTGTGTCTATAAAGCTCCTTTTAAACAAATTAACAGCATGCCCCTATTTTGAAGCCAGCATCAAAAAGTTAAAGGCTTTGTTACAGCCTTGGTGTCTTCAAACTTTACCTGTTAATGGCACCTATCCTGATATCACAGTGAATTTATCCAATCTCTATCTTCATTGGGAGACTTGATAGGAAGGAAACCAGGAAATTCTGGAACAGGATGCTAAAATGCAGAGGAAAATCTTGAAAGAAGTCAAATGGCCAACCATATTTACATTATTGCTAGGAAAACAACTACATTGTCACCAGAGTTTGGTCATATTCAATCTCATTATGGTTTTTATCATGGTTTTATCATGTATTTATGTAATTATATTTCAATGGGGCTTGTTAGTTTAATTCTTTTTTAATTATTTATTGTTCTTGTTGTTTTAGTTGTGAGCCTTGAGTCTTCGGAGATGGGGCGGCATACAAGTCTCATTAATAAATAAATAAATAAATTATAAACCAGTTTTCTCTCTGTATATTAAAAATGTAATTTTAGGTAACAGTCCTTGGTCCACTTGCTAAGACACTGACTAAAGGTCCTCCATTTGCCATCAAGCTACTTATATGTCTATTCTTCATAGGGAGTTAATGTGCTATTCACCCTCCCTCTTTAGCCCATAGAAACCAAAGAAGCAATCCCTCTCCTGACACAGCCACCGTTCCAGCAAATGCTTCTGTCCTTATTTACACAGTTCAGTGCACATTAAGGACAGGAACTGGGGCATTTCCCCCCCCAATGCCATGAGCTGGTAGAGAAACATTACCAATCATTTTCTGTACATCAGAGGGGGGAAATGGAGCTGGAGAAGAAAGCAAGTTTTAACAGATGACTAGATCACTAGCTCTAGCCATTTATTTTCCTCATTTGGCAGAAGTGTTTTGCACAGGTGCATTCAAAGGGATATCAGCTGATGTATGGACTCCTTTTAGATATGGGTTTAATGCTATTCCAGAATAGAAATATTCTGGAGTAGTGCTAATAAACCCATGTTCAAAAAAAGCCTGGCCTTCGGTACCCTTGGAAAACACTTTCACCATATCACAGCTGATCATTCGGATTCTTTTGGAAATGGGTTAGCACTATTTCAGAAGAGCAGTGACATCCATGGTTGAAAAGGAGAGTAGGAGAGCAGCTGATGTCTGCATGCTGTTGCATTGTGTAGCCTCAGCCATTGCCACTCTAGCTAGATAGCAACTGCCCAGACTGATCTAGCGTTCCCAGTAGGAAATTCGTTCTGAGACCTGTCAGGTAAAGGTAAAGAAACAAAAATGGACATTCTCACTGCCCAAAACAGAATGGTCCTGGATGCTATGTTCAAAAGCTGGAGGGAGGGATGTGTACCTTCATCAGCTTCATAGCCAATAGCGGTTTGGCCCATCCTATCCCAGGAGTCATCTGATGTGAGCAAAACTAGACTTTCTGTTTGGTTCTTCACCAATACAAGCCATTCACCACTCGTTCCCAAACTCTGGACTGGATGACATCCTCCTCTCCACTCCTACTTCACTGCAAATGCAGTTGTGCCCATGTTTTTTGGCTTCATTTCAAAATGGCTGTTTTCTGATCTGGGTGGGTCTACAGTGCTCAGTTCCGTTTTAACAGCAGCTCCATTTCCAATAGGCTCCAACTGCTAACTAAGCCTGTCACATCCTTTCCCCTCCAGCAGTTGGTTGCTGCCCTCTGCAGCCATTTCACCTTGGACTGCCAGGTTGCTATATTCTTGGTTGGATGGCAGCTATTGGTGATTTTTTTAAAAAAAAAATAATATTGAGGATGATCCAACAGTGGCCTATTTTTTTAAAAAATGAACTATCCTCAGCCTAAAAGCTGAGGCTCCACTCAACTTATTAACCTTTCTGTTGTGTTTTGGTGAAATTTCCTATTACAAAGTTCCCATTGACCTAGAGAGGAAAGAACAACCTGTTCTCTATATCTTTGATTATTGTAGCCTTGGAGCTACAATGGTGCCATTAAGGAAAAATAAAAACAAAAAAATACATGCTGGTAAAGACATCCATGTGTTCAAACATTTATGAAAGCAAAAGAAAGGCACAGGGGCCAGGGAAAAGGGAAAAGTCCCTAAAGAGAAACGGTTGGTACTAGACCTAGCTAGTGATGCTTTCTTTGCATGGATGGGAAGGGCAAGAAGCAGAAGAACAAACCTCTCAGGTCTTGCAGTACTTAGAGTACAGCTCTGTTGCCAGCCTGCTAGATTGGAATTTCTGAAGTTTCTTTAGGAACAGCTGACATAGCGTGACAGGCACCCAGTTTAGAATTGCCTTCAGACCCTGACCGAATAGTAAAGGATAAGTGCTTGCTGCCTGCTTAAAGTAGAAAACCACAGCTTCTCATTAGGACACTCAAGGTTGACTTGAAGCCACAAGAGGTGTTGTTTGGACCAAAGATGAGATGAAGGCAGTATCAGGAGAACATGACAGAAACAAAAATGGATTTCCAGGGCATGCTCAGGCCATAATAAGGAGTAAGGCTACTCCTTGTGGCTGCATCAATTTGCTTTCTTCCAATCTTTGAGTTGGCAGGAAAGGATGCTGACATGAAGTGCTGCCCCAACTACTCACCTCTATCCTGCTTTAATAACAAGGCTGGGAAATGATGCTGCCCTTACAATTTTGATGAAAGACAAGTTAAGTGATTGGTGGATTATCTGGCTTCATTTCCCCACCTCCAGCCCATCCCCCTATCACCTGACAGCAGATAAAACCGCCTCATATAAATAAGGCAGAGCTAGGGCTGACCCATAAGGTTAGCCATCTGTCTGAATTTGCGATGCTTCTGCTCAGCATTTGCAGATATTGAAAAGGAGCCCAGTTGCATTCCTTTTTGATCCAGGGTTAGCAGCATTCTGTGATAATTATATTCTGAGCACAGCTAGTATCTAAAAGGTGAGGCAGTGGCAAAATTCACTAGGAGCTTTCCCACTTCACCTCACAACCAGCACCCATCTCTTAAACCACTCTGGATTTGACACTGATTTATGAGGTAAGGAAGGGCTGCCCAGTAAAGTCTCTCCATATCATGAGATATCTGATAGGGAAAGGAGCCACTGCTACCTCTTACTACCTTCTACACACACACACACACACACACACACACTTCCTATCTCAAAAATGTTGGCAGTAATATGTGGCTAGAAAAGCAGGAGAAGTGAAAGTGGATGATTTAGCTTTGATCATGTTGGAGGAACTGTTATGAGAAGGAAGGAAGGAAGGAAGGAAGGAAGGAAGGAAGGAAGGAAGGAAGGAAGGAAGGAAGGAAGGAAGGAAGGAAGGAAAAAATATGTTCCTGCCGAGGGCTGAGCATGATCAAAAGCAATAGAAGTTATGTCCTCCTAAAATTTTCAGTGGTACATCTTTCTAC
The DNA here is from genome assembly GCA_009733165.1 of Naja naja. NCBI lineage: Eukaryota > Metazoa > Chordata > Lepidosauria > Squamata > Elapidae > Naja > Naja naja. The sequence continues at coordinate 101,108,147 of CM019150.1, read as the reverse complement.
ATGTGTAATATATGTTAACTGCTGTACATAGAAGCAGTGGTGGTGCAGTGGTTAGAATGCAATTTTTTTTAAAATTACATTTATATGCCGCCCTTCTCTGAAGACTCAGGGCAGCTTACAATTTTTGGGATACAACCCAGTGCGCTCAGCAATAGCCTTCATCCCATTGTATATGCCTGCTTATTACTAAGCGGCATTTTTACAAAGTCAGCTTATTGCCCCCAACAATCTTGGGTCCTCAATTTACCTACCCTGAGAGGATGGAAGGCTGAGTCAACCTTGAGCCTGGTGGGATTTGAGCCTGCAATAATTGCAGGCAGCTGGAACTTAAGTGCAGGCATTTAACAGCCTGCACCACCAAGGCCCCTATTATAATATTGCAGGCGAATTCTGCCGACTGCCAGCAGTTCGATTCTGACTGGCTGAAGGTTGACTCAGCCTTCCTTCCGAGGATTGTTGGCTGACTCTGTCCAGCGTTTAGAGAGTGCTGTAAAGCACCATGAAGCGGTATATAAGTTTAAGTGCTATTGCTAACAAGATGCAGAATGAGCCCACCATCGACTCAGTCATCAGTGAGACAATACAAAACTCTTTTCGCTATTGTTATATATTGTGATATGGCACAACAAAGGCTGCCAGCCAGTGCTTGCCTCCCTCCGTTTGCCATCGTCCCTTCAGTACAGTCAAGAACACGCAGACCTATCACACAGACACACACACACACAGACACACACACACACACACACACAGACAGACAGACAGACATACTGCCGCCAGGCGATCCTAATTCAGTGTGACAGGCACTAGGCTGCTACTCTACAATGAGAACCTCACTCTAGATCACAATGGGAGATTCCTTTCTCTGCCAGGATACATGAATTGGGCTACTGGGGTGATCCTTGGTCGTAATTTGCAGCCACGGTACTCGAAATGCCTTTTCCCGCAACGCTTTGCCCCGAGACTTCCTCGAAGGCAGCGGAATCGTTGGAAGGAAAGGTGGCAGAGAATGGGGCGCTTTCGAGACCCGATCCCGGGCACGTCTAAATTTGTTGGGATTTATTCTCATATACATATTTTTGAGGCTGATGCCTAACTTGGCCAACTCTGCTCCTCGGGCCAGGTTCACGAGGGAAGAACAGGGAGTGGGGGAAAAACAAACGCCGGACTTTTGTTAGAGGTGAATGGTCAGCACACTTTGCTCTCGGGAGTGTCGACGCAGCTTCCGCCCGCTTCCCTGGACCGTTTCTTTTGGTTCTTCCTAGCCTTGTTCTGCTTGCCGGACGAGAGGGAAGGAGCGCAGCAGCAAGCACAACCCATAATTAAAACAAGTGAGGATGCGGATAGGATCCCAATAGGCTCCCAGCTCCATTCTGAAAGCCACGATCGACCCCAGACCGTACTCACTGAACTCATCCAATTTTCCGGGAGTCCTCACGAGTAAACCAACCAAAAAAAAAGATTTGAGTAGCGAGAGCTCACCGGGCTAAAATGGGATACGTTGCTTTGTGCGGAGTCTAATGTAAAGCGAGAGAGAGAGCAGAAATGAAGAGCGTGCTGCAAAGAGAGATCCCGGAAATTAAACCAAAACTAGCAAATAGTTCAGTCTAACTGGTCCTCCGGTCACTTAGACATGGAAATTAGCTGAACCAAAGTCTGGAAAGAAGACAGCGGCTTCCTCGGCTCCAGCCGTGATCGCGTGTGCAAGCAGCAAAGAACTTCTGGGCGGTTAAGCAGTTGCCAGAGAGGCTGAAACGGATTGGGAAAGAACTGCTATTAAGTTTCCCGGACTACTTTGCAGTGAAATACCGCCTCTAGTTCAGTCTTAAGTAACACCCTGGATTCATGCATTGCATTTAGCCTTGGTTTATTCTAGCCAGGATTTGCTTGAATAAAGCAAATGGGTGCATTCTCCCTATAAGGGGTCAACCAAGCCAACCATGCTTTGCTCAAGTCAAACCAACCAGCCTGAATAGGCTCACACAGAAAGGCTAAGCCATAAACTCAACATGACTGGATTCATTTTTACATTAAGCCACACACAAACTGTGTTACCTTTTAGCACAAGGACTGAACCGAGCCATTAATGAGTAACTCTACTAAACTTAGAAGTTTTGAAAAGGCATGGAGGTAGTTGCGAATGTATCACTTGCACCCAATATGTCCCCCGAAACTCCTGTCATCCATTACCAGCTTGATCACTGTGGCTGAGAATGAAGGAATTCTAGTCCAACTCATTTGGCTAGCCCAAATGGTAAATTAATACACAGTTGCTATTTATAGCACAGTCTTACATATGTCATCTCATGTTAATAAGACATTTCAGGCAAGTGGTAGAAGATTGTGGTGTAGTTGAACTCATACAGCTTAATTAAGTCAAATTATAGAATGTTGTGTGGATCAACCACATTAATTAACCATTTTATGGGTTGTGTGAATCCTTCCAGTTAGGATTTGTTCTATAAAGCGTGATGAAGTACATACTGGGTCAGGAGAATCTACCTTACCATACCAGCTAACTTTCTTGTCTTAGCATGCTGGTTTTTTTTAACTAAGGAGTTGTGTTTTCAACAAGGCAAGTGTACATCTTGAAACCAACCTGCAAACAACTGCCAAATTAGTTTCTGTTCTAAAAGCTTGGCTGCGCCCTGGAACAATCAATCTGTATCCCCAAAGATATCCAGCTTTGCTATTAAGTAGGGGAGGCTCATCCAGTAAGCCCTATAAGTGTTACTTTCCCCTAAGTGTTGTTCCACAGATTTTGCTGCAAGGATGTTGAACCTGCAGTTAAGCTTTTGAGACAGCAAACAGATTTGATTCAGTGGTGGGATTCAAAAATTTTACTACCGGTTCTGTGGGCGTCGCTTGGTGGGCGTGGCCGGGAAAGGATACTGTAAAACCTCCATTCCCTCCCCACTCCTGGGGGAAGGTTACTGCTAAATCCCATTCCCTTCCCACCCCACTAACCTGCTTTCCAGCTCCGTTCTCCCGTGCAGGGCAACAAAAGAAGACCCAGCCAATCAGCTGAGACTCGGGAGGCAGAGAATAGATGGGGGCGGGGCCAGTCAGAGGTGGGATTTGCTGCTTCGCTGAACTACTCAAAATTTCCGCTACCGGTTCTCCAGAACTGGCCAGAACCTGCTGAATGCCACCTCTGGATTGATTCCTTCCTTCTGGCCAGCACCCCCTCCTCAAATCACCACTGTTCTTTTGGAGACCTGCAGACAGAGCAGAATGGGGGGACAGGATGCTGGAGATTGACCCCAACATTAGTTCAAGCCCTACCGTGGTGAGTGCAGTACTGTTACAAAGCAAATCCCTTGCTCTACCATTGTATCCCATTGACTTACTGCCAATGGGTTTTCTATGTGTAAAAGGATCACAGCCCTCCATCTCCTTCCCTTTGTAGTTCTGCAGGCAATCCTTTACAGCTAAATCCATAAAGGGTCTTCTGCACTTTTTAAGGCTTCACTAAGTTGTGCAATAAATGAGCTGGGCTTTACAGAGTTACCAAAACCTTTGTGCATGCTGGTTATTACTCTTTCAATATTGATCCTTACTCACGTTCCAGCATAGGCTGAAATCGATGGGCATAGAGCAATCCAGTTTCTCTAGATAAGACTCTATTGCATCATTTTCCATTCATAATTGTAGATCTGTTTTGCTCATCCTCTCCTCATCTGCAAGACACTATTAATTTTATCATTTGATAAGTGTGGTTGAGAATCAACATTGACCAAGGTAACTCAGAAAGCTTTGACAAAAGAAAGAAATGATACAGGGTTGGGAATTCTAGCACCACTTTCCACACAGTTAAGAACAGGTTTGGATTAAAGAAATTCCCAAGGTTTAAAGTGGCTTAGACCCTCATAAACACATTCAGGAAAATGAAAATATCCACTGAAGTACTGTGGTTTCTGATGAGCAGTAGCATACCTATACAGTAGAATGTGTCACCACAACTCCTTTGATGAGAAGTAGAATTTTTCCTGTAGCTGGAAATAGATAGAATTTAAATAAATTCCATGTGTCGATAGTATTCCTGTAATGACATTCTGAAAGCTGCCACATTAAATCCAAAATGACAACAACTGAACATCGGAGAAAAATTAAAGTCTCCTTGAAGAAATACAAAATCGAAAAAGTTAAATTGAAATGTATCTATATATTTGTCTCCTGCCTTTATATTATTTTTATAAAGGTTTGTGGGCTCACTGTTTCTCAAAAAGCAAATGGAGCTGGAACCCTTGGTGGCTCCTAAGGTCGTACGTTTCTCATCCGAGTAAGCTGACACATGCAGATCTTATGCCTTCCTGACTGTCAGTTTATTAAACATGCGGCTTGTCTTTACAGGAAAAGACCAGACTTTATGAGTCGAAATAATGAGGAAACTCTCTGGGATGGAGTTTTGGCTGGTATATATATTATTGGATATTGAAGGCAGCAAAGATCCGGCCAGAATCATAACTAGATTCTGAAGTATAGGAGTTAAGTTACAAAGCAGAGTGTTTCTAGGGAGTGGACCAATATACTTGCGTTACCTGTTATCCTTTGGAAAAGATGACCAAAATTCTTCATAGAGGACATGGTCCAGACTTTAATCTCATGTCTTCATGTCAGCAAACTGAATAACTAGCCAACCGGATTTAAAGCTTATCCATTTGGGTCAATTCAGCAGCAAGCCCAAACCAATGTTCAGCAAACCAGTGACGAGTAAGCATGCCATAAAAGCACAGAGGATGGCTTATCCTTCCCATTGGGCTGCATTCTTGTCACTTCTTAAAATGGTATTTCCTTGAGGGTATCTTTGTGATGTTAAAGTGCTTCACTTTGGATCACTTGGAAGTTTATTATATCTCTTCTCCACAGCCCCGTCTGGCTGGAGGTGATAGAACTATATGTAACATAAATCCCATTGCTTGCAATAAGCATGGGTAGGTAACATGGAGAAGCACTCAGTGAGTGTGCTTCCCATTGGCAAATGCAGCAGGATAGAAAATATTTACTTCCCCCCAATTAAGCATGCAAATATTCCAGCCCATGAACCCAGTCCTAAGCATACTTGCAAATGAAGCCCATAAGATCCAGATCCTAGAAGGCTGTAATGCATTTCTCAGAGGAGCAATATCATAGATCTGTTGGAACAAGTTGGCAGATTGAGGTCTGACACATGGATTGTGGCACAAGATGTCCAGAATTGCAGTTTGTGCTACCAGTGGCACTTGGCTCCAGGCATGATCAATTGCATCTAAGCCACAGTTGTCTCTCATTGGAAAAGACCCTGATGTTGGGAAAAAATGAAGGCAAAAGGAGAAGGAGATGGCAGAGGATAAGATAGTTAGATAGTGTTAGTCATGAATATGAGTGCCATGAATATGTGCCAAGCATATGAGAGTGGTCAAGCTCCAGGATGCAGTCAAGGAGACTTGGCTGTGCTCTATGGAGCCTTAAAGAATCGGATATGATCAGGTGACATAACAACAGTTGTCTTACTTTTCAGTTTAATCCAAGAATGAGATAAAGCTTGTCTTCCTAATCTGATGCTTCCTAGCAACAACCTCCATAGCCTTATAAAGTCTCCCCGTGTGGAAATACTATTGTGGTAATCCACTGCCTCCTACCCAAAGCTTCCATGGAAAGAGGTTGGTTGCCCTTAAAGCACCACCAGCACTGATGGGTTTGTTTTGGTTTTTTTTTGCTTGCTTTGGTATAGGGCTGACAACTGCAGTGAATGAGACCTCGAAACGGGAGAGACATGCACAAGGATTTCTCTGTTTGGAGAGCTCCAAGAAAAGGTTCTTTCTGGCAGAAAGTTTAAGGTTCTTCTTGGAAGTCCAAATGCCCTTGTGGACATTTTTTCTTAGCATATTCAAAAGCCCCAAGAGACACATATCACCTAACCCGGTATGGCTTTCAGCAACTGCTCCACTTTTATCTGATAGAAGACATCTATTTCCATTGTTCCCTTTTCAATGATTTCCCTATTGCCTTCTCTCTAAGCTCCATCTATTCAGGCGGAGAAAACATAAAATCTTGCATGAACTCTGTAACCACGCTCCTTCACTGTCCCGGGCTACAGTCCAATCTTGTCTCCTTAACAATACCTGTCAGAGAAGAAACAAGCAGAAATAGATTTCTGCTTCCCTTTCTAATGGCAGCTTTATCTTGGACGTGGATCTCAAGCTATTAGCTTGTTAATTGTAAACTGGGACGGACATTTAGTAACAGGAAGGTGGTTTATTATTTCTGTACGCGTGTGTGTAAAATAAGAGCTCCTCCCCAAAAGGTTTTTAATCTATTTAAAAAGCCAATAATAAAGCGTTGCAAATATGGGTATAACAGCATTATAATCTTCTTCCTTTCATTTTTAAAAGCGCCGAGGAACACCAGACGGGGGTGGGGAGCTGGTTCCCACAAAGAAGTGAGAACCGGGAAAAGAAGAACATAATCGAGGCGTAACCTCCCGTGGGACTGCTCGGGGCTCCAACGAGAGTTTGAGGACACCATGTGACGAAGGAGACGAAGGAACAGTAGCGGGAAGCGCTAGGTTTGAGATGGTACAATCTGGGACCGTACCACTTCAGACTGCAGGTGAGGGGCTGTGTTTGAGAATGTCCTTTCCTCCCCGACACCCCTCTGTTCTATTGGCCCCTCTGTTGTCTAAAGCAGAGCTTTGTGAAGAGTAAAGTAACGCACCCTGGAAAGGGGACGATGTTGGGTGGGGCTATTTATTTTATTTTGTGGTTTTTAAACTTTAGGAACTATTTAAGAGATGGTATTCCCTTGCCCACCTGGGAGCGGACTGAAGTAGTACAACCCGTCAGTCGACTACCTTATTCTGGCTACTGGGTCGAATTCATTAGGCATGAGGTGATGGGTTCGCTGAGAGGAGGGGGAGGAAGAATCTAACCTTATTCTTTAGGTATTCTGACTAAGGAGAAGAGCAACGGTCTCGAAATGTTAAGGTGGCCTTATTTTCGCTCGGTCTCTGACGGTGCATATGCGTGCACACATTTCTCTGTGGAACACAAATGTTGGGTGTTTGGAAGTGGTGCCAGCGTTTTCTCCGTCTTCTCGGTCTGTATGGATTTGCTTTCCGCGACCAAGAGTACAGCTAACTTGGGAGCGGGTGGGGAGAAGATAAAAGACTTTGGAGGAATGACTTGTTTACTTGTTTTACTTGGTATACACAAAATCGTTGCCAAAATAATCAGATAGATGCCTTTTAGCATTTATTTGGGTTGAAGGAGCGGGCTTTTTTAGAATGACTGTACCCTTCCATTTCTAATGTTGCCCCTGGAGCTTCTATGTGTCGTGAGACACATAAATGCCGAGACGATCCTGGCAAAATTAAGACTCCTCAATCCTGCCCCTTTAAGATTTAATGAGACACCACAGTGCTAGGTCAAGGCTACACCTTGTCTTTTGTTTTTGACATTGATGAAGTAGGGTGACTGCAAACGTCAAGAATATCTAAAATATAGATTTAGGAAGGTTGAAAATAAACAGGTCACTTAATTATATTGACAAGTTTCGCAAGAAACGTGCTTCATCTTTTCTTCTCTAACAAAACTAGAAGAGAGCCCTCTCTCCAACCCACATGAATATATTCTCTAGTTTTTAATTTTTTCTTCGCAAATCTGAACAAGCTGCTTGAAGGAAATCGGAAATAAAACGGATTTTTAGAAAACGAAGCTGCAAACATAGAACTCTTTGGAGTGAAATCTCATATTCACTTGGGAGTTATCTCTCCTCAGTATTAATCATTTATCCATCACCCCCCTCCTCCAATCATGTTCAGGCAGAAAGCCTGTATTTTTAAAACCAATACCAAATGGGAAGTATGTTACTTTGACATTTGTACTTATTTCAGGGTTAGTCCTATCCACCCGTGTAGGATCGAAGTTTCAAATTAACGCCCATGCAGCGCGATCTTTTTTACACGGCCTACGCAGAAGGAAATCAGTTGGACGGACGCCTAGCTAACTGTCTAGGATTGTTGCCCTGAAATTAGGATACGCTCGTTGCGAGATTGATAAGGAAGAACGAACTGGGGCTATCACAAACTAACCAACCCATTTACCGGGGTTTTGCGCAGTCGATCTTCTCCAATGCCCGGCTGAAAGCCTTGGATTTCCACCTTTGTGGTTTAATGCTGGATAAGTCCATCACGTTTTAGGGGTCTCTAACAAGAGGAAAATCCCCTTGGTTTTTTTTTACGGCGTTTTCGAATGCCGGCATTTCATCCCTATTGTTTTGCCACGATCAATTGTGTCTGTAGCCCTAAAGAAAAAGCCACCATTCACTCCACGGATCTCGGGAGGGATTCGCTTGTAAATGGGAAACGTTGTAGGTCTGCTGGGTGTGCATGTATAGGCGAACGATCCCATAAATAAGTTGCGCTTTAATTGGCCGGCGAGGTCGCTTCCGCGCATCAATAGATCAGCTCGTATTAGACTGACAGCAGCTAGCGAGAGAGAGGTGTGGCTCGCTTTAGACGTCCCGTAACGCTTTCCCCTAATTTTCTTATAACGCGTGCACACTTTCAGTCCAAAAAGGCAACAGACAGGAATGGAAGCTGAGATATTTCCGTCAAAAACCTCAGTTAGATTTCAGTCCTGGTAAACTGAAGGATAGACACCTCCCCCCCCCCCAGGAAACCCTCGATCCCTCCCCTCGATCCCTCTATTGGAGGGGAAAGTGGGGTGGGGGGAGAGAGCGAGAGCGAGATTTGTCATTTTCATTCACCAGTAGATTCCAATCATGGTCGTGGCTCTACTGTTTCCCTTTACTGGCAGGGCTGCCTTAATACCCGATAGCTGATTGCGGACTGATACTTCCAGGTAGGACGTCGCCTTTCTACTATGGGTTTTATTTCTTTTCTGACGGCTCGGAATATGGTAAGATATGATAGAATTGTAAACGAGAAAGAAGCTGGAAAGGGATGAAAAACTGGTGTCAGTTTAAGGTGGAAGAGTAGTAACGAAGGGGAAGGAAGGGAAGAAAGGAGAGGAAGGGTCTCTCCGAGTTGCTCCTGCCCCCTATTTTGTACAGCTCTCCGCTTGTTTATTTTAATTAGCACAGGAATCCTTTGCTAGAAACAAGGACCAACCTCCGTCTCCCGGTTACATCACTGCTTCCTGCCCTCCCTTTCCCCTCCACGCCATCCCAAACCCGTCCCCTTTATTCCTCGTTAAGAAAGAACCGGCTTGGGGGCGGGGGAGCGGGAGAGTTGGCAAAATCAACACCTCTCTAGAATCGCTAAATCTTTGCTGCCGCTCTTGAAACCTAGGAGGAAATCCTAACGAGCACCACACAGTACACCAACCCAGGCAGGTATCTGTCCGAGGGGGTTAACATGTAGATAATGAAGCTGGGTTCATCTGAGTCTCCTTTATCTGAACCCGACTACGGAACTTCAACAAGGTTACGGTTAGGCACCGTCTGCCAGGGAAAGGATCTCTCCCCCGCACCGCTCCTCCTCAGTTTCTTCTTCTTCTGCGGGCGTTTGAGGATTTTGTTTCCCCCCTCTAGTTGCCCAGACCGGGCGCCTCGTTGGACTTGCGACAGGGCAGCCAAGAGAGGAGTAGATTCTCTTCGCTTATTAGCCCGGCTGATCCATTTTTGCTCCTCCTGAAGACTCCCTTGAGAACGCTGCTCCCGCTTTCCCGCTCTTTTCTTCCCACCTTTCTCCTCAGGCCCTTTTCTCTCCCTCCCCTCCCGCCACTTTTCTCCTCAAGCTCTTTTCTCTTCTTTCCTTGCCCACTTTTCTCTTCAAGCCCTTTTCTTTTGGCGGGCGGTGCGCTCGAGACGCGCTCTGGGAGCTGCGGGCTTTCGCCTCAGGTTGGCAACAGGCGCTCCTCAGCTCAGGCGCATCCCTGCTGCCAAGCGACCAGGAGCGAAGGAGAAAGTGCTGGGGGGTGGGGAGAGGGGGAGACACGGATCCAGACTTGGACGGAAACCACCTTCCTTTCTGTAATCGCGCTTCTGAAGTTGGCAGCCGTGGACTGTTCCCTTTCGGCCGCTTGGGAATAGCGCTTCCGAGCAAGGTACCCTGAGCGAGCTCGCCTCAGTCAAAAGGGCAGTTTTTCGTCAAAGGGAAAATAAGCGAAAGGGTGAGGAGGGCGGGAGATGGCGGGCTAAATCCCTCAGGATCCCTCCTCAAGATTTTCTCAGAGGCGGTGGTGAAAGGGAGACTTGGGCCGTCTCCTGCTCCGCATGTAAAGCGCATGAGTGTGAAAGGAACCGTGTGAGATAAAATATTCTCAAACCAGCTCTCTCCTTCAGGGACTTCTGGACCAAAAAGGGTTTAAAATAAGAGTACGGACGAGGCTCTTAAAATAGGTTCTTGGTCAGCCAAACTAGGCCTGTTGGGAGGAAGGCCGCCCCATTCCGGTAAGGAAAACTCCGGACTCGGAATCGCTTCTTCATATCAACGACACCTGGGGTGGGTTGCCCGCTGTGGAGCTCAATTGGGCGAGCGTCAGTGGCCAAGGGAGAAGCGGGGACTTCTCAGGGCCGTCTCTTAAGGCCTTAAAGCCAGTTCCCTCAAGTGCATGCATGGAAAGGTCGAGAAGCCAGTAAGACTAGAACAGGGGAGAAAGAAAGCTTGAATTGGACCCTGAAAGAACAACTAGGAAAAAACCGCTATGATCCAGCTGAGATCGCTGCGCATCATTTCATGCCCGGCCGGAGTTCGGGCACTCGATGTTCTCATTGTCTCCACTTGGGCCCCTTTTCAATAAAGAGAGAAGGGCCGAAGCCAAGCCATTCGCTTTCCGCGATTGCCTCAGATGCGGGTGGCGAAAGGGAAACCTGGGCCGGGTAAAGAGCATGAATAAGAGAGGAACCGTGTGAGGTAAACCGTGTGAGGTAAAATATTCTCCCGCCTTTCCTTTACTTCTGGTTTTTTTTTGGGAGGGGCGGCTCTTAATCCTCTCGCGAATATATTTTCCTGGAGGGAAAAAAAAATCAAGCTGCTGGATCCGCCTGCGGCTCAGCCCTTTGTCTTCGCGATAATCTTTCAGATATGTGTGCGTGCGGGTCTGTCTGTCTGTCCACTCGGAGCAAGTTTCTGGCTTCTGCCAAAGCGCAGCTTCTTTTTTCCCGGCTCGCTGCCAAGTGTTTTGTTCCGACGCTCGCTGTGAGGCTCACCGTCCGGTGCCCCCGAGCTGTCATCCGTCTAGGGATTTGCCCCTTGGCAAGCTGTTGCGACCTTTTCGTCCCGCCTGGAAAGACAATTTCTCTTCTCTCCCCACTCCCCCGCCTTTATGTAAAATCTCTTTCCTGCCTAGCTCAACTCCAGCGACTTCGCAGAGACCTCCGTGCCGCGTTCTTGGGCAAGGCTAATCTTTCAAGCAGTTCTCCAATCTCTATCGATTCCTCTTACAACTCTGAGATTTCAGGTGTGGTCTCTGATCCCAAAACTGACCACTGTGCTAACTTTGGAAGCCCAGCAGGGGCAGCTAGGTGCTACCACCAACTGAGATGCCTGCTGTGCTATAACTGCCCAGCTGGGTTGTTTGAAACAGCCTTGGTCACCCTCTGCTATTTTACCATTTTAATGGAAGATTCTTTGCAGAATCCTGTCCCAAAAAGTCTCCACCCCTTCCCATCTGAGAATAATTGCAACCATCGGCCCCATGTAATGTATGGAGACCAGGGAAACCGGGTTTTCTGTAAGAGACTCGTACTTTTTGCATTCACCTGTCTTTTGTCTCTCTGCATTCCATCAAAGGGGAGAGAAGGCCTTCTCATCAGTCTTTGCCCTCCCTTTCAAGCAACCCTTTTCTGTTTCTTGCCTACACAGAGAGAGAGAACTTTTCTTCACAGGCGGCTCCTTTGCCTCGTTCTTCTCCTCCTCCCCAAGGAGAGAAAAAGAGATGTGGGGTGGAGAGGAGAGGAAGAAAGGGTTTGGAAAAGAGGCAAGGTGAACAATGGAGAGTTGCCTTTAGCTGCCAACAAAGGCAGTTGGAAACAGGACACCTGAGGCAGGAAAGTTTTGGAGACGCAGGGGGGCTAGAAACCAACCAGCATGGTCCCAAAGGCGCTTTACCTGCGGACAAGCCATACGAATGGTCCCTTCCCTTCCCAATCGGCTTCGTGGGCTCAGGCAGCCCTCTGCTCTCTCCAGTTCTGTGCAGGGCAGGCTTCCGGGGGGGGGGGAACCGCTCACACTTAACATGTCCAACATGTCCATGGAAGTGGCAGTGACTGTAAGCATTATGTTTTATCTTGATGTTCACAACGGCCTTGCCAGGAGGCTGAATATGCCAGACGTCTTAGAAAAAAGTTGTGTATTCCCCCCAAAAGAGTCGTGATTATTCAATATAGCTAGAAACATGTATATTCAGTTCAATGTGAATCGTTATAGTGCATTAAGGGAGAAGCCTGTTCTGGGGGAAAAACGAGAATTGAATGTTTTGGTCCCCCATTCTCCAGCAACATTTGTGGCATAATCCAGACAAAGGGATCCCATAATTCCCTTTTATAACAAATGGTAATTATTGAAGGTTTTCCTTCTGCTCTTACCATTGTATTCGTTTTACTTTAACATATTTCTTCTTTTTCCTGGGGGAGGTGCAGGGAGGGGAAAAGAGAAGCAAAGAGGAAACAAGGAAGATATGTTCTGTGTTCCTATTGTGTTCTTGGTGGTGGGGAGGGGGGAGGAGAGGCACACAAGGCACCTAGAGAAGGAGTGATGTAGCTTAGTCCATTAGACCGATTTAGATTCTGGGTATTCAACTAACTTTAAAAGACCTATTTTCAGGGATGTGGTCCACGGTCACATGCTTAGTCAGTCTAGTCAAAGACTGAGTTGCTACCCTTGCCTGAGTCATACTTTGTAAGGGCTTAGTATGTTGGGGAACTAAGCCCTCTTGCTCTGTGCATGGTTCAATATAGCCACTACAGCTCATTGTACAGCTGGATAACCCTTTATCATTAAATCAGGTAAGCATGTTGTACCACATATGTTCTTTGCTTGCACAAAATGCTTAATCAGGTAAGCATGTTGTGCAAGCAAAACTACAATGAATGCCCTTTATTATCTCCCATTTCTCCCAGTCTGTTTCATTAGGGACCCTCCTACAGCTTTCCCTGGAAAGGGGGCGGGGCTCACAGTTTTATCCTAAGGTCCTGCCCTGATGACACTGTCAAGTTTGGATAACTGACAACTCTTGATAAGGAACCATCTTCCATTACCGGGCGTTTAATTGGCTATACCAAAGGCGAACAGGCTCCGACCACTAATGCTCTCAGTGTGGGGCCTTTTGGCCTTTGTATGAACAGCTAGTGAGGCCTTTCCTCTGATCCTACACATTCCTTCTTGTGGGTGTTGAGGTCTTTCAGGCCATCCCCTTTACTGATTATTTGCAGGCAGAGACTGCAGGAGTTGGAAACGATGGATTCCCTTATGAAGACAGGTTCCCATTGGGCTAAATCTTCCCAAGGGAAAGGGCAGGGGAAGAAAAGCTAGAAAAAAGATTAGCTGAGAATTGATTAACATAAGGGCAGACAATTAGTTTAGCCCGGGTTTCTGGCTGCTCTTCATTCACATCAGCACATTTGCTACTCAGGACCCGATATTCAAATAGGATGACTGGTTTCAGTAGAAGTTCAGGAATGGGGCTGCTTTCTTCTTACTTCTTTTTTTTTAATTCATATTTATATGCCGCCCTTCTCCGGAGACTCAGGGCGGCCTACAATTTTTGGGATTCAACCCAATGCGCTCAGCAATAGCCTTCCTTCCATTGCATATGCCTGCTTATTACTAAGCGGCATTTTTACAAAGTCAGCTTATTGCCCCCAACAATCTTGGGTCCTCAATTTACCTACCCTGAGAAGATGGAAGGCTGAGTCAACCTTGAGCCTGGTGGGATCCCAGCCTGCACTAATTGCAGGCAGCTGGAACTAAGTGCTAGGCATTTAACAGCCTGCACCACCCAGACCCTTCTGCAAGTAAGATTTAAGAATAAAAATAAGTATTGGGTTTGTATTCCTTGGGCTTCTTTCTCTTCATGTTCAGATGGGTAGAGGAACATTGCCCATGAAGGAAAAAACCTATGTAGCACAGAGCCAGTTAAGAATCTAGTTTCCAATGGTGGTCAACCAGGACAACCCTTGTATGTACCATACAATTAATATTGATAGAAAAGAATCTTTTGGTGGACAAAATTAGTAAACTGACTGAACCATTAATTCCACTTCAAAACAAATTCCCTTCAATACTATAAGTTTGATTTTACTTTTTATTCTTATGCAAGCACGGGGATGTCTAAATAATAGAAATAAAAGACATGGCTTGGCCTAGCTTTCTACTTCAGCTAAAAAAAAGTCTTTAACTTCTTTTGCATAAGATCTTTATGTTCTGTCCAAACTCTATCCTGGCTTTCCCAGCCTGGGGTCTTCCAGCTGGCTTGGTCTACTATTCCATCACCACTGGTCCAGTAGTCAGTGGCCCATGGACCAGTAGTTCAGAAAAACTAGAGGGCAGGAGGTAACATAAGGCTGCCAATTTCTCTTTCCCTGTCCCTGCCTTTTATTCTATTGAGTCTTAGCTACAAGGTGTTCCCCAACTCTTATTCAAGACCACTAAAAAATAAGCTGATTTAACGCACTAACACTTACTTACATGTACAGAATTGGGCATACATAATTGTAGATCACTTCACCCAATTATCTGAGGATGGAGATCATAAAAATAAGTTTGGGCTTACTCCTGAGCAGTCAAGAACAAATTGCACTCTAATAAGATTGCACCTACTAGCACATTCACCATACTTATATTGAACCCCATTAACTCTCATCAAGCACATTGGACTTAATAATTAGCATGCACTAAAATTAAATTCAACTCATTTCTGAGCAGGTATGCCTAAGTTGACAAGGTAAGATCGCTTTAGTAAGCACATTTATTTGGACACAATTAGAGTCCATTACTGTGTAGACCTGCCAGGGTAGGACTTTGGGGCAGAAGTCCAGAATCCCGCTGAGCAAAATGAACAGGAAGGGGCCAAAATAGAGCAGCCCTGGCTTGTTGCATGTTGAAAACAATTAAGTAATTTCATGCAAGCCAAGCACATTTTTAGCTCAGCCTGTTTATGATTCAGAGTACACAGAGAAGCCTGAACATTGAATTAATTCAGTCACCCATGGTAAAGCTAACTAGGGGTAAGCAAGCCCTACAAACACAACCTCTGACATTTAATTGGGGAGTGGGAGTTAAGATAATTAAGCCCAGTAACCCAACTTTCCTGCAGTGGTGCTCTGCTGGATAGCTATTTCTGCTCTATTCAAATCAATGGAAATTCTATTTTGGAGTTCAAGAGGAGCAGAGTCATGTCCCTTTCATCATTTCCTTCTTACAGCTGACTCCTTCTTGACCTTTCATTTTTGGGGGGATATTGATGTAGTAGATGATGGACAAAGGATCAAATCTGTATTCTTAACTTTTTCCCCACAGTACTTCTTAGAATACTTGTTTGGGATTCCTTTTTTCCCCAACTCAACATTTATCTCTTGATTGCAGGAAGTCAACTCAAGTTTTCTTTGAGACTTGAGTGACTTCATGGACATGTCCACATAGTTTTTAAAGGAACAATAAGGAAGTTATTTGCTATTATCTCCCTCTGGGATGCTTTTTCAGCTTCTCAGATTAATCTGACTGAACATCAGCATACAGTCCTGCTGTCCTAGACTTTGAGTTCCAATAAAAAGAAAGAAAAGGGAAGTGACACAAGTAGTGCACATTGCAGGTTTATTTCACTTGTTTGGATTTCTCTGCCCCATTGAACTGCCCTGTAGTTCTTTCAGGTTCTCCTTAAATGAAGAAAGAGAGACTTATCCAGACTCAAAGAACACTTTCCCTGACTCTCTGTTGCTCTTGAATTTGGGTGTGTGATGGACAGGTACATAAAGGAGTTTCTTTTCCATCATTCCTAAGTCAAAAGTAATGTTTTTAAAGCAATAAAAAGTTCCACTTCCTGTCCCTGGGCAGAGAAAATAGCCATGAAAAAAAAATGCAGGCAGCCAATGGTGTGGTTTCCTAGGACGGTGATTTCCAAAATCTGGATTCCATCCAAAAGGATGGTGGGTTGGCCCAAACTTCAAAGGAAAAGGAAAAAAAACAGAAGGGGCAGAGAATCTCTTATTTTTTCCCTCTCTCTAAGCCTGCCTGAAGATCAACACTTTGTGATTCTCAAGTTTAGTATCAGAATCATTCATTCAGCTCATCCAATGAGCAAGCCCGTCTCAATCTCAAGAGATCACGTGCAAAGCACTTCCTACTAAAACTCCCGTCTTTGTGGACATCCCAACTTGATATTCCTCAATCTTTTGCCAAAAGATACAGCACTAAGTCCCTATCTTTCTTAGCTCTCAGTTAACTTTCTTCTGTTAGTTCCCTCTCCCATCCTCCTAGCATCTTCAAATATTGTATCTCTTTGCTGGGTTCTTTTTGAAGCTGGGTGAAATCAATTAAACAGGGAGATTTTAGAGAACATTTCTCCCTAGAAGAAAAGAGAAAGGCCATCTTAGTCCATCTGCAAAGGGTTCTACCAAAATGACAGGAATTGGTGCAAGGGCTGATTTCTCTGATTCTTGTTTCTTAGGTAGAATTCGTTACCATAAAGCTCTACAGGGATATTAGAACTAGAAAAAGAGTTGATGCTTTAAAATAAAATATTAATATGAAACAGCATTCACTTTCTTTGAAAAGTAAACTTAACTGAGTTCCTTCAGCAAGTCTAGAATTAAAACCTGTGCCTATATTTAAATCTTCTGCTGGAATGTAAGGCGTTACATATGTATCTTACAGTCCCTGAAAAAGTCAGTCTCTTTAAATTTTTCCTGACCTCTTCATGTCTGTCCATCTGTCCACCGGTTCCATTAAACTTTCTCCCTTCAGTCAGGGACAGCTTTCCAACCAAGTTCCATTCAAAGATTTGCCTTGCCTATTTCTCTCCCGCACCCTTTTTCATTGTTAAAAAATATTTGAACTTGAGCTCCGTTGGGGGAGAAGCTGAAGAATGGGCGGATGGGGCACAGGAATAGAGTCTAGACCCCCCACCCCTGCATCCACTTCTCTGAAAGATCCCCGGGAGGTGCCTCTTATCCCCTCCCTACCGTTGATAGAAAGAAGGGGTCTAAACCCTCTCCCACCCACTCCTCTGGAATATTTGTCACTGCTTGCCCATCACAGTGGGGGCTGGTGAAGTTTGACAGCTCTTTGTTGTCTGTAGAGCAGGAGGAGGAGGAGCAGGGGGCTGGTGGCAACTCTTGGGTGAGGACTCCTCCTCCTGAATTATCCAAACTGGGTTGGCTTCTGTCTCCAACAAATTGGACAGAGCTCCAGCAAGCAGCAGTCCCACATCCAAGCGAGAGCAACAGGAACTTTCTAGCAAACGGAGATCTCTGCTTTAACCTGTCCCCCCTCCCTCATTTCCCTATCTTGTCTGGTTTTTCTTTGTCTTTTAACCTCTCCCCCCATCCTCCCCCCTTTTTTGTCGTGAACCATTTTTTCGTTATTGTTGTCTCTGTTTGCCCAAGCCTCAACTTCGTGTCTGCGTTCTTTTTCTCTCCCCCCTCCCCGTTTCCCCTTCTTCCCCACCCCTTTGGTTCCGTCCCGTTTCTTGCCTGCCCTTTCTTCAGGAAGGAGCCCAGTCTTTTGCACCGGCCAGGCTGGGGAAAGACCCCCCCAATATCATTCCCGCCAGCCGCCGCTCGGCAGCCTCTCCCCAGTCTTCGGCTGCTACCTGCCTTCTCTCCGGAGCCACGAAGCTTCTCCTGCGGGCTCGTCCCGTCGCCCGGCGACTCGGATGCTCTAAACCAAGACTCTGGGGCCTGTATATGGAAATAGTGGGGTGCCGAGCCGAAGGAAACGCGTGTCCCTTCCGTTCCCCAGCCATGCTTTTCCACGGCATCTCCGGAGGCCACATCCAGGGGATCATGGAGGAGATGGAGAGGCGGACCAAGACCGAATCCCGCCTGGCTAAAGCGGGACAGATGAATGGCCGGGAAGCGGTAAGAAGTGGCGAAAAAGTCGGGAGTTTTCACAGAAGAGATGAAGGAAGGGTGGATTTTGTGTGTATGAGAGAGAGAAAGCCCCCTCCCAATCCTAGAAGTAAGGTAACCGGAACCTCCCAGGGACACTGGAATGTCTTGTGTGCGCGCGCGCGCGTATCTGAGAACGCCCAGCGAGACGTTCTTCAAGTCTCACTTCCAGATATCTTTTTTAAAAGAGTAGTTTCCATTTTAAAAAAAGATGTTAACCAGTTCCCCCACCAACTTTAAAATCACATTTTTTTCTCTACATCTGGGTTATTTAAGAAGAAACACAACAAACAAGCTCAGAGATAAGCATTACAGCGCGATCATAAAAATATTTTATTCAGGAGTAAATTCTGTTAAATTTTTAAGGTCAGGCTTTCAAGTTCCAATCTGCTTTGTAAAAGTGTGGGTGTTTTGTGTGTGCGCGCGCGCAGGCGGGTGAGCAGGACCCAGCGCAGGATCTCCAAAAACATTCTCCAGGGAAAGGGAGGCGTTGCTCTCGAATGAAACTGATTAAAGTCGCTTTGGCATCCTCCCCCTGATCGCCAGTCTAGTTTCCCCTAGCTAACTTTCATCTTGAAAAGTGTTTTTAAGATGTTTGGATTCTACCCAATTGTTTGAATATCAAGTTTCGGTACTTTCACAAGCCCGGCCCCTATCAAGATTGGGAAGCAAGTTCAGGAAAGTTTGCCTAGTCGAGGGTGTAAGCTGCGACTTGCCATCTTGAAAACAAAGCATTTGAAACTCGTTTTCAAGGCAGTTTCACGAAATGCGAAATGAACCTCACAAGGTTCAATGTCATTTATTTTCTGAGTTAAGTTTGGAAGAAAGGCTTTTAATGAGTGCCTCTAAAAAGAAAGGGCTTTCAAGGGGCAAGAGAGCCTAAACCCAACAGGCTCCAGAACGATATTGTTTAGAAGATTTGAGGGTTAACAAAATTACTCCTAAGTAAGTTCAATACCTTTTAGAACAACCCCGACGTCTTTTATATTCCAAATAATTTGTAAAAATAAGTACAACAGGGGAGAATTATGCATTTTGGTGACTTTCAAACAGATTAATTGTAGTGATATTGTTCAAGTACTGCTGGAGATTCATTCTAACTTCTTGTATTGGAAAGAAACAAACGTTTATGGTAGCTTCGCTTCTCTAGTTCGTTCTAAAGGCTACAACTTGTAAAAAGTAGCACCGAGGCCGAGCCAAATCGACAAAACGGAACAATCAGGGCTCAGTAGACAATCTCCTTCCTACCCCACTCTCACATTTATTTTTCTCTTTTAAAATGCCTAATAATGGGAGTCGTTCTGAGCGTTAAGCAGAAAAGCAGAACAGTTTCTTATTAGATTCCAAAACTCTTAAGTCGAGGAACCCCAGCGGCAAAGAAAAGGGGCATGTGTGTGTGTGTGTGTGTGTGTGTGATGCGTAAACAAGGATGTTTATTTTCTTTGCTTCGAAATCCCAGGATCTCCAGTGCATTCATGAAGAATACAAGTAAGGGTCTTCCAAAAGTTATGATACTTCGAATTGGACTCTCCTCCAAGCACAGCAGAGACCAAATTCATTAAGACAACAGTTTCGTTATCATTTCAGTTTCTTGATTTGGGGGGGGAGAGGAGAAAAACCCAAATAATAAAGAAGAAAAGGGGGGGATCAAAACCATTCGTTTCGTTTGTGGTTCTGCCACTATTCCTTGTACTTGGTAGGTTCAACCGTTTATATTTTTAAACTGTGGGAAATTTTTAGTTGTTTCCCAAGAGGTCTAAATATTCCTCTTTCCTCTCTTAAATTTAAAGATAATATGGAAAAGATGTTTTTGAAAACAGTGATTAGTTCCCGACTCCATATAACAAACTTACAATCTGTTTTAACAGGCCACGTGCTTGAACTGTCTTTCTACCCGTTGACTTTCCTAGTGGACATTATCTAAATCCAGGCAGTAAGGACTTTGTATGGCTTATATTCCTTTCCCCCATCCTTTCCCCTTAAGTAAACAACACCGTGAAGGGAGAAAAATTTTATTTTCCTTATCCTCAGTACTCTGACACTTTTTTTTCAAAATGTGTTCTGGAATTGAGTCCAGGTCAGGAAAATGAAAGTGAATGGCTCGGACAGTAGACCCTATGCCCCTCCCAAGCAAACTGCTTCAACCCCACATCCTAATCTGTCTCGGGGGTGTTTTCTCGGATACGAATCCCCGAAGCGCGCTTTGAAGAGGAATCAGCTAGAACTCAGCTTTTTGCGCTTCCAGGAAGCGAAGCAACGGAGCTCGCCCGCGCTATATTTTCTGACCTGCCCTCGGGCGCATCCCTTGGCTTCACGAAGGCCGGAAAAGGGATTTTGGTCCGGGACGAAGAAACCGAGGGTTAAATCTTCCCTGTGCAGAATGTAAATCCTACAATTGAAACTCAGCTCTAGGATTCAGACCACCACCACACCTCCAGCAACCAGTATTTTCCGCGTCAAAACGTCGCCTTCTAGCAAAAGCGGCTCTATACAATGTGCGGAGCGAAAGACAAATGAAGGAGCAAGCGGGAGGTTGCCAGTTCTTGCTTGAGGCAGAGGCTGCTTTAGGCTTGGGAGAAATCCATCAGTTTCTTCCAGTAAAAGTTCTTTCTCGGAAGCCAACCTAAGCCAGAAATATTGACTTTACCCACCGCATCTTCTAGGCAGTCCTTAGTTTCCTGAGGACCAGCCACCGCGTTCTGCCAGCGCAGGGCGAAAAGATGAATGAGCTCAAAAAATTGTGGTGTATTCGGTAAGCCAGAGAGCTTAATGTTGGATAAATCCAGCCGATGGAGGGGATCCAGATTTATTGTGCAGTAAAAAAGCGTATACCTAACTATATCGAACTACATATAATAGACTTCAATAAGACTTACTCGCAGGTACATGGAATGAAGCTAACGCCCGTTAAAATCTACGCGAGGGAAATAATTCCTAGTCTCTTTAGGGCTCCACAGAAACGAAACGGCAATAAAATACTACACAGAACATGGAAATCCAGTAGGTTTGTGTAGAATCGCGTTCAGCTAAGGCCACATGCGTTCTGATTTTGATAGTAAATATCTCTGCTATTGATTTTTTTTTAAAAAAAAGCTGAAATAGTACACCTAATTAGATGTTGAATTGTAAGATTTTGCCCGACCCGCTGACGTTTGCTTCCCTCTGCAGAACATGCCTCCGCTGAGCCCCGAGAAGCCTGCCCTGTGCGCAGGATGCGGGGGCAAAATCTCCGACCGCTACTACTTGTTAGCTGTGGACAAGCAGTGGCATCTCCGCTGCCTGAAGTGCTGTGAATGTAAACTGGCTTTGGAGTCAGAGCTCACCTGCTTTGCCAAGGACGGCAGCATTTACTGCAAGGAGGATTATTACAGGTAACAGCTCGCTGGTGGGGGTGGGGTAGGGTGAATAAGATGGGATGGTTGAGTAAGTGAACGTCTCTAGGCTCCGAACTTTCCTGACAAAAATAATCTCCTAGGGAGCATTCATACATATTTGCAGGGCACATTACTTTTCCTCTCTTGGTTACTTGAGGTCAAGTTTATGCAGGCATGAATGTCCTTGGCACTTAACTGGATGCCCCTTTTTTGGGTGGTAAACATTGTAAGGGAACATCAGGACCTTATCTCCCACTGAAAATAGAGAAATGACATCCAGCATTGACTCAATTGCCTTGTTGGAAATTATGGTAAAGGCAGCTCACACAGGTGCTTCCTTCCTTCCCCCCCTCATGCTTCCGGATCAAATGTGTAAATTGCCTCTATCAGAAAAACAAACAAATATTTTGCCTCTATTGGAAGAAAAGGAGGAGTGTCATCAAGTGATTTAAAATCCTGTCCGAGATACAGTACTAAATCTGTTCCTCCCATCATTTTTCACCACTTCCTCCCAGAGAAGTCTAGATTACAGTGTTTGGTTTATGGAAGACCATTTGAACATGTGCATGTTCCCCTTTGAATTGGATACCTGTGAAAAGGTCCTCAGAAGCATAGGTGGAAAAATCCAGGGCAGAGGGATGCAAACATTTTACTTACTGCTGGGAAGTGACTGACAAACAAGGCCTTCTCTTCTCTGCTCCATCGAGGTTGTTTAGAACAGCAGAACAGCGACAGGGCAAAAGTCAAGCCACCAGGAAAGCCTCTTGCCAAATACTCTCCCCAAGAATCAGTGCAACATCTCTGCAACACTAGTGACCTCTTACTTGCATTGCTCCTGTGAACTCTTACAGATTGTGTGTTCATGCAGTTCGCTTAATCGGGTCAGGAATGCATGAGCAGAGGGATTCGCACAACCTGTTAAACTGGATTAGTGTTAATGTTAGTAAAGGCTGGGTGAATAGCACACACAAGTGCAGGCCATGTTGAATAGGTTATGTTTCAATGTCTTTAGCCTATTCAGAAAAATGGTTAACTAAGTAACTAGGTTAAGAGTCGTTTTCCTACCATATCCTCTGTAGCTCCTCTCTGCAGTGGGCCCCTGCTGTGTTCTTTCCTGAGTTATGGTTGGAGTGCTGTTGAACTACTCATTCCTTAACTAGGGCCTCGAAGGAAAGGCTTGGCACAGAAGCTCTCCCGCTGAGCAGTCTGCTCTACTTTGCTTGTTAATGAGAAACTGCCCTTTGACTAGCCTGGCTATAAGCCTATCTGTTAAAGAGATATATTCTAATTTTTATCAGCCTCCCTTCCCAGTGTGCTGAACGAGTAATTTCCCATTTTTATTGTTGTGTTCCAGGAGAGCCTCAATCATCCTTGGAACCATTTCCTATTGATTTCACAAAAACTTCTAAGGTGTCCACAAAACGGCCATGCTCCTTATTTACTCAGCAGGAAATACCCTTGAACTCTGTGAGATCTATTTCCGAGTAAGGATGGATTAGAACTGCCAATTTTATCTTATACCTACTAAAAGTAAGAAAGGAGCCAGGGTGTGCTTCATGTTCAGCTTTATTTCTGATATTTTCAAAAATGTACATTCTTAAACTTAGAATTAACCTTAAGCTTTTCCCCCCCAGTGTTAGCTTTTTTTCAAACAACCAAAGAGTGACTTTGAACTACTGGGCTTTTCAATTTAATAGGATCCTTAGGAAAGAAGGATTCTGTGCCAATGTAAAGCATGCTATTATTGGTTATTACACACAGAGAGAGAGAGAGAGAGAGAGAGAGAGATCTTTTTCAAGATTACCCATTCACTTGAATGGGGCTCTTCTGTGAATGGATAGAAGATTCCCAACGTTTATCTGGGCACCATAGTAGTAGAGCCTGCTTAGGATCCATATTTCATACCCCCAGGCCAAACTGCCTTGTTGTGGTAATAAATCCCACACTCAGGGAAGAAGCAAACTCTGTATGCAGCCCCCTTTAGCCTGGAGGGGACCAACACTAAGCCGGTGGGTAGAGAGGCCCTCTTTCTTTGCTGTTCTTTGATTTTATGCTGCAGGAAAGGAGCTTTGCCTCTCTCTGGCTTCTGGGCTTGCCGGGTGAATGCTCTCTCCACCTGGGAAATCCCGAAGGAGCTTAGTTATATTGAGCCAGAAAGAGCATCCCCGAGTGCACACAGAGAGCATATGCTGCAGGCCTGGGACTGCAGCTAATAGGGATATTTTGGATGGTCAGTTTGGGAGTGGAGAGAAGAAAGTGAGGCTGAGCTTCCACATATGTTTGAACTCTGTCATTTTTATTCCGGGTTACTACTTTGGGGGATCCAGCTGACATTTCTGAGCACTGCCTTCCATTATAAAACAACCCAGCATCACTGCAAACATAAGTAGACTGATTTAATAGCTCAGTGGGTTCAATTATTAGTTATGCTAATTTTTCCAGGCAAAGATGACCAAAAGATAATTTTCCTCATCAGCACAGGGCAGGACATTTTTTTTTGGTGGATAGAGGAAATTTTGGTGGACAGAGAAAACTATGTCTGGTGGGGATAGCCTAAAAATACAGGATCATAACTCCACCCCACCACAGTAAAATGCTAATTTGTTTTCAATTTCTGAAATGGTTCAGCCTTTAAAAATGTGCAATTAATCCACTGATTTCCTTAATAAAATGCCATTGCTTCATGAAATACACTATACAAACTTCACTACATAAACAGTTTGTGTAGAGGTGGAAGTTGCCATCCTACATTATTTTTTCGGTGGATGGAAAAGGCACCTACTTATAATACAAAAATATAGTAGGGAATTATCCTTAATTGTAATAGTACAACCCTAATCCTTGTAAATTCAAATGTAGCCCCACTGAGTTCAACAGGTAAGTGGGAATAATTGTGCAAGACCCACTATGGAGTACTCCATTAACCCAATTTTCTGGGTTAGTGGAGTACAAACAGGCTGTATTTACAGGACAAACGGAACCATCAATTAACCACCCAGGATGGGTGTACACAATATGCTTGGCCAACTGGTAAATTGAGGCTATGTGATATCCCAAGAAAATAGAACTTCCCCCAGGGGAAATTACTGAGATTTATAGGGTTTATCCCAAGCATATTTCAAAACTAAGTTTCATAAAATTCAATGGGATCAATTCCCAAAAAAGGTGTAGTTGAGCCCAGAATAATTTCCCTCATACAATGGTGTGTTTCTTCTGCCCCCACATGTGAAAGTTCTCCTAGTCTTTTTTGTGTACCAGATTGTGGATATAAAAGAAAAGAATGTAAAATTTAAGAAACAGCTACAGCACTTAAATCCAAGGATCATTTTGTTCTCATCCTCTTACAATTTTTGTTTTGTCCTTTTGAGTCAATTTTGATTCTTCTGGCTTTCTTGGCAAGATTTTTGGGAACTCTTTTGCCATTGCCTGCTTCCTAAGGCAAGGTGAGAGTGACTGGTCAAGATTACCCAGCTGGCTTTGAGCCTAAAGTGGGACTAGAATTCAGGGTCTCCTGGTTTCTTGCCTTGCCATCAAACTGGATGTCCATCTGTCTTTTAAACAATAGTCTCTCCAACTTCAGACAGCCTTTCCTATTTGATCTGTATGAAACAGGTATTCAGAGACAGACCTTATCCAGAAGGCTATTTTCTCCTCATTTCCACTGGATTTAAAGAGTAGTGCAGGCTCAAGTGCTTTTTGAGCCAATTATGCCACCCTTACCCGATCTGTAACTATTACTTTTCCTTGGCCCAAACTGGTTTGAGTTCAACCAGACCCAACTAATCAGGCCTGAGGGGCTGAAGTGCTGGAGCCCCACTGCTCCTGGCTGGTCTCCACTAACTCATGTGCTCTTTCCCCAGAAGGTTCTCCGTGCAGCGCTGTGCCCGCTGCCACCTGGGCATCTCTGCTTCGGAGATGGTGATGCGGGCCCGGGACTCGGTCTACCACCTCAGCTGCTTCACCTGCACCACATGCAACAAGACGTTGACAACAGGCGACCATTTTGGCATGAAGGACAACGTGGTCTATTGCCGGGCACATTTTGAGAGCCTGCTCCAGGGCACCGACCCAGCCTCCTACCCACCGGCGTCACTCAGCTACACCGAGCTGGCAGCCAAGGGTGGCGGCCTGGCCCTGCCTTACTTCAATGGCACCGGTACAGTCCAGAAAGGCCGGCCTAGGAAAAGGAAGAGCCCAGCTCTGGGTGTTGATCTGGTCAGCTACAGTTCAGGTGGGTTGTAGGATAAATCCTCTTTGGGAGAACCTCTCAAGGGCTGTTCGCTAGGGATCTTAAACATATACTGGGAGTCATGCTTGCTTATTTCCTGAAGGACACCAGTTTTTTTCCTTGCAACTGAGTTTGTGAACTGCAGAGCAGGATCATTTCAGAGTTTCTCAGCTCTTCCCCAAATAATCTTTTAACTTTAACATTTAACAAATATCTTGGCAGAAATTACTGTCGTCAAGAGGCTATTGAATTAAAGGAAAAAAAAGAACATATTACCTGTAAAATTGGCCTTCAAGCCAGAAACGAAATATGCTTTTTGAAGAATAGGAGCATACATTGCACAGAAGAAAGTTCCCATGAGGTTAAGGAAAACATAGGGTTATGTACACACACACACACACACACACACACAGAGAGAGAGAGAGAGAGAGAGAGAGAGAGAGAAAGTGGTGACAGAGAGAAAGAGAGAGAAATCTGTGGTTAATTTAACCCTGATTTTCTCAATGCAATTTCCTTCATTGAGGAACACATGGAAATACAAAATGAGTACAGGGACAATCCCACCCTGATTAATAGGTCAAAATGTGGTTTGTTTTGCTAGTCCACTTTTTGCAATTTATGGGATTGTGTGAATCCATCCAGTATGTTTAGGATTGTAACCTGCCACTGAATTCAAACTATATTTCAGATAAATATTGCCTGTACCCACTGCTTGTCTCAGTTTTATATTTGAAAAAGTTCTTTAGGAAATTTGGAAATGCAAATGTATTTCTTTTCCTTGCTTTCCTTAGCAACATCTTCCTATCCTTCCTTCCTTCCTACCTTGCATATCGAGTTTAGTCTATTTTATAATAAACATATTTCCAGGCAAGTAAAACGAAGGCAGAAAATACGCTTTTGATGTTTTACTTTTAAATATACAAAGTACATCACTTTACGACTGTGAAGTGAAAAGTTAAAACAAGTTAAAGTATGTCTGTAAAGTTAAAACAACTTTGCAAGGTAGGGCCTTCTCTACCAATGACAAGTTGCTGAAAAATAAGGTGTTTCTTTAGACTTTAGTGTTTGTGATAGCATGGTGTTGGATTTGGAGACTTCTTATAATTTTTTTGCTTAAAATTTGCTTGAAATGCAAATCTAACTATGGCTACTTTGAATCCAATTGTTTCAATAGAGCTTCCTTTCTTATAGGAAAATAAAACTACATTTGTCTATTTGCCAGAAAGTACTGTTCAACTAAGTCAGCATATCTGTTTCTGAGAAGAAATATTTTTTAAAAAGTTTTCTGTGGGTGTTTAAGTTTCTGCTATTGATTTTCCCTATAAGAAAAGGCATACTTGATTTTTTTGGAATTATACAATTTATCATAATTATCAAAACAACTGGAAATATTTATTTCCTTGGTAGTACAATGTGATCGCTGTGGTGGGATAAAACCTTTTTCCATTTATTGTACATCTCCAGAACGATCAAGCTATATAGCCTGCTAGCATGGCACTCTACAAAATAGCTGAAATGCTCGTGGTGATGGTGAGAATCGTGATCCCACCATGTATTTAAGCAGAGTTGAAACCTATTCGTTCAAGTCAGAAACCAACAGCCCCACCTGGTCCTTAGGTACTCTGCAGTTAGCCCCAGTGAATTTCTTGGCGCTTATGCTCAGGAAAATGTGAGCGGGCTCTTTCCCCGCTATTGTTGAGAAAACACCTTTTTGAGAACCGACGTCCCTGGTTCCGAGAGGTCCCGAAGACTGCAGAGAACCGAGGGGACTCTGCGGGACCTTCCCTTCGAAAGCTTTTGTCCGAAGAGGGCTCTTAACCCATGTGCAACTCGGCCTGCTCCAAAAGGATGCAGTGGTTGCATCTATGCTCCGCACGAATTTGAACTTCTGAAAAGGCGGGAAGAGAGCCCGGGGCGAGAAAGACAGAACTGGTTGTTTGGGATCGGACCCTCGTGCAGGAAATAGCCTGAAGCGAGGTTCCTTTTGGAAAACGGGGAAGTCCGAGGCTTTGGACTACTTTCTCCTCCCTCTGGCGCATCGCTGTAGTGCCGGGTAGCAGGTCCGAGATGCTCCTTAGAACAGCCTTCGACCCTCTGAATAAAACAAGCTAACTGGGGTCGGTCGAAGGCCTGGCGGCTGTCTTCCCAGCTGCAACACGCGAGGCTCGCAGGGGCTTGGATTTTCGGGGGTTGCGCAAACCCTCTCTTTGCCCCCTTTTAAAGCCGGAGGTCCTGCACCAACCCAGAAAATGGGTTAATCCCGTAACCAGTCGAAGGCTTTGTCTGAAGAACCCCCTCTGTGCTGCGGGACAGAGTGCTCTCAGGCGGGGGAGGGGGCAGGGCAGAAGGAAGCCGAGCTGTTTTTAATTGTTCGCTGTTAATTGGAGCTGGCACCGGCACCTCTGGCAGCAGAGCCGCTTTGAGGCCAGGCGAACGGCCAAGGGAGCGCTGGGGCGCCTCTTCCCGCCGAGGCAGGCTGGGCCGCATCCAGCGGGGAGGGGCTGCCGCAGGGCGTGTAGTCCCTAGCGGCGGGGGAGGAAAGCTTGCGCCTGGGGCTAGCCTTGCTTTGAAGCGGGCAGCCACCACTTTCTCCTCCGCTAGGAATGCGGATGGGGGGAAGGGGGCTGTAAGTTTCAGCCCTCTTCTCTAGGAGGGGATTAAGGCAGCGGCGGCGGAGGTTTGCTCGGGAGGGAAGCGGTCTTTCCTCGCCCCACAGCCCCAGCCTTATTTCAGAGCGAAAGAAAGCGATTGGAAGTCACCAAGGTACTTCTGAACAGCCTCATCTTTCCCAAGTCACTTAATTCCCACCTTCGCAAAGTGGCCCTTCCAGGTGCAATTGGATTGGTTTGCACTGTTTAATGCAAAAAAAAAGTTTATAAAGAGTAAAAGTGTAAGGAAAATTCGGGAGATATTTCTAAATGCGTTCATTTCACCGGGCTTCAGGCTTGAGTTGCTTAAATTTCAGGGCACAGATATTTTAATTATATTTAACGACGGGCTTGGTACCTTCGATTTTATTGCAGTTCTTTCATTTCTGCTTCGGAGCGACTCAGTTTTAGGAACCAAATATTCCTCTCAACAGAAGGTATTAATACTGCCCTTTTCCACAAGAGGAAAACAAATAATTTAGAAAATAGGGCGGGAAGGCCCTAGACTGGATAAAAAGTGACGCCTCGCGGCTCCTAACTTTCTCCGAATTACGTCATAAATCCGCTCCGATTTATTTCGGGGGTGGGGGTGGGGGATTGTGCAGGAGGATTTCCAGGTCGATCGCTCCCAGAATCTATTCAAGAAGAGCAGTTCGATAGCTGCATGTGTGAAGTCTGACTGGAATCGTTCATTCGTTTATAATCGTACTGAAAAATAAAGACAAAACCAAACCGGCTACTTTTCCCAGCAAGAAAGCTTTAACCACGACGACTGAACGAATGTTGTATTGCTGAGAGCACGAAATATTTCCATGCAGATAAACGTATTTTTAATAAGATGGTGCTAAATAAATTTTAGAGAATTAAATGCTAATCATAATGACTCCCCCCCCCAATTTAGCATAGTCTGAAGTTAATGAGTTTAGAGCCAGTTTGGCTTACTCTAGTGGTAAAGACATCAAGCTAGAAAACCAGAGACCATGCATTTTAGTCCCACTTTAACCATGAAAGCCAACTGGAAGACCTTGGGCCAGTCACTATCTCTAAGCCCAATCCACCTCAAAGGGTTGTTGGGAAAATAGGAGGAGGAAGATATGTTGGATATGTTCACTGCCTTATTGATAAAAATAATAAAGGTGGGATATAAATACATACATACAGGGTTCCATTATTCACTTCCAATGGTTTTCAATTAAATACCTCATTAAATCTTTCCTAGTTTCCTAGAACATGACGTAAATAATTCTGAGACTGACTGGGTTGTGCCACAAATTAGTTTGGCCCATTTCATTATTTGAGGTAGAAGTAGGCAGATTTTTTAATCATCACAAGGAAATTATCAGGCCAATCAGATTATCAACATATGGCTTTTTTCTATTCTGTACCCAAAGACGTAATGTTATTTTCCTGCTTTATTACTGGAATTCTAAATGTTAAGGAAAATATTTGTTTAATTCATATTCATCCAATGGTACTGTAATGTTACACATTTATGGGAAAGGTAAAAAATAGTTAGAGACTATTATCTGTCTATCTATCTATCTATCTATCTATCTATCTATCTATCTATCTATCATAATATATCTAGGTAATTTGCTTTCTGTTATCCAGATTTCCAAGAGGTGCTCATCAAGATTTGATGTTGAAGGAAGACTGCCTCTTTATTTTCCTTCATCCCAAAATACATGAAGCATTTTTTGTAATATTTCTGATAAGCAACAACTTTAATCTGGAATCCTATTGATGCTTGAATAAAGTAGGGTTTATTTCTGGGCTATAGATTAGACATAGTTCCCTTCTCATGTCACCATAATGACATATTTCAGAGAACTGGAGTTTTTCCCCCAGATGAAGGTCTGCCTTCCACAAAGAAAACTAGATAAAAAATTTCCAGATGGAAAAAGATTGCTATATCTTAGATTGGGGGGCATACCTGAATATAATGCTTGTGATAGCATTATATTCAGGTATGCCCCCCAATCTAAGATATTGTGATATTGTGATAGCATGTATCATCATGTTTACTCATGTTGCATCCACACTTACCTTGACTAGGATATATCTCTGATTTGAAGCTGGCTTTTATTTGATTTTTCCTCTGCATTTGTAGTGTAGACAGTATGGAAAATTGGGTGGGTGCAAATCACTTCCATAATCAAGAAAACCATATGGTTAAGTCCATGAAATAACCAAGAATTATGGTAAGCTTGGCTCAAGGGAGAAATGACCATTACTCTGTATGGTAAACAAATTAAAAAATAGTTTTAATTAGTGATAAAACAAATTAAATCTGACAATCAGAGAGAAATATAACCTTTCAGGCTATGCAATCTGATTTTACTCTGAAAGAAACTTGTCAGAGTTTCCAGAGAATTTTAGTATTTCATATGGTCCAATTAAAACTTAATTCTTCTTGCCTACAATTGCATGCTCCTTCCCCCCCCCCCAAATTCCAAGTCATTAGTTTAATATCTGAAAGTCCAAAAAGACCACACGCAAGTATGTATAACTATTGTTAATGCATTAATTTTAATAGTTAAATTACTTTAATAGTTTTGAAGATGTCCATATTCTGCAGATCTTTGGGGATAAGTCAATCCATTCCTTTCGCAGTAGAACACATGTGGAGTTTCAGAAATGCAGCAGTTAATTGAGTTCTAACTTACAAAATCCTTTCATTTGGCAAAGTAGCTTAAAACTTCCTTTTCCCCCCATGATAGATGTTTTGTGCAAGAAAGACAAAGTTTTGGGTATGAGTGTTTAAGGGAGGATAGAAAATCAGGTACACAGTAGAACAGAGATTGCAACTGAGAATGGAAATGGAGTATTTTTCTTTTTCTTTCTTTATAAAGCTGGCTGAATAGAATTTATGTGGCACTTGACAGGCCCCCCTCTTTGCCCCACTTCCATTTGAGTTCTGCAGCTAAAAAAGAGGCTTCACATTATCCACTAGTAAAAAAAATCATAAAATGTTAGCTCTCAACATCTTTGAACTGCCAAACAAATGTAGCAGTGACCTCTGGTGGCTTTTGAATGGAGAAGGCCTGCTCTTGGAGTGGGGGAGGAGAGTTTTTGTGTACTGTTTAATTTGGATATGCTCCTGGCTATTGTGTTAAAATGTGACTTAAATTGAGAGAAAAATAAATTTGACATATTTTAGTAGGATTATTTCTCACTTGCCAAGTTTTCTTCTATTTAAATTAAAACAGAAGTAAATTGAAATTTATTTTCTCCCACTTCAGGAATCTTTGAGATGAATATGTAACTTCTATCCATTATTGACAATACTGAGTGAAGATGGTGGTAAATTGTATTTTGGGAAATCTATTGCTGTATTGGCTGGGAAGGTTGCTTATTGGATGTGAATCCTGACAATCTAAAGTCTAGATTAGAAAGATTTAGCATATGTGTCCTGTTTCACTATGTTGCAATAGTAAAACAAAGCAATTTTTCTAACTCCCATTTAAGATCCTTATCCTTTGTTCAACGTAAGACATTCTTCCTTTTCCAGCCAATTGAAGCTTGGTTTAGATCTAGTTTCAATATGCATGTTTATAAAGATCTGATGAGGAACTGGCCTGCCAGTGGAAGGTCTGCCAATGGAAAACTCAAGGGGTGGACAGCATAATGCAACAGTGCTGGGATATATAAAATATACAATTATGTTTGTGTGTGACTCTCATTAAAAATCAGTTAATTATCAGCTATCAGTTAAAAATCAGAGGCAGAATGGGTATTTGGCTTCTTTGTGATGGAGTACATTATCCTGGGCTTGGGAAAAATATATGTTGCTTCTGATAACATGCCTAATACATTATGTTAAACTACCAGACATAGATACCAATTAATCAGGTTTTTTATGAATAGAGAATTTGTCTTGCCAAGGTTTTGTGAGGGTGCTTTTTATATCTTTTCTGGCTTTTGGGGGGGGGGTATTTTCACATGCAATGTTATGTCTACCAAGTGCCTTGCCTTGATTTTGCTTTTATCAGAAATGTGGTCTGCAGGAAACAGAAGCTTTCCACGATATGGAGATAAATATTGCCAGGTAGCTGCTATAGATAAAATCTCTATGAAGGAACATCTAAGTGATAGGGTAGTCTAATTCAAACACTGGCAAACCTGCTGACTTCTCACAGAAATTTACTTTGCTTTTACTAATATGTGCATAAACCCACATTACAGTAGCTTTAATATTCATTTGGATTTCACAAATGATTTTCTTTTGTTTTTCTTTAACAGGCATATATTTATAATATATTTACACACATTACTACCTAATTCATTCACAAGACTGGGTGGCTATTATCTATGAAAGAAAATCATGGGTGCTTTCATAAATGAAAGTGTCATGCCTATGAATAAACCCTCTAATTGCTCTGTCCTATCCATCTCTACTCAGAAACAGACCTCACTGTATTGATTTTGACTTTCTTCCAAATGAGTAAGTTTAGGAACTCACTGCCTGTTTGTTAGCAGTAGTTCATGAAAAGTTCATAAATTTCCTACTGCAAAAAGCAAGGGGCAAAGAAGCAGTTCCATTGATAGTTTTATAACATGTAAGCTGCCTAGAGTCACCTTATAGGGGAGATGGACGGCGTAAAATGTAATAAATAATAAGTTGATAAATGCTGACTCAAGGTACTGACTGAAGATATGATTCCTAAAGATCCTACTTCCCTTTCCATTTTGAAAGATGTTCCTGGGGATATCACTTGGAAAGTACTGTTTTGCAAAAAGCCAGCAGTTTTGGAAGCAGCAGTTCTCCATACTCTATTGCAGCTCCATCAAAGAAAAACAAATGCTTTCAATGTTCATTTGTGTGGCGATAATAGAAGACCAGACAACAACTTGGGTGGCTGCATGCCAACAATAGGTGTCTGCTTTAAGCTGTAGCCTTTGGCTTGCTTGCTTAAGACCCATATGGCCAAAGGGATGAAAAAAGTGATCCTCATTCTTGGTACATTTATTTATTTATTTATTTATTTATTTATTTATTTATTTTATTAGACTTGTATGCCGCCCTCTCTCCCTAAGGACTCAGGGCGTCGAACAATAAAAAACCCAATACAATTACAATAAAAAAACATTAAACCAATGCAAGCCTAATCAATCGTTATAAACATTTAAAAATTAAAACGAATAAAAATCAACCTACACCCCCGAAGTCAGTCCAGACCGGCCTGTTGAAACAACCAGATCTTCAGGTCCCGGCGGAAGAAGCGGAAATCAGGGGCCAAACGGAAGTCCACGGGGAGTTGGTTCCATAGGTCGGGTGCTCTCACAGAAAAGGCCCTACCCCTGGGCACTGCCAGGGTACATAAAATTGTATTTTTGTTTTTTCCTGAACAAGAACAACTGGAGTGGGGTGGGAAAAACAATCCTAGATTATTATAAACCATCTCTAAAGGAACTGTTTTATGTAATGGATATGGCAACAAGCAAAATGTGAGCAGCAATGTTGATAACTGATAGAAGGTCTTCTACATCTGACTATGTTTTCATCTAATGGTAGAAATTGAGTAAAACATGGAGTCCACACAAGGATTACCAGTATGGAAAAATTGTACTCTAATTAATCTCAAAACTGAAACAAAAAGAAATTAAGGCCACATTCTCTTTCTGAAACTAAAAGAATTTGGATTATATTCTCAGTAAATGAATGCACTCATATGTATTACAGAAAAGAATTAATGAGGGTGAATGCCGCAAAACAGCATGATTAGCCCTGTTAATTGTTAGGAAGGAGGAAAAATAATATAGCAAAAAAGAAGAATAACTGGGTGTTGAAATCTGGTACCTCAAAGAAGAGCATTCAGGGTTGTTCATTTTGTTGTAGACACATCATGTGGACCTTAGTCCCAAGTATATTTTGTTGTGTAGGTGGAAAATGATTAATACAAGTCTAGTTTGTTCTGATTCATTTTTAAAAATCAATGTATCTTCTAGTGATGAAAAAAATAATTATCTACTCTATTTGATTAGCAACTTGTAACTAAGGAAATATGAAAGGATTTGCATGACCTAGTTCTGGATAAATGTAAACCATGTGTTTTCTTAGATTTCAGTCCAATTAAGCTAGTTAGTACTAAAAAAAAGGTTTACGTTAATGATAGTAGGCAGGGCAAATGTTGAGCACAAAAATCTAGTAATCGTGAGATTTTTTAAAAGAGACATCTCTTTGTGCATTGATGGAAAATATACAGGATTAAATAATGGGATATCATACGTGAATTCAATGAAGAAAGCAGGTAGAATGAAAGAGATGGCAGGACTATATAGTGTCAGAACATTCTGAATTCAAACACCTTCCCCAAGAAAAACTTTCATTGATTTTTCTAGTGAATATAATAGGATTGCAGCAGCAGGTTATAGCATATTATGTTTTAGAGTAAGAACTGAAAAATGAAAAAGTGATTAAACAAGTGATTTTGTGTGGCTTTCTCTAGTAAAATACCAGCTTTTTCTGATCTACTGGTAATCTAGTTGCAGGTGGAAATATTCAAAAGCTTGAAGAAAATTCAGTCTGCATACAAAATCAATGTGTTTAGTTATAACTATTCTTGGATTGTTGTCTACTTCTGTAATCACAGAGTTCATTTTTATGGCCAGTATTAATGTTTGATAGAGTAAGGAGTGGCATAGAGGATGGAGTAATATATTTACATATAACCCTGTAGTAGATATTCTCTATACTATGACTCGGCACTCTTCAGAAATGATTCAGAAGAAGCTCTTCAGAATACACATGAGTGTATTCCACTCCTTTCTGGTGTTTGTTAAAGCAGCTCCTTTATTTCAGGTTTGTATGAAAACCCAAAAAGTGACAGGCTGCTTTAGTGAATAGTGGAGAAGTACTGTGCTCGTGAGGGCCGAAGTGCTTCTTCTGAATCGTTTTTGAAGCATACACAGCCCTACTGTGCACTATATGTAGTATTTACTTTCAAATTATTACTGACAAGTAATTGCCAAGGGCTGAGAAACATCACAAAGACAAATATATGTAAGGATTGCTCCTAAGTCCATGCCAGTTCTTTTCCTGTGAATTTGTTACATTAGAATTACTTTAGAAGTCTAGTTTGAACTATACATAGAATAACTCAGTAACTTAAAACTGAGAAGAAAATGACATTATTAAAAGTATACATAATGCAGAAATGCTGTAAAATAATTTGGAGGAAGAGAATTCTAACCATCCGGGATAGCAGATATTAAAGATTGTGGGCACTTGGTTCCAAGCTATGTGAGATATTTTCAGGAGAAAATGGAGAACAAAAATCTTTTGCTAGGGACAGACATCATGAAGGTCAATGGGTCAAGAGCCTGAAGTCTGAGCTGTTAATAGGCAAATTTGTCAATATATTGTAAACATTTCATTTTAAAATTTTGATTAGTCACCATTTTTACCAGAAAGGGTGGTAAAAATCAAATCAATGATTAAATAAGCAAGATAGCAAAATATGGCAATGCATTGTGAAAAATACTTCCTTTAAAAGCTTATATAGAAATTATCTTTCCTTTGGTTGCCTTTAGGGAGCACTGAGGTCATCTCTGATTCTGTAAGCTCTGACAAGTTCTGTGAAATTGTTGTTCGTGATCAATGGACTGTCAGCTGTTTGAGGATTTCAAATAAGCAAAGCACAGTCCTGGGTCATTGAACAGGAATTATATGAGTTAAGCTGTTATTGTTATGTTTTATAGATGGCCAAATGGGGCTGAGAATCTATTACTTGCTTATCTATTCTCTAGAGAGATGTGAGGTATTTTGCTCCAGCAGGTAGATGATTGGGAGTTTCTGGTGGGTTACCATATATATACCGGGTGGACAGCACTTCTATTTGTGAGACATGGCATTTGCACACCAGTACTGAACATTGTTTGACTGAATTTAGGCAAATCCAGAGAATATTTGGCTTTCTAAGGTGGTAAAAGTTAAAGTATCTAAAATTTCTTTTGTTTATTCTGTACATTTAGCTGATGTGAATATTCAAGGCCCAAGAGCTCCCACATAAAAAGAAGGGAGGTAACTCCAAGATTAACGATGAAATATGCAGTTGATTTTTCAACCATTTGGAAAATTGAAGGATATCCAAACTTTCTTCCATTTTGAAATCCTAATTCTTATATCAAATAATCCCCCCCCCCCATTGCACTGAAACGATTACAATAGTGCATTGCTGAGGGAAGTTGTTCAAGGCCAATCTCATAATTTGGTAGACTGAACCATTTCAGAAAGCAGATGTGTGATGCCAGGATCCAAGGTCACAAGCTGTATCATCTGCCATACACCTTAAACTAGCCTGCCATCCTTAGATAGAGTGAAGAATGGTGTTCTGTTGCCAAGGTTAAAATAGGGCAGAAGGTGCCATCTTGTTATTGTGTTCAGGCTGCTATCTAATGACTGAAAATATCTAGTGTTCTTGTTCTGTTAGAATTTCTCGAAGTGGCTTTGGAGGCACAGGCGGTCCTTGTTTAGTGATTGCCTCATCCAATGACTTTTCACGGTTATGATAGTGATGAAAAGATAATTTTGTGACCAATCCTTGCATTTATGACCTTTGCAAATCTGTAAAGTAAAGAAAAGGTGAAGTAAGATTGTATGTACAGTCACGGTTTCACTTAGTAAAGTGACCATTTCACTTAAAGACCGAGTAGCTGGTCCCAATTGTGGTTGCTAAATGAGGATTACCTATATAATGGAGGTGATTTAGAATAAGAGCAAAGACTTCATTTTTTTTCTTTGTTCACCTGCTGCTAATGGAAATGTAACCAGCTATTTCTCATTCTCTTGATATGAGTGGTATTGGTATTACAGCAACTGCTGATCCTCTTGAGAGGAAAAAGGCAATCTCACTCTAACCAGCATTTTGGCAAGTCATTGCTATTATAAAAATATGACCTGTCCATTCCTTCCTCTTTGCAAACTACTATATCACTGATGTTCCTTCTCTGGAGAAATAAAATTATTTGTGTTCTCCTG
This sequence comes from Naja naja, assembly GCA_009733165.1. NCBI lineage: Eukaryota > Metazoa > Chordata > Lepidosauria > Squamata > Elapidae > Naja > Naja naja. The sequence continues at coordinate 101,070,869 of CM019150.1, read as the reverse complement.
ACTGTACCTTAAAAGTGAAGCTGTAAGGTTTTCTTCCCTTAGCCTTTGCAGTGGATTGTGCTACCATTTCAAAACAGAACAAGAGCACCATTGGCATCAATGTATTTGCCAGTAAACCACCATCAAATTATTGTGGTATGAAATGCATCTGATCAGGGTACAAGTCAGCTAGACAGTTGATATACTATTTGATATACTATTACTTTGATATACTATTCCATTTTCCCTTCCACTTATTTTCCCCACTTTATTTTCCATATGTCAATATTCTTTGGCCTGTTCTGAGACTTATTGCTTTATAATTGCCCTTCTCTGAAGAGATGTTTTAATCTATAAACCAGCTTGCAAAAACATCCCCACCTCCCAAATAGAAGATAATTGAGGAATATCAAAATTTAGAACTGTTCAACAGCAGCAGCAAAAGTGATGCACAAATTAATGATAGGTCAGTAGGATACTATATAAATGATCGGTTTGGAATCACTAAATGAAGAAGTTGCTACAGTCTTTGACTTACAACCGTTCATTTAGTGACCATTCAAAGTTACAGTGGTACTGAAAGTGGCTGTTATGACTATTTTTCACACTTACGACCTTTATAGAATCCCCATGATCATGTGATCAAAATTCAGATGCTTGGCAATTGACTCATACTTATGACTGTTGCTGTGTCCCAAGGTTATGTGATCTCCTTTTGCAAATTTCTGACAAGCCAAGTCAGTAGGGATGCCAGATTCACTTAACAACCATGTAACTATGGTTAACTTACCAACTGCGGTGATTCATGTAACAACTGTGGCAAGAAAGGTCATAAAATGGGACCAAACTCACTTTATGTCACAGAAAAACAGAAATGTTGGTCTCAATTGTGGTCTTAAGTTGAGGACTACCTGTACATATCTTTGTTTGACCTTCATTAGTAATTCTTCCTCATGTAATCAGGAGCATCATATCACAACACAATGCACATTATGTAAAAGAAAACTTGAGCAGTTTGGTGTAAGTTAAGGTACTGAACTGGGAGTTGGGAAGTCTGGGTTCTGGTCCAGCCTTAACCATGGAAATGTCTTTAGGCTAGCAACCTCTTCCTAGCCTTAGGAAAAATGCAATGGCAAGTTTACCAAGAATGCTGCATGGATTTCTCCATATACTTGCCAGAAGTCAAGAATGATTTGGAGACTACAAATGCTACCTGAGAACAGATGTTCTGTACAGAGTATAGAAGAACCACATTTGATTCAGGTTCAGAACCAATTGATGCCTAAACCATAGGCATCTTCCAAAAATTAATGAACTAAAACAGCTTTTTTCATCTTGCACCTTCTTAAATGTAATGGTATTACAATGTCAGTAGTTCCCAGTAAGCATGAAATTAATGAACTGCTAGAAATACTAGGAGCTGTAGAGTTGTAATCCAAATATATTTGGTGGGTATAACTATTTTTATATTTAGTTTTCTTTTTGAGGACCGTGCTTTTGGCCTTCAGATGAGAAAATGTGTCAAATACTAAAACCCCTCCCCCACTTAATAGAATTATCTTCTTTTGAAAATCATTCTCATGGGACTTTAAATATCTCTTTCTGCTGCTGAAAAAAAACTTATATAAAAAACATTTGTTATCTCTGGCTCCCTAGTATTTTTCCAAATTATTTTTATTATATTCACCAAAAATACTTGTTAGGTGGGAGTGGTGAAATAAATTTATAAACCCATTAAAGCAGCATTTGCTGGATATTCTTTTTCAATGTAGTTGAGAAAATAGCATTTCAGTTCTGTTATTTTCTTTTAATAGAAGGCAAATGCAGTCATAAAATGCATTGTCTTCTCCCTCTATCCCCCCTCCCCTCCCCCTTCTCTCTCACACACACCAATCTGTCTCCATGGATTGATGTAATGTGTATAATAAAATCTATGTTTTCCATCAATGGGAATAGCTATACTTTGTGAAAGAATTCCAGCCACTTGTTGGGAAGTTTATTCTGTTCCTGCATGATGGTAGTTTTGTTAAATCATTCCTGAAAAGTGATACAAATTTCATGCTTAATAATTAAATTTACTTGTATTCTGGTATGGAATGCATTGATAGTTCTGAGTCCTATTGATCTCCACAGGGATTCTTTTCATAGAATCAGGGTTTTAGAAAGCTTCTTATTTTTTTAGATAACTGGCTCATTTTTATCTGCGCAACTACAGCTGCAATGTTAGTGACAGCTAAAAAGCCAAGAGTCAATGGTCTACAATTTACACTTTTCTCAATGATCTAATCCTGCTGAGGATTCATGGCGATGGTACAGCTAAAGTAGAACATAAATCTATATAAAAGTGAGTTTACACAGAGCTATAACGTCCATACTTACTGAAGCATGAAACAAAAAGAAACCACCACTTGCTGCTAACATGTGATTATTGGATTCATACATTGTTCCATCCTTTTTTCCAGCAGGAACTACATATATAAAAATGTGTTTTTATCATATATTACCTCTTAATTTGGTTGTCCTTAATGGTCTAACAGTTAGAATTTATCACTTTAGTACCAAGGCTCAGGCTTGAGTCAGAAGGCAGAAAGCACACCTTCTACATGAGAAAACAAAATCCTAGTGCTCTCTCCACCATGGAGCTGCTGTTCATTATAAACACCTGGGGACTGGTGATAATTCTGGATCAGGTCATGCTTTTCCTGAAGGAGGTCTATGATGCAAAGGTCTTCCTGGACTTGTGGCTATTACTCAAGCAGCAAATAGAAGTTGTGACTAGGGGGATTTCATCCAGGTTCATCTGGTATGCCAGTTATGGTCCTTAACTGTTGGTTATGGTCCAGATAATTATGATTCAGGATGTTCTGACAATGTTAATTTATGTCTGCCTAGAGGCTGAATTACAGGAATGTGGTCTCTGTGGGTTGCTTTTGGAGATGACCCAGAAGCTGCAGCTAGAACAAAATGCTGTAGTTAGACTACTGATGGGACAGCCACTGTGAATTTACACCTAATTTGAAATCACTGCACTGGTTACTTGTAATTTCCATACTCAATTCAAAGTGTTAGTCATAACCTATAGAGCCCCGTTCAGAGAAGCTCTGACACATATCAGGCTCCTTGCCCAAATCAAATCTTTATGCCAAGTCTGGTTGTTGAGAAGAGCTCTGTTGAATACCCCATCTCCTTGTGTGGTAGATGCAGCATGGAACAAAACACATGCAATTCCCACTCGATGGAACTCTCTGAAGTGGATCTTCCTCCTTGCTTTTTGGAAGCAAACTAAGATGATACCATACCATTGTGCCTTTGGTCCAAACGGATTAAAGATGTAGTCTAAATATCTAATAAGAACATGCTTTTTATTGCTTTATTCAGGATGGGCATGGGCTGCTCCAGATTTGATTTTTCTTCATGTGTGAAGGTGAAAAGAAAGTGTTAGCACTATCCAGTAATACACAATTGTGGAGCTAGTATCCTTTCTATGGAGAAATTAGATTGATGACAATTACAGAAGAAAAGTGATGATGAAGAAAAAAATAGAAGTTGATTTCTTTTCTTGCAAGCTTTTCTATGCTGTACAGCACCCATGCCTATTAATTTGGATAAAGGAAGCAGCTAATAGGCAGTAGCTTTAATAATCTCCTCAGAGTTGGCTGAGCAAAGTGTCAGAAGGACAATAAAGAAAATTTGAAAGGCCTCCTTATCGTCCTAGAGAAACCTGTCTTAAAAATAAAGTAAAAGGACTAAAAGTTGGCAGGCACCCTTAGCAGATGGTGCATTAATGTATGTTTTAAGGAAACAGCCATGTGGCTGCTTTTGCATTTTTACTGAATCATCACTCATCCCGTTATTTGGTTTATCGTTTAGAACTAATGCTGAATGAAGCAGTAGATTTCCAGACCATACCACTTCCAATTCAGCATTGTGCTGGTGAAAAATATTTATCCATACCAACTTTAATGCTTCTGCATGTCATAAAATATTCTATGCTAAATAACTGCATCAGGAAAAATATACATTACTTTTTTTCTGATGGCCAACAGTAAGAGGTCAATGGAATTTTGGTCCAAAAGATCTGGAGGGTGCTAGATGCCTTCTCTTGTATTAATTCAATTCAGAAAGAAATGCTATGGATTGATGGCTCATGTGTCTGGAATTGGGTAAGTATCATTTTTGGATAGATTTCTGTTCTTCCTGGAGGAGCGGAAGCGTAAATAGTATTTATATTCTCCTAGATTTGTTTTCTTTACTCAAAGATCTAAGTGGCCTTAATGGACCATAATATATTTGGCCAGTAGCAGCTGAACCATTAGCTGACACTTTTCTTTAGTAGGGATGACCTTGTACCTCTATTGGTAATCCTTGCTTAAGGACAGTCATTGGGACTGGCAATTCTGTTACTAAATGATGCAGTTGTAAAGTGCAGTGTCATGTGGCTGTGCCAACTTACTACAGTTCTGTTGTTAGGCAAATCCATGTGGTTGCAGTGCCTGTGGCCATATGATTGCTATTTGTGACCTCCTGCTGGTTTCCCCATTGGCTTTGTTTGTTAGAAGCTGGTAGAGAGGGATACAAATAGTGATCACATGACCACAGGATGCTGTGACCATTGTCATTGCAAGCTAGTTGTCGAGCACCCAAATCATGACCACGTGACAGTGGGGACACTGTAACAGCCACAAGGAATAGTCATAAAGCCCTTTGTTCAGCACTATCATAATTTTGAATGGTTGCTGAATGAGTAGTTAGTTGCTGAATAAAGACTGTCCGTAATTCATTTTCTGGTAATTTTCTGGTTAGGTGACTGCAGTGTAAGTTTTCCCTTGAACTATTTGAAAGCTTCAGGTAACACTGAGTAGAGTGGCCAGACTGCTAAGGGAGCTCTAGTAGCTGCCTGGGCTTCTAAAATGAAGTTTAATAATGACATTCAAAGTATGAAGCCCTGATACTTGGGCACTGGAGTGCCTCTCCTAGTTTATATTTGCCTACCCATGTTTTGTCATAAGAGCTTTACATGGGGACTTGGGGAGGACCTTCTCTGTCATCACACCTCACCTCTGAAAACCCTTTTTTTGAGAATCTAGGAAGGAATCAGTTGTTTGCTGTACAGTGCCATGCCATGTTTAATGGAGAAAATAAATCTAACAAAATGAAGATTTCACCCTTTTCTTTACAGTTCAAAGGGAAAGCCCATATGAAGAAATTGCAACCTAGAGAACCCCCAACATTACATCCTCTATCAGTTGATGATCTCAACATTCCATCTCCTTCACAAAGGGCTTCCCAAACTCTGTTGCCTACTAGTCCTCATTCCAGATGCACTGATCAGGACCTGCCTAGTTTCCCCATACTGGCCAGTAAATCAGATCCTTGGGATTTTCCACTTTGTTGTAACTCTAAATTTCTATAAAATTTTTACTTTCTCATGTTTGGGGTAAATCACGCATCAGAATAAAGTGTGGTTCTTCTCCTCATGTTGTGCCCCTTCTTCAGACTGTTTCTATGACACATGTAAAGGTCTGCATTCTTCCATTTGGGTCACAGCAACTGATTCAGGGTTACTATTATTTTAAAAATCATATACTATTCTCTTACTGTGTTATGTTCATTTTTGTTTTTTTAATTATACTTTATTATTTTGTATTAGGATATCTTATAGATTATATTCTACTTTCACATTTTTAGAAATAAATAGTAGCAGGGAACAAACATCCAGTCCTTCCACTCATCTGGAATATGTCCAGGACTGTACCACCTCATTTTCTTCATATTATGCATATAGTACATTAGCATTATGTGATATTAATGTTGTAATCTTGCAATGGAAGGAAATGTGTTAATATTGTATCTTGGGAGTTTTTTGTCCATGTACACATTGCTTATTTTCAGCTTTCCAATTATTTTTTGTTGTTTGTTGTTTTCCCAAACAGGTTGTAATGAAAATGAGGCAGACCATCTGGACAGAGACCAGCAGCCTTATCCCCCATCTCAGAAGACTAAGCGCATGCGTACTTCTTTTAAACATCACCAGCTCCGTACCATGAAGTCCTACTTTGCTATTAATCATAATCCAGATGCTAAGGACCTCAAGCAGTTAGCCCAGAAGACTGGACTAACTAAGAGAGTTCTGCAGGTAAGAAGCCTCCGCTATAAATGTCTTCCTTCCATTCCTTTCTATTTAAAAATTGCATATCCCATACATTTCCCTTCTGCTATCTTAAATTAGCTGACTCCTCCAATAGATAAATAGATATTCATTTCCATATTCAGATCTCATCCTCTAAGGGTACTGAAGGTATATTTAAGTGGGCAATTTTGCTCCCCTCCAGAGCTACTGCTCTCAGGACTGAAGGAGAATCAATTTTGTTTGCTCTGATTGGGATGAGAAATATGTAAAATACACTGGTATCCTTTGTAATTAAAACAGTAATTGGATATTGAATGTAAGGCAAATAATCTATTTTACTGCATTTCTCCATTTTTATTAGCCAGAAGTAACCTCAAGAGTCCTCTGTGTCAACCTGAACTGAGTTTTATTATATACAGTCAACAATCCTATGGGAGTATTTGTTGCTATACTGCATTATATTAGAACACTAAGATGATACAAAAGAAAACATTTTGGCCTAATAGTGTTACTAGCAAGCTGATTTAACACTATACATTGAAGATTTTCTGGAGGACTGCATAGAGAACATTCATAGACTTAATTCCCACCACTGAATTCTGAAACAGTGCAGTGCAGCAATTAATACATCACATGGGATTTGTGTTGTATGTAAAGTGCTTTAATCTGTTATTTTTGGATTGCTCTGTAAGATGTGATGCTCTCAAATCTGACTGTTTCCTAACATAGTTGAAATATAAAACCCAATAATTTTGGAAAAAGTTACAATATTTTTAACAGATACAGGGTTCTGGCCATAATATATAATACCTTTAAATGGTTTAGATCATTACTTGTGGGCAAATTCCATTGAAGCCAAGAAAAATGAGTGGAAGGAATTTAAGTGCAACTCTGTATATAAGAGACCAGTGATCTCAACATAACTAGCTCAGCTTTGATATAGGACACACAGAAACCACATAAGAAAAGTGGTGCATGAATTCTTTAATAATACTTTCCATGTTTTTAAATGATCATAAGAGTTTTTAGTGGAATATTTTTTACACTGAGATGTTACGGCACAAGTGAAAAACAAAAACAACCATAAGTGCCCATTAAAAGGATTATTTGATAGTCTTAGTGAATTATCATCGAAAGAGTCCCCAGATAATATAGTAGCAAGTGTGATCAGTGCATGTGGGGAAGGAGGAGAAAGGTAAAACAAGAAGCCCACCATCCTTAAAAATGCAAACAGATAAAGGAAGAAGTGAAAAAGACAGGGAAAAAAAAGACAGTCAAAAACAAAAGATAACGTTGGTAAAGAAATCAATTGGGATTGGTTTGCAGGTTTGGTTCCAAAACGCAAGAGCCAAATTCAGAAGGAATCTTTTGCGACAGGAGAATGGGGGTGTTGATAAAGCTGATGGCACGTCACTTCCGGCACCGCCCTCAGCAGACAGCGGCGCTCTCACTCCACCCGGCACTGCAACCACTTTAACAGACCTGACCAATCCCACTATCACTGTAGTATCATCAGTGACCTCTAACATGGACAGCCACGATTCCGCGAGCCCCTCACAAACTACCTTAACAAATATTTTCTAACATTTGATTTCAAAATTCTTATTCGTTACTTCTGCTTCCTCCTCTTCTTTCTTCATTATATGATTATAATTACTATTAATATTATTTGCAACATTTTTTAAAAAAAATAAACAACACCACAATATATTTGGGAAAACCAACTTGGTGTGTAGCACACACAACCACTTGGCAAATGAGTTTGCAGTAATAGAAGTTATTATAATGCAACATGAACTTGTCTATAAATTGTTGTTGGATTTTCTTTTAATCATTGCCTAATTAAAGGGAAGGTTTAAGTGCCTCTTAAAATTGTATGTTCCTTATTTCCAGAATTTACTGGGGGCAAAATGGTTGATATATTAATCAGAAAACTGTATTTCAAAATAAATAGATTAGTGTTTGTTTTCTTCAAATGATTGGCATCTGAAGCATAAAAAACATACAGTTGTAAGGAAATCCTGCTGTGCAAGGCTGACCAAGCTCTTTTGGTATCTGATGCAGAAAATCTAAAAATATTTAACACCATTAAATATGCCACTTGAGATAACTGAGTTCCTTTTCCATATCACATTACTCAACCCTTGAGTTCAGTGGACTATACTTCTAAATCAAGCTAGACGTACAACTTTAAAAGCAGGTATTGGCCAGTTGTCAAATTTGGATCAATAAGGACATTTGTTCTAAGTCAGGTGATCTGTGTGATTTGCTTTCTTTATTCTATGGTGGTTCCCTGCAATTTGGAAGCTGTCTTTATGTTATGTTTGCCATGTACAAAACCTCCTCAATTTGCATTCTACCGTGTCATGATGTGACTTGGGTTGGCATGCCAAGCTAGTGGTAGTTGCTTTTGGCATCAAATTATATGACTGACCTGCCACTTACAAGGAACCAGCATAGCCTGAAGAAAAAAGTTGTAAAGAACACAAATTTCAAATAACATACACATTGGGATATATAGAAGGAACCACTGAGTAGGAAGAGCCTAAAGAATCAAACTATCATGCTCTGAGGTCAGTTCTTATAATATTATTGCACATCAGTTACAGACATGTGTTAAGACAGTTGTTTGTATTTATCCTGAGACATGGCATACTACATGTCCTATAGAGGAGTCTCGCTCATATACAGGTCACCTAATTAAATCACATATGGATTGAGTATTAACATAATTATGTCAGAGATATTTGTGGTCTGCCTAGCCCAGCTGTCTGTGACTGTTTCCACAATTAATTTTTAGATGCCAACATGCTTTGACCATGTTTAATCAATGCCAGTGTTTCATACTGAAAGGCTGCCCAGGAATGATTTGCATTTCAGATTTTTAATCCTCAATTTGCATTCAGAAACTTACATTTTGTACTTTCTTTCATTTTCTATGCATACAAAAAAGTTGTAAAAGTTTTGTTTTGAGACTGAGGTTTGCACAGTTTTTATTAGGCTTAATATGGGTGGGGAAAAACAAGAGAGGGAGTAGCATGCCCAGGTTCCAGCCCCAGAAAACATGTGAATTCTTCATTTATTAACTGGCTATAATGTTTAAAAGCCTCTTCAGGTATATAAAAACTGATAGCCTAAATGTGAAATTCTATTTTCTGCATTTTCTGCCCTTTCTTCTGCCCATCAATATCCTTTAAAACAAAAGGCAATTTATTTCTGAAAATGTATTATATACAGGTAGTCCTTGACTTATGACCACAACTGACCACAACTGAGCCCAACATTTCTATTGTTAAGTGAGACATTTGTTAAGTGAGTTTTGTCCCACTTTACGGCTTTTCTTGCCACAGTTATTAAGTGAATCACTGCAGTTGATAAGTTAGTAACCCAGTGGTTAAGTGAATCTGGCTTCCCATTGACTACCAGTCAGAGGTCACAAAATATGATCACATGTCACTGGAACACAGAAAAAGTCATAAATATGAACCTGCTGCCAAGGATCTGAATTTTGATCACATGATCACGGGAATGCTATAAAGATTGTAACTGTGAAAAATTGACGTGTCATTTTTTTTCAGTGCCATTGTGACTTTGAATGATCACTAAACGAACTGTTGTAAGTTGAGGACTACCTGTATAAGAGCTTGAGTGAGCAACGAATTAACAGGATTCATGTATCATACTAAACCATTGTTTAGTGAATAAATCGTAACTTATTGGGTTTAAGTTAGTTAAGTGACAACCTCTTCATTTACAATCTATTGCAGCAAACCTCACATATCATATTAAGTCCAAATTAAACAGTATGGCTTAATGTGTTATAGGAACCTCATCACTTATTCCATATTTTAGCTACATTATTTTTCAGGATTTGTAATACCCCAGCTATGTCTACATACATATGATGAATAACATTTAGACTACATTAACTTTTCAGCTAACTTAGGCCATTTATGAATGTCAATCGTTAACTTTCTGTCCTGCAGGCTAGCAAATTGTGCTGGAAAATAGAACAGCCTCAGACGGTATGAATGTTGGTTATGTGTATTTAACACAAACTTTTTTCTAAAACACATTGATCCTAGAAACATTTGCTTGGGGCTAATCCCTATTCAACTGAACAAACAATATAGTTTCCAGCTTCATCTGGTTTGCAGCGGGACAGACAGCAAAACACTAACATATCCAAGATTAAATAATAATCCTGTTGATTTAAAGGGAAGAATTAAATATCTACTAAATGTCCCATGGAAATAAAAAAGATTTCAAAGTACATAATTTTTGCTAGATATTATCAGTAGTTCGAGGCTAAAATTTTTGTCCTCTTAAAATGGTAATGCTTTCTGCTCTATATTAATTATATCTAAACAAGAGGGTTTACTCTGAGCCGAGTGGCTTGGGGATCGCAGCCGTTACAGTATCTGTCTTGGATATTGTTTTTTTCTCTTAAGTATAAATCCAGCTTGTGAATATTAAACACTTTTACATTTCAATAGGACAAAGTGGAGTACTATAAGTCTAGAAAAATAATCATAATCTTTACAAAATCACTAACCTTTGTCTTTAAAACATGCATTTCCATTATTAAAGTAACTGTTCAGATTTTCAATCATTTTCAGAAGATGGAAATAGGCAAAACATAATTTCTTAAACTGTTTGAACAATTACTTAAATATATTTATTCTTGGATGTTTTGAACATACTTGCATTTTTTTCTAACCTGGGTAAATGCTGGCCATTTTAATGTATTAACTTCAAAAGACAAGTTCAGCAAATATGTGAATAATACTGTGCTTCTGTCATATTGTAAGTCTGCCTGTTTTAACTCACTGGGAGCTTATTTCCAAGTAAATATATATATTGTATTACGCTAGCTACATGGAACTTCACCTAGGGTTAATTTGTGTGTATGAATTTATAATTAATACACAAAATAATACATACAGAGGTAGACATACTGCCCTAGCAGACTCACAGTCACATTTGGTCATTCTAGCATAATTCAGTGGAGTTTAAAAATGTAGTCTTAATGTGATTGAAAATCAGCCCCATTGGAATCAATGGAATTAATTTTTGCTTAGACATTATTTGGATTACCCTGTATACAAGTTTAATTCTGTGTTGGATGGTTACCGCTCCCCCTGCCCACATTTTTTTTTCATTAAAAAGGCAAGCAAAAGCTCTTCTCTTCCAATATGAGAAAACACTTTACATTAAAAACAAAATCCTTTTGAAAATTGAAATTATCAGAAGCTGCCAAACTCAGAAGCCTTGTGGATGTATTGCTGATTGGAAACACCTTTCCTAGTTTACATTTGCAAGTGGTTCATTTTTTTTAATTTAAGCTAAAGTCTGAATGGTCTGGGCAGTGGTGAATGTTCATTTGTATCCTTTCTTCTGATAAAACACTAATTAAACAGGGGAGACTTTCCAAAAACTCTCAAAATCATGTTTTGGATAGATTGTTAAGAATAACTTTTGCACAATGTTTTATATTTTATCCATCTTCTCTTTATTCTCTTCCCCTTTCCTTTTGATCATACCTCTCTTATTTTATTTAAAATCTTTTTAAATTGATTATTTGAAAGTGGGGGGGCCTTGATCTCCAATAATGAGTGGATACATACTGACAGTTCACTGCCCATATTAAAGTGCATTATTCTAACTTTTGCTCAGGGTTTTTAGAAAATTAGCACAGAAAAGTAGCTTATTTTTTAAAGAAAAAACAATGGGAGAGATGTTAACACTGTAATGGAGAAAATGTGTCTTTGTTGTTATATATTTAGCCAGTGTGGTCATGATCTTCTAGAAGGCTTAAGGCTGCTGACCTAAAGCACATTTAGAAGGAAGGAAGTTCAATTGACATGAGTGGAATTTACTTCCAAGTTGATATAGTTAGGATTGAGGTGCCAATCTTGGACTTTTCCTGTTACTATTACCTTATGGGCATTTACCACTAACCAGACCAAACAACCTTGGAAAGGCTGAGATCTTTATTAATACACTTTTACAGGTACAAAAATTGATACATATAAATTTTGTTCTTTGACAGAACAACTATATGGTACTATAGATCTACTTTATTAAGTAGACTTCTTATAACTCAGTTCTACAATGTGCCTTATGCTATAACTTGGGAGTAAGCTTGTGGAAAAAAATCAGGATATATATGTGTTGTTTGTTAAATTAACTGTTTTAAACCCTTTTGACACCTCACTAGTTTTGTACTGTTTTACCTCTTATTTCTGAAACTCTTTTTATGGTGTAACCTGGTAGAGGGGACAAACATGTCATAGAAAGCAGTTGTGCACTCTTTCGGATATAGTTGATAAATTCAATAATCTTATATATTGAGCTTCGTGTTTATAGTACAGTTAAGTGGTCTAGCAAAGTTGTCCATGTTTTCTTTGTTTTATTGAAAAATGCATTGTATAGAAACTATTTCCCCTAAATATTTATGGACCAAACAATTGTGATATATCCTATTAAATTTGTGTGAATAAACCATTTTGAATCAAAGGAGTTTTATTTACCATCAGTTTTCTTTTTTAAAAATTGGAGTCTTTCCTGACTGTGGCAGTGTGTTGTGTTGCTTTACAGTATGTGTGAATTTGTGTGAAGTACTTAACACATTAATGGGAATCTTACAGCAATTACAAAATAGGATTACTTCTAGCTTTTGTTTAATAACAATATACCTGATGTTAATTTAAGCTTTCTATTTTTAAAAATTGAAAATAATGCTCCACTGATTGATATTACAACCCAATCTTAGGTTGCAGTGTTTAAAAATATAGCTCTGATCCAATGAGCTCTAGTTGTGCTTAATGCCAATGAAAAGTTGGACAAGTTAATTGTACTTAATTTGAGTCCCATTGAACACAAATTCAATTAGCTTGAGGTGGCTTAGAATGGGATCTCCATTCAAAGTCATAGAGAGCACAATTTAAAATTTTAAACCAAATTAAGTCTCATTAAATGGAATGGGACTTAAATGAATATTGATTCAGTCCATTTCATTGTATTTAATGAGACTTAATCACAAACAACAGTTACTGGGTTGCACCTGTTTGTGTTTTAAAAACAGGTTGGCATATTTCTTTTTAAAATCATTAAAAAATAAAACCAACCCCAATCAAATAAATCTAAAACCCAAAGCCCAGAGAATATAGGAATGGAAATAGTTATTGCATGAAAAAATAATAAATAATTATGGTGAAATGCATCACAATTTAGTTGTTAGGTATATTGAACACAATCTAAAAGTACAGACCCCTAAAAGCCAGGTTGCTCTGTAGTTTAATAAATTGTCACTATGATTTCTTTCAGGGAGAACAAATCTTGGGGCATTACAGCCAAACATCCCGACGTTTGAAAATTCCCTAAAGTATTAAAAGAAGGGGAAAGTTTGATCGGAAATCCACTGCAGTGAAGACAAAGACAATATTAGGTTATGATAAATCATACATTTAAAATTTATTGAGCCAAATATAATTCTTTAAAGACAGACTCAATGTCATTTCCTGAATGTTAACACGACATATGTGATTTGATGGTGTCTAATTAAACACTTGGAGGCTGTGTGTGACATCAGAGCAACCTGGCAGAACTACCCAGTCCAATTTGAGAAGATTTTTCCTTTTTTATGAATCTATTTAAACTCACATTTGTCAAGCAAAAATACCTGTAAAATAAGATCTAAAACCTGAATTCATTCATACTGCTTGCCAATGTGTATTAGTCATATATGTTCGATGGCATTTTTGGTAAATTTAGAGAAGTTTCTCATTTAAGATATTAGGGATCAACATTAGTATTATTTGTTTCTGACTTAAAATTTAAAGCAACCTGCATGCACTTTTCCATCTGTCACCTAGAGTGTACTTTTTCTGTATGATGCATTTCGCTTTGATGTTTCCTGTACAGTAGTTTCATTAATAAATATTTTACTTGATGCAAACTTAGTAAACCCAGATATAACTGCTGAAATTATTATTATTATTATTTTTACAAAATCTTTTTTTACAAAATCCATGCAGTAGATACATTCTGCACTTTCTCAAAAGTTTTTGGAGCATATGAAAAAAAGACCCTGTTGAGCAACATAAAATTACTTCCTTGATATCCTTCTGATTTCCTTTTCATTTCTCCCCCTGAACAATTAATATAATCCATATCAGTCATAAGGGCACGATCCAACAAATTTTCAATTGTTCCTGACATCAAGTAAACTTTAGAATGTTTAAATTTGATTAAATTGTATTTTGATTGCTTAAATATTAAAACAAGACATTCCTGATCAATGGCTACTAGCTTCCTGCATTCCTGTTAAAACATTTGATCCGTTATTTGAATAAAACTTAAGCAAATCAATATGTAATACTATGAATCATGTTAATTCTTAATAAGTTTACATATCCACTATGCAATGAAGAAAATCACTTAAGACTTTTTTAAACATAAGTCTCCACAATATTAACCTGTGCACCATTCAAATCATTGGTGAATTTCAGCTATCACAATTGTTATTTCTTTACGAATAAAAACCTTGCAATTGTTAAAAGGCATAATTTCCTATGAAATATTGAAAGAACTATATTGCTGTCAAGCTGTACATCCAAAGCACATGTTAATTTGTTTAATAGGATTGCCAGCATAAGAAAAATAATTCTTTTCATTTAAAACATTTTTTCGTAAGTACAAATGAACCCTATGTAAACAATGTAACTTTTATGAATGATCTGACATTAAAATATTTCATTTATGTGTGCATGCTGAGCACTTTGAATGTTTTCTTAAACTCCTTCATTTTTATAAATAATGGGAAACAAAACAACACATTACTAAACAAGCCAGAACATAAATTGCATCCATAAAACAATGTTATATTTCTGATGGTCATAACATTCAAATTGTTTGCAAACATGTTGTCTATAAAAAACCTCTGGGAATTTAAAACAGATTTTGAAAACAATTGTATGAATATATATTCATTCACACACACACACACACACACACACACATTATACTATTTATATTTTTTTCTTCTTAACATCATTAAAAACTTCTGTTGCATAGAATTTTTGTAAACTGTTAGGATGGGGGTTTCATATTGTTTATAATATTTTCTAAAATCCTATGTGTTGCTTTTATGATTCTAATGAATTTATTCCCATTCTCATATAACAGAGAAAAGGGTTGGTCTTACTTTCTACTTGATAGAAGGCTTCAGTTGCATATTGCTACAAAGGAAACAGAAATCTTGCATTTTCTGTTTTTTTGAAAAACATAATGATATCATGGTACCACTGTTTCCTCTAAATCTATTATTTTTAATCCTTTTATCTTAACATGCAGGAGTTTTCTTGTTAAGAATATCAATAAGGCTTTCTGGTTTTTTTAAAAAATCTAGTATTGGTTATTATATTATATTAGTATAATTATTATACTAAAGTTGAACTTTTTGCAGACTTAAAGGGTGAACTCTTAAGTTACTTCGTGCAATTGTGAGGTGGTGACATATTCCAGTAATGAACTCCAAAGTAAAGTGGGTCTAGCAGCTACAGCTTTGAAGAGACCCCAATAAAGTGAATTCAGGTGGTTGCTTTTTTCTGGTTCAGATTTGTCCAGTAACAGCAACTGAATTTTGGATAGCAGTGTGAAAAATTGCAACAATTATGAATAGACACCACTGATAATACAGTGCTATGTCAATGGCATTGTGAAAAGTTAATGTGTTAGCTTCACTTGACCATCCAATAGTATGCGGGATTTTTTTAAAAAGAGAGGGGCAGGGCAGATGAAATACTAAAAGTGAGCCTTCTTGAGATTGAAGTATCCTCATTTTGGTAATCCAAGAATTGTAGATGTGGATACCTTTTCTAGTCTGACCAGTTACCCCTGGGAGATTGAACAGAAATTTTAGGCTGTGCTCTATTACATTACACAAAGTGATTCTCAATGAGATTTTGCCAGCAGATCTGAGGTAAGTGTTCCTTTGATATAGAGTCATTGCAAAACATCACTCTGAAGAACTGAAGAAAAGTCACAATATAGTTTTATATTTGACACAACAAACTTTCCTATTACCTTAACTGTATCCTTGACTCATTCATATGCTACATAATGCTCCCCGAGGTGATAGTAGATGGGAAATATTAATTTTCTAAAATATACAACACTGCCTCTTGAGGGCTGAGAAAATATGGTATCTCTGCAACATACAATCTAGTTTGGATAAAACTGCCTCAAATCATCTAAATGTAGATTATGCACAAATTTTTAATATGGAATGACAAGAATGTATGAGAAATGGAGGTGATATCAACATGATTATCATACATTACATGAAGTGATAATCAGTTGAATAGTACCCGAGGAGGGCAGATCCTCCTATATGGTATCATTATTTAGTGTTGCATGGTGCAGATATCATAGGCCTTGATTTTATTAGCTTGCATATCCCAAGGACTATTGTTCATTGTTCAGACACTACTTTGGAGACTATCAACTTTTGAAGAGCATTGGTCATTTCAGCCACTGTTGCATATCAAAGCTGTAGTAAATACATATTTAACATATTATAGTCACATAGTAATTTCTTTTAATTAGAAACTGTCCCTTAAGTGTTTTCTTTTTTAAAAGCAACAATAAAAAGAAAAGGTAAACTAAAAATGATATTGAGTCAAGCAGTACTAGATAAATGGAGCAACATTTGGAATTAAATATTTTAAATAATACATTTATAGATTTTTATTATTATATTTAAATATATCAGTCTTCCTTAACCAGATACTTTATATATTAATGTCTTACTCCCTGTACACATTGAAAAGAAGGAATTTATTTAAGTTGGTAAGAATTTAGGTTTGTGTTAGATGGAACAATAGCCTAAGGATTTCTTTTGTTCTAAACCTCATGACATGGCAACAATTGTAGGTACTTCTGTAGCACTCTCAGAAATTGTGATGATCTAGGAAGATAGTGCCTTGTACAATAACATCACGCATCCCAAAATCTGAAAAGTGGTAATTTAGAGCCATAATGTGTAGAAGAATATAAAAAAGATATTGGATTGTATTGGATGAAACAAATACTAGTTAGCCAGATTTGTTTTCTATGTAGTTGAGGGGATACTTCTGGGAATATTATCAGACAGTGGGGCTAATTATTCTTTCAGATTTTTTGCTTCCATGCAAATACATTCAGTGGAAAGTCCATTTATCAATCACAGTCAAAAAACACAAGGAGTATATACTGCAACCTAATTTTGATAAGTGATACTTGTCACTTATTTTATTCACACATTTTGCTAATCCACAATGTATTCTACAGTTATATGTATGAATCCAGCCATTTGATTAAGGAAACAGTTTATGGCCTACAGTAGTGCCTTAGCAGCCAATTCTTTACCCTGCAATCTTAAATGTATTCATCTGAAAGAAAGTTCTATGAATTCTCCGGGACTTATATTTAAATATGTATCACAGATCATAATGTTAACCTCTTATTTAAATATACAAATGTTACAATATATTAAAAAGTGGAAATCTCAGTTTTAATTTTAAAGTAAAATTATAAGTCAGAGAAAATTTTTCCAAGTGTCCAGAAAGTATATTTCTACCTTTTCTCGGGACCTCAACAGAGGATACACAGGTGTCTTGTTAATTTTTTTTTTACCTACAACAGTCCACTTAAGGAAGTTGGCTAAGAGATAATGAATAGTCCAAAGACATCTGGTGGCCTTTGTGTCAACAAATGATTTGTCCCTGGGTTCAATTCTGGTCCAACATTTCCAGCACTACACTATACTCACTTTCAAATCAAGGCAAGCTTTAAAAATCTGTTCTTAAAAAAAGGCAAAACAATATTTCTAACAAAACATATTACATGAAAATTATTTTGTCAACTTCAAGTGGGAAACTGGGTGAGAAGAACAGGTTGAACAGATCATAAAAAATGTTGTCTTTCATTGTTATATTCTTCTCTATCTAAATTTAAATTTACTTGGGTACAGGGAAAAATTGATTCAGAAGCAAACAAGGATAAAATAAATGATAGAGAAGCATATTCAAATTTCAGCTCATGGTAGAATCATGAGAAAACATCATCATGTTTTAAGGAATTTTACTCCTTGAAATAAAATCTTTACTGTGTGTCGCCTTAAACTGGTACTTTTGACACTGAATCCAGAATTTCAAGCAAGGGCTTTTTCAGTCTAATTGTAAATGACAAGAATTGAACTTGAAGCTTTTGATATGCAAAGCACATGTTATATAATGGAAGCATAGCTTTCTATTTTGGACTGGAACTTCTGGTAATTATGAGAAGTTTTATGAGAGCCAGCCTGGTGCAGTGATTAAGGAGCTGATTTAGAGACTAGGAAACTGCAAGTTCTCCACTTTAGGAATGAATGCCAGTTGGTTTGGGCCAGTTCTTCTCTCTCTGCCCAATCTACCGCACAGGGTTGTTGTGGAGGTGGAAGATAGTATTTAGATATGTTTGCCGCCTTGAGTTACTTATAAAGTGATAACGGTGGGATAAAAATCTAATAAATGAAGTATTGTCCAAAATAACTGAAGAAGTATCAGGCTGAGAAAAGCTACCGCAACTGACTATGAAATTACATGCATACTACCTCTCTCCATTCTTTCATGCTATAGTCTGATGTGAATGCAATATTCTATTTTTCTACCAGCAGCAATTCCTAATTATCTATTCTCCAAATCCAGCAAGAATCACATTACTGAGTGATCCTAAGATCAGACAGGGTCAATGGATGTTCTTATAATCAAATGTATACTCAAAAATAGTGCACCGATTAATTTTCATTTATTCACTTTCATGTTGCAGAAACAGCATGAATACACTGAACATTTTCACATTATAGGAATTTTAGGAATGCATTGTCAAAAAGGAGATGAACTGGGGAAATATAAGAACAACTGAGGACAGATACTATATATATAAAAAGTGCATGTACTAATTATTCATACAATTGAAGAAATAAATATTGCAATAGGTATCATACATCTCACTATAGTGAGGAAGATGGTGACCAAGTGATCAGATTCCCTTCCTATTAAAAATAAAATGGGTCTGGATGATTGTTCAATCTGAGGATGCCATTAAGTACATCAAATTTACACTGTAGTAACTAATAATTCAAATGAGCCAAATAGAAGCCACTGTTTTAATTTACTTCAGTTACTGCAACCTGCTCTCATATCATCTAAAGACTTGGAAAACATTGGTTTGTTTTATTTGTTTGGAACTACAGAAGCCCTGATTTGTCAACATTTCCTTTTTTTGCTGAGATTGTGCCTTTTCATTTATGAACTGCCTCTGAAATTTTGGGCCTTCTAATTCCTTTTTCTAATGCACTTTCTACTCTTATCTGCAGTTTTCTCAGTCTGTTTACTTCCTTTAACATTTCTAAATATTCAGTACTTGGCTGATTGTACATTTCTTTTTCTTTACCAACTCTGTAAAAAACCCTCCTTTTTTCAATATTTTTCAACAGTAACAATCTCATATGTTCCTCACTGTTTCCCTCAAACAGCATGGGCCTCACATTGTTGTCTTTGCTCGTTGTCTGGAATTTGGCAGTAATTGGTGTTTACAGTATTGTTTTGTCTTCTTTTTTCTTTGTCAATTATCTTTTATATATTTCTTCTGTTGTTTTTAAATTTCTTTAGCCCCTTTTAAAACACTTTTTTCCTCAGATTTTCTTCGTTGCTCTGATTCCTGTCCCATCTTTTTTTCTTCATTTTTTTTCTGTCAGGAAAATTCCTTCTTCTGAAATTCATATTCCATGCTAAGTTGTGATATTTCTTTTTAGGAATTCCTATCAGCAAGAGCAATGTTGAATGTTTAATAAGAAGAAGAAACAAGAAGGGAAGACAAGTATTTTCTGTTTTAAATGCCAAGTAAAACCTCCAGTAAAGCAGAATGAAAAACACGGATAGCCTCTAAAATGAAGGAGGAAAACAGCATAGCTAAAGGTCTCGTCAGCCATTTATATCCACATAGGCTGGATTCACATATTCCACTAGACCACTATTCAGAACTAGCTTTTTGACTGTGCCAATTGGAAGGGTGTACACTTCAAGCCAAGTCATAAACCATGGTTTATGAACCACAGTGTTAACAATAGTATGGCTTAGTATGGATGCATTTGAGTTGGAGCCCTGCGAAATTTGGATTTGGCATTTTGGGTGAGGGAAAAATCTCCCCAGTTCATACCTCTACTACCACATTAAAAAAAGGCCCTGGGGGGGCATAGGTGGGAGCAAACTGGCTAGGGTCTCAGCCTTTCTCCACTATAATCAAGAAAATATAAAAAAGAGGATAGGTAATTCTCTTTTCTGACTGCTCTTGAAGTTATTTTTAGGGTTGGGTCCCACATACAGATGCATCACTAGATATCTCATGAAGTGATGATTTAACTGAATTCACAGCTGGATGTTTGAACTCTGCTTGGTTGAAAAGTACTACATTAGACAATTTATGACTGATTCATCTTAATTAAATCCACAGTAGCCTGTTTGACAGGTTCATTTATCTAGCTACAGCATCATTGAGAACTGTATTTCTTCTTTCTATAAATATATGTATACTAGGATGAGACACTGGGAAATGAGGTGATTTACTTTGTTAAAAAAACAGAGGTGAGGCAATTGCCCTTAATGACTTTGCTTCATATAATGCCTGATCTCCAATATAAGAAACCTGTTAGAAATGAAAACAGATTAGGAAATCCCTTTTGTGGAGAAAAGATTACTTTGGCAAAGGAATGCAAGTACCATTAGCAGATAAAAATTACCAATTTGCTTACAGCAATGCAAATTACTTTCAGTGCTTTCAGTGCTTTTTGTTTTCAACAAAACAAAACATCCCTGCTCTGAAAATATTTTTTGTTGTGCACTTTTCTTGCTTGTACACTTCCAATGTTGCATAGACTTGTGCAACCATGGAATATTCAGGCATTTGCCCATACATAGCATTTTCAGCATTTTTGTGTGTCTAATCCTGTGTAGTTTCCATTAGACAGCTAAAGTAAATCAGGGATGGTTCAAGAGGAAATACAATGAATGGAAAGTGCCATGTTTATTATCTCTCTCAAAGAGTCAGAAATGAAGCAGGAGCCACAGGTCAGGGGAGATAATTATTATTTTATTGCACCACAACCACAAATATGAGGCACTTGACTTTTGTCCACTGGCTGGTGGAATGGCTTCTATCTGGCTGCCCAATAAGCCCTCTGTATTGATGGTGCTTTAGGATGGTCAGAGAGATTTTTTTCAAATTGTTCTAGATTAGATTATTTTGGAGAGTTAGCAGGATGGTTTGTGTCACATCGAAGATGACCTCAAGGCATGGCTGTATGACAGGTTGAATGTATTTTGTAGTCGAAATAACAACAGACCTCAGTAGAATTTCTATGCTGTTTTCATATGTTTCTAAGGTTCACAATAAGGAGAACAGTTTCAAACTGATTTTAAACTGTTTCAGACTGCTTGGTAGGTCAGAATGATGGTGGTATGGAAATGCCTTTCATTAGCAATATCTGACACAATGCTCAATTTTTTAAAAAGTTGATGTGATGCCATCAGTATTAGAGTCTGAAGAAGCTGTTCAGACTGCCAATCAAAAGAATGAACAGAAGAACTCCTAAAAGCAACAAGACCCATTTACTAATTGTTGAAATAAATTAAATAATACAAATTATTATAGTTTAAATAACCTTTTCTTAATCTTTATTGCAGCAACATGAGAACAAGATATTGATGAGCACAAAGTTTGGGATAGTTGATTTATAGGAAGGGGACTGCTTAAGGTACATCACTGAAAAATAGTGGTAACGCCCATTCAGAAGACAGACTTTTTTGTGTCACTGCCTATTGCCAGGGCTGACTTAAAACATTTTGTTGGCCAAGATGAAAGAAGTTAATAACAAGATTCGTTACATTCAATATATATAGAAAGCAAAATAAGTGGTAATTGAAACATTTCATTCCCACCACTTAAGAAAATAGCACCATAGGATGTATTGTATGGAATGAAGAGGTCTGTCCTCAACATTTTTACTGTGTCCAAATATCTGTCTCCAGAGACAAATTCTTTATTCTGTTAATAGTAGGGTTACCCTGATATCTTTTAGTGACTATTTTTTAGTCCTGTTGCAGGAAAAAGAAGGAAGTAGAAGTGAAATGTTGAAATGTAGATCAACAAGCTTTTGTAAGGAAGTAGAATCTAACACTAAATGAAAGCAGCAACATGCAGAATATTCATTTAGAAAGGTTATAATTCCATTGAATTATAATTTGAAAGAGGAATTGAAAAACTGGACCTCTTCTCCTCTTTCCTGTCCAATATTGTAACTGGTGGATAGTAAACGTTTGAAAAAGTATTGCTGTTATAGCTTCAGTTCCTCTTTCAGAATAGCATGAAGGCAACTTTACAGTTTTATTACGTGAAAAGCATAATCTCCTGTTACAGGTAGTCCACACTTGACATTAATTATGACTGGAATTTCTGTTGCTAAGCAATGTGGTTGTAAAGTGCAATGTCACATGATGACATCACTTCGTGCTGACAATCTTGACAGTTCTTTTGCTGTAATTAAGAGAGAAACATGGATCATTAAACAAGGAGTTCCTCACAACTTTTTGCCAGCTTCCAACAACCAAAGTCAATGCAGAAGCTGGCAGGAAGTTGCAAGTCCTAGATGCTTCACAAGCAGCTGGCAGCAGATTAGTGGCTGCTGCTAAGAGGGGGAGATTACACAGGTGAATGCACCAGCATGCACAAGTGATTTGAGGTTTAGGAGTGGCTACTACCCAGGTGGGGGATATTTATCTATTGGCTTTTCTTATGAGAAGCTGGCAGGGAAGGTTGCAAATGGTGATCACATGACTGCAGAATGTTGCAAAAGTGCAAACTGGTTGTCAAACACCCAGATTACAATTAAATGACTGTGGAGATGATGCAAGGACCAAACATTCGAGAACCAGGCAAAAGTACCACTAATTCAGTACTGTTGAAACTTCAAACATTTGTTGAATGAGTAGTAGGTAAGTGAAGACTACCTATATATTATTTTGCACTGGAACCAGTTGTTTAATATGAAGTATAGCTGATAATAAGCAAGTGTTTTAAAAGGTATCTATTGGAATTGGATGCCAGGTCCTGTCAAATTCAGCTGGTAGTTGAACCCATGGAAATGTAATAGAAAGTCCTATAGCTAAATGCAACATCAGGAAACATGTGGTTCCTTTAAAGTACTGATAATAGCAAAAGCATGCATTCCAAAACCAGATCTGAAAACCTTTCTCATTTCAGATGCAAATACTGCACACCTCTAGTTATATTCAGTGTATCAAACACAGAGCTTAAGGTCATCTTCCTTAAAGCTAGTAAGGAAATTTTCCAACCATCATCCTGAAGGGGTACATCATGTACAGGCATGCTCCATTTAGGATTAGCTTTAATTCTATCTTAAAAGTTGCTTATGCTCTTCCCAGAATAATAATTTACTCCTGCTTCTTGCACCATTCAGAAAATACTTTGATGTGTTTCGTTGCTGATAGCATTCTGTGCCATGCTAACATTTTCTTTGTTGCTTCCTCAAAGCATGTTTTCTCCCAGAGACGAATGACATGTTTTCTAAATGTCATGCCAGCCAAAAGATAGCTGAGCCTCAGAATATGTTAGAAGCATTTAAAAGAAACAGTACTGTTTGTAGTGGATAAAAGGAATAAGGTGAAGGCTAACTTTCTCCTTGATGAAATTTTGTTTAAGGGAACTTCCTCAGAATTGACAGAAATATGAGAAATCACATTATGAATAGCCAGAAGCCATACTGTGGATAGTTACAAGTCAGCTTTATATCTCTTCTATGAATCAGAAATAACATCAATATAACTATTTCTGAGACATGGAGGCATTCATATGTGGCATTTTGGGCTCTTGGCAACTAACTCGCATTTTCATCCTGCAGTCATGTGACTGTTGTTTTTGGAAATCTTTTTTTGCTGGTTTCCAGTGTTTACTTCTAGTTTCCAGCAAAAAATGCCCATTGGTGAAAACAGGTTCACTTAAAAACTGACACATTCATTTAATGACTACTGTATTTGCTTAACAATCATGGCATTTGTTTAACAGCTGCTGCAAAAAAGATTGTAAATTTGGGCATGGACCATGGTGACTACCTTAATGACTGCCATGACTTACAACTGTAATTTGGGCTCAATAATGGTTGTAAGACAAGGATTACCTGTATACTAATTTTGGCATCTGTTGATCTAACTCCCTTCTGTGCACTTTCCAAGCAGCTATCTCTGAAGTTACCACCACCAATAATAATAATAATAATAATAATAATAATAATAATAATAATAATAATAATAAAAAATGTTTATTTAGAAAAATAGCATGGCATTATCTTCAAGCAAGGGATGAAGATTATTGAATCATTTTTGTTTTTTCTTTAATTTGCTAGAATGTAAATTATCTATTGCATAGTAATTCTCAATTCAAGTAAAACATGACCAGATGATGTTTCTATTTGTATAGATGTCAGTAACTGCATGGCTGCTTTCGTGTTTGACCTCAGTCCTGATATATGGCAGAAGAATTATTATTGTTTAATCTCAGGCAAATTGGAGTATAACTCCCAGAAAGCAGTTAAAAAAGCAAAGCAAATCTTGTAATAACTTTATTCCTACTGTCCTTATCTTTTCCCACATGCTCAAACCATATGGCTATCTCCTGACCTTGCTGAGCAAGTGCTTATTGTCTGCAGTCTAAGCCAGTGTTCCTGAAAAAGCTTTGCCAAACCATAAATGCAGAGCTGTGATTCACAAAGTAGAAGTATGGGAAGTGACGTTGCATATACAAGTCTTCTAGTTACAGGACATGCTGGAGGAAGGTTTTGGAGACAAAGCACCTCTTTGAGATGAATACTACTACTGTGACATGATGCACTTTGTTGAAACAAATGAAGAAGGGCTTTGCACAGTCCTAATAGTGAGTATTCTAAATTGGACACAGAAACCAACTAACAATCAGTGTAGGTATTCAGCATGGGATTGATAGGTACTTCCAACCACTTGCTACTTACTCTGGCACAGATTAGGCCTACATACCAGTAGCTTGCTGAAATACAAGTCTATGCTTGTTTGAAAACATAAAATATCCAAGGAGTGCTTCAGGGTAATGAATTGTGGCCTCTGCAGTCCATATTTCATTTCTCACCCTGTGTCTGATTAAGGTGACACTCAGTGCAAGCCAAACTCACGTCTGGTCACATTATTTTCAATTGTTAGGTGATGTTAAAACTTAACTAGTAAATTCTACATTCTGCTTGTCTTTGGTCCAGAGGAATTGTTACAGGATGCAATTCCTAGGCTAAGAATATAATGTATATTATTAGTTAACTAAAGCTACATTTTGTTCAGACTAGAGAACATATATGGTTATTTTATGCATAGATTTTACCAGGGAAGTTTCACAATGACAAGTATAAGAAAAAGGGTTTTAAAAAAAATTCTCTTATGTTATGAGTCAATAAAAATAAAGTAACAACCAGAATTAGCAAAACTGTCAAAATTAAGATAGGCAGCCAGCATCCCTCCTCTGTTCTGTACTGCCCAATGCTTCTCAAAATTGTACCACCAAAATTTAGTGGCAAACTGTTGAATAACATCAATGCAATTTGCAGCTGATTTTTTAAATTGGAAATAGAGTAGGAGTGTTACATTGGATTAAAAAGTCTATAAAAACATTATTCTGAAAAAAATGGAAAAAAGGTGAAAATTCTGACTCTTCTGATGAGGTTACATTATCATCACTATTGTCTATTGTAGACCTTGGCAGACAAAATAATAATTAAAAAAAAAGTTTAGTCAAAGGTTACTGATTCTATCCTAAAGGAATGTGTTTTAAGGTTAACATTTTTTATCTTTTCGTGATGTTCATTTTGCAAAGTTTTTTTCAGCACCTACCTAAGCAGATGCAGTGTGATACAAATTCCTATGGTTTGCAGCATTCTTTACCCATTTTAGACACAAGAGTCCACAAAGTGACAGGCTATATAAAACTTCAGGTGAAGAAGACTGCTTTGGATAAGCAACAATGGCACACATAATATGAACATAAAGCAACGTCAAGATTATCAAACAATTCTACCCATTAGCAAGAGCACATACTTTGTATCATAATATTCATATTGTCATGGCACAATGAAAAATTAAACTGACCATGAAATAAAATGCATAAACTGTATTATGCTGGACTCTTTTGGGAAGAGTTATGCAGTTAAATCATTGAAGAACAGATACTAATTTTGAAAGACTCTGGCTTGAACCTTTCCTACAATCTCCTCAAATTTAGAGGGGCCCCCTGTATGTTTCCTAGGGTGTGCAGCCAGTTCAGAATGGCAGTTCAGTAAATCTGAAAATGTATTTTAATGTTTTAATTTTTGTCCAGTTAACCTCTAGTGTGTTGTCTTAGCATTCTTCCCTTCAGTCACCAGGTCAAGAGTTATGCAGATTGTAATATTAAAATATTTGCTTTAATCATGTTCAACAACTGCATATTTAGACTATAACATTGCAGTGATCAATGCAATCCCTCCCAACTGGTCCAAAATCATCTGAACTCTTTGCTATCATTTGGGTAACTCCAAGTTGTGAAATACTATTGAATTTTCTTATTAAATGATTCTAGAGAAATGCAAAATGTACTGCTTGAGGATGGAACATTTGTCAATCCCAGTTTTGAGATCGTTTTGAGGATGGTTCAATAATGGAAGTAAATTCTCCCAACCAGGAGTAAGTCACATGTTACAGATAACAATGCTAGATTTGGCATACAGTAAACAAGCTGCTATTTAGGAACTCCCATTACACGGATTCTGACTGAACTTTGTTTTACATAATTGGCTTGAAAAAACAAAAAAAGAAAACAACATTTTTATCAGGAACTGTTGAGACACAATATTAATAATTAATTGTCAATTTGAAATAATTTTATAAAGGTTTTTAGAAATTAAGAGAACCATGAAAGTGGATATCAGAAGAAAAAAAGGAAACGGCAGCTTGAAGGCAAGTAAAAACATTATTAAGAGTTGTCAGTGATTTCATTACAACTCTGGATACATCAGAGTAATCAGTCAAGCTTATAGCAGCCACATATACAGTACTTTCCTCTCCATATAGTATAGATGACACAAATATAATTATGTCACAGGAGTGAAATTCCCTTAACAGCATACATACATTACAGTAACTCTCAAAATGATCTTCACATACCAGTTGAATGAATGTGTAAAATTTATGATAAAAATATTCTAACAATAATGTTAATTTTGTTGGGAAAATAAAGTGCTTCCCTGTTTACATCAAGCACAATTATTGAAATAAAGTACACTGATTTCACCAAAATCTGTATCAAGTTATTGCCAAAGACAATATTCAATGTATAAATGAAGAAGCTATATTTCAAGCTATTTTTGAGTCTGATAGCAACATGCTCAGAAGAAAAAGGCCATTTTTCTTCTTGATCAGCTCAAACTGATCAGCTCAAACTGATCAAGAAAAAAACTGCAAGCAATTCTAAAAAGAAAGGAAAAGGCTTTCTGCATCAGGCATTATGGGATGTAGAAAGTCATCTTTGCAAAGTACAGTAACTGTTTCTGTAACAGCTCCTGGAATGGCCTGGTCTGGAAAAGGGTTCTGTACAGTCCAAAGAGAAATGGAAGGTTGTTAGTTCTCTGGAAGACTAGATGCATGAATTTTGTACTGTTCTAAATTTGTGCCTGCAGACAATCAGCAAGGTAGGTAAATAAGTTTTTCCTCCCTCAAAGGAGTACATTTCTTGCATTCTAGATGATTCAACCTCTCACTGTAAAAAAAGCATTGACCCCACTATCTACTGTTACATGGGTCTACTTTGTGTCTGGATAGTCTTCTTAATAAATTACCTTGTTGACAGATCTTCCTAATTCTGTTTCTCTCTGAAGTCATGGATCTGTAACTTTTTCCATGATTGCTGGCTTTAACCAATAATTAAGGGATCTACTGTTATGTTCCTCTTGATTGGAACAGTCATTCCCTCTAACCTCTCTCAACAAAGGTTTTCCTCATTTAGAAACTGCCTCATATAGCAATTGTTTGCAGTTAGACTGTCTTGAAAAGGGAACTTTATAACAAATTCCTGCATTTATGACCTTTGCAAATCTGTAAAACAGAGGAAAGTTGAAGAAGATCATAAGCACACTCATTGCTTCAATCACTGATCACTTCATTTAATGACTAAGTTTCCAATTCCCATTGTGGTCACTAAATGAAGATTACCTGTATTTTTCTGGGTGCCTAGATTCCTTCCCTCACATTCTCACTGCATTCTGGGTAAATGAAATTGTAGTTCAGGTACAGTATAAAGCACATCTGGAGACAGAACTGCATTTAACATTAGGTTAAACTAAGAAGATATATAATAGTTAAAGCAGTAGTTTTGCATGTAATTTACAGCGTGTCTACATGTGTTTAAACTGATACCTAATATATAATTAAAGAATACTTGGTTGTTTTTAGTTTGTTTTTAATGTTGCACTTTTTAAGTATTTTAAAATTAGGCATGTGAGGTGATGATGAAAAGGGGATTATGTAAACGTTTAATGATAAGAACACAACCAGTAATGCTATTAGAACCATAAATCAGCTAACTCTTGGATTATATTTGAAAGACATGTATGACCCAGCCATTCCCTATCCTCGTAAATTACATTATTTTTCTGTGATGGCAACCCACAGTTACAGATGATTCATTGGCACCATAGCTGTAGTTCTTGCAGCTACCAAAAATAAGGGTTGGAGGCCATCACTTCATTTTTCACTTCTAGTTTATTTAATTTCCCCCCTCTTCTGGATGATTGATCTGTCCCCTATTTTCTTTCCTACCATTTTTCACAGCATTATGGACTTTTCAAGAGAGCTGGACATCTTTGCATAATGTGTCTAAACTATGATAATTTGAGCCTGAGCCTCAAGTGAAAACTCTGGATTGATTTGTATGTTTGTTTCCTTGGTTATCTGTGGTATCCTCAATATCAACATTCAAAAGCATTAATCCTTTTTCTATCACCTTCTTTAAAGTCTGCTAAAGAAAACCATTGCTTATATGATTCTAACATTTTGTAAGTATAAGCACATACAGCATCTGAATGTATTTTCCAAGGCCTTCATTGCTACTCTGCCAAGTACTAGTCTTTGGCATATTTCTTGACTGCTGGTTCTTTTACTGTATTATTGATAGTCATAAAAAGTAGAAGCTATCCTTCTATTTTAATATCTTCCTTGTCAATTGTAAGGCTGGTTGCTGAACCTGTTGTCATTATTGTGGACTTCTTTATATTTAAACTTAGTTCAATGTTTTTTTTCATTCTGCTACTTGACTTTCATTATTAGTGCTTGCAGATAATTTGCATTTTCAGCTGTCAGACTAGTGTCACCAGCATAGCACAAGTTGTTGATATTTCTTGTTCCAATTTTAAAACAATGCTCATTTTCTTCCAGTCCAATTTACCTCAATATATATTCCTCATGTAGGTTGAATAAATACTCTCTCATTTCTTTACTAATCTGAAGCCAGTGTGTATTGCCATGCTCCATCTGAACGATGACTTCCAAACCTGTACATAGGTTATGCATTAGGACAATGACATGTTCCGGCATTCCCATTTTTCTAAGCATATTTCTCAGCATGACATGATCCAAACAATAAAGACTTTTTATAATCAATGAAGTGCATATTGACTTCTTTTTGGTGTTCTTTGGCTTTCTCAATTATCCAACACAGATCAGAAAGAATGTGACTTCTCTAAAACTGTCTTCAACGCCTGGTATCTCCATTTCCCAATTTTTGTAGGGCCTCTTTAAGACTATTGATAACAGTTATCAGAAGGGGGGGATGTACCCCCCTGATTAGTGTGTATGTTGTGAGAGAATTTAGTTAAGAATTGCAAATAAATTTAGTTAAGAAGAGTTATTTTAGTTTTAGACAAGAGTGGGTCTAAATCTATGGTACCTGCCTCTGGTTTAATGGCCTGGGCCAGTTAATTCACTTTTAGAGTATGTTTTACATGCCTACCCTTTGTGACCCAGTTTAGCACATTTTATGAAAAGGGACAGAAAAAAAAGCCAAAAGAGCTGTGTCTCAATGATGCTTCCAGGCAATGTCATTTATTATTTACTTTAGAAAGGATCCTCCCTGGTATCTTTGTATATAAAAAGGATTGGGGTGGGGGGTGGGAATGTACTTTCAGACTTGTAATACCCTGTTAATATAACCTTACAATAAAGTAGAATTAACTCCTCTGGTCATGTTTCCTGTCTGGTCTACCTAGTAAGGCTGACAATTTTAAAATGTTACCTTATTTTACTATTTCCTTCTTCCCAAATCAGTCTTCAGGGCACATCACATTGTAATGCTAGATTCACTTAAGTTACTTCCATGAATACTTCTGTTTCCTTTCCTTTCATTTATGTCATTGTTAAGCTTTATGTCCTGTCTTTCGTTCAGGAGCACAAGGGAGCATATATACTGTAACTTTTCCTATTTTCCTAACAATAACCAACCTGTGGTATGTTGGGCTGAATGGAGCCTGCTGAAAGTCATCTAATTAGTTTGCATGGCTGAAGGTGGACCAGAATTCAAATTTCCTTACGTCTAACTATACCATATTGGTTCTCCTAAACAAGCACTTGGCCCAGACATATATATAACATTTATGTGCCAAGTTCTGATATAACTTTAGGCAAGTGATGCTGACAACAGGGTAACCAGGAAATATTAGGTGCTGGGTTTATCTATATTCTTAAATAGTCAAATGTATAATTTCAATTGTGCAACACACAATGGGTAGTATTTTTTCCTTCTCTTGCTTCCCATATTCTACAGAACTAACATTTCAGAGCAAAAACAAAGAAAAGAAAATCATTATGGCAATGTACAACATTGTATGTGCAGTGAAATCCTAGCATAATCATGTCATCTGATACTAAAACCAAGCAAATGGAAGAAGCCAAAAATAAATAAACAAGAATTGGTGATAATCAGCCATCTTGACTCTACAAAAAAAGAAAGATCTGGCTGGCAAACAGTCTTATTTCTAGTGGGCCCTGATATATTTTATATTGGACCATAATCTGATGTTCCTATCACTGTAGTAGTATTTTCTAATGTCCTGTGAGGAGCCTGGAGCTAGATGGCCTTCAGTTCCATAGGGCAATTTTCAGGGGTGGGATGCTACTGGTTCTGCCCGGTTCTAAAGAACCGGTAGCTCTGAAGAGCAGCAGACACCAAACCGGTTCTGTGTTGCCTGCTGTTTGGCCCACACGCGCAGCCAGGCTCTTACCTGTCCTTTATTTCCTGCTTTTTCAACCTCAGCTGCTTTGCGTGTCACAGCTGAGGTTGAAAAAGCAGGAAAAAAGAGGCTTTTCAAACACTGTACACCCGTGCACAGCGCTTTTCAGCTGTCCAGGAGGCACAGCTGATGCTTGTTTCACACACGTGCATAGCAAAACATAGTCACTGAACTGGTAGTAACACCGATTGAATCCCACCCCTGGCAATTTTGCACACATTGTCGACCACACAAAGTGGCATCTATGTAGCAAGCTAAACATTTAGAACAGCTTATGACCTGCACGTTCACCATCTTGTAGAAAATTAGGACTTTCTTGTGTTTTTGACTGTCAAGAAATACAAATCTTGGATACCACTAGTAGGCCAAGTGGAAAATTATAATGAGTTGGCATTTCTTTTGTTAAGAACATGAAAAAGAATTGTCTCTGGATGAAAACCCAAGCCAATCTGCTCAGTATTGTGTTCCCACAACAGACAACCTGATGCCACAAAGCTCACAAATAAGGCATGGATATAATTTTCTCTCTCTCTGATGCTGTACAACAATTAATTTTGAGATGATAGTTAAATCCAACCTTGGAAGTAATCTTTAGGCAGTCTGATTACAGTAGCAGCTACTGTAGCGTTACTGAGTTTACTTAGTCCTTTTTGAAAGCTGTCCAACTTGGCAACCAATACATGTTGTGAAAGCTGCAGTGTTTCTGCCATCTGGTGGTCAAAAAGCAAAACGTTTCACCAGGAAGGATGGAACCGAGCATGCGCTGTCCTTCAGCTTCTGATGGGATTCCAAAATGGATGCAAGTCTATCAAAAAGGAGTAGGAGTCTTACCAGTAATGAATGTGAACACAGCTCATTTTTTTTGCTCAGAGACACAGAATCATAATTTGTCCCTATTTTGTATTTTGTGGTATGGAAAACAAATCAAATGTATATGAATTAGAAGGTACCCATTTTCCCTTTACAACAGCTAAAAAGAGAGAAATATAATATTGCTTTAATTTTGTAAGGTTTTTCTTAAAGAATGCAATAAATTACCACTTGAAAAGGTGGGTCTTGGGGCTTACCCTACAACCTGTCAAATTGTAAATAGCCATGAGACTTTTTTTTTGTATTCTTGGGATAATAATTTGTTTCTTGGGGAAAAGACAAAGCCAGTATCATGGGTCAAGGGATAAATTAGGAGTGCCAGCTTGTTCTGATAAGAAGCGATGGACAAAATTCAGTATACCCAGTGATACTTCTTTTTGTCTGTCCTAAAGGTAATAGTGTTACGATCCCTTAATTTTTGAAACATTCCTTTCATTAGTTTAGGCTTTCAAAGTGGGAACTGGGGAGAAAACAGAACATTCATACAGGTGCAAAATTGCAGTGCTTTTTTCAAATTGCTGGCAACTGAATTTCTGAACCGAGATCAGAGAAATAATGTATACACTTCCAAAGGTTTATTTTTAGATTGAACCAGATAACAAACTATCAGTGACTGCACGAATACTGAATACATTTCTTTAAAATTTTTCTTCTTCTTTGAGTTCTACGCTGGGAACAGAAAATGTAATGCAGTGATGAAATGTATCAAATGACTTTGCACTTTGATGGGATGGAAATGAGGCCAAACAATAATCTGGTCTAATGATGTATCTATTTAAAAGTTCATATGTGGTTTTCTGATAATGCACTGTTTGGGAATTCCTGCTTTATAAAACGGGCTGCTGTTGAAATCCTCTTTTTTGACATTGTTCAATTGGTTTCAGGTAGCTATGCTGTACAGCTGCAATTAGCTCATGGTTGGACTTATTATCAGCATAATAATAACTTCCAGATGTTTTTTCATTCTTAGATTCAGTGCAAAAGCAATATATTTGCTTAAAGAGGAAGTCAATTAAATGGAAGAGAAACAAATAATGCAATATTACAGACCAGAAACCAGTTAAAAGATAATATAAAATAAAGTTTGAGAAGATGTGCTCTTAAATAGAAGGAGAACTAGGAGACTCCTTGTTTGACAGGGACTTAATGAATCACTTTTTGAAGAGGTATATGAAGACACATGAAAGTCTCTAACTACATGGAAGAATATGGGCAGAATAATATAATCACCATTTTTAACTGCTGGAAGATGTGCCCTGAATCTGTCAGTTAAACGTTTAATCTGTATATCTCTGGTAAACAGTACAGCAAAACAGTTAAACATATTCTTGTCTACTTCCCAACTATTCTCTAGAAGTGGCAAATTATTTTAAATTTTTTAAATCCCATCCCTGTTGGGATTAAATGGCAATAACATTTAATTTAACAATTTTAATTTTTTAAAAAAGCTTTCAAAACAATTTTGAAAGTGTTTTTTTTAAGTTGGCATTGTTAAATAGCATGATCACTTTTTCATTCAAATATTCTCAGTTAAATATAAAGATTGCTGCCACTTTTATCATTGATATCTCCATCACTTTCCATCACTCCTATTGCAAACTTGTTCAGAGGAAAAAGAACTATAGTTTTTATATCAAGGTTATGTATTAACACACTCCAAATAGAAATATTATTTATGGCACTAGAGTAAATGCAAGCTAGAATGATCAACTGTCTATATGTACTTACTTTCATCTTTTGTTCACTATCATTGCTAGTGGAAGAGCTGTAATGAGTAGACTTTTTGTTTTGTTTTTGTACATTGTGGGATCCTTTACAACAGCTGTATGACAATCCTAATTTAGGACCCATTGTTGTGGTTTATTACTTCAACAGTGAGATGGGCAACATATAAATTTAATAAAAAATAATGCAGACATAAATCACATTGAAGCTTTTTTGGGCTATTCACAAATAAAGCTTTAGTCAATATTATGCGTATTTGTATTATTAATAAATATAAAACAAGAATTGTACAATTGCTGAAATAAACATTGAGTTTGATGAAGGAACATTTAATATTAGTAGAGATTCTAATAATTTAATAATTGCCATTATTCACAATGGTGGTATTGGACAGAAAATTTAAATATACAACCTTTAGTGTATTACAATGGGAATAGTTTTGGAAATATTTCTGTTAACTATATATGAAGAATTCTACCTTTTGTTCTATTGCAGATTTAATATATCCTTTTTATGTACCTTATTTATTTGAGTACCTAAAGGAAGTAATTAGTGAAAAACAATTAATGTGACATTAGACCTGTCATTTAAACTCATGTGCACAACTACAGTGAAAAACCCTCCAAAATGGAAAGCATACCCTTTTATGCCCTTGTTTTATCATACTATATGAGCAATTTACATGTTTCTTTAGTTCTTGACTTGATGTTCTATTAGCCCATCCAATCCCCTCTCTGAAGGAATAATTATTCTGTTCTGAATATAAGTCACCAACCTTCAGTATCTTGATTGGATCAGGATTCATGCTCCTTATGTAAGCAAGACAGAGATCTATTAAGCACCTTTGGAAACCCAGCACCAACTTCAGAATACATCATCATCATCATCATCATCATCATCATCATCACCATCATCTATGCGTATGGGTGAAACATGTAACAGTGATACCCATTGTCATCGGGGCACTTGGTATCATGTCCAAGAATTGTACAAATGCATCAAGAAACTGCAGCTTCCTGCAACAACACTAGTGGAACTGCAAAAAACTGTACTACTCGGAGCATCATAGATTTTAAGAAGATACTTGGTTGATACCTAGGATGCTGGCCGTATCAACCATCAGCACCAGTCAATGATATTTGTGATACATTTTTAAATGTTCAGTTTCATGTTTAATGAATAAAAGATATAATAGTAGTAATAATAGTAGTAATAATAGTAGTAATAATAATAATAATAATAATAATAATAATACTACGATATATTGTATTTGGATAACCTTTATCTAAAACAGCGGACGGCATCAATGTAATTTGATTGGAAATGGTTAAATGTAACAAATAATTTGCATAACTATAATTGAGCTTTAATAACTATATTTTGAGAAGCCATCTTCATGGAAGTTGACACAGATAATCTATATATCCTCTTGTCTTGACTACTGCAATGGAGACTACATGGGGCTGCCTTTGAAAAGTATTTAGAAGCTCAAACTGTTATGGCACATATGGTTTTGTGCAAGTCTAAATTTGCACATGTATTACCTTTCTTGCGAGAGCTGCATTGGTTGCCAGTTTCCCACTGGATCCAATTCAAAGTGCTGGCTATCACCTTTATAGTCCTACATGGCCTGGGGCCAGATTATTAGAAGGATTGGCTTTTCCCACCCACCATATATCCAACCTATCAGATAGGGGAAGAAGGGTCCCCTTTCTTAAAGAAGTTTATCTAGTGCATGGGTGTCAAACTCATTTCATTGAGGGCCAAATTAGGGTTGTGTTTGCCGTCAGGGGGTGGTGGGAGTGGTGGCCAACTTGATGTCACTCACTGAGGCTTCATTTTTGGCCCTGACAGCCTCCTGCAGCCTCTGCCAGTGAAAATGCACACGGCCTCCCCGAGCTCCATTTTTGCTGGCAGTGGCACTGTGGACCAGTCCTTTGCTGTTTCTAGGGTGGGCCCATGGGCCAGATCTAAGCACCCTGCACACTGAATCCAGACCATGAGCCTTGAATTTGACACCCCTGGATCTGGTGGGACCAAAAAGAAAGGCTTTCTCTGGGATGGCTTCCTCCCTGTGGCTCATCGTTGCTGTGGATATAAGATACTCCTTAGAAAGGCCCTGATTTTGTCAATGGGCCTAGGGAATCCCACGATGATATGGAGCCCATCAAGTTGCTGATTTGATAGTTGTTGCCAGAGATGTGGAGGTTTATTGGGTTTTGTATTGGGTTTTATTTCCGTAAGCTGTCAAAGTGCATGAGTTTGACCACTGTATGCATTTTTCAAAATAAATAAATATGAATTTGATATTCAGGCAAAGTCCAAATCTCATCAAGCAGCACATGTGAAGCCACGTAGGAAGCGTTAGTTGTCATAGTCAAGCAGCTTTTGGGCAGGCTTTGGGTACTGTGGTACATGATTTGCATGGCATCTGGAGTCTCCTGCAGATGTCAGGATTTGGGTACAAATGACTGGCAGTGTGGTCTCACATTATCCTTGCTTTGGCCTTAAACTATCTGGAAACTGAGGTGGATTAAAATCCTGCATTAGGTATAGCTCTGCTAAGGTTATGATAAAGGAACATAGGAACATAGGAACCTCATCTCAACTTTTTTTTGGGGGGGGGGATTGGACTATGACTTTCCTTTAAGCACTCTTTGGCTTTTGTGAACGTTTATCTCCTCTGCTGGATTGAAAATTGATGACATGTCCCCTGAAGCTATTTGCTTCAATGTGTGGATTACACAAATACCTTTACTACAGCCCATGTATTGGGGAACTTGTTCAGTTCCATGCTTTGTGACAAACTGCCACATGTGTTCGTACCTATTTAGGTGCTGTCACACTCTATCTAGAGCAGGGGTCCCCAAACTTGGCAATTTTAAGACTTGTAGACTTCAACTCCCAGAAGGCTGGAGAATTCTGGGAATTGAAGTCCACAAATCTTAAAGTTGCCAAGTTTGAGGACCCCTGCTCTAGAGTGTTGATGGCAAACATTTACCTGCTGCTCTGTAGCGGAACTACTGTAGCTTTGACAAGACTATCACCTGGGTTACTGTTACTCATGGTCATATACCTTGCTGATATTTTTGGCAGAGTACAAAACCTGCTTTGACTTCAAAAGCAACACCCCATAGTTTAGCTGTTATTGATTCTGTGCTGATGGAGTTCAGGGTCATATAATTTTAATATCCTACTTTTGGCATTTGTATCATGCAGCTTCACTGAACTGTTTACCTTACTGGGAGATCTGCTTCAGAAAAGTCATGGCCATGAAGCAAGCAAACTTCTGAATTGTTCGTGACATATTGAAATTTGCACTTTATCCTTTGAGCTCATTATGTTGGTTAGTTTATACCAGGGGTCTGCAACCTTAAACACTCAAAGAGCCATTTGAACCCACAGAAAAGAAAACACTGGGAGCCAATAATTTAACAACCAGTGTGACTGGGTGGGCGTGGCCAACTCAACATCACTCACTCCCACCCAATCACCTCTTGCTCTGGAATATGGAGCGAGTCTCCATCCCCCATCATCCTCCTTCTCAGGCCAAGCAAGGAGTGGTGGGGAGGGGAGGGGAGGGACCAGCCAGTTGTGGGATCAGCCAACAGGGAGCCGCAGCAGAGGGCTGAAAGAGCTGCGTGTGGCTCCAGAGCCACAGGTTGCAGCCCCTGGTTTATACATTTGAAAAGGCTCCACAAGGCAGGCATAATAAATGGCCCACAGTGCAAAGTTGGTTGGAAAAATTAGAAGTACTTCCGCAGGAGGTAGCCATTTGAAATTTCCAAAGACCATACCCTATTGCATATTATTTTAAAATATATGTCTTGGAGATACCTATGGGTGTTACTGAAGTTCTGTGACCTTGATAAACAGCTGAGTTTTCATTAGCATGACTACCAGGACACAGGACACATCTGCAGGCAGGTCTGTTATTTTGGATGAAGTCCAATTGATAGGAAGGGCAAAGGCTGAATGCAAGGTCAAGCCCTCTGTGTTGTTTATTGCTTTCTTTGTTGTGGCATAAAGCAAGGTTTTTCTGTCCCTGAGGTCTCAACCCTGATCCCTGTTGTGGTGACAGAAGAGGCTTTGGGCAGCCTTTATTAATCGTATTTTGTGTCCCAGCAGGGCCACTAAGAAAACGCTTGAAGAGACCAGATACTTATTGTACCAGAGACGTTATGTATTCTCACTGCATTGTGTTCAAGTTCACAAAAGATTTTCATAAGTCTGCTGCTCCATTTGGCAGATGATGATGATGATGAAGAAGAAGAAGTCTTTAGTTGTGTTTTTGCACCACCCCTGAGAGGATGTTATCTTATATTTTCTCTGTTATGACCATTGGAGGAAGATACAGGCAACCTAGTGAAAGCTGCATGTTTATGTACTTCCTCTCCAAGGACTAATCAGGGTATGCACATAGTTCTTACTTTTGTAAGTATTATATGTGAGGGTCCAATTAGCATGGTGCAAGAGCTTCCATCTAAAATCAGTTAATCTCTTGTCCTGAGATCAGCAATCCTACCAAACTGGAAACATTTGTAAATTCTCTGGATGAATCTTCAAGCCATTAATTGCTCTAAATCTCAGTTTAGAAGTTCAACTAACTATCCCTGGAACCTATTAGTTTGGAAAATGGAATTGTAAGTTATATGTGAATATGAGTTGACAGTCTTCCCTGAGACTTTTTTGTCCCTTGAGTATGCTGACTAGGATAAAGAGAGTTAGAGGACTGTCACATCTTTATGGCCATAGTTTCCCACCTTTGTCCTAAAGTGACAGCCAAGATTATCAGTCAGGAGTTTTCAAAATCCACATTCTGAAATTTCAGAGAAGCATTTTCTTGCTTGGAATTGGTAGGTATTACAGTGAAGGACTGAATCAAACCTCCTATGACACCAAAGGTAAAGGTTTCCCCTGTCTAGTTGTGCCTGATTCTAGCAGACTGTATTCATCTCTGTTTGTTATTCAAGAGAGCCAGCATTCTCTGAAGACTTCTGTGGTCATGTAGCCAGCATGACTGTACGTTAAGGTGTGCAAAATGCTGTTACCTTCCCATCGAAATGGTACCTATTTATCTACTTATATTTACCTGCTTTCAAACTAAGGTTGCAGGAACTGGGGCAGGGAATGGGAGCTTATCCCACTGTTTGGTACTCAGGTCTTGAATCTTGGCTGTAAGCTTTCCAACTGACAATCTCAGCATCTTTAACTATTGAGCCACCGTGTCCCCTCCTATGATACTAATCAGGATTTTTTTTTCTGATTTTGGAAGTTGTCTGTAAGCATGACAGGCACCCTGTCTTTTAATCGAAATATGCCAATTGGTTTCAATTGCTCGTGTGGTGTTTTAGCATTTTAGCAATGCTTGCTGATTCAATGGAGTGGTGCAGAAAGACAGAATATTTCATGCTGCTTTAAAATCAAAAGAGGATGGGGCAGTTTTTTCAAAGCATTAATTACAGCACTGTACAGAAAAGGAAAGGCTCAAATACCTGGTCAAGGCTCTTCAGTTTTTATGTCTGTCATTTGATTGCATTGCAGGCCAAGGGATATACTGTTACCCAAACCTCTGCAATGAAAAATGGAAGGCTAAATTGTCTTGCTAATCAAGGCGCCAATGCTTGCATGTATATTTAATGACAAAACAATCCCACTGAAGCAAAGGTGGACGATTTCTATAGAAATATTCTTGCTGATGGGCAGCGCTGAATTGTGTTATCCTTAGCTGCCTCGGGCATCAGTAGCTCTGATCTCTCCAGATACCTTGAGAAAGAAAACTGAATAATAATTACCCAAACCTTTAA
Organism: Naja naja; assembly: GCA_009733165.1. NCBI lineage: Eukaryota > Metazoa > Chordata > Lepidosauria > Squamata > Elapidae > Naja > Naja naja. The sequence goes on along the minus strand of CM019150.1, from coordinate 101,030,929 downwards.
TACCGCAGCAGTTCCCTGTGAAATCTTGGTTTAGGATTTCAAGGATTGTCATGCAGCATCTTTTTCAGCAACCCAACAAGAAGAGCAGACCAGCTGTTTAAGAACTATAATACTGCATGCATCTGAGCAACTGATTGGCTGAACAACTTTTGATTTAGATCTTGTGCTAAGCAAAAGACCTCATCTGTGGTTGTTACCCTGGTGCGCTTTATAGCTATACATGTTAAAAAAACAATCCACTTTCTCATTAGTTTTGTGTTTTCAATGGACATACAGTACTTGTCCTATACATTTAATATAACTTGGTCACATACGGAGTATGGTTAAAGATATTGATAAAAGACATTTGAGAGCCAGTTTGATGTAGTTAAAATACCAGGCTTGAAACCTGAAGACCATGAGATCCATTCATTCAGCTACCCATCTCACAAGCATTAGAGGAATTCTACTACCACCAGAAGTATGAAGCTAGTTGGGTAATTTTAGGATAGTCATTCTCAATCAGCTGCAGAAGAAGAAAACAACAAACCACTTAAGGATAAGGGCAGTACCTATCACCCCTTAGTGTTGGGCCAGGGCAATACTAGAACTCAACTGATACTAGAACTCAATACTAGAACTCAACTGATACAGGCTATAAGAGTTGACAGTGTTTCCTCTTCTCTCCTTTCTTATTCCAAAAAGACTCAAGGTGGAGCAACTTCAGTTTCGTTCAGATACTGTCTAGTGTTTTTCAGACTGAGCTCATGTTTTGCTTACAGCCTTTTCTCTTAGGTCAGCTTGAGGGTAAATATACTGTAAGAATACTTGGTTTGGTGAAAGGATCTGACTATGTACAGAAAGTACATAAGGAACAATAGCCTGTGTTATTTTATGCTGCCTGGTTCATAGGATATTTGCAGAACCATCATAGCTCCCCGATGGAAGAAAATCCCAGGTCAAAATCTGGACAACTTTTATGGAAACTGTTTGCAGGAGGAAACTTAAAATTAGTGTCAAATAGCAACATTGTCATCATGCCAGATAAGGCATTGCTTCAAGGAGGAATATCAAGTACAAGAAGATGGAAGTGAGTTTCTTTCTTTTATTGGATTTTATATTGATCTCATTAAATTTTAAATCCTCAATATTTGTCGGTGATTGCAACAAAGTTGAGAAATTGATTGAGAAACACCGCAGAATGTTAATATTTCACTAGTTTATTATTTTAGTAGTTTAGTATTTTATTCAATTAATAATTAACTTGGCAATTTCGCCTCTAAGTATTTTAGATTCCTTTTAGTATTTGCACCAATACTTTATTCTGTTTATTTCAATTTGTAGCTTAGTAATATTTATTTACTTATTTTTGTGCCTTATAATTATTGTCGTGAAACCATACAATGTTCTGGCAAGTTACTGTAATAAAGGATATTTATTAATTTATCAAATTAGGATAATATATACAATGATGAATTTTATATATTTATTAAATAACAATAATGCTATTATATAAACTACTTAAACCCTTAATATGCTTTTCCTAGTCAAATTCTCATTCTCCAGGTGTCTTCAGTATATAAGATATGGATTCACCCATCTCCTGTCTTCTGGCTGGATTATATTTCATTACAAGTGCTTCCACACACTTCTGCTATTTTTCCTCTTCAAACCCTCAGGGGCACTTTGAAGCTGATCTGTGATCTGAAATGCTGAAATTGAGGAGGAAAAAAAAAGACTCTGCCTTGCCTGAAGCAGCTACAAATCCTATAGCAACAAAAAAACCCTCCTCTCCTTCATTGCTCATACAAAGGAAAGACAGATAAAAACATGGAAGGAAGGAAGGAAGGAAGGAAGGAAGAAAGGAAGGAAGAAAGGAAGGGAGGGAGGGAGGGAGGGAGGGAGGGAGGGAAGGAGGAGGGAGAGAGGAAAGGCAGGCAGGCAGGAGCAGTACACTGGAAGTTTGCAGACTTTCATCACCTAAGGAAGAGAAGGAAAAACTCTAGTTGACATCATTCCTACTCTTTTGTCGGGATTATGGATAGTTGTAAAGATCTCAACCTACCATTGTGGCCACAAGACTGTAAACTGAGGAACTGAGGGGAAATGTGAAGCAATAGTTTGTGGGTAAAAATAGCCGCAATGCCAACTTATCAAAACCAAGGCAAGCAAACAAACAAATCTATGTTTGCAATGATTTTGGATCTACCTTAGCTAAGCTTGGAACACATTAACTTTGCTGCTGTAGTGTTGTGTCTACTCCCCAGTTCACCCAAAGCACTTATGCCTCTCAGACTGCAAGGAGCAGGAAAGTATCAGCGTTTACTGAATCCAGAAGACTGCAAACTTTAACAGCTGCATCTATGACATTCTCTGTCTTTCTCCTTTGCCTGAGCCAGAGCCTAGCACAGAGCTGTCCAAACTTGGCAACTTTAAGATTTGTGGACTTCAACTCCCAGATGGCTGGAGAATTCTGGGAATTGAAGTCCACACATCTTAAAGTTGCCAAGTTTGGGGACCCCTGGCCTAGAAAATGGAGCGAAGCAAGGTTTAGTGAAAGGAAAAATAAAAGTTTCGTTTCAAGTTTGTTGATAAGGTATCTGTTAAATTTACAAGAGAGCCTCTGTGTTCAGATGGAGGGAGGTGAAGTAAAGCAAAGTTCCTGGAAATGGGAAAATGATCCATCCCAAGCCAGCAGAACTCCAGCTTTACAAAAGATAGAACAAAAAGCGGGCTTGACTGCTGAAAGAGTAATATTATTATGGGAACATAGTGGCATGTAGCCAAAGCAGTCTGAAGCATAGGCTGCAGAGAGGTTCCTGCCATGGAAACCCAGAGGTCCAAAGTTCTTTCATATTGGCAAATGAATCTGAACATGTGGAGATGCTTTTACTGTGCTGCAGTATCTGTATTGAAGATGGAGATACCCATAGTTCTTGCTTAATGACCACAATTGGTACTGGAATGTTGGGCATTAAGTGAGATGTCTTGTCACATGAGCACTTCACCCAATGGCCATGGTTCTATGCGCTTGTCATGTCCCGGTGGAGACTGACTCCGAGGAAGAGGAGGAACAGCCAACAGGGAGTGTGGCTCCAGAGGTGGTGGAGGAGACTGGGGAAGGGCAGAGGCCAATTGAGCAATCAGAAGAGGATCCAGGCCCATCCCCTATCCATCCCAGGGCACGCATGGAGGAGAGGATCAGGGAAAAGTGTGGTCTACTCAGGAGGAGAGGACCATGATCCTCCTCAGGGCTTACAGCTGAGAGCTATGTATATAAGTTTGTAACTGCATATGCAGAATTGCTGGAGTCAAAGTTAGTGTTTCCTTTGAAAGAGGTTGATATTTGTTGGCATTCTTCCCAAGAACTTTCCCCGGTTATCTGCTTGGAACATATGATTACTTATCTTGGTTTGATTCGGAACTCTCGCCAATACGGTTTGTTATTGTTTTCCTTTTGCCTCATTATTTACTTTTGGGACTTTAGACTGTGACTAATAAAACAGTTAAGTTGAAGGCATTGCTGGACTTTAATTCACGTTTTGGGTTATTTTGAGAGACTACGGTTCATCACAGCACTCCTGGTTGTAGTCATTAAGTGATCTCATTGGTTTCTAAGCAAATGTAGGCTCAGGTAATGAGTGTGGGGTTGCAAGCATGGAGAGGCAGGGAGGGAAGGATTTTAGCTGTGTTCTCTGCTTGGATTTCATCAGGCATGTTGCTAAAATCTTTTCTCTCTGCAGCTCCATGCCTGCAGAGCAGCTCCAGGGAGGGATGCAGGGAGAAAAGGATAAATCCAACCAGGCATGGAGCTACAATCCTTTTTTCTCTGCAGCTTTGTGCCTGCAGCTGCCAAAATCCAAGCAGGAATGAAGCTGAATCCTTCAGCTGGAAGTTCTTTTAGCCAGCCTCCAGAGATGACAGGGAATCCTCTTGGCAGGAGGCAGTAGCTTGCAACCTTTTTTGTCAGCTTCCCCAATGACTTTCTGGGGAAGCCAGTACAGAAAATTGCAAATGGTGATCACATGATTGCAGGATACTTGCAACTGGGTCACAAGGCTGCCAAGCACCCAGATAATGATCGCATGACTCTGTGTGTATGCCATTTTGTGATGTAGGAAGTGCTTTACAGGCACTCCCTTTAAAGCACACCCTTTTTGAGGCCATCATTAATTTGAACCATCATTAAATGTATGGTTGTTATGTGAGGGCTACCTGTACTGCTGCTACCAGTTAGAAATAGAAACTTCCTTATTGTATACTAGATGAGACCAGTGGTGGGATTCAAATAATTTAAAAACCAGTTCTCTGCCCAAATGACTGGCTGGGTAGGTGTGGCTTGGTGGTCATGTGACTGGGTGGGTGTGGCCAACTCAACATCACGTTGAGGGGCACTTCACCTCACCCGGCCTCCCATGACCGTGGGGATGCTGCAATGGTTGTAAATGTGAAAAATAGTCATAAGTCACTTTTTTCAGTGCCATTGTAACTTTGAATGGTCACGAAATGAACTGTTGTAAGTCAAGGATTACCTGTACAAAAATACAAACATCTCCTTTGCTTGCAGAAAGCTGCCCTAAATACCGATCATTAGATTAGAAATGGGGGAATACACATTGAAGATCAATGATAGCCACAGCCATCACTGAAACCTGTACCATTGTGTCTGAATACCTTCCTTTCATCAGCAATACCTACAACCCAGAGTTACAAAATCAGGCAGGGTGCCAGAGCACCTTGAGGAATTAAAATAGTTAAAATGGAACAATAATTATCAGCTTGCTCATAAAGTGAAACCCTTTAGCAGAGAGGTCATTTAAGCTCTCCAGAAAGTGGGTGGGCATCTTCCTGACAGGATCAGCCCTGTAAAGTGGAAAAAAAGAAAAGGCTGTTGGAAGAAGATTTCTTCCAACAACCAGTTTGCTGAATTGCTCAGAAAGTCAACAAACGGTTCTCCTAAACCTGTGCCAACCGGCTGAATCTCACCACTGGATGAGATTTAATAACGTTGCACGGATTGACAACAGTTTACCAATGTTCAAGGCAACAGTTTACCAATTTTCTAGTCCTAGATTAAGATGCCAGGGATTGAATCTGATATTTTCAGTATGGAGACCCTATGTTATCTCTGATTTATAAATCCTTTACTAATTGAATCAGTCATGGGCGAGATCATCCGTGGTTTTGGGGTGAGGTATCATCAATATGCAGATGATACCCAGTTGTATATCTCCACCCCAGACCAGATCAATGATGCTCTCTCGGTGATGTCCCGGTGCCTGGAGGCGGTGCAGGCTTGGATGGGGTGTAACAGGCTCAGACTCAACCCGGCCAAGACTGAGTGGCTGTTCTTACCAGCATCTCGGGTTTCAGTTGATGTGCCATCTTTGGTCATGGGGGAGGTGTTACCCCCGTGGATAGGGCGAGGAATCTGGGCGTCCTCCTGGATGCACAGCTCAGTTTGGAGGAGCAGGTGGGAGCTGTGGCCAGGGGCTTTCGCCCAGGTTCGCTGGTTCGCCAGCTTCGCCCCTACCTGGACCGAGATGCTCTTGAACGGTCACTCATGCCGTCACGTCCAGGATCGACTACTGCAATGCTCTCTACATGGGGCTTCCCTTGCGGATTACCCGGAGGTTGCAGCTGGTGCAGAATGCGCTGCGCTGGCTGTGATGGGGTATCCCGATACTCCCATGTTACACCCTCCTGCGCGACCTGCATTGGCTACCGGTTGCCTTCCGGGTTTCCTTCAAGGTGTTAGTAACAACCTACAAAGCCCTTAATGGCATGGGTGCAGGGTACTTGCGGGATCGCCTCCTGCCTGCATCACAGTCCAATCGCCCGTGCGCTCCCATAGGAGGGGCCTTCTGGGAATACCGTCGGTCAGGCATTGTCGGCTGGCGGCTCCCAGAGCTAGGGCCTTTTCTGTGGGAGCCCGCCCTGTGGAATCAGCTTCCCTGCGGATCTGCTTGGCCCCTGATCTCCGCTCCTTTCGTCGAGACTTGAAGACCTGGCTGTTTCAGCAGGCCGGCCTGGATTGATCTGGGGGTGGGTAGTTTTAATTTTGTTGTTTTAGTGATTTTATTCTTTTAACTTTTGGTAATTTGGACTTGTTTTTATTTGTATTGTTGTATATCTTTTGTATGTTCGCCGCCCTGAGTCCTTCGGGAGTAGGGCGGCATACAAGTCTAAATAAATAAATAATAAATAAATAATATTATACTTATATTTATGTCTTGCCCCTTACTATGTCACTCTGGCATGTAAAGACAAATTTCTTTCAATTAGGTTCAACTCCTAAGTGATTACACAGGCATGTCTGGGTAATTTTCTTGACAACACAGAAATTGTTTGCAATTGTCTTTTGGAGTACTTTTTGGCTTCTTCCTCTTGCCTACAGTCCCACTATTACTCTCCCATGCAAATACTAACCATGGTGAAAGAATATATGAATCACTCGTTTTTGTTTCCTTCCAGGCTGGAAATGCTGAAAATAGTATGTAATAATCTAACACTTTCCTGTCCCAAGGAAGCCCTGACCTGTTCCTCTCTGCTATTCCTGTTGTAGTCCTGGACACAGTAAGTTCTGTTTATGGCTGTTGTAATCATAGCTAGCAGACCATATTTTATACTTTCTGTGTCATGCATATTCAGGCAACTTACTGCCCTGCCACTATTACTTATTATTCTATCCTATAATAGTTGATTGTATTGTTTGGGAAACCTGAAGGGCTAGTTGGGTCATATTGGAGAGCTATGTGATCATTAACAGTTGACACCAATTTGATAAGAAGGAACTTACGAAGAATCTTATCTCTCAGCTTCAGCTTATGGCAATTTTTGAACTGACTTTATACAGGACAAAGAGGACAAGCCAGCTTTCCAAATCTCACTAAAGATTTGTAATATATCGGTTGTCATCTCTAGCTCTATAGAAAGAGGTGCTGGAGATACGAAAGCAGACATTCATCTTATTTTGGTTTGTTTGCTGTAAAATATTAGATGTTTTGTTCCTGAATGATAGAATAGTTAGATTATATGGGGTTTTTCTCTCTCCATGTAACCATGTTCTCATTTTTCCTGTACTCATTAAGTGAGTGCATAATCTGGCCTCCTAGAATAAACAAAGACTCAAAATTATAACCCCACATTGGAAGTAGAATAATAAATGAAGTGTCCTTTCTGCCTTAGGTTTAAGGGAGATAAGCTTCTTACTGTTCTATTTGCTTCATTAGAAGAGATTGTTAGATATGAAATGTGCAATCCCCTTTTAGTTACTGGCAGAGCTTTGCCTAATAACAGCTAGCAGCTAAACAAGCGACTAGGAGGAAAGGAATAATGGCTTTAAAAAAAACCTTAAAAGTGGCCACAATGAAGTTTGGAAAGAGATTACAAGTAGTCCTCAACTTATGACCAGATTCGGGACCAAAATTTTCATTGCTGAGCAAAGTGGTGAGTCGCACAGTTGTTAAGTGAATCTGGCTTCCCCAATGAACTTCGTTTCTCAGAAGGTTGCAAATTCAATCACATGACTTTGTTTTTTGTTCTTTGTTATAAACTTTATTCAGTTTTCAAATTTTAAAAACATAACATAAAATTATATACATCATTATGTCAACGTGAAGACATCATTTACATTTCCTTATCATGTTTCTATATATACTTTCTTATTACATTACCATTGCATATTTCTTTCCTTATTCTTATTACAAATTAATATATTTTCATCATATATTTCCATTTTCTCCACAATAGATATATTTATTTTTATTTATTTATTTTTTGAACTTGTATGCCGCCCCATCTCAAGACTCGGCTCACAACTAAAAACAGGAACAATAAATACTTAAAAAGAGATTAAACTAATTTTACAAGCCCAAAAATTACAAAAACTAAAATTTACAATAGTTAAAATTAAGAAACCTATCCCCCAGGGAGGGGTCACAGCCTGGATTGGTCAAACAACCAGGTCTTTAAATCATGGTGAAAGGTGCGGAGGTCAGGGGCCAGGCGGAGCCCCAAGGCAGTTGGTTCCAGAGGTCAGGGGCCGTGACAGAATAGGCTCATCGCCGGGGGACCGCCAGCCGGCATTGGCCTGCCGACGGGACCCCGAGAAGTCCTTGCCTATGTGCTCACACAGGGCGGCCGGCACTCGATATCGGCAGAAGACGCTCCCTTAAGTATTGAGGACCCATGTGTAGGACTTTGTATGTTAAACCAGAACCTTGAATCTCACCCGAGTGCAACCAGCAACCAATGCAGGCAGCGAGGAGGGGTAACATGGGAGAATCAGGAAACTCCCATCACCACCGCCGCCGCATTTTGCACCAGCTGCAATCTCCAGATGGTATGCAAGGGCAGTCCTAAATAGAGAGCGTTGCAGTAGTCGAAGTCTAGAGGTAACAAGGGCATGAGTGACTGTGTGCAGGGCATCTCGGTCCAGAAATGGGTGAAGCTGACGAACAAGGCGGAGCTGGGCAAAGGCCCCTGGCAACGGCCCCCACCTGCTCCTCCAACTGGAGCCGTACATCCAGGAGGACCCCAGATTCGCCCTATCCACAGGGGCAACACCTCTCCCCTATGGCCAAAGATGGATATTCCTGGCTGGGCCGAGATGCCGGTATGCACAGCCACTCAGTCTTGGCCGGGTTGAGTCAAGCATGTTCCCGCCATCCAAATCCGTACCGCATCCAAACACCGGGTCATCAGGGAGAGGGCATCACTGATCTGGTTGGGGTGGAGATGTACAGCTGGGTGTCATCTGCGTACTGATGGAATCTCACCCCAAAACCACGGATGATCTCACCCAGAGGCTTCATGTAGATGTTAAATAGAAGAGGGAGAGGACCGACCCTGAGGGACCCCACAAGAGAGCACCCTCGGGTCGACCTCTGCCCCCTACCAACACCGATTGCAGCCCGAGAGGTAGGAGGTGAACCACTGGAGAACAGTGCCCCCACTCCCAACCCCGGGCCGCAAAAGGATACCATGGTCGATGGTATCGAAAGCCGCTGAGAGGTCTAATAGGACCAGGACAGAGGAAAACCCCTGTCCCGAGCCCTCCAGAGATCATCCATCAGCGCGACCAATGCCGTCTCCATGCTGTAACCGGGTCGGAAGCCCGATTGATACGGATCCAGGTAGTCCGCTTCATCCAGGAAAAGTGGAAACTGCTGAGCCACCACACTCTCAACAACCTTCACCAAAAGCGAAGGTTGGAGACTGGACGAAAGTTGTCTAACACGGTCGGGTCCAGGGCAGGCTTCTTCAGGAGGGGTCTCACCACCGCCTCCTTCAAGGCGGAGGGAAAACACCCTCCCTTAACGGCGTTGACAACTGCCCGGAGCCAACGCAGGTGGCCTCCCTGGTGGCATAAGCCAACCAGGAAGGACACGGGTCCAACAAACATGTGGTGAAACTCAGGCGCCTCATAATCCTGTCCACTTCATCCTTGGAAACAGGATCGAACTCATCCCAGATCACACTGGCCAGACTGCTTGTATCCCGTTCCCCAGACCACTGCAAATCAGAGGACAACCCGTCCCGAATCCGAGCGATCTTATCCGTCAGATATTGACCAAACTCCTCAGCCCTTCCCTGCAATGGGTCCACCCCCTCCCCCATATGAAGGAGAGAGCAGGTAGCCTGAAACAGGGTGGCTGGGCGTTTATCTGCGGACGCTATGAGGGCGGAGAGATAGGACCTTCTCGCCGCTCTCATAGCTACCAGGTAAGTCCTAATATGGGCTCTTAGCTGGGCTCGATCGGATTGGGAGCGGGTGGACCTCCACCTGCTCTCTAAACCCCTTCGACGATGCTTCATCTCCCGGAGCTCCTCGGTATACCAAGGAGCCATCCGGGATCCACGGAGTGTGAGGGGATGCATGGGGACAACCCTGTCGAGGGCATCCGAAGCAGCCTGTTGCCAGGCGGCCACCAGATCCTCGGCAGAGCTGTGGGCAAGGGAAGAGGGAAAGGACCCCAGTTCCGCCTGGAACCTCTCGGGGTCCATCAGGCATCTGGGGCGGAACCATCTAAGTGGCTCCTCATCCCAGCAGTGGGGGGCAGCCTGTTGGAAGACCAGCCATAGGAGATAGTGATCAGACCATGGAACGGGCAACACCGTAAAAGTGGCTTGCCCTCTGTCACTACGCCACTGTTCAGAGACAAAAACTAGGTCAAGAGTATTTCCCCCCTCGTGAGTCGGGCCTTGAATCAGTTGGGTCAGGCCCATGGCTTCCATAGAAGCCATGAACTCCTGGGCCAAGCCCGACGCTCCCCCCAGGGAAGGCAGATTGAAGTCCCCCAGGACCATAAGGCCCGGGAACTCCACCGCCACCCCCGAGAGGAGATCAAGAAGCCCAGGCAGGGCCACTGTCACACAGCTGGGGGAAAGGTATGCAAGCAGCAAGCCCATCTGACCATTAGGCCCCCACCTCAAGAGGAGGGTCTCACTCCCACCTATCTCTGGAACCGTGACCTCCCTTGGAAACAGGGTCTCCCGAATAACCACAGCCACCCCACCACCCCTTCCCTGGGCCTGTGGCCAGTGCAGAACCCAGAAACCTGGAGGGCACAGATCAACCAGAGGGACACCTCCCTCCGGGCCCAACTAGGTTTCAGTGATACAAGCCAGGTCTGCAGCCTCCTCCTCAATGATCTCACGGAGGAGGGTGGACTTATTAGCCACGGACCTGGCATTAAAATACACCAACCTAAGCCCAGGGGTCCCGGTTCCGATGCCCCCTAGGGAGGAGGCCATAGGGTCGGAGTGTGCCACCGCACAGAGATGGCAGGTACGTGCTCCCGGCACATGATATGGCCCTATGCCTCGACGTCTCCTGCCAATCCCAACCACCCTGGGAATCGTGGTCCCTACCTCGCACCCCAGGGCCCTGCCGGCCCCCCACCCCCACCCACCACCACGCACTGGGCTGCAGAAAGACCCCTCCACCCCCCCTCCCTAACCCCTTAAGACAGCCAATTAAAAATTTTAAAACCTCCCTTCGAATTAAGCTAATTTAAAACCCATGGTCATGCTATGCCCCCTCTCGGGAATAAAAGATCCGTCATCAAGGAGGGGCTTTGACAATACAGCAGGCCATCTCAGGGACAGGGGAACACCCCTGAGTGCCCGCAGCTCAAGGGAAGAGTAGGTGTATCCAATAGTGGTCATTGCTAGGGAGACATCAAGTCCAGGATAGATGGTAAAAGTTCAGGTCGCTGATGGTCAATCAGTTCTAGGGCCAGCAAACAGCGGGGACCTCTCGACCCAGGCGGCACTCCCACTGCCCGCCGGGGAGTAAGTCCCATGATCTCAAACATGGTCCAGTCCCCTCTCTCCCACAGAGGAAGACAGTCCACAGGCTAGCCCCAGATGAGGGGGCCAAACACCACTGCTCTCTCACCCCAGTGGTAATGGCCAGGCATGGAGTGCTCCCACCACACCATGCAGCCCCCAAGAAGCGAACTGAGGCATCCGAGGGGGAGGAAAGATGGTCCAGACATGGTAGATGGCCACTAAGGGCCCGATGTCTCCACCAGTCAGTCATCTCTGCTTGCATCCTCCAGGCCCTCCAAGGAGGAGAAAAGCTGAAGAATAACATCCGCCGCCATCGTCACATCCAGGCTAGGGAGAAAGGCTGGGGAGGTACCGGGACCCAATAAAACCGGTACCCCAAGCATCCTCCCCGGCAGATCTTCAAATATCCCCAGCCAATAGCACCAACAGCAACAACACCGTTGATGCCACCATTGTCACCACGCCATCTCCACCGTGCTGCAACCACGCTAAAACGCGCCGCAGCTCCGGCAGACTCCAGCGGGCCATCTGACAGCCCCTCCAATGACTCAGCGGCCTCTCCAGTGGTCCACAGCACACCCTCCAACAATCAGTTCAGCAGCCGTCAATGCAACAGCTGCCACCATTGTTCCAGGTCTCAAGTCCGCTTCTCCATTGCTGTTCGGCCCGCTCCTCCAAGAAATTCCGGGCTTCTCCTCCGATGGGCCTCCAATATGAGTTGCGTCAGGTGGATGATATATACATAATGTCCTATTCTTTACCTAGTTACCATTTTAGTTTCTTTTTATTCTTAAACCATTTGTACCAGGCGTCCCAGACTATATAATACGTCGAATCCTCTTTATCTCTTAGTTTCAAAGTCAGCCTGTCCATCTCTGCACAGTCTAATATATTTTTTATAACAACACCCTCTGGTGGTACATTTTCCTGCTTCCAAAATTGTGCATAAGAGATCCTAGCAACTGTTAAAATATGTAACATAATATATCTGTCTTTTTTGTTGTATTTTTCTGTTGTTATGCCTAATAAAAATAATTCTGGTTGGGGTTCAATTTTCTGTTTTATTATTTCTTCTAACCACAGTCAAACTGTATTCCAATATTTCTTGACTTCTGGGCAGGTCCACCACGTATGAAAATAGGTGCCCCTTTCTTTCTTACACTTCCAACAATTTGGATTTTGGTTAAACATTTTTGCTAGCCTAGCAGGAGGTAAGGGCCACCTATAAAACCTTTTGTATAGGTTTTCCCTGTATGCTGTAGAGATAGTTAATTTGTAATTTAGTCACATTTTTTCCAATGTTCCAAATCTATATTGTGTCCAACATTTTTCACCCATACTACCATTGTTTCTTTAACCATCTCCTCTTCTAACTTAAAGTCAATCACATGACTTTGGGACATCATAACCATCATAAAAATATGTCATGTCACCTTCTTCTGTATGATTGTAATTTTGAACAGTCACTAAATAAATAATTGTAAGTCGAGGACTACAACCATACAACTACATATCTTTTTTTAAAAGTTAGAATTTTGAACTTATTTTGTTTGTTTTTGAGGTACTTCCTTTCTACCCTTCCTACATCCCTCCTCTCCCTTTGATATAACCTGGAATAATGTTTGTTGAGAAATTTCAAGAAACAAAAGCTACAAGAATACAAAGGCAGTTCCTAAGGAACCATTTACAAAAATGATTAAAAATTCTTTTTTCTGTTAGCTTTTGGTTTAGTCTGAGACAAAAGTAACTTGCTTTTCCTGTTGAAAAGGGGTAAAATTAAGTTTCAGTTACAAAAGAATTTTTTTCTAATTTTCATATCTGTATATTATTATTACTATTATTACCATTCCTATCATTTAGCATAGGATTGGGTCATTCTCAAACAGTGATCTTGTCAGGAAACAATATTAATTTGATCAAGAATTTCAACACACAAATGTTGTCATAGAATTGTAAGATTTGGATGGAACCTTCCAAGACTGTCTATATTGAGTTTTATTACCCAAGACCATATCAAAATTGCCACTGGAACAGTAAATTTTAGATGCAATAGAAGAGAAATGAAATTAAATCTAGTTTTTTATTCTGGGTCTCACCCAACTTTTTGATCTTAAGCTTTCCTTACAAGATTAGCTTGTATTTTTTATTTCTTTGTTTATTTTTACCAAGTACATATTATAGTTTTCAAAGCACAAAGGGAAGAAACACAAATAAAGTTTAAAAGAATATAAAAAATAGAGGTTACAGCCTAGTGAAACTCAATATAGACAGTACAGATTGATTGCCAAGAAATCTAAAATATAGTTAATATATTTAAATCATCATTAATACTTAAAGTATTCTAGATGTTTCATACCTAATTTCTAGTCAAAACATGTCTCTGTTAAACTTTCAACATACTTATCCAACACAACTGGAGTAAATAGGCGAAAAATGAGAATCCCTCATTTATCTGGTAAGACTACAGGTAAGACTTTATTATGCCCATTTTTTCATTGCTCAAGATATATCAGGATCAAAATCTTGGTATATTTATTTCAAATGGTATGTCATGTCACAACACTAAGTCATGCAGACATTTAACGTAATAGATGTTTCTGTGATTCCATTTTTTCTCTGCTATGGTTTTCCCACAAATAGCTCCTATCAAAGCATTGGTCTCCATAATGGCACAATGACATCATTTATCTTCCCAATTTGTTGTTTGATATACTTTATCAATCCTCTCAACTGTTTCATTGTGCAGCACTAGCTTCAGAGCCAGATGGAATGTTTTCAGATTTTGCTCTTCAGCCAGTTTAGAGTTAATGGGATTTGAAATAGGTAGTTAGGAATTGAGAGCTGCCCCCTTAAGGGAATGCATCATGGTAAATGTAGTTAAGATATCCTGGGAAATGTAGTCCATGTCATGTAGTGACATCTGTAATCCTGATTGGTCACTAAATTGATCCTTGTTGGGTTGGGGGAGGCTCCCTCACTCTAGGCTGAATCCTATACCATGTGGTCACTATAATCATCATCATGGTTATCATCATAGGGATGAGAGTTTAATACCTTTCTACACCACAATTCAGATATGCAAAGGATTGGACATTAAGAAGAACCTCATCATAAATGTGAGTTGACAGGATGCCTGATGAACCAATAAAAAAAGACTTTGTATAGATGCTTTATGGAGTTGCTCTGTCTGCTTTATACCCACCCAGAGCGTAATAAGCAGAACACAGATATTGCTTCAAAAATTTGCCATTACTGAATTTTTGCAGAGGAAAACACATAGATCCTCTGAATAATATTTAAAACAAAAAACAAAAACCTCTGCAGCCTCACTGGAAGCTAATGCAATATAACCCACCACCAAATTCAGTGAATGAGAACTCTGTGGGATAAAAGTGCTTGAGGGTTTAACTCTCAGATCTGAGCCTGCACTTCTTTGTTTCTTTTCAATTTGGCATCATTAGTGTAACCTTCACCTCTCAGGTCAGTGATTGCAATTCCCAAATTTTAACTTTACTTAACTGGATAACGCAGGAACTTTCTTTTACTAGATTCTGTTGTTAAAAATACTATTTTATTTTATTATTTTATTACATTATTTTAATTTATTATTTATCAAATTTACATACCAGCCCATCTCCCCCAAAGGGGACTCTGGATGGTGCACAATAATAAATAAAACAGCCCAAATAAAACAGATAAAAATCTAATCCCCAGTATTATTTATTTTATTTATTTATTGAATTTATATTGCCACTTATTCGCCCATGGAGACTCGAGGTGGCTTACAGAATATAATATAATAATAACAACCCCAATAATAAATAGTAATAAATAAATAAATAAATAAATAAATAAATAAATAATTAAAAAAAAACAGAAATATTAACTCAGGGCAAAGGAAGGATAAAAATGGCACCCTCAGCAATAGAGACATCAGGACAGATCACTGGTCCCCTGTTCCAGGCCTGGTAGCATAACCTGGTTTTGAGGGTTTTACAAAAAATAAAAAGGAATGGGGCCAATCTACTGTATTTTCAGGGGGAAGGATATTCAAAAGGCGGATACAGCAGCAGAGAAGGTACCAGGTGTAGGTCCCTGCAACTAGGCATATCCAATGAGGTGGGCTAATGTAACCCTGGGGCCTTCTTGATGACCCAGTCCCAATGCAGCTCAAGGAGCAGTCATGTAACATAGCTGTCTGTACCACCACATTTTGTACCAGCTGAAGCTTCTGGATGCTCTTCAGGGGCAGCACCATGTAGAGCACATTGCAGTAGTCCAACTTGGAGGTGACTTGGGCATGAATGGCTATAAGCAAGACCTGCAGGTGCAACTGCTAGATGAAGCCATGCAAAGGTCCTCCTGGTCTAACAGGCAACTCTTCATCGAGCGGGAGTCATGAGTCTAGGAGGACTTCCAGTACCAAAGATGGCATGGTCCTAGAATCAGACATGGTCTTGAGAACTAAAGCCACTCAACCTTAGCAGGGTTAAGTTGAAGCCTGTCATTTCCCATACAGACCCCCACGGCCTCCAGGTATCTAAGACATTCATGGCCTTGCTTAATTTGCCGGGGCTGGAGATACAGTGTGTAATTGAGTATCATCAGTATACTGATGAATCCTCACCCCATGGCAACAAATGAGCTCACCCAGTGAGCTTACGTAGATATTAAAAAAGGAGAGGAGAAAGCAGCGAGCCCTGTATCACTCCATAAAGTAGGGCTAAGGGTACGACCTCTCCTCCCCACTCACTTTTGACTGGAATTGACCCTGAAGAAAAGAGGTGAAGCACAACACATGGCAGAATACAAAAAATATTTGTTCCATATGGCTAATAATTGTCCAGAATCATTAATTAATTAATTGTTTGATTGATTAATTAATTACCATCTTGTCGATTTCAGATTTGTCACAATCTTGACTTTAAATTTTGCTGCCAGTTAGCAATATGATCGTATTTTGAACTGTTATTGAAAAGTAATGGAGTGTGATTCTTTGAGTGGTGATTCTTCTGAGAAACTTCTAGAGTACAGCTCAAATTCAGACATTGGTTCTACCATTTCAAGTACATTTGTATTATTTCCCATCAACAGTTGATCTGGCGTATCGTGAAGTGTCAGATTTGGGTAACAAGCATTACAGAAGAACTGGGTACATTCAGTACGTTTTCCCAGTAAAGGGACTGATGCTATTGTGTCCTGATATTGTTAATCTATGGTGGCTTTCTTTATTTACAGCTCTTTGCTGCCTCCTCATGGCAGCCCAGATAATACAGCTACCGTGTTTCCCCAAAAATAAGACCTACCCCGAAACTAAGATCTAGCACTATTTTCTAAACCTGCCCTAATATAAGACCTACCCCGAAAATAAGACCTAGTGTAAATCTCCAGTTCCAGGAAGACTTTTCAGGGAGCAACCATGCACCCAAAACACCCCCCCTACACACTCACACCTACTATTTGGCACCATAAATATATAAGACCTACCCCGAAAATAAGACCTAGTGTGTTTTTGGGAGCCAAAAAAAATATAAGACAGTGTCTTATTTTCAGGGAAACACGGTAGATTTTTCCAGTTCCTTTCTACAGAATACCATGTGACTATAACCTTAAACTGGAAGAGTGTGCAATAGAACTGATATGCATCTGAGTACATAATTAATGGTCTCTCCACTTTGTCACTGTTGGGGATTTCAGATCAATAACGTGAGCTGGATGAATATGTTTAATTGCTGAGGGGGAACAAAACATTTTTCACTGGCTATGGGCCAGGCAATACAAAGAAGTCCCTTGGGCTATTATTTAAACCTACCCATAGCGTTGGATCATTAGAGTCAAGGAACTAAAGTGAATAAAAGCTTTACCCTATTCTTCCTTGAGAGACACTTTCCTTCGGGAACATTGTGGAAATAGTGTGAGAGAGATATGAATACTGCAGGTGCTGCTAAGGTATCTGCACTCTGACTAATGGGAAGATCACATATCTTTTTTTACCACTTGAATTCTTAGTGGAATCAGATTTCTTACTGCAAACATATATGCCTACATATCTCAGGAAAATTTCCTTCCTAGGAAAATCTCATTTTTCTTTTCCTTTCCTTTCCTTTCCTTTCCTTCCTTTCCTTTCCTTTCCTTTCCTTTCCTTTCCTTCCTTCCTTCCTTCCTTCCCTTCCTTTCCTTTCCTTTCCTTTCCTTCCTTCCTTCCTTCCTTCCCTTCCCTTCCTTTCCTTTCCTTTCCTTTCCTTTCCTTTCCTTTCCTTTCCTTTCCTTTCCCTTCCCTTCCCTTCCTTCCTTTCCTTTCCTTTCCTTTCCTTTCCTTTCCTTTCCTTTCCTCTCTCTCTCTCCTCTCTCCTCTCCTCTCCTCTCCTCTCCTCCCCTCCCCTCCCCTCCCCTCTCCTCTCCTCCTGCCTCAGAAGGGCATTTTCTTCTTTTGATCATGCTTGCTATGCTGTGCCAGCTGTTCTCAGAATCTATGGGTCAAATAAGCAGGGGCCCCAGAAAGAGAAAGGACATCAGCATCTTAGCGGCCTAACCAGTTCCTATCAGTTGTTCTAGCTCTGACTGCCTTTTCTCCCCAGAAAAGGAAGCAGGAAACTGGAAACACCCCAAGAAGCTGGTGTTAAATCAGTTGAGATTCCTGGCCATGCTGGAAAGGTACACTACACTGTCTTCCTCTGCTTTAATTGCTAGAGATCTTAGTCCTTTTCACCTTCTCTTCTGCCTTCCTGCTATGTCCCTTGTTTCCAGAGTCTATCACCATTCTCTCATACAGAGCAGAGAAAGCATTTGCACCATCAGCAATTTCCCACATTCTGGTACCTAGTTTAGATTTGTGGTGGTTGTTTCAATTTTCTTCATAGGTATACTAAAACAGTACAGGACCTGTAATATAGACTAGGTTTTTTTAATGTTGGGGCTCTGAAAAGTGTTAAAGAAAAATCCTGGAAACTAATCTGGGAAAGAACATCCCCAACTATTTCTTTTGTATCTTAGAAATATTGCTCTGGATACCTTCACTTCATTTAACTGAACTGTTCTCCCCTTAGTCTCTCATGGAACTCTGTTAAATTTTCACAAAAACCCCCTAGAATTTTGTGGAATACAGTCTGAAAAACCCTGAGATAGGCTAGTGGGCAGACCTGAGGTAAATATGGGTATAAAGCTTCTAGAAAGAAGGTTGAATTCTTCAGCACTGTTGCACAGGGAATATGGGAGGAAAATGTAAAATATAAGCCATTGCCTCAGGGTCAGTCTTAGAAGCTACACATTGCCAGAGTCACTTGGAATCAACATAAACGGGAAAACAACAATAAATATTGAGCAATAAAAAAAGTTAGGAATGTTTCAGGCAAGACTAAATTCTATAAACGTGTAGCTACTTTTGCCTGTTCAGGCACCCTTACTTACCTGAACAGCAGCCTAAGTGTCACATGAGGAAACAAATTTAAAATTTTGAGAGATTTTCAAAAGTAAGTTGTAATAGAAGCCAACTGGGTGACTTTGGGCCAGTCACTTCCTCTCAGTCCAAAGAAGGAGAAAATGGAAATCACTTCTGAAAAATCTTGCCAAGAAAACTGCAGGGATTTGTCCAGGAGGTTTCTGAGAATCAGACATAACTGAATAGAAAAAAAGCAGAATATACTAACCCTCCCAAATATGACTTAAAAATTCTTAGGAGAATGTCTAAATCCTTGGCTATATAATGTATGCATGATATGATTTCCTTGAAATCCTTAAGTTTATAGTGTAAATCTTGACAGGAATGTAGGACTATACCAAAAGGAAAATAAATGTATAGGCAATGGCAGAAAAGACTCCAAAACCCATAGAGGCAATTTACAAAATACTTGACAGCTTCTGAATTTTCAAGAAGGCTTTTTCAGGCAAAATGGTTTGAAGCCAGAAAAAATAAGTGGGAAGGAAGAATATATCTGATCATTAAGCCACATCTACAATTAGTTATTTCTTTGTAGCAGAGCATCTCCAGATGAACGTCTATCTGGTATAGATACATAGGTGTTTGCTTGCACTACAGACTCTTAAAACCTGCTAGGAAGAAAAAATAAACAGGTGTTAATCAGTGGTGAAATTCAATTTATTTTATTTTATTTATTTATTTATTTTTTGGACTTGTATGCTGCCCCATCTCCGAAGACTCGGGGTGGCACACAACTAAAAACAACAACAATAAATACTTAAAAAGAAATTAAACTAATTTCACAAGCCCGAAAATACAAAAACAAAAATTTACAGTGGTTAAAATAATTAAGAAACCCATCCCCCACCCCAAGGAGGGGTCAGCCCGATTGGTCGAACAACCAGGTCTTCATCATGGCGGAGGTCGGAGGCGGAGCCCCAGGGGCAGTTGGTTCCAGAGGTCAGACAGAATAGGCTCGTCGCCGGGGGACCGCCAGCTGACATTGGCTTGCCGATGGGACCCCGAGGAGTCCTTGCCTATGTGCGGTTGGCACTCGATATCAGAAGACGCTCCCTTAAATATTGAGGACCCATGTCGTGAAGGACTTTGTATGTTAAAACCAGAACCTTGAATCTCACCCGGAGTGCAACCGGCAACCAATGCAGGCAGCGCAGGAGGGGGGTAACATGGGAGAATCGGGAAACTCCCATCACCACCCGCGCCCGATTACTACCAGTTCTGTGTGGCTTGCTGGGCATGGCAGGGGATGGATACTGTAAAATCTCCCTTCCCTCCCCATCGCGCTAAACTGCTTTCCAGCTCTGTTCTCCTGTGCAGGGCAACAAAAGAAGACCCAGATGATCAGCTGGGACTCGAGAGGCAGAGAATAGATGGGGCGGGGCCAGTCAGAGGTGGTATTTGCCGGTTCTTCAAACTACTCAAAATTTCCACTACCGGTTCTCCAGAACTGGTCAGAACCTGCTGAATACCACCTCTGGTAAGTAGCAAGTGATTGGAAATACCAATCAGTCCCAAGCACATACATATTTTCAGAGGCATTATGTGAAGAATGCATTGTTTAACATATGGGAAAAAATTAAACCACAACAGTATATGGAAACACCAGTCTGGCTCTCCCCAGTGAAGGCACTTATATATCCAAATCTCATTAATTTGGAAAAAATGTACTATATAAAGATATCTTAAATGAGAGGGGTAAATTTAAATCAAGGCAACAACTCCAGGACCAAGGGGTTAATCTAGCTTGGTGGCCGTATTTTCTGATTCAATCAAGATATGAGAAAGATGTTAGAACATGGGGTATAAATAAAGAACCTACAGCACTGAATACAATTTTAATGGGGACAGATGAAAAATTGATTAAAAATATACAATTATTTACTGAATTACAAAATGGAGGAAGAAATAGTCAAAGAAACGATGATTGCCTGGGCAAAAAACTTCAGCTATAATAAAGAATTAGAGAATTGGCAAAAACTTTAGCACAGAAATTACAAAATGACTATGGCCTCAGCTTACAAAGAAAATCTCTATAAGATGTTTTACAGGTGGCATTTACCACCTGCAA
Source organism: Naja naja (assembly GCA_009733165.1). Lineage (NCBI taxonomy): Eukaryota > Metazoa > Chordata > Lepidosauria > Squamata > Elapidae > Naja > Naja naja. The sequence goes on along the minus strand of CM019150.1, from coordinate 101,010,146 downwards.
GATTGGCAAAAATGTTCAGCAACCTATCTGTTAAATGTTGGAAATACAACCAGGTTGCAAGCACTTATTACCATATGTGGTGGACATGTGATAAAACAAGAAAATATTGGAAGAGTATACATAAATGGCTGGAAATGATAACTGAACAAAATATTGAGTTTAAACCAGAAACGTGCCTTTTAGGTATACTGTCAGAGGATTTTGACAAAGCAACCACATATTTAGTATTACACATATTGACGGCAGCAAGGATTACATATGCTAAATACTGGAAAAATATGAATACTCCACTGGACAAGGTTATAATTAGGAAAATTTGGGACTGTGCTGATATGGATAGATTAACTTTAAAAATTAAAGATAAAGATGATTCAGAATACTTTTGGACATGGAATAAATTCTATGAATGGATAGAGAAAAAAGGTAGAAATTAGAGAAAGTAAGATTATGAAGGTTAATATTATATATATATTGAAAATAAAGAAGTAAACATAAATGTACTGTTATTATACCATTACTATTGCTATTAGTTTGTATGTTGAGATTTATTACCAACGTATGTTGATCGTGTTTTATTTGTAAATAATGCTCTGCTAATGCACTGTTATTCAAAAAGGTTTGTAAATGAAAATTTATAAAAATAATAATTAAAAAAAAGAACCTGCTGAATACCACCTCTGGTGTTAATAGTATTGCTATTGTATATGGATTCCATTTTATGAAAATTATTCAGATCCCTTCTCAATGGAAATCAGGCAGACCCTCTACAAAATTGGAGATTATTTAAGGTAACTTAATAAAGCCAATCTTGTAAAACTGGATGTTTAAGTTAACATGTTAAATCAAAGACAATTCTATAACACTGGAAATTTAAGTTAACATAATGAAAGCCAATTCTAGTGATCTTAGGGAATGTCCCCTCAATTAACAGAGTTTCAAAAATGTGAAATTTAAATCACAAATGTGATTTAAAGTGTTCCTCCTCCTCCTATGTATGATCTTGGTTTTTAGTACCTACAGCTGTAATTTTTGAAGTTGTGTAACAACAATACAATGAGAAAATAAATTCTAAATCTATGGAGGCTGGCTGAAATTTTATGAAATAGTCATTAATCATTTGAGGTTCCACAGATTCTTCATTAGGCATGATGATTAAAGAAGATATTGATGACTGCTTATCAGAGATGGCAAAGTTTTTGCAGTCTGAAAAGAATGTAGATCATATTTGAGTTGGTATTCTACTGAACTGAGAGCCAAGAAGCCAAATTTCTAAAGTCAGCTCAGTTAGGAAGCTGTCTGGTGATTTGGGGGCAGACACTGTCTCAGAGATTAACATACTCTAGAAACTTGATATGTTGGCAGTCAACAATTTGTGGTCTGAGACAAACAAAAGAGCAATAATAATTATGCATGACATGCAGAATCAACTTCCTAGGTCTAATTCATGGTAGGACTAGCTATTTTTGTGAGGAAAAAAGAGTCACACAAAAGTTATTGAGCTCCTTATAAAAGAATGGATGATGATTACAGTAATGTATAAATAAAAACCCAGCTGTAAATGAAGCAACTTGGATTTATATTTTTCAGGAAGAATATAAATATAAGCAACTATATAAAGAAAGTCCTTTTGAGAGCTCATTTTCTCTCAGGCTTATATAAGTGTTATTAGGCAAAAAGAAATATCTGAACTTAACCCCATACTTGTGGCAGTTACTCTTTGGAGAATACTTTACAATCAAATTATTCAAGAAATTCAAAGTTTACTTTTCAAAAACTGTTAGAATACAGCACATACATTTAACAAAATTTAGATGAATATATATGGAGATTCTTAGCCATCCAGGTCATGGTTGTCCCAAAGGTGCTTTTTCAAGAGGCCACTGGGCTTTCTTGTTTTTCTTTGAAGATTCTTTGCTTCTCATCCAAGAAGCTTCCTCAACTCTGACTGGATGGTGGGAAATGGACCTCACCATACCCCACCATCCAGTCAGAGCTGAAGAAGAAGAAGCTTCTTGGATGAGAAGTGCAATATCTTTAAAGGAAAACAAGAAAGTCCAGTTGCCTCTTGAAAACGCATCTTTGGGACAAACTTTACAAATTAAAGCCTTGGTGGTGCAGGCTATTAAATGCCTAGCACTTAGTTCCAGCTGCCTGCAATTACTGCAGGCTCGAATCCCACCAGGCTCAAGGTTGACTCAGCCTTCCATCCTCTCGGGGTAGGTAAATTGAGGACCCAAGATTGTTGGGGGCAATAAGCTGACTTCGTAAAAATGCCGCTTAGTAATAAGCAGGCATATACAATGGAATGAAGGCTATTGCTGAGCACATTGGGTTGTGCTCCAAACATTGTAAGCCGCCCTGAGTCTCTGGAGAAGGGCGGCATATAAATATGAATAAAAAAAAATAAAGAACCCTTTTCCAACAGTGACCACATGATTGATTTTTGTCTCAACATATATCCACACAAAAATCATCACAATAACGTTATCCCCAATTACAACTTCAAAAAAGGCAACTATGATCTTATAGACAATGATCTCTCATCACTTGATTGGCAATCTCTATTCACTGGATGCAATACTGTTGATGAACATTACAATATATTTTTACTTGAAGTCAAAAGAGTCATCAAACTATATATACCAATAACAATTCCCAAAACCAGAAAAAAACAGATTACCCATAACAATAAGGAAACTTCAATCCAAAAAAAGATCAGTTTGGCGGAAAAACAAATCTGGTCACGTTGCCAACTTTAAAAGCTGATACAAAAATTTATGCCACCAGATAAAGAATGCACCAATTATCACATTAAACAAGAGGAAAACCTTCTATGCACCAATTCCACCCGCACTTTCTACAATTTTGTAAACAACAAACTAAAAGACTCAAGATCCATCCCACCCCTGAAAGGACCTAATGTTAAAGACTGTAACGATGACACCATCAAAGCCAACCTGTTTAACACATTCTTTGGCTCAGTATTTGTAAACAGCAATGGATCATGCCCAGTATTTCCTAGTCGAACCACAGACAACTACAATGATTTAATACATATCGATTTTACAGAAGACAATGTTGAAAAAGCACTACGCAACCTAAAATCATCTCTATCTACTGGACCAGATGGAATATGTGCCTACTTCTTAAAAAAGCTATCCACTGCTGTAGCCGAACCTTTAAGCATAATCTTTGAAAAATCTTTCAGGACCAGCTCCTTGCCAAACCTGTGGTCACAAGCCATGGTCATCCCCATCTCCAAAAAGGGAGACCACAGTTTAGTTGAAAATTACAGACCAATCTCTTTATGCTGCATCACCTGTAAAGTCATGGAATCAATTATTAAGCAATCCATTATCCTCCACTTAGAGACAAACAACCTACTCTCTAATAAACAATTTGGTTTCAGAAAAAAAAACTATCCTGTAATCTGCAACTCTTACACTGCAAAAACATATGGACTACACAACTCGATCAGGGCAAAGCAATAGACACAATCTACATTGACTTCTGTAAAGCATTTGATTCAGTGGTACATGACAAACTACTACTAAAGCTAAGATCTTATGGCATCTATGGACAACTGCACAACTGGATAGAAGCATTTCTGTCAAACAGACAACAAATGGTCAAAATTGGGAGCGTCCTATCAAATTCTGTACCTATCAACAGTGGTGCCCCCCAAGGCAGTGTTCTAGGACCAACTCTCTTCATACACTACATAAATGACCTCTGTGATCATATTAAGAGCAACTTTGCTGATGATGTAAAGCTATTCAACACCACAGACAATACTGCTACCCTTCAAAAAGACCTTGACTATGTATCTGAATGGTCAAACAAATGGCAATTTCAAATCTCAACAAATAAATGCTCTGTCTTACATATTGGCAAAAAAAATCAGAAAATAAAATACAAGCTGAATAGTCAAGACTTTGTTGATGATCCAAACTCCATCAAGAACCTTGGAATACTCATCTCTAATGATCTAAGTGCTAGAGCCTACTGTAACTACATAGCCAAAAAGGCACTAAGAGTTGTTAACCTAATCCTACATAGCTTTTTCTCTGGTAATATCACACTTCTAACTGGGGCATACAAAACATTTGATAGACCAATACTCGAATACAGCTCATCAGTCTGGAACCCACATCACGTATCTGATATTAACACAGTTGAGAAAGTCCAGAAATACTTCACAAGAAGAGTTCTCCACTCCTCTACTCATTGCAGAATACCTTATGCCACTAGACTTGAAATTCTAGACCTAGAAAATCTAGAACTATGCCGTCTTTGGTCCAATCTAAGTATAGTATATAAAATCATACATTGCAATGTCCTACCAGTCAATGAATACTTCAGCTTCAACCATAACAATACAAGAGCACACAACAGATACAAACTCAAGGTTAACTGCACCAAACTTGATTGCAGGAAATACGACTTCAGCAACAGAGTGGTAAATGTCTGGAATACTCTACCTGACTCTGTGATTTCTTCCCCAAACCCCAAAAACTTTAACCTTAGACTGTCTAATATTGACCTCACCCCTTTCCTAAGAGGTCTGTAGGGGGCGTGCATAAGCACACCAACGTGCTTACCGTCTCTGTCCTATTGTTTCTTTTATTGTTTCTTTTATTTTTCTTATATGTATTCATTTCATGTATTCATAACTATGTTTACCCTTATACTTATTATCTTGTTAGCGATTGACAAATCAAATAAATAAATAAATAAATAAAATAAAATACCCTCACATCTTTGTCCCATAGCGAGATTCAACATCTGTTCCTGCTATTAAAATACATACATACATATATAAATACATACATACATATCAGATGTTCCTACATTTTAATATGCTGAATGATTTTGGAAGTTCTTTTTTTATTGATCTAACCTTCCCAAAATAATTTATGTAATACTATTATACCATAGTAAGATAAAAACAAGAGGTTACAGATAGCTGATCTGATTGAGATTTAAATATTTTTTTCAATTTGACTGGATGCTGATATCAATAAAATCAATAACAGCTAATATTATTTCAGATGAGAAATTTTGGGTGCTTAACCCGAACTTTATCTTCCTGCTGATATAAATGTTCTACCTGGACAGTGATAAATCAATGATGATGATGATGATGATATAGGCCAGGGATCACCAACTTTTTGGACCTCAGGGACCACCAAACTCATAATTTTAAAACCCGCAGACCAGAGACCCTGGGAAAATAAAAAAAAACTCTGCAGGAAAATTCCCCACCCCATTTTTCTACCAATTGATCATTCTTTATTTGGATCGCATGATACCACCTCCAGCTCTGTTCTCAGGGGGAGAGAGAAAGACACTTTTGGCTTCAAGCAAGGAAAGCAACAGAAGCAGCAGAAGTCTTTCTTTCTCTCCCCCAAATTCCACCAGAAATGAGTCATTGTGAGACTTGTCGCACCTGTGCAGCCTCTTGGAACAAGTTGCCTTGCAGAGTCCCAAAGACTCATTTCTGGTGGAGTTTGGAGGAGAGAAAGAAAGACTTTTGCTGCTTACCTTGCGTGCAGCCAAAAGCAGAAGATGAAAGAAGCGGAAAGAAGCAGCCTGGTGGCCAGGCAAGACACGTGGGCAAGTGGAGCAAGTTTCCCCCTTCCCCCTTTCCCCCCTCCCCTCACTACCTCATGTTGTTCACAATACAAGTGACACAAGCCTTGTGTTCCTGCAGGCCATGTGGGCAGCGCAGCCTTGTGTTCCTGAGTAGCCTGGATTAATTGCTTTAGGGGGTGCTTTGGGGGTGACATTTCTCTGCGGACCACCAAAGTTTCTCAAGGACCACCAGTGGTCCCCAGTCCACTGGTTGGCAACCACTGATATAGGCAAATAGCCTGATGGTTTACTTATGTTTCAGACTCCAATCTCTATCAACATTCAACATGATCAATAGCCAGAATCTATACAACCTATAGTCTAAAACCTCTGGTGGGTACCAGTTTGCCTCCCCCTAGAATGGATATTTTAAAGATTTTAAAAACTAAACCATTTTTAATTGTCTTCTATAAATTGCACATTGAGGTAGACATTGGTACTATACTGATGTTCAGCTGATTGAGTGAAGGCACACAATGAGGAAGAGATGTGTGGTAATATTATGAATATCCCCAGTTGCCTATAGAGTTTTATTTCCATTTCAGGGATTGTAAGTAGAAGCATCTTCAGGACTGTCAGCCAATTCAGCAAGACTGGGAATAGAGCCAGCAAAAGCAAGGATGCTGGGGGTCTGGCTCTCTTGTATCTGCATCTTTTCCCTCTGTTAGTGAGCGGGGGTTGTGCCAGCAGTTTTCCGTTTCGGTTTTCCATTTGAAAGTGTCCTAGGCGCTTTGCAAAGACAAAATAGAGCTTCATGTGTTTGCATTAAGTTGTGCAGCATAGCAGCGTGCAGGAGTTATAAACACACTGTTAACTGGTACAATTATAAAGAAATGAGAATTTAAAACATAAAGGAGAGAGAAAATGCCATTCTTTTGCATTGCTGCCACCTACAGAAAGTTTCTCTAACAACTAGAATTGTTTCACTGCCACATTGTCACACAGTTTAAATAATAATTTCATTTTCTAAAAAGAATGAAATTAAATGAAAAAAATGAATAGTGTTTTGAACTACAAGAGGGTATCCTTTTAAGTGGTGTCCCTGTTAATAAGGACACTATATAACAGTGTCAAAGTAAAACTACATTCTTCTGAACCTCTTTTGTTTTTTTTAATGCAAAATATTGCTGGTAAATTAGCATGTGTAATTTAATATAGCAATAATACTAATTGAGTGATTTTATGCAATTAGGGAATGCACTTCAGGAAGCAAGGGCAGTAGGTTGAGTGGAGAGAAAATAGAAGCAATAAGGTAGAGAGAGGAGAGGAAAAGATGCTTCAGAAAAGCACAAAACTCCAATGAATGAGAACCATGGCGATGCTTGAACCTGAAATGGGAGGATTGAATCAATCCAATTATACTCAATCATCTATCTATCTATCTATCTATCTATCTATCTATCTATCTATCTATCATCTATCCTATATCTATCTAGCTGTCTACTGAATGTATATGTCCACCTATCTTTAATAATTCTAGGTAGCACAAACAATTCATAAAAAGATAGCTAAAAACAAAGGTAATAATAATATTTAGAAGAAATATTAGATATGGAAGTTCCAAGCAAAAGGTTTTGAATTCTGGAGGTTAAACAACAGATTTGAGTCTTTTCTATGTGTTCGTTCTTTGGATATAGCTGTATATTTTGCTACCTGGGGCAGAACCCCAAAATAGAGCTTCTTTCTCCCACTTACATTAAACATGATAATGTTTATAACATTATAATATCCCAAACTAACTAAGTTATTTTGGCATCCTACACTAGTTCAAAAGTAATTAAATAAGTAGCAATTTGTTAGTAATTAACTATATGTCAAATGCACTGCCTGAGGAACATACCACACTTTGCCTAATGTTAGAACCAGTGTTTCTTCTCATGATGTTTACATGGTCACTCTATTTACCATTTTATAAAATTTAGTGTGGCTTACAGAATTTCAAGTAATGGACAGTTTTCCAACTTTTAAAAGAATAATTAGACATAACCCTGGCCCCATATTTAAGTGAAGTTGGCAGCTCCTGCCATTGACAGTAGGGAGGGAAGCTGAAGTGCACAATGATTGCCAAGCTAATCTGAATCTTTTCTTACCATCTTTCTTCACTGAAAGTATTTTTGCCAGGCAGAAGTCACCATATATTGTATTGACAAAGATAGTAGCATTCTTATTCTAAGAATGATGTGGACCTATAAAGCAGGCTAATGTGGTCCACCTTCCTTGATGAAGAAAATTTAGAGCTAGAGCATCCATAGTAAGCTTTTTGGGAAGATCTTCATCAAGGAAGAGCCAACCTCATCTTTAGGAAATGGGTGTCTTGTCCCAAGCTATCAAGAAGTTATTACAAAACCTTACTTTGGGTTTGAGCATTTCCAAGTAAATGCAAGGAAGGCATGCAAGTGCAAGTGCAGAACAACAAAATCACAGTCTCCAGTGAGCTTGTCTGCAAAGGTCCAAGAGGCCGGAATTCAAGTACGAAAAGCAAAAGCATAGTCAGGTGATGATCCAGAAGTTCAAGAGTCCAAATGTAGATCATCAGTTCCTCTGTGTTTGAAGGGGCAGAGTTTCTACAGGCAACAGAGTTCTAGTAAGCAGAGAAATTCTTTCCAAAAAGAGATTGTTGGCCACAATAGTTATTAAATAGAACCTGTCATGGGTGTGGGCAAACAAGGATGGGAATGCCCTTGAAAGCAGGGCTTCATGCCTTAGTCTGCTTAGTGTTCTGCACGTGATGTGTCAAGTTCCCCAGCTCTTTCAGGCTCAGGTTAGTGGGCTGTTCCTGAGGTTGACATTCATCTGAGGCATCTGGAAAGGCTCCCATCAACAATTCCTGGTGTTCTGGTGCCTCAGAAGGTATCATCCTCCAGCCCAGATTCTTCTGAACCCAAGCTGGCATTCATGCTTGGTTCTATCATTGAACTTCTCTTTTCATTAAGAAGCTTCCCATAATTTTAACTGAATGAAAATTTCCTTTGTACAATTGAGTCTAGCCCATTGTTTTATTGGAGGAATAAAATTAGAAAAGCAGTCTTTGTCTATGTCAGTTCAGTAGACATGCGGACATCTCTGTTTTTCTGTAGCTCTATGATAATAGCCTAGTAATAGACTAGTAGCCTCAGGATGGCTACAGTTACAGTGTTGATGAGTCTACCATTGGGAGACATGAAAGAACAGGTTAGGTATAGATGGAGAAAATCTATCTATGTGGTCGCTAAGAGCTGAAAATGACTTGATGGCACACAATCAATTATTCAATCAACCAACCCAGCAGAACATAGCATCAAAAATCATTAAAGGACTCTCAGATGTTACAACTTCAAAATATTGACATTGGATTAATTTCTTGCTTGCTTGCATGTAATTCACAATCACTGTGAAAACTTGACAATCCTAATTAAATCTGAAAATGCATTTGTAAGTTAGCAAATAAGTTACTAAATTACTAGGATACACCATAACAATATTTGCATCATAGAAAAACATGGTTAAAATAGCCAGTAAATTAAAGTGCAACATAATAAAATGGAAAATATACTATAATAATTTAAAGATAAATTGAATGATGAAATGTTCACTGTTTAAAGCATAAAGAAAAACTTAATCTGAACTGTGTAAAAAATAAAAAAGAATTCTATAAATGTAGTGTTGAACAGAAAATATCCTTAGTAACAAAACTCTCCAGAGCCTCTTTAATGATTGCAAATGGGCAGATTCATATGGAAAGAAGCGTAGCCTGCTTTTAACCAGTACATTGAATAGGACTCAGAAGATCAATATCATGTCTGTGAAAAGACACCCTGCAATTTAGTCACCATGCTTTACATTATTGTTAGTTTCCAAATAACATTCAAGGGGAGCCATGCTCAGAATCCATTACAGTAAACTAAGTCAGATTACGGCTTAGAGCACATAAGCCAAATTCTCCTTCCAGGAAAGAGCACGGGTATCACACCAACCCAAACTAGGTGTTTCTAGCCAATATTACTCTTGGATTTCTAGGAGCATTACTGAATCTTCTACATCACTCACTAAATCCAAAACCAACCACAGATCCAAGTTGTGGATCTGACTTTTAAGAAAAAAGTTTCAGCTCCTAGAACAGGTTAGATTCCAGACAGCAGTTGGACACCACTATATCCTTGACACTTGCTGGAACATACATTAATAAAGACTACAACCCACTGTCAACTTCACCAGGAGTAAATGGTGTCATTTTTCTCCTGGGAGCATATTTACTGCAGCCTAAGCACTTATTTGTATCCATAGACTAGATTAGTTGCCCTAAATTAATCAAAAAGAGGATAATGGTTCAAACTGCAGATAGAGGGTAACTGGGAGACCCATAAGTTGCAAATGAAAGCCTTATCTCAGAGCAGGCTTTAAATAAGTATGCCTGATTATTTGATTATGCTCTTCCTGTCCTTGTAATCAATAAAATTTAAGAAGCACAAAGCTATATTTATGGTCTGGGAAGTTTGACAAAAAGAAATTTAATTACAAAAAGTCATTATTAACTATTGTAAAAAGAAGAAAAGCTTTTGAGGGAATGCTAATGCTTATTTATGCATATGTACATAATATATTTGATTTATGCGGACTCTCTCTCTCTCTTTTTGTAAGTAGTGTGACTCAGAAGTAGAAATAAGCTCAAGTTTGTAGCAGGAAAGGTTTGTTGTGCATGTAGAAAGCCTTACAGTTTTTACGGCAAATCTACCTCAGTTCAGTTAACAATGCAAGGTTTTCCATGTATTAATTTGAAAGTCCTAAAACAGTTTTATCTACATCAGGACTGCTCATTCAATTCCTTAAAATAGGAAAGGCAAGGAGAGGTTGTCCCTGTCAGGCAAAAACTATGAACTTATAGTTGCAATTGGAACTTTCTGCTGAGAAAAGGTATATTGGATTGCATTATTAGACTGCAACCTACATTCGGTTTATAGTGATTTGTGTATTTGTGTGTCTATTCCTGTGAGTCAGTCGTGACTCCTGATGACTGTTTGGATAAGACCACGCAGTTTTCTTAGCAAGATTTTCAGAAATGGTTTGCCATTGCCTCCTTCCTAAGGCTGGGAGAGAGTGACTGGCCCAGGGATACCCAGCGGGCTTTGTGTTTAAGGTGGAACTGAAATTGATGGCCTGATGTCTTTAATCACTACACCAAACTGACTCTCTTCTCTGGGGCTGCAAACTTTGCCTTGTGCTCAGGGTTATATGAGAAATGTTTGTACAAATTGGACTAATATAGTCTTTTCAAGTTGAGAAAAGGAGCTGTTACGAAACTGACAACCTGAACAAGTGGCATAGTTTTGACTGGAGGTTGATTTTGTTATTGGTAAGGATCCATGAAATAATAAATATTGATTGACAATTTCCCAAACTGAATCAATCTTAAAAACAAAACTTCAAGAATACTTCTCCTTTTTTGATGTCCCTTTTTCTGATTATTGTTCCACTAAAGGTAGTAAGATTTACATCATTTTTCACTACAAATCAATTAAGGCCATTGTATATATAGCAAGCTCCCTCTTCCTAATAAAACAAATCCATTCTATTCCATTGTCTGTGCTTGACATAAACAGTTTTACCTAAAGTATTAATTAATGGGTATTTTCAAGGAATCCTAGTCAATTAAAACCATTCTGCATTTGACTGGATGGGAACAATACAATTAATTTTAACATCTCCTACACAATAAAATAAATCTTTTATGTCTTCTATGGAAAGTATGTCAGCTTTTCTAGTAGAAAGTAGAAGGGGCTCAGGATTCCCTTCTGCAGTTCTGTATGCAGTGATTGTTGGCTGTTACTTGTTCCTAAAGAAATGTGAATTGGAATGCATAGGCTGGAGAGAATGTACATACAAGCAGCAATTCCTGTGAAAATTGGCTATCTTTTTACTGTTGTTTCTAGAAAAAGCTGTATTGGTTGAAAAGGTAGGTTGGTTTTAAATTTGTTTCATACACTTTTGTGTGCATTGCAAACTCTAATTGTTCTCATATCTGCACGAATATAGTTGTTTCAACAAAATTTCACAACATATTGAATTAAAAGGAGTTCACAAAACTGATTGGGAGGAAAAGGCAAAATGTTTGGTTTGCTGGCTTGTTTGATGCCACCACATAGATATGTTTCCTCCTTAAACCATGCCAGCTATTATGTGTGGATGATATGCCTTGTAATGTCTCATTCATCTGTTCCTCAAGTATACTAGGAGGATGATGATTTGTCTCCACAAATCACCATGTGCTTTGGGTCCCAGTGATCAGAATGTTATCCCAATCAGCTGCCTTTGTCACATTCTGTCAACCCTATCAGAAAATAGATCAGACCAAGAAACAAATACAACAAAAGCCTAAAGCTACTTTTATTAAGATTGGCTGTAGGAACAGAACCTTGTAGTATCTAAATGGGTCTCCCACTCCCTCTTTTATATTCACGTGAATTGGGAGGGAACCCTGTCTGAGATGTTTTCATAACCTTTCCTACTCACCTGGGCTTAGACAGTGTTCATCAACTTGTTGCCTTGGTAACAGACCTTCTGTCTGTTCCCTCAAGGTCATCCTCTTTACTCTCTACACGTCCTACTACAGCAAAAAGTGCCTTGCTTGGTGTTATGGGTGACCTCATCCATTGTAGTTGTAGGGCTATATGAATGATCCTTGTAAATAAATGCTTATACCCAATCATTTCAATTGAAGGAATTATTATTCGATGATAATTTAGCTAAGTATTTGAATGTGCTGTTCTTAAAAAAGTTGGTACCCAGCTTACATGCTGATACCAAGCAGTGAGTCATCTTTCTCTAGTGGTGTTGAGAAAGATCATTTTCTTCCCCGCAAATTTAATTTTATACAAATTGCTATAGGCAATGAACTGTACACAAGCTTACCAAAGCCCAGGAGGTGAGTTGCCTTCTGGCATGCAATTATTAACTATTTTTCAGATACATATTCCATTTTTTAAAATAATAATGACTATTGTTGATACAATTTTCAGTTGGAAATATGCTGCATTAAGCCCCTACAAAAATTGCCTTTGGGCCGGTTAAATGCAAAGCAAGTTCACTGCGGTGAATCATCCAGTGAATGTTAGTCAGGATAAGAGGTACTGTTATGGATAAGAGGTACTTTCAAAGAACCAGTTTTATTTTAGAAACAACAGAGGCTGACATTGTAAGTGCTAACTGCGACTTATAGCAGCGAATATGAACAATGGGCTACTCTGTGAACATTCCCTCACATTTTTATTCATTTACTATGTAATAACTCCAGTAGCGTACAAGCAAAATTCTTCTTTGGTCCTTTAAATCTTCTATTCCCCAATTAGGCAAAAGGGGGAGTCCCAAGCCTGTGGCTTTTTCAGGTTTAATATCAGTGTTTGCCACTTTACATTTATCTCCTTCCATGAATTCAAAGCTAGAAGTAGATGAAGAAGCAATGGAATTCTCTTAGGTTTGTATTTTATCTCTGTATATTTTGGCTGATTTTATTCACAGCAGCAAATCTCTGATAAACTGCTTATTATTCTTCAACGGTTTCTCTAAAATATTGTAGCAGCTGGAGTAGTTTTAATTTTGTGTAGGGAGTATTTAAATATCCCATTTCTGGGTTTTCAAAGTACATGATGTTTCTTGGAACATACTTATCACATTTCAGATTTTTATGTTCAGTTCTGTAATTATACAAGATATCAGTGTTTCTCAGCACTTTTAGTGTTTGGACAACTGAGCATTCTGCTCTCAGTCTTGTTTACTATATTTTTATTTAATTTAAATATTATTGAAATACATTTTCAATTTTAAATTTCCATCTTCCTCTTTCTCTCTCTCCTCTGTCTGTCTGTCCATCCGTCTCTCCCTCTCCCTATCTCCCTATCTATCTTCATTTGTCTGTTTGAAAATTACACAAGACTAAAATTAGTTTATTTTTGTTTTGTGGGTCATACTTTTTCTAAAAAAATATTCATGAAAAACCCAATCAAAGAGGTGGAACAATGTACTTCTGGGAGTACATTTTTTTTCTTTGAAACTACAGTCACAGGACACTTTTTGGGTATACCCACTATTAATTTTACATGGTATATTCTGATAGATATATGCCACCCAGAATCACCTTACAGGAGAGATGAATGGCATAAACATGTAAATAAATAAATAAATCTATAAATAAATGGAACCAGGAAATTATTATTTTTTAAATCTGAATCATGCAATGTATAGAAAAAAATGGTTTGTGGACATGTATGTTCTATTTCGTGCAATGTGGAATTTTAAGTGTTTAACAAGTATCCCATCTTTAAAGATCATGGAAAACACTATCTTTAAATGTAAGTCTGTTAAGTCTTGGTGGCTCAGCTTGAGTCTTGGTGGCTCAGGCTGTTAAATGCCTGCTCTTAAGATCCAGCTGTCTACAATTACTGTAGGCTCGAATCCCACCAGGCTCAAGGTTGACTCAGCCTTCCATCCTCTCGGGGTAGGTAAATTGAGGACCCAAGATTGTTGGGGGCAATTAGCTGACCTTGTAAAAAATGCCGCTTAGTAATAAGCAGGCATATACAATGGAATGAAGGCTATTGCTGAGCACACTGGGTTGTATCCCAAAAAATTGTAAGCCGCCCTGAGTCTTCGGAGAAGGACGGCATATAAATGTAATTAAAATAAATAAATAAATAAATAAACATCTTTTCTAGACTGAATTTAGTATGCCGCCCAATTTTTTGGTTAGTTGCAAATAAACATTATTGTATTTCCTGCCACACATTATTTTATTTATGGGCTCTGAACCTTAATTTTGCTTGTAGATCTTTATGGCTTGTCAGATTATACAATCACTTTCTTTCTGTCTTGACTGCTTACTTTTAACAGCTACATTATGATATCCCCATTGTTCTTTAGGAGAAATAAGGAGCTCATATTTTAACGCATTAGCTAGTTGTGCACCATAAAGAAAAGAAAATTTTGAATACCTATGTAGAAAAAGGGCCACAATCTGTCTGAAATTGCTGGGGCATTTTTGCCTGATTTTTAAGAAAACTATTTTTTAAATTATTAATAAAAAGCCAGTTCACACACAACATATCTATCTGACCCATCAAGAACCTAATACTACAGATATATTTTCTGATTACTTCATAGGACTCTTGATCATTTTATTTATTTTATGTATACCTGGCCAGAATTAGAAAATCTCTCTTATGTTTTCACCTACAAATATGCCCTTCCTTGTTATTTTCTTTGAATTGAACTGCATGAGAGGGACCTGCAATTAGAGAAGCTGTACTGGGCACAAGAATAGGAGGAAGAGCTGCAACCAAGAAAATGGTCAGATAAAAGAAATCTGAATCTGTTCTTCATAAGTTTGCTATTCCTTTTTCTTCCCGCACTTCACCATCTTAGCTGCTATCCTCTGGACTCACCATAGTTTGTCAATGTCTTTCCTAAAATAAGATAACCCAGAGTGCAGTCTGGTCAATGCAGTATAAAAAGGAATTATAATTTCTCTTGATCTAGATACTAAACTTGTGTTGATGCAATCTATATGTATTTTGCATCTTGGCTAATGTTCAACTTAGGTAATCAGTCAAGATACCCATATGTTTCCTGCATGTTCTGATATCCAATAAGGTTCCTTCTCCCTCCATATTATTTTCACGGTCTTGATTCTTCCTACGCAAATATAAGAGTTTTTTTTCCTCCTTGTTGAAATGAATTTTGCTAGTGTCTGTTCCAACTTACCAAGATCTTCCTGAAACTCAGTACTGTCATCTAAGATGTTTGCTTCCTTTCTATTTTGTGCCATCTACAAATTTGATGTCATTCAATAATAATTTATATCTTTGCATAGCCATAGCATACACTATACCATCTGACTCTTCCTCCCTGCATGCTCATTAGATATGACAATTTAACCAGTTCTGTATCTACATAATAATAATAATATAATGCAGCCCACATTTTGCCATCTTCTTTACTAGAATCTCTTGAAAGACTACTGAATATTTGCCAGTTTAAATTTGATAAAGTCAAGGTACACTATGCCCACTGCATTCTGTGAGTCAACTAAACTGATCCCTCTCTATAAAAAAAGAGAGATCAGATTTAAGTATGCTTGCGTTAATTATACTTTTGACAGATGCAGAGACAGACAACATGCACTCTGAGATCAAACTGTTTAAGGGTTTATGCACAGACAACATTTATCATTCAGTGATTCAGCATCGTGAAATTATCATTTCAGGGAGGTTGAGCAGAGATAGGGGGAGGATTTTATTCATTTATTATTTTACAACATTTATATATTGTCCCAATCTAATATTAGACTCTGGGCATTGCACATAATCTCAATTATCCCAATTCTCCCATTCTTAATCATTAAAATATCCCAAAATGTAAACTACCAGTAAATAGTCACCTGCAGGTTTTTTTATTAGAGGCCAAAAATAACCCTGAAAGAAAATGATATTGGTATCTTCCAAAACATAAAAAGACCCAAACACTACATGTTTATTTTTGAACTTATTACATTAAATGACCCAAATGCAGGTAGAATATTCTATACCATCAAATACTGCTTGGTAGTAAGTAGATGGAGTCTATAAATAATATGAGACCTCAGTCACTAATCCTTTCCACCAAACAATGGCAAGTGAAGATGGGTGGGAGAAAGGATAGAAGGGGGTCACACTGCTATTTCTTCCTTATTGCTGCTATAGCAACAGCAGGTCTGAGTTCCATAAGGATCTTTCCTCCTTTCACTCACTCAAATTATCACCAAATTATCACTCAAATTATAGACCTAGAGGTAAATGCTCCTCCATTTTCCATTCAGAAGACCTCCCTCCTCTACTGCTTTAAAATATACTTTAGCTGCCAAGAATTGTCTGTTTCTTTATGCTACCATCTACTGAAAGATGAATTTCTGCAGCCCAGCTATAGTTATTACCCCTTCTTAATGTTTTAAAAAGTCACAAAATGTATACTAAATGCAACCAGGTTTGCTGGGGAGCCCACCAGAGCCATGTCTGTGGCTCCCAAGCAGAAGTGGTATTCAGCAGGTTCTGACCAGTTCTGGAGAACCGGTAGTGGAAATTTTGAGTAGTTTGGAGAACCGGCAAATACCACCTCTGACTGGAGATTTTACAGTATCCTTCCCCTGCCACGTCCATCAAACCATGCCCACAGAACCGGTAGTAAAAAAATTTGAATCCCACCACTGGTCTCAAGATGGCTTCTTTGTCTTTTACTGCTATATTTATATTTTTACTGTTTGCTACTAAATTGAGGATCTGTATCACATTGTTAATTCTTCTTCGTTTAAGTGAATAAGATTAATGAATAAAACTCCATTTCTAACCTTGCTATTCTGTGCCAAAGTGTGAGACCTTGGGGTGATTCTGATGTATGTCCTTCGTACAAATAACTAAGTAACCTGTTTCATGGTTTTTGCTGAGGCCAGGGCATTCTAATTTCTTGCTGTGTACCTCGATGGTTCCTTTCCATGTGTATGTAAACACCATTTTGCAGGTCAAATACTACAAATCAGATTTGCTTCTGCCTCATTTCAAAAGAATACACAGGAAACTGAGCATCAATTGAGCCATTAAATGAGGAATAATCAAAGCTTAGAAAATTAGGTGACATAGGGACATGTATAAAAGAGCCCTGATAGTTTAGAGAAAAAGAAATAAAAAGAAGGAACCCAGTTTCTTGTGTTTGCCTTTATAATGTTGCTCTTCAATTTGAGACAATAAGCCAATATTTAAGGACAAAAGAATTAGAATTTAAAAGTTAAGTTATGGCTCAAATCAGATTGCTGATTTGCACTGTACTTGAATTGAAACAAGCTTACTGAATGTTTTTAAAAACACATTTGTATATACTTTACAAGTGCATTGTGAGGTTGTATGCAAGTTCAGTAAAAGGGGGTTATGTCTCCTGCAAACATGTTGTGCATTCATTCCTGAATATCAATTCTACAAAAATATTTTTCCTTATATCCCAATTTAGATAAGTTATTCATTTACATCCATCTTGAAAATCATATAAAAGAAGATGTACTGATTTAATCCTTTTTTCAAAGCTTGAATATTCCAAATCAACTAAAAAATTCAAACCCAAGCCTTATATATCATGTGCACTGCACAAAAATTGCAAAATATAACACTATTGTTGGACATAGGTAATACTAGTATGCAGTTGGTGTTTGGAGTATATCAAAGTTATGAAAAAATGTATCAGATGCGAAAAAAATGTACATTTAATTTAGATACCACCTTTTCTCAGATCTTCTAATCAGGCAATCAGATCTAATAAACTCAATAGTCAAATAAAGGTTTTACTTATTTTGTTCATAGTTTAGGTGCCTGCTGTTCTTCAGACTTTGCCGTTTTTAGGACACATTCCAGTAAGGTGGGGGTAGAGGAAGCAGAGATGATTGTCAAAAGGGAACACATTCATATTTTAACGCAACATTAACATTTTTGGTAATTAACATGGCAGTTAATGCTTTTAGCAGATGTAACAACATTAGACTTGTAAATTTTAATTAAAGTTAATGGTTCACGATAGCTGTAGGGATCAGGCATCCTCTCTGGATTCTAAAAACATGTCTAATGTGATTAGAAATACTAATTGAAGAAAAAAGGACTGCAAGAATAATTATGGTATTTCTTATAATCTTGCTCCATCATTAGAAACCTTCAGTGGTTTTTTTTATTTTAAAAAAAGCATTCATGCAAGAGGGAAACCTGGAAAGTAAAATATTTCCCTTGAAAATTTTAAAAGAGGTCAACAAAAAATCCAGAGAGGTCTTGTGCACACAAAGGCATAAAATAAAATTAATGTGTCTGTAAAACCCTATTTTGTTGATTAGCCTCAGAATCCCTGGTTGTAAATGAAAAAACATTTCATGTTTTTTTTTGCTTGATTAGAAAATTAATTTCTTTCTGAGGTCCTAAATTCAAGGGATAGGAGCTTCTTTTTAGGGGACATCCACCTGTAAGATGTTGTGATGGGGGAAATCATGATAGTGCATGTGAAGATTTTAAGTTTCTCTATTCTACTTCACATACAAAGCCAACACCTACAGAACTGTTTTCATCCCATTACATCACCCCATCCCACCTGGTCAGGAAGAGAAAGGTATGTTGCAGACCCCATCAGTTAAAAAAATTCAGCTGGTGGAGTCCAGGAAAAATACCCTTGCTACGTGGAATATTCTTCTTCTAGAGGTGAAATTGGCAACCACTTTCCTGGCTTTCTGAAAAGGAGTTAAGAGATGACTCTGCAGCTTTGCATGTGGTGCTCAAGGGAACATGAAACTCATTAGTGTTCTGAAGGCATCCTTTTGCCTTTTGCCTAATTTTAATCTCTTGCATCCTCTTTAAAATTTCAACTTTGATATATACTGTTAACTTTTTAATTGTACATGGTCCAGAGTTTCTCTTTGAGGAAGATGGATAGTACAGAAATGTGAAAAATAAATATTAATTTAAAAAGAAAAATGGACAAAAGGGTAGCTAATATCCACTTTATTGTGAATATCAACTATGGCTGCAGGAGGAAACAAAGGCCAGGGTTCTTGAAACTATGACAAAGGTGTATAAAAATTGCAGTTTTCCATTAATTCCCTAAAGTTTTACCAACATTAACAATAGTGAAGGGGACCATTTAGCAAATTCTAAATGTTTTCTGAGGGGCTCATCTTCCAGTGTCATATCTTTTTGCCTTTTGGTACTGTCCAGAGGTGGTATTCAGCAGGTACTGACCAGTTTGGGAGAACCAGTAGTGGAAATTTTGAGTAGTTTGGAGAACCGGTGAATACCACCTCTGACTGGAGATTTTACATTTCCTTTCCCTGCCACACCCACCAAGCCACGCCCACAGAACCGGTAGTAAAACAAATTGAATTCCACCACTGGTACTGTCCATGGGGTTAAATGGACTCCAGGGGATGGTAGAGGACAGGAAGGCCTGGAGTTGTCCATGGGATTGCGATGGGTGAGGCACAACTTCGCAACTAACAACAACAACAAAATGTTTTCTATTCCTTTCTAACTAATATGGGAAAAGAAAGCATTTCAGTACAGGAGGTATTGTTGCTATTCAGAGTATCCAATACAATATATATTTTGTGCCTCATGGCAAAATATGATCCACCTTCCTTTAGATCAGGCATGTCCAACCTGCATCCCATGGGCTGCTTGTGGCCCTGGGCAGCTAGTAATGTGGCTCCACAAAATCATAAACTTTTAGCATTATGACATGATTTTTAGCAATATTTATATGCATTTACTATATTATATATTTTTTATGTGGTCCAAGACAATTCTTCTTCATTCAGTGTGGTCCTGGCAAACCAAAAGTTTGAACATCCATACTTTAGAGTTGGACAAGCAACAACTACTGTTTGGGGACTATACAAATTCAGATAATCACTAGATGGCAACAAATATTAGATTGCTACATTTCTATTGATTCTAGCCAACCCTGGGAGTTTGAAAGCATGCAAATGAGAATAGATTAATAGGTACCACCTCTGTGGGAAGGTAACAACATTCTGTGTGCCTTTGGCATGTAACCTTGCTGGCCGCATGACCACAGAAAATGTCTTTTGACAACACTGGCTCCCTTGGCCAAGAAACAGAGATGACCACTGCATACTAGAGTTGGATATGACTGGACATGGAAACCTTTACCTAGTGATATTTGCATTCTAAGTATAATAGTATTAAAACATACATCAGGTGGTATATTACTAAAGCACTATAATTTTTATAGTTATTGTTGGAAGAAAGCTGTTGGTAGCCAAAAATCAGATAAAATTTGGTAGTATATGTTCAGAATATTTTATTAAAAGGCATAAGCATTCATGACCATCTGAAGAAATGAGGTGTAGCTCCCTAAAGTTTATGCCTGTTCATAAAATTTGTTAGTCCAAAAAGATGCTACCAAGCTTCTTATAATTTTATAGGGCTTATAATTGGGAACTGTAATCTACAGTAGGTATTATATAAACGTCCATATCTTTTATTGTTCATTGTACTCGGATTGGAACAAAACATCAGGATATTAAGATCTGGAATTAGTAAGAAATGGGTCTAGGAAAGCATTTGGGAGGATTACCACCCAAAAGCTTCCTTCTACTTTAACCTACTATATTATACAAACTCTGCCTGTGTAATTGATTTATGCTTTGGAACAGGGGTGTCAAACTTGCCGCCCATGGGCTGAATGCATCACATGCTGGCCACATCCATCCCCGATTTAGAGAAGGGGAAAAATCGCGATACATCACATGACAACAATGTGATGCCACGAGTTTGACACCCCTTCTTTAGAATGTTGTGAGAACACAGGAGAAGCCAATGAAATCCCTGAACTGGCCATGATCCTTAGGTCATAATACTAATGGATCTCTATGGAAAGTAATGAACAACTTGGTAGAATAAACAACAAATATACTCAGCAGCAAATTGTAAAGATGACTCTGTAGGGCACTCTTGTCCCGGGGGTGAAAAAATACCTCTTAAAGCAGATGAACAAGCCTGGCTTGGTCAATAGCACAGAATGTGGAAGAGTTGAAGGCCTTACATCTTTTTGTCTCATAATTAACCATGGATTCCATGGATCTGGTGGGGATTCATTTTCATCAACCTGCTGCAAGAGAAGACAAAGATAATGAGAACACAACAAATGGGTTAATTAAATAATGTATTGGACACTTAAGATTATCATGGGAGAATATTTTGTAGCAGCTATGCACATTTCACATTTTCCCCCTGCAAAATATATAGCACAACATTCCCCAAGACAGGCAAAATTTTTATAATTTTGACTCAGTGTAAGGCACTTTTAAACAAGTAACCATAATCTTATGTTAATTTTCATGTATTTATAGGATCTTCCTTAAGAAATTGACACAGTGGCACAACCTGCTGCAGGATATTGGCAGGGGTTAAATAAAGGTCAACTATTAACAAGCAGAAAACATTTTGCCCTTAGGAGAGAAGACAAGAAGGCTGTGGTCTTTGTAAAACAAAGGTCAGAGTATGACTTTAGTTTATCTGGGGCTTCAGCTATTTCACCTGTTATACTGCAAGTGATCGATGACAGAAATAAAGCATATAATCACTATTAAGAGAAGAGAAAGCAAGAATGAGGTATTTCTCAGTTTAAGAGTTGATTTGTCCCCCACTTGTGCCTAACCATGGTGCAAACTTTCTCTGATGATATCTTTGTTCTGCTCTATTTTGTCTTATCAACCTGCGCCTTTATTGGTGGTACGCTTCCAATGATACTATGCCATTGATTGGATTGGCTGCCTGCTATTTATATTTCTTAGGTTTTTTTAAAACCTGTATCCTATAACATTCTGTAAGTTGCAGTGGAAGTAGAAAAGGAGTGATGGTGAAATCAGATGCACATATGAGTGTAAAAGGAGCAATGAGAGAGGCAGGCATTTGAGGGACAGCTGCATAAACAGATGGCAAGATAAACTCCCTCAAATCAACTTGTCCAGAACTGCTTTAGATTTCAGAAGGCCACTAAGAAAAAGGAAAAGCTTCAATGAATTGTTGGCTCAAACGATCATTTGACAAACTTGAGCAGTACTACTGCTACTGCTCTGGATTACAGTTCAGGATTCACATACTTAGGAGAAGGAATAGAACAGGGCTGTCAAACTTGTGGCTTGAGGGCCGGATGCGTCACGCGCTGGCCATGCCCACCCCCAGTTTAGTGAAGGGGAAAAAAGTCAAGATACATCACAGGATGCTGGTGTGACGACGTGAGTTTGACACCCCTGGAATAGAACATGGCAATAGTGATAACATGAGCTAGTGGCAATAGGAGAAAAAAGAGGTTTAATTTGCAGGTAATCAGGTGGTGAGGAAAAGCCAATCCAGCTGAGTGAAAATAAGGAGATCATCAATAGCCCCTTCACGATAACATACTGTTAGTGGTCATTGCTAGCAATATAACTAAGGTGGACAGATAACAGCAGATAAGGGAAGGAATGTAAATAAACTAAGTGTCTAGGAAAGAAAACTTGGCTGGGTGGTTTTCTTTTAACAGGAGCCTGCAGAAGAGAAGTCAAGTTCCACTCTGAAGTTCAGAGAGCCAAGTCAAATTTGACAGCTACTCCTAGGTCAGAGTTTCATGAGCAGGATTCACAAGAATGACACGCTGGAGGCAAGTCAGTTGTTTCCAACAGGCAAACTCCAGGCAGGACTGACTCACGAATCAGGTTACAGCTAGCAATCTTCAGTTTATTATTTATTTATTTATTATTTTGACTTGTATGCCGCCCCCTCTCCGAAAGGATTTGGGGCGGCTCACAAATAAAAACAGACAATAAGCTAGTTAACTAAAACACTATTAAATAATACAAACCAATTAATCTAAAACCCTTATAAAATTTAAAACCACCCCCCAAGAGGTCAGCACAGCCCAGCCCGTTCAAATAGCCAGGTTTTCAAATCGTGGTGTGAAGGTCAGGGGCCAAATGGAGTCCCGGGGTAATTGATTCCATAAGGCGGGAACCGCC
This sequence comes from Naja naja, assembly GCA_009733165.1. Taxonomy (NCBI): domain Eukaryota; kingdom Metazoa; phylum Chordata; class Lepidosauria; order Squamata; family Elapidae; genus Naja; species Naja naja. The sequence goes on along the minus strand of CM019150.1, from coordinate 100,986,973 downwards.
ACAGAGTAGGCCCTCCCCCGGGGCACCACCAAACGACACTGGGTTGCAGACGGTGACCTTACTTTCTTTGCTTGACTGGAATAGCATTTGGATGACAATTCTGTTTGAGGAGAAAAAGCTGTTCCATCGATTAATTATTCTCATTATCAGAAAATTTCTTATTTAAAGGTTGGCTCTCCTTTTGATAAGCTTCCACCCATTGCTTCCTGTCTTGTCCTCAGGTACAATGGAGAATATATCAACCCCCCTCTTCTTCATGACAGCTCTTCAAGTATTGGAAGGCCTTTTTGTCCCTGTGTTTGTCAGAGACCTTTTTGTGTAACTGTACTGGTTTCATCTGGTGTCTCTTATTTTTTCTCTTTCTGGCATTGTTTTTGTTTGGGTTTTTATTATCTTGTTCTCGAAGCATCCTGAACTGTTTTTCCCTCTAGAATTTCCATCCAGAGATCCCTTCATATTTTATCTCTTAGTATGTTAAAATCTTGGACACTAGCCTGATTTTATTCAGTTACCTATGCCTGTATTATGGTAATACTACTATAACATGGTCACTCTCCATGAAAATGCCTACAACTACCACTCCCTCAACTATTTCATCCCTATTAGTAAGAATTAAATCCAATATAGCTGACCCTCTAGTTCCTTCTTCATGCTAGGTCATCAGGAACTTGTTTGATGTCCCATTCACCTCAGACTTTGTTTCCTAGTTGATGTCAGGATAGTTAAAATCCCCAATTACTACAATGGTGTGTTTCCTAACTGATTTGCAAACGTTGATCTATGTCATCTGCTTGGTTGGGTGGCCTGTAGTAGAGACCAATAACAACTTCATTTCTTTTTCCTCTAATATTCACCCAAATACTTTCAAGAAGGCTTTCATCTTTGGTATCATGTATTTCTGTACAGCTGTAATAATTCTTTACATTCAGTGCAGCTCTTGTAGTATATTCCAATAACGGGCTCAATCCCACCAAAGATATTTCATTTCTTTTGTTAAGGATGTTGGATCAGTTTTAAATGTATCTCTAAATAATTTTTTTAACCTTGGACTTCAATTGTCCCAGTAGAAAAGATAGTTAGTGGATAAGAAGACATACACTATATCCGCTGCTATAGGCAGCTTTATTGCAAACTTACAGTATTAGCAAATTTAGCATACCAGCTAATTGAAAATTAACTAAAAAGGTAGGAAAAAGGACTTCATTAATATATTACATAAATGAGCTCTTCACTAACCAAGAGCAAATTTTAATCAGTTTCTATCCTCTCATGAAAATGTTACTTCTGCTGAACTATAGTTGGTCAGAGTGCTTAAATTTGGTTGGCATCAGATTTGACTTAATACCTTAGTTTTAGGATAACATTCTATAATGTTGTTTCAAATGAAAAATTCATTTGACTCATATACTGTACTTTACAAAAAATGTGGCTGAGGATATGGTTCTTCATAAATTAATAAGAAACCCATCTGTGAATACAGCAACACAAATTTATATTTGCTTTAGGAACATTATAGTTAAAGGAATCATTTATTTAAACCCATGGGCAGCTAGTGGCTATACTTACCACTGAGGTATCAACTCATAAAATGTAAATCCCATAGCAAAATATGCTGACTATTACACAGTAAGTCTTGACATTTAAAACTTCCATTCCATCTTTGTTAGAAACATTTTGATATGAAAAACAACTGTTTCTGATTTTATAAGGAAAAGCTTGTATGTTAAAATGGTCATTGTCAGATTAAAGTAGTTGATGGAACTTAAAAAAAACAAGTAACCATAGAAATGAGTTAAATGTCAGTGCAAATGGTTTTACTTAGATTTCTTTCAAACAAATAATTGTTTTCATTTTGCAGATTCAACTGTCAATCATGACGTGGTTAACTTGTTTTGTCTTTTTTTTTAAGACATTGGCAAACAAGGGATTTTTTAAAAGGTTAACAAAATATATTATTATAATTCATTTTTATATTAGTGATTTTAAATAACATTTGAGCACCCCAGTCAAATTGGGATGGGGGAGGGGAACACAGCACACAGAGGCTTTGTCTTTTAACAATTGTTTATATCCAAGACTGCTATAAATATACGTGTTACGCACATACCAGGCAAGCAATCAGTCTTCATTACTCTGCACAGGGAACTACAATGAAGATAGAACACGAGGAGAGAGAGACTCCCTCTCATGGCCACCTTTATATTGACAACTTCTTAAAGTGGCAATAACCCTGCTGACTCATTCTCATTGCATCAGCATTTATAGCAACTGGTCAGCTATTAAATCTCCAACACCTTAATACAGCATTTAAGCCATGAGCTGACCAGGGCATTAGTGACCGAACGGGTCCATAAATCCAAGAAATGTGCACCATATGAAGTGGTGCAAAAACCTTCCTGACCAGAGTTGCACCTGCTCTTCAAGTAGGTGCGGCGAGTCAAGGAAGACCCACCCAGATTCTACACCATCCAAAGTCAAAGATGGAATATCTCTAGATCTTGAGGTTCAAACAGCCACATCCCAGAGGTGGTATTAAGCAGGTTCGGATCAGTTCTGGAGAACCAGTAGCAGAAATTTTGAGTAGTTCAGAGAACCGGCAAATACCACCTCTGACCGGAGATTTTACAGTATCCTTCCCCTGCCACACCCACCAAGCCACGCCCACAGAACTGGTAGTAAAAAAATTTGAATCCCACCACTGACTTAGTCTTGGTAGGATTGAGCTGGAGATGGTTCCTCTCTGACTAAACCTACAAGGACAGAACTGTTAAGTTTGCATGAAGAGTCAGACGCGGAGTGCTTCAGTGAAGAGTTTATTAGTGACTACAGCTCATAACAGACCCGATTTGGCTGGGCTGCGGCTGCTACTTATAGCCAGCAGCCGCAGTTGCCAGCCAATCAGAGTGCAGGGTTTTTCCCGCACTTTTTAAACCAATCCTATTTGACATTTTACAAGAACAGTTCAAACTAAACCAATGACATTCAAACCTGCATACATAACAAGAACACTAACAGCCTTTTTTGGCTAGCTCAGGGTCGAAAGCTGTAATTGGGTATCATCAGCATACTGATAATATCAAATTCCAAACTGGTGGATAACCTCACATAGCAGTACAAAATCCTGATTTGAAACCTTGATAATTCATTTTCTCCAGGTTCCTCTCATCACCTGCAGACTGACTACCAACCATCTTCTGAATAACCTTCTCCCAAAAGGGAAGGTTGGAGACTGGTTGATAGTTATCATAAACTGTTGGGTCAAAGCATAGGCTGTCAAGGACAGAGTGGACCACTATCCCTTTCAAGATATGGGATTCTTCTTCTTCTTCTTCCTCCTCCTCCTCCTCCTCTTCCTCCTCCTCTTCCTCCTCCTCCCTGCTTTATCCACTCTTTTGCATATATAACTCGAGAAGACAGACATACCTAATACTCCTTCCTCCTATTTTTCCCACAACAGCAATCTTGGCCTGAGAAAGAATTACAGGCCCAAAGTCACCCAGCCAGCTGTCATACCTAATTACTATTACTCAGTCTCCTGATTTCTAAGACAATATCTTCCCCATTATACCAGACTGGCTCTTCTCCAGAGAGACCAACACTAAAGATTTGACCCAGTTGTGGCTCAGCTCCCTGGACACTATTGTGCCCTGGGTGGGACCCAGATCCAGTAAACAACTGATTGAACTCACAGTACAATGAACCCTGTTCATTTTTTGGGAGTTACCAGCTCAAACACATCCCAGATCATACCCCAACACTGTGCCCATATATGCAGACAGTACTGGATTTTGGTAGGGAAGTGTTTTAATTCGACAGCCATTTGTCTGAAATGGTGTAGGGTCTGCTGCTTGATCAGCTGATTAGATTAGAAGACCCCCCCTCTTGTTAATCTCTTCCCTTCTTCCAAATGATGGGAAATCTGGTTTTCAAGCAATCATGTTTAGAAGCTATCAAAATAATAAATATAAATAATAAATGTATTCTGCCTCCATCCATCTTTAAGGATGTTTCGAGCTATTCCATAAAAGAAATGCATGTTCTTTTCAAACATAAAATGCAATTTCCTCCATGCATTTTCCCTCCAAAAAGAATGCAACTTTTAGGAACACCTCAAGCTTTCCCTTTTCTTATTATATCCTGGAAGTTACATGCTTAGCAGTGTGGAGGGCATCTGTGCAAACCTCAGCATACTTGCCAGTTAATCCATAGAGCAAAACCAGTCTTAGTTCCTTGGGGATTAAACTGTTTATATTTAAGGCTTGGAATGTAATTTCGTCACAAGTTCTGCTAGCAAATGCAGAGGCTGGGAAAGCTAAATAGAAGCACTGGAACATATAAGGAAAAGATCCAGCATCTTCAAAACCTTTCATAGCAGGATATATTTATCAATGTGGTTATTCACATAGTTGTTTAGCTTCTATGATGCACTAAGTTTTACATCATTTTAAAATGCAATTTGTTATAACTGATAGCATAAATATATCGAATAGATTCAGTTTGATTTTATGTGGTGGTTTCATGTTCCTGAATAGAAAAATCCAACTTCTCCTAAATATGATTCTTAGTATAATTTTAACTTGTCTTCCAAATGCTAAATATTTACTGTTTCTTTAAAGTCAACTATGACTCATCCAAATAAGTCCTGCACTTAATTCTTCTTGAGTTCAACAGAGTCTGAGCTTCTGTTTAACTCTTCCTTAACCAGCACATGAGGCCTCTTATCCAATGGCACAGGGTCAGGTATAAATCAATGCACAGATGTTACCCAGTTGTAAATCTCAGTCCCCAGACAATTGGGTGATGCTGTCAAAGGCTGCACTGATACCTGGAGGTTATTGTGGGTTGATGGAGTAGCACAGGCTTAGTCTCAATTCTTGCAAGATGCATAGCTGTGGATTCAAAGACCCCTCCCTGCATTTCTGTGGATTTTCCCTCTCTCGTACTTTATGGTGTTGTACTTTTTAAAGTGAAATGTCTATGGAGATTCTTAGTCATCCAGGCCATGGTTGTCCCAAAGGTGCTTTTTCAAGAGGCAATTGGACTTTCTGGTTTTTCTTTGAAGATGTTTCACTTCTCATGATGGTGGGGAATGGAAGGATTTATGCAGCTGTCTGCAAGGAGTATAAACCTTCCATTTCCCACCATCCAGCCAGAGCTGATGAAGCTTCTTGGGCAAGAAGCAAAATATTTTCAAAGAAAAGCCAGAAAGTCCAGTTGCCTCTTGAAAAAGTTCTTAGGTGAATCTGCCTCAGAGGTGGTATTCAACAGGTTCTGACCAGTTCTGGAGAACCGGTAGTGGATATTTTGAGTAGTTCGGAGAACTGGCAAATACCACCTCTCACTGGCCCCAGCCCCATCTATTCGTTGCCTCCTGAATCGTAGCTGATCGGCTAGGGTGGAGTGAGAATGGGGATTTTACAATATCCTTCCCCTGCCACGCCCACCAAGCCATGCCCACCAAGCCACGCCCACAGAACCAGTAGTAAAAAAAATCTGAATCCTACCACTGACCTGCTGTGTACACATGGATGAGGGAACTCCTGGACCTGATACATTTGGTTGAGGAGTAAATAAATTTTTTTTAGGCGGGGGAGTTATAACAGTCTATTTTAAAGGAACAGTGTGGTCCTGTAGATTTTTAATTGGCATTTAAAAGTGTTTAACATAACAAAGAAAAATCTGGCAGGATCAGGCCATAGTTCCATCATCCTTATCACAGAGTTACCAACACCATTCAAAAAGCTCATAGAATATGTAGGGTTTCAGGACTCTACCACCGCTTCCGTTACTGCTAACAAGCAACCAGTATTTTAAAGTTTTTGCCTACAAAAGCAGTGAGAGAAACTCCAATATTATTAGCTCTTAATAGCCTGGTCTTTCATGAACCTCCCGAGGTCACCTCTTAAATCAGATCAAATTTCATGCCATTATTTCATTTTGGGGCAGTACATTCTGCAGGCTGAAAAGTGCATTCCATTGGTTGAAAAGTTATTTGAACCTGTCCACCTTTGGCTTTATGGATGACCTGAAGGTCTGGACCTGTGAGAAGGAGAAACACTTCCATTTACCATATTTTTCTTTCCAAGGTTAAGGGACCCAGGTGGTGAAATCTTTCCTTCAGGCCAGTTTAGGGTTTAACTGGTTTCGAATGGAAAGTTTCTTGCCCGATACCGTCTTTTTAATTGCATTCTGTATAGCATTCTGAATGCATTCTGCATTCGGTTGTTGTACTATAATTCTTATTATTTATTTGATGCATTTTGCTACATAAAACGCAAAGGTGTTTTATGAATTCACTAGAAATAATGCCCTGACTGAGAAAAGTGGTTGGCTCACAAGGAGAGAGAACTTTACTATCTCAGCAAAACCTTTATTGCTAGGAACTATGTGGCCTTTATTAGTCAATGGTGACTCTAGGATTCTAGGGACATAAGCAGCAGCTGCCTACTCCTGAATCAGACTAATGGATTTATCTGTTTTTGTCCTGCTTGCTCCATTGATTGGAACTGGTTCTCCTGGGTTTCATTCAGGAACCTTTCTCAGCCTTACTTGATGGATGAATCGAATTTGGGATTGTTTGCATACAAAGCACGTACTTTCCCACTGTGGCCTTTTGCCCAGAGCATAATAGCAACTCAGCTTAGGACACTTGCTGCAAAAAGTTATTATTTTGATAGTTCTGTGGGGGAATTGAGAAAAATTCCTTCCCCCCAATCCTCTACAGTCTTTTTTTCCCTTTGAATCTCTGAAAACAATCCTTGTGCGTGCACGCACGCACGCATACACAAAATTAGGGAAAGTCATATTTCTTGGGCCCAGAATTGGCTCAAAAGTCTAGGATGGGAAGATTCTGTGTAGTCTTCTAATGTGAAATGCATATAAAAATTACAATATGCATTGCATATAAATATTACATACAGTACTGCTGTTCTATGCCTGAATGCCAATGGGATTTTCAGAGAGTGCGTGCTATTTTTTTGCTAGTCACTAGAGGCCTCATTTTTCGGAAAAAAAACCCCTTCTTCCCATTGGTATTAGAAGACTGATCATCTCTGAGCTTGGGAAAATTTGTCCATCTCTGAAGTATAAGTACAGTATAATAAAGTCTGGAACTCACTACCTGTTTCTGTTGTTACCTGCTCAAACCCCCAGTCCTTTACCCTCAAACTAACCTCTGTTGACCTCACCCCATTCCTAAGAGGTCTGTAAAGGGCATGCATAAGCACACAATCGTGCCTACCATCCCTGTCCTATTGTCCCCAATTATTAGTTCCTATTTCTTATATTTAAGCTTATATTTATTCTTATTTCTATTGTATTTTAAGCTTTTGACAAAATAAATAAATAAATAATATGTAAAATATAAAAGCTACAAATATTAGCATATGTATCCTATGCTATTTCCCTTGTTAGAAAGCAACAGTTTAAACAAATTCTTTTATCATTATTGCTGATACTGTGTCTTTTCAAAAGATTTTGGTTTTAATTGGCCACTCAGTGGCTAAGGCGCTGAGCTTGTGGATCAGAAAGGTTGGCAGTTCGGCGGTTCGAATCCCTAGCACCTCACAATGGAGTGAGCTCCCGTTACTTGTTCCAGCTTCTGCCAACCTAGCAGTTTGAAAGCATGTAAAAATGCAAGTAGAAAAATAGGGACCATTTTGATGGTCACAAGACCATGGAGACATCTTCAGATAGTGCTGGCCCTTTGAGATGAGCACCACCCCCTAGAGCCAGAAACGATTAGCACGTATGTTCGAGGGGAACCTTTACCTTTACCTTATGTTGTTTTATCTGCACTTACACAATGTTCTTTTTTTACATTTAGTTTATGGTTCTTAGTTGTCACAGGTGTGTTTTCATGAAAACAATGATATATAAATTAAAATAGTAAAAGAAAATTGTCAGACAACTTCCTCCAGAATAGCTATTAATTTAATTAAATAGGGGGCTGGTGAGAACCATATGATACAATAAGAGACCTATGTTTTGGATTTCAGTGTTGAAGGTTGATAGATAAAGCAACTTCTTACATTCCTAAGAGGTTTAATTGTGTTTGCATCTGTAAAAAAAACAAATCAGAATAAAACACCACTATGATAATGAAATACTTGCAAAAATGTGAAGAGGAACACTATAGAATGTCTTTAAACTTGTTATTATCCTTCGGCCGGGATATACTCTATTTCTTCTACATGAAACTAAAATGGCAAAAATTTGCATGTTCATCTGAAAACAAATCTCAATTCAGTTTTGCTGCATCTCCTATGTGTATCTGAGGTGGGAGTCCAAATGTAATGAATAAGTGGCAATCTTGTTAGCCAGTAATTGGCTCTTGTTAAGTTTGCATGAAGAGTCAGACGCGAAGAGCTTCAGTGAAGAGTTTATTAAGTGACTACAGCTCGAATAGACCCGACTTGGCTGGGCTACGGCTGCTTCTTATAGCCAGCAGCTGTAGTTGCCAGCCAATCAGAGTGCAGGGTTTTCCCGCACTATTTAAACCAATCCTATTTGACATCTTAAAAGAACAATTCAAACTAAACCAATAACATTCAAACCTACATACATAACAGCTCTCCTTGCTAAATAGCCTAAATAGCAAAGGGCCTGCTGCACTCTGTTGAGCTGTGTCCACACTATTAGCAAAAACTTCATCTGATCCCGCACATAGGTCATGTTCCCCCCCCCACACACACACAATGACCAATTTTAAAATAATACACTTCCAGAAATAAGTGAACTAGTTGAGGCAGCACCACTTTAAAAACACTGCTGCAAAACCGGCACTTCCACTACCAGAACTGCAATCCTTTCCAACATCAAGGCTGTTCCTTTCAGCGGAATGTGCCCAATTACCTAAATGTGATATTAAATACAACGTTTGCTGAATTATTGATGATTCTGTGACTCTAGAGAAGGGAGGCTGACTGACTTACTAATTTCCTCTGGGCCTTTGTTAGAGATATCATTGCCTATACTGCATAAATAGCTGATCTAAAAACTAAAAGAGGTTGCTGAGGGGATATTTTCATGAGAATAAGTGAAGGAGATAAATCTCATTTAAATACACAGGGATACCAATTCATTCATCTCACTACTATCTTGCTTGATAACATTTCAGTGATTCTTTCCAGTGGTAAAAAATACTATGCTGTTTTCATACTCAAGAGAAATATTCCCCGCCCCTCTTTATTGTGAATATGTGGTGAAAATAAAAATTGAACTCACCTTTTCAGACTTTAACTGCTTTTATTCACTTGTTTTATTATTAGCAGATAGGTGGATAATGACATATTTACATATATATTTGGGGTAAGCAATATTAGGCATTAATGTAAAGGACTAAATTAATGTAAAGGACTAAAAAATAATAAGCGAAAGAAATTAAAGGCATGAGGTAATAAACAGGAAAGGAAATATAGCTTAACCTTGTTTACACATAGCTCGCTTGAACTATCTTTTCATACGTTTCTACCCTTACAAATCATATTTGCTGTTTCACATCTGTACAGCATGTCATAGCTTGCCTTTTATTTAAACTTATTTTTCTCTTTTATATTAAGTCCATTAATTCATCATCAGTTTTTCTTGTCCTTATTTCTCCTCTCTCACACCCATAACTTTCATTTTAACTTTGTTCAAGACAGTACACACACACACACACATGCACACGCACACATCAGTGGTTGGATTCAAATTTTTTTATTACTGGTTCTGTGGGTGTGGCTTGGTGGGCGTGAGAGGGGAAAGATAGTGTAAAATGTCCAGTCAGAGGTGGTATTTTCTGGTTCTCCGAACTACTCAAAATTTCTGCTACCGGTTCTCCAGAACTGGCCAGAACCTGCTGAATACCACCTCTGACACACATGTATATGTATGTATGAGAGAAATGGTGGCAAAGGCTAAATTCCAAAACTTCTAATACTATTGATGATTGTGGTTTGTCAAACATGGTCTAGATTCCTTTTCTTCCTAAGATCCAACTCACCTCCATTTCTTTTTCTCCATTGTCATGTTTGTAGCAATGAAGCATACCATTATTCCATGTATAACAAGTCCCAATATTTTATTTTCCCTTCAAGGGCCAAGTTAGATTTGAAAGGATAATTTGCTCTTAGGTTTCAATGCCACGAGCCTATTGATAAATAGGCTAATACAAAACCATAGTAATATAAATCTCTAACAATATGTGTAATCATATTGTGGCAGAAATTGTTTCTATGGTAGAAACATGAATGTATTATTACACAGGGAAACAAAAGTACACATACCTACCCTGTTTTCCTGAAAATACAACCTACCCTGAAAGTAAGTCCTAGCTTGATTTTTACATCTGTGCCCAATATAAGCCCTACCCTCAAAATAAGCCCTAATTAAGATTCCACCCAATCTAGAGTGCATGGGTAAAAATTAACCTAAGGTGGGGATGGCTAAGTGGAGCTGCCCTACTACTTACCTTTGGACAGTTGTAGCCAGGCCTCTTACACCCCAACACCTGCCTTGCCAGCCCATTTCTTCTGCAGCCAGTAAGGCTTTTCTAAAGGCCTCTGTAGCTGATAACAGAGACCCAGATCGATCCGGAGCTCTGTTATCGTCTGCAGAGGGCTTCAGGAAAGCCTTTCCAGCTGCAGAAGTAATTCCTGAAGGTCTCTGACAGCGAAAAGGAGGCCGGGGACAATGCGTGCAAGTGAGGTTAGTCAGTGAATGACATCCTCTGAAAATAAGACCTTGTGCCTTTTTTGGTGGCAAAAAAATATAAGATAGGGTTTTATTTTCGGGGAAACATGGTACTAAGAAATTACACTAATGTCTTTGGATGGAAAACCCTGATCAATGGGTTTTGCATTGGGGATCAAGAAAATGATTAACAAGTTATTTGTATATGCCTTATTTTAAGCTTAAACCACCAAAAAAGGCACCTTTCTCTCCAAACCCCAAAATATAATTTCATCTGGGAATTTCACTGCCCTCTACTTGCATACCATCTTCCTTATTTATGCTGGCTCTTGGCTGCCCCCTGCCCCCAATTAAACTGGCAAACCAGTACAACCTTCGTCTGCCCTTGATATCTAGGATTGGGGTTGCAGCTGAAATGGCCAGGAATACCAAATGTAATTTTATTAATGTCACTTTCAAATTATTTCTTGATTCATCTGAATGTCTGACTGAAAGGACAAAACACATCAGAGCCAGAGACTAAAATCACTATGCAGCCATGGATATCTCCTAATGTGTTTAAAATGTTGGATTCCTTATAATGATTTATGTGCTAACAGCTTTCTTTGGGTGGCAATAGTGTTATTTTTCATCCAATTATAAAATTTGTACGCCATAAAACTAAATTTTTTGACATGATAAATATATTTCATTGTGTGTGTGCTTTTTTAAACAAGGAAACAAAGGGAAACATTGAAGCATAAACTCATTAATCATCTTTAATCAGCCCATCATTTATTGCCTTTAGAGAACAGAAAATATTTTTCTTACTATGATAATTTTATTATATAGAGGTTTCAGACATCTTTTTTAAAAAATCCTAACGATGGAATGCCAGAAATAAATATAGCTTATGTCTGTTTACTTATGGTTGTGGATGTAGTAGGTAAACACTATTCGTTTATAATGAACAAGATAATTGATAAATTCTCAGCATGCTGTAATGTCTCTGAAATTTATTTCTAGAACTGACAATAATTCATTAATAAAGGTAGCTTGCTCACAAGATAGTTATCAATGGGTTCCTACTACTCTGCTAAAGTATTTCAGAATGATTGTCATTTAAAAGTTTAAATTTAAATTATTTTCCCAGTTTTATTCCAGGGCTTTTCTAGTTATTTGTTGCATGTTCAGTATGGGTTCTTCAGAAAGTTTTGATGCATGGAAGATACACAATTCTGATTTCTTTTAAAAAATGTAGCTAATGATTTTTCTACTTACTATTATTTGTGTGCTTCCTCTTCCACTCCAGGAATATTTCCACTGTACCTGTAACGTGAACGAGGACTTGTAAAAAAACATTATTATCAACAATATTTGGAGCAGTTAGAAAACATCATTTTCTTGGGAAGTTAGTTGAAAGAACAAATGAAGAGCTCTCTTTATTTTTATTTGTCTGACATATTAAATGATTAAACAAAGTCCATGTAATTCGTAATATTCTTCAACCCTATTAACAGAGCCAAGCTAAAGGTCTAGCTATATACTTCTTTTCCATCTCCATTTGAAATGATTACTGAGGATCAAGATATTCCGTGAGTAAGTTATACAGCAGACAGTGTGCTTCAGGGTAGAAACTAACTCTGCAAACTGACGGGCTTTGTTTTTTATGTGCTTCAGTGCATGGGATAGTTAATGCCCAAAGAGAGAAAAGCCATGAGCCAAAAGTTATAAGAGAAAGTTAAATGTTACTACTTATTTAGGAAAAAAATGATAATAATAATAGCACAGTCACCAAAATGATTAACTGGAACATCTGTAATAAATTATCATATGGTGGTAATGAAAAATTGGTTGGAAAATATATTGTTATTTATTTATTCAATTTATATGCTGTCCACCTTGCCCAATCTAGGTAGCTTACAACATTTAAAAAATCAATAAAAACAATAAATAATAACATTAAATTAGTTTAAAATTTAAAAAGATGGGTAGGAAGGGAGCAAGATGCACACAGGGCAGTGGAAGGAGATGGAGTCTTATCTAGCCTGTTAACCTGGGGCCCCATGCCAGTTGGCACAGCCATTTCTTCAGGTCCTTTCAGAAAGCCAAGGAGTGGGTGTAGATCTTACCTTGGGACGCACAGTGTTTCAAAGGGCAGGAGCAATGGCAGAAGCTGTTGATTAAGGGCAGGAGCTATGGCACAATATTGCTGAAAGGATAGTAGAAAATGAACAGGCTAAAACATTGTGGGATTTCTCAATACAAAGTGATAAAGTCTTGGCCCATAACACAGCGGATTTAACTTGCTCAAAAGAAGGAAGTGTGGATAATTGATGTAGTAATACCAGTGGTGGGATTCAAATTTTTTTACTACCGGTTCTGTGGGCATGGCTTGGTGGGCATAGCAGGGGAAGGATACTTTAAAATCTCCGGTCAGAGGTGGTATTTGCTGGTTCTCTGAACTACTCAAAATTTCCGCTACCTGTTCCCCAGAACTGGTCAGAACCTGCTGAATACCACCTCTGGGTAATACCAAAGGATAATAGGATACAAGACAAGAATTGGAGAAGGTCACAGTGTATCAAGATATGAAAATCAAAATTGAAAGATTATGGCATACAAACATGGCAAGCTTTGATACAACATACCAATCTCTAAATTCAAAGCCTTAAATTTCAAATTAATCCCACACCAATAATATATAGGTATAATCCCACCTGAGGACCCCTGAGGGGTCCATGGTGCTTTCTGAGTTTGGTTATTTTCTTGCAGACATTTTGTCACCCAAACTAGGTAACCTTATCAGTGCTAATCTGAACAAACCTGAGCTAATGATAGTCTCCTTCATTGATAATTCCACCTACATTAGATCATAGCTGAGGGAAAAGACTGACAAAAATGTCCCATAGTTTGTGTTGGACTCTCTACTTCTCTCTGCTGTCCTCTTATGTATCAACTCACACCCTAATGCGTTTGATGGGAGTTTACATAGAAGTAAATTCTTTACGGTATATAGTACATGCAACTCTCAGGAGTTTGCAACTATGCAGGATTTGTCCACTATATGCTACTTAGTAACATGGTCAATTCCCTGAGGAATGCCTGGCAACTTTAAGATCATCTCCCAGAATTCCTCAGCCACGATGAACAAGTTTCTGTCTAATGCAAAATTTCTACCCTATTTTAACAAATCAAATAAAAGCCAATATATTAAAACGTTACGTTAAGAAACACCCACAGTTTGGAAAGCAAGTGTTCTCACTGGCTGCTCCCCTCTTTTGAAACAGCCTCTCCTCAAGGCAAGAATAGCTTCTGCTCTTGTAGTCTTCCAAAATATAGTTAAAACCCACTTTTCCAGATTATACAGCTAGAAAAAGATCTGTGTCATTACTTAGAATTTTATTGGTGTTTTATTATATTGTGCTTTGATTTTGTACAGTACCTGAAGCCTCTAATATCTTACAATCTTATAAATAATAAACATAGTGGGTAACTATAAAATATTCTAGCATTTTTTTAGCTGTTTAATTTCATTTTTCTTTTCCCTCTGGTTCAATGATGGAAGGGAGTTTATGCCTCTGAGGTTGCATCAGGCTGTCTTACTGCAACTTCCATTAGCTGTTAGAACTCCCCCCACTTTTTTTCCAATATGAAGCCACAGTTCCAAGAGGTGTACAATGTTTTTATTCTTTCACTGTCATAGTTGATGTACTTCAGTGATAGTTATTGATTAATGCCAGCATCAAGAATATTTTAGCATAACTGTGTTACTTGACAGAATCAAACCTCACAGAAATTCAAGTTGACAGTCTGGAAGACATTGCTTGAATATATTGTATAAGGAGCTTTCCACTTCAGGGATATATCCCAAAGCACAGTCCTTGTGTAAGTTGCTTTCCTTAACTTCTATGATTTGTAAGTAATGAGTATGTTCTACAGTAGCTTTTCTCATTCAGTTGTCCTCCAGAGATTTTGGATCATAATATTTATAACCCCTGAAGCCACATGAGCTATGACTATGTTGGTAGGGACAGTGGAGATTATAATCTGATATTTCAAAAGGTAAACACCATTCTCTGATTGCATTCCTGGAAATACTGTATGGAAGGAATATGGAAACACTGTTTTTTTAAAATTTACATCTGACTGTGTTGCTGAATCTCAGCTTATCTGGAAGATACAGGTGAAACTCAAAAAATTAGAATATTGTGCAAAAGTTCATTTATTTCAGTAATGCAACTTAAAAGGTAAAACTAATATATGAGATAGACTCATTACATGCAAAGCAAGATAGTTCAAGCCATGATTTGCCATAATTGTGGTGATTATGGCTTACAGCTCATGAAAACCCCAAATCCACAATCTCAGAAAATTAGAATATTGTGAAAAGGTGCAATATTCTAGGCTCAAAGTGTCCCACTCTAATCAGCTAATTAAGTCAAAACACCTGCAAAGGGTTCCTGAGCCTTTAAATGGTCTCTCAATCTGGTTCAGTAGGAATCACAATCATGGGAAAGACTGCTGACTTGACAGTTGTGCAGAAAACCATCATTGACACCCTCCATAAGGAGGGAAAGCCTCAAAAGGTAATTGCAAAAGAAGTTGGATGTTCCCAAAGTGCTGTATCAAAGCACATTAATAGAAAGTTATGTGGAAGGGAAAAGTGTGGAAGAAAAAGGTGCACAAGGAGGAGGGATGACCGCAGCCTGGAGTGGATTGTCAGGAAAAGGCCATTCAAAAGTTTTGGGACTTTCACAAGGAGTGGACTGAGGCTGGAGTCAGTGCATCAAGAGCCACCACACACAGATGGATCCTGGACATGGGCTTCAAATGTCGTATTCCTCTTGTCAACCTGCTCCTGAACAACAAACAATGTCAGAAGCGTCTTACGTGGGCGAAAGAAAAACAGACTTGGTCTGTTGCTCAGTGGTCCAAAGTCCTCTTTTCTGATGAGAGCAACTTTTGCATCTCATTTGGAAACCAAGGACCCAGAGTCTAGAGGAAGAATGGAGAGGCACACATTGCAAGATGCTTGAAGTCCAGTGTGAAGTTTCCACAGCCTGTGTTGATTTGGTGAGCCATGTCATCTGCTGGTGTTGGTCCACTGTGATTCATTAAGTCCAGGGTCAATGATGCCATCTACCAGGAGATTTTGGAGCACTTCATGCTTCCTTCCGCAGACGAGCTTTATGGGGATGCTGACTTCATTTTCCAGCAGGACTTGGCACCTGCCCACACTGCCAAAAGCACCAAAACCTGGTTCAATGACTGTGGGATTACTGTGCTTGATTGGCCAGTGAACTCACCTGACCTGAACCGCATAGAGAATCTATGGGGCATTGCCAAGAGAAAGATGATAGACAAGAGACCGAACAATGCAGAAGAGCTGAAGGCTGCTATTGAAGCATACTGGTCTTCCATAACACCTCAGCAGTGCCACAGGCTGATAGCTTCCATGCCACGCCACATTGAGGCAGTAATTGCTGCAAAAGGGGCCCAAACCAAGTACTGAGTACATATGCATACTTACACTTTTCAGAGGTCCAATATTGTTCTATGTACAATCCTTGTTTTATTGATTGCATGTAATATTCTAATTTTCTGAGATTGTGGATTTGGGGTTTTCATGAGCTATAACCCATAATCAACACAATTATGACAAATCACGGCTTGAACTATCTTGCTTTGCATGTAATGAGCCTATCTCATATATTAGTTTCACCTTTTAAATTGCATTATTGAAATAAATGAACTTTTGCACGATATTTTAATTTTTCGAGTTTCACCTGTATATGATGGCTAACAGATGTGGTCTTCAGCAGGTTCCACCCAGTTCTGGAGAACCAGTAGAGGAAATTTTGAGTAGTTCAGAGAACCGGCAAATACCATCCCTGACTGGAGATTTTACAGTATCCTTCCCCTGCCACCCCCATAGAACCAGAAGTAAACAAATTTGAATCCCACCACTGATGACTACTCTGAACCCAGCAAGATTGGGGATAAAAATTAAGTTAGAGTGATGCTAGCTAGAGTACCTCTAATCCTGTGAATTTACTTTGTAATAGAATAAATGCCTGTATATATTTTATTTTAAAAATGAAGCACCAGAGCAGGGGTGGGATTCAACTGGTGTTACTACCGATTTGGTGACTATGTTTGCCAAGATATCTCTCTTTTTTCTTACGTTATGCTGTAAGAAATATCCTTCTGGGTTCAGTTCCAAGTGGGGAAAAAGACACTGGAAACATGGAGGCTGTTTGGAAGGTTTAATGGTGTACAGGACCACATGGCCTGGAGCTCCAGCAAAGGATGATCACATGCTTCAAGGTGAGAAGAGATCAAGAAAAAAGGACTAAGGTGCTGAGAGTGCCTGGGTGTTATACCCTCTGTTGGGATCTGAATTGGAGCTTGTATTCTAATTGGTTGTCAGACTCCCATGAGGGGCAACTCTGTAGGCTGTCCTGAGTTCCAGGCTTGGTTGAGCCTTGCTGGATGATTTATGCCCTTAAAAGGGCTTTTGGCAATTGCTATAGCTTTACCTGGAGATCTTTCTTATGTAAAGTATTCTGGCCCAGGCCTTAATGGCCCACCCATTAACAAAGGTGGGGGTGAGATTCTGCTTCTGGGTTTCTACTCTTTTTAGAGGAAATATTCTGACTTTTTAATATTTCCTAGGCTGTTTCAATTTTCTAGGAGAGGGGTGGGTGCTAACTTCCTACAGTTACCAAAGACTTCTTCCAGAATAAATGTCCTGGATGTATTTAAAAATGCATATCCAGAATACTCTTGTCTCTTTTGTTCTAAAGTTTTCTCCTAGTAGTGAGAATGGATTCCAATTAAAACCCTTTCCATCAGAAATCTTTAAAGATTTTTACCCCCTTTCATTACATCTGTAATTCTGTGTAAGATGATCTGATATTGAACTGAAGTGATGCTCTTGCCCAAAGTGCTACTGTCAAAACATGTGTTGTGCAATTATTATTTTTGCCTCCTTAAAATAACTTTTTGTGGAAGGAAAAAGATAACACAACAAAGGAAGCTTGCAAATGAAGAACATTTAGTTCTAAACCTCTTTAAAAAAACATAGTGAATGGGGTAAACAGTGCAAGGCATAATAAAAAGTTGTTCTAGAAGTAGACTGAATCTGACAATTTAAATTCTCACCAATATCATACCTTCCTGTCATTTATTCTACCCCCTTAAACTCCTGTCACAAGATGAAGTTCTCCATCATCCCAGTAAGGAACTACAAATCAATATTTTAGGCAGTGAAGAATAGGATGTTAAAGAACTCAATGTTCATGCCAACCAAGGAACTGATTGCAGTACATTTGAAGTGTGTGTGTGTGTGTATGTGTGTGTTTTCATGAAATAATGAGAAGTTAGAAGGAGAGATGATGAAAAAAAGGGAGAAATAAGGAACTTGAAAGTGGTAACTTCCATGGAAGAAATGGTGAACTGAAGATGGCTCTGCTAAAAGCAAAGCTGACAATGGTGGCAGAATGAAGAGTTGATGAGTAGACCAGTACTTTTTAATCCCTCTCCAGACAACTGGAGGACCTGAGATCACCCCAAGTGCTTCAGGTAGTTATTTCACCTGAGAAGACTACAAGGCAATGGTCTCTGGTGGCTTTGGAACTCTGGAAGATCAGGAAATAGCCATCTTGTTCAAGCCATAGTCAGTGCCTTCAAAAGGACCCTGAGTTCACATAATTCCTTTTCTAAGCAACTTTGGAAATTGCTCATTGAATGCCTTTTTACTGTTAAGAATCTTTGGATTGACAAGTCTTCCTTCAATCCTTAGTGAATGAAATTTTAAATACAAAGTTAGGGACTTTTTAAAAAAATGAACAGCAAAAAGTGATTACAACTTTGATTTTGGAAAGTTGCAAAATGATTTAAGGTCCAGATAGATTTGAAATATATTTTTGGAAATATAAGACTCTTCCCCATAGGAAATTGCTTTTGTTTTGATTTTTAAAACACGCACACACACACACACATAATACTGGCAGAATGGGACTTTGAAAGTTGAACAAAATGGGAGCTAGAAGGAACGTAAATTAAAGAAGAACACTTAAATTTGATTTAATAGTACAAAATAGAGCAAAATATTTTAACATTGGACATATTGAAGGGTATTTTTGAACAATGGACACAGAAGTTAATTTTAAAAGTGTCTGCCTTTATAGGTGGACTGTGTTTAAAAGATGTTATGGGAAGGTGTGTGCCATTCCAACTGAGAAGCTTTGCTCATGGTCACTTACATCTGGTTGGCAAGATGCAAAGGCTCCCAGCATCTTTCCAGATGCAACTCAATGTGCTGCTTTTCATCCTTAAAGCTTACGTGGCACAGGGCCAGATTATTTACAGGACCTCAGAGTATCTGCTTATTCCACCATTCGGATAGAGCGGGAACTAGGTTACTTCTCTTAAATGTTGCCATTTAGTGAGATCGAGGTATGCCTTTTCAATTGTGGCCTTTGCCTTGTGGGACATTGTTCTACATGAGACCTGGCAAGCCATGACCCTCTTAAGTTTCTGGAAGGTCATAAATATGCAGTTTGAGAATGTCAAAGTTCCAAGTAAAAATTTCCAAAACAGACAACTCTGAGACAATCATCTTCTCAAAGTTCCATTTTATTAGAGATGTCATATTGGCACATTTGGGAAAACCCAAATGTGAGAGTTCCGGGTTTTCCCTTCCCCAAAAGAGAATCAAAGTTCCATCCCCTGCTTTCATCAGTCCATCACATGGCCCAATCATGTCTTCGTCCCATCCGGAGACTATCCCAGATCACACCCCTCCAGGTGCAGGGTGAACCGACCTTGACTTTCCTAGAAAGAATGTAGTTGTGGCTAAACATGCTCCTAAAAAAACCCCTCCCAAATTCCCAGGCACTAAATGTGGCAGCCTAGAAGCTCCAAAAGAAAAATGGTTTCCCAGGCTGACAGCTGAGTTGGGTGCATCACAGGAGGGTGCCACCTTTCGTTGTTTGGTTTTTGTTAAGTTTGCATGAAGAGACAGACGCGGAGTGCTTCAAGCTCTTTAGTTTATTAGTGACTACAGCTCAGAATGGACCTGATTTGGCTGGGCTGTGGCTGCTACTTATAGCCAGCAGCCGCAGTTGACAGCCGATCAGAGTGCAGGGTTTTCCCGCACTTTTAAACCAATCATTTCTAACATTTTACAAGAACAGTTCAAACTAAACCAATGACTTTAAACCTACATACATAACAGTTTTTATTGTTTCTTGGGTTTTATTGCTGTTGTGATCTGTCCAGAGTTGTGCTTTCTAAAATGGGCAGCCGTATAAACCTTTTAAATAATTAAATTGATGCAGTTAACTAGGAGCCTTATGTAAGCAGATAATTAAAAAAAATCATTTTCACACATTCTTCTAAAAGCAATCCATCTGGCTCTTGTCTCTTCTAAAAGGGACCAATTTCAGAAAGCATGTAGCCTGTAGCTTTGACATCTATGAATGACATAAAATCATTGTTTGCTTGTGTTTTGCCTTGTGCACAATGTTTTTTCCCCTACCTTTGAGATGTATTTGTCAGAAAAGGGCAGAACAAGGCATGCATCTAGAAGAAATGGTTGAACTTTTAAATTAAGGCAAGTTATCTTAATATGTACCTGATTTATATCTATATCCTTACCCACATATCTGGATAAAAAAACATTCTTTGCCTGATGCTAATTTGTTCCATAAAAATGAAAGGCATAGTATAGAGCAACTTTTTCCAAAGAGCTGGCCCCTAGAAGTCTAAAACATTTAATGGGATCAGGTTGGGATCAGGTCAATAACATCTATGATTTTTCTGTGTGTTAAGACAGGGAAGATGGTATGTATGGCAAGACAAGCATAGAAAAGGACGGAGCTTGCATTGTAAGCCAACTGTACCATCTTGCCTGAAGTAAGAGATTGATATTTAGGATTGCTACCTTGCCTAATATAAGGCTGATACAAAGGACTGGGAGAAAGAATGTGACAATCAGGAGACAATGTGCTGCCTGAGGATATTCAGGATATTCAGACTCATCAAGAATAATAGGATTATGAAATGAATGGAAACAGTGTTTTCCTATTTGAAGAAAAGCAAACATATTTTGCATTCAGTTTTCTGCCATTGTTAATTTAAACTATCTTTTTCTGGGCATGTTCTAGATTCAGAGCAGATTATCAAAGCTTTACCCACAGTGTGTGCAGCAGTAAACATTTTTACAGTTGAATTCAACTGCACCCAGGAGCTTGTCGAAGAAGAATCAAGGAGAAAGCTTGGATGGAGGTGTTACTCTAATAATTTATCAATTTGCTTAAAATACTTTCAAGTTTTTAACAGTAGAATACTTCTCAGTATAATCAATCCTGAAACTATATCCATTTTTACAATATTTACTTTCCTCCACAATACCCTGGAAATTTGTTACCATTTATTTATTTCAAACTGTGACCACAGCTGCCAATTTTTTTGAATTCATGTCCAAAATATCAATTAATAATCTATTACTATATTATGCTTATTATCCCTTTATAAAAACAATTTGTGCAAGATGGCCAATCAAATGTAATATTGTCTGTTGTCTGTTGAACAAGGGGTTTGGGAAATTGTTTGTATAATGAGCTGAATTTTTACTTGTCTTTAAAGTTGGGGTTATGTAAGCCTCAACAAGGAAACCTGGGGAAGCTTTGTTCAAAAAAGCATCATTCCTTTGAAGTAGCAAAATCAGGAAACAGATATTGCTAGTACACTTACAATGCACTTTAATGTGGTTGGATATTGTAAGAAAATCTTGAAAGCCTGTTGAAGCCCTTCTCTACTTCAGCTTATACCTAATGTATTGCTGTAAGGCAGCGTTATGTGGGGTTGCTCACCACATTTTCTATTTTCCCACTACTCAAATACCTTTTTCTTTAATAATTCAACCTTATCTTCCCTCCTTTGCTGAATCTAACCAACATTTTATCACATACACCATTGGAACAATTTTTTTTGGTAAAAGTCTTATGCAATGATAGGAAAACCATCTGAGCCAGGAGTCTTCTTTGCTTTCATAGATTTAATAGTGATTATTACTTACTGAAGATAAAGGAGCCATTAAAGTAATAGAACATTAAATAATGATGTAAAAAACAGATGATACATTGAATGGTACATCAGCTGACAGCATCCTTTAAAAATCCAGTGCTATACTCTACTTATTGGTGCTAATAAAACTGCACAAATGGTGAGTATTGAATTTCTAGACTGAACTAGAACCAGCAGATCCAACAAAATACAAAAACAATAGTCAAATGATCTTCATACAGATATCATACTATCTTCTGCTCAGAAACATATTTTCTTTCTCTACTCCTTCAGCTGATTAATTAACTTGGTCATGCAACTGGTCAAGGTCAAATGTATAGTTATTGACTAGATAGAGAAGTGAATTTATCTGGCAACTAAACAGTTTATAATGCTATAAACATCTCAATAGAAACAGAGCGATATCCTGTTCATTGAAAAAAAGATGTTTGGAGAATATTGAAAAGCTACCTAACTTTACCTATTGTTTTATGTCTGTAAATAATATGCAACTTCCATAAATCTCTGGATAACAATTAAGACAGATGGCTGGGATCTTTGTTGCCAAGATATTTCTACCCAGGAAAGTTGCATTCGTAGCTTAATTTCCATAAAGGGACTTGTGGCTGGAATATATCTTGCTGTTAAGGCATGATGGGTCTCATTTTGTTTTGGCTTAACATCTTAATCAGTTCACCCATTGTGATTTGCAAACTGTATGTTGTAAAATTGCATGTTGTATGAATTCTGCCAATTGTGATTTTGTTAACCATAGTTAAACAAATTATGTTTTAGAGAGCTAAGTTTCTGATTCAGTTCTAGACCCCAAAAGGCAGAACACTGTGATTTCTTACTATGTAAAACTACTGTAGAGAAAAAAAATTATTTAACTGCTATAAATTAGTTGCAAGTATTCTATAGTGTAGAAAGTTAGCACCTACCCCTCTCTCAGAAGAATGAAATATTATGGGAAATATTAAAAAGGCAGAATATTTCTCCTAAAAGAGAAACAGAAATCTTAAGGGACACAGAAACTCAGCCCCAGCACATATTTTGGTGCCAGCTTATCTACAGGACAAAAGGCTGGGCCAATTATCTACAACACAAAAGACCTTCATCGTCAGGACATGATAGGATTAGCCCTCACTCAGATCCAAAACAGGACAATGCCATTAAGCCATAATAGGAATTGCCCAAAGCCCCTTCATTACATCACCAGCAAGATTCAACCAACCCTGGGACTCAAGACAACCTACAAAGTTACCTCTGCATGGCCCTATGGAAGTCTGACAACCAATCAGGGTACATTTTTGCTGCAGGAACAGGAAGCAAGTTCAAAGCCTAACAGAGGGTATTGTATTGTATTGTACTGTACTATGTTATGTTAGTTATATAATATACAAACTAGCTATTACCAATAACCCTTTGAGCGAAGCACATTCATATTAAAATATAATAAAATAATCTATAGAATGTGTGCATTTATTGACTGTTTATTCTGTTATAGTTTAAAAGACATTTGCATCATATAATCAGAACTGCAACATTAAAATGTTATAAACAATAAACCAGCAGCCTTAGACAAAGCAATAAGATCCTCAGTAATAACAACAGTCACATAACAGAAGATAGAGCTTACTCAAACCAGCTATCACTATGGTAAAACGAATTACAGAAATAGAAAGGTATTTGCCTGCTGTCAAAAAGTTCATAATGGAGTCAGCAGGTGAACTTTTGAAATAGGGCATCACTATTAAAGATGTTCTTTCATCTCTCCCTGCTTTACCACATTCTCTAGGGCACAGATCCTTACTCTAGATAGATTTCAAGGGGTCCATGCCTTTGGATGGGGAAAATTATAAGTTTATTTTCACTAAATCTTAGCAGAAATTTAGCTTGCCTTGTTATTGATTTAATGAAGCATATATATTCCTATATTACACATTGGTTATTTTTAATGTTTGGATCATTGCACTTGAACATTATTAGTTTCCTTCGTAATAAATATGTATCCATGTATTTTAAACATTTGAATATGTATTTATAAGAAGAGGCTTGTAGATTTTTTAAAATTCATATTTATATCCCACCCTTCTCCGAAGACTCAGGGCGGCTTACAATTTTTGGGATACAACCCAATGAGCTCAGCAATAGCCTTCCTTCCATTGTATATGCCTGCTTATTACTAAGCGGCATTTTGCTCTTAAGACCAGCAGTTTCTATGGCACAAAAAGATTTAGAACTCCTGTGTAGGGAACCTGGAGAAGTGACAAAAATCTCACTGTCCAAGTAGAAACATGTGCAGGAAATACCCTTTTAGGTAATCTGATCCTAAGCCACTTAAGTCTCTAAGTAGAAGTACTTTAGACCAGCTGTCTCCAACCTTTGCTGGCTTAGGAACTCTGGAGTTTAACAGATAATCAGAGTTGGAAGGGACCTTGTAGGTCATCTAGTTCAACCCCCTGCCCAAGCAGGAGACCCTACACCATTTCTGACAAATGGCAGTCCAGTCTCTTCTGGAAAGTCTCAAATGATGGCGCTCCCACAACTTCCGAGGGCAAGCTGTTCCATTGGTTGTCAGAAAGTTTCTCCTTATTTCCAGGTGAAATCTCTCCTTGTTCAGTTTCCATCCATTATTCCTTGTCTGGCCTACAGGTGCTTTAGAAAATAGCTTGACCCCTTCCTTTCTGTGGCAGCCCCTCAAATATTGGAAGACTGCTATCATGTCTCCCCTGGTCCTTCTCTTTACTAGACTAGCCAAGCCCAGTTCCTGCAACGGTTCATTGTATGTTTTAGCCTCCAGTCAATCATCCTGGTTGCTCTTCTCTGTACTTTTTCTAGAGTCTCAACATCTTTTTTATAATGTGGTGAACAAAACTGGATGCAGTATTCTAGGTGTGGTCTTACTAAGGCTTTATAGAGTGGTATTAGTACTTCCCTTGATCTTGATTGTATCCCTCTGTTAATACAATTTAGGATTGCAATTTAGGATTAAGTTGAAGTCCACAAGTCTTAAAGTGGCCAAGGTTGGAGACCCCTGCTTTAGACAGGCCCTGGAAATGTAGTGAAAACTGGTGAGCTGCAATGCAGAGGCATTTGATTGCACTGGCCAACCTTTAGTAGCTCATCTGCTCTGTTTTGAAGTAATTGAGATTTTTGAAACCATTCGCAGTCACAATCCCAGTTCATATTGCAATAATCCTGTTAGAAGACATTGGAGTATTTTGCAAGGATGTCTCTTTCTCCAGGTGGAGCCTCTCCAGGCTGGTGTATCAGTCTAAATGGGTACATAAACATTCACAGTCACTGAGACAACAGTGATGAGTCCAGAAATAAGAACATAATAATAGCCTTGCTGGATCAAGGCAAGGATCATCTTAGTTCAGCATTTTGTTTCTTGTAATGACCAACCATCTTAAGACCAGAAGTATCTATGGGAGAGGCAGGCAAGGGAGGGGCAGAATACCAAAGCAAGGTAGATAGAGTGATGCTTGCATACATATGAAACAGGAGCAGTGCAAGGGGACATTGTTTATTTACATCATTTTAATGAACATAGCAAGGTCATGTGAACACTCATGTTCCAGAAGACTAGATCTCTCCCATAAATTCATCCAATCCACTTTTGAAAAATTCCATGAGCAAACATTAGAATAGAATAAAAACTTTATTGTCACTTTAAATGGGCACTAAACAGCATACATTAAAATGAAATGTTATTGCATTCAGCTCTCAAAAGATAACCATTATGCATATACCCACATATACACACACATGACACAGAGAAATGTCTAGTTTGAATGTATGCATATACATAAAAAAAAAGAATTCTGGAAGTTTACAAGATGAATGGCCTAAGGCAGTGGTCACCAACCGGTGGGCTGGGGACCACTGGTGGTTCATGAAAAAATTTTGGTGGTCCAGAGAAATGTCCCCCCCAAAGCACCCTCCAAGCAATTAATCCAGGTTGCGCGGGAACACAAGGCTGCATCGCCCACATAGCCCACCCACCCGCTCACCCCCACCCTTTGGCCGAGCGCAAACTTTACCTTGAGTAGAGCCATGCGAACTGGAACTGGAAGGTAAGACCAATGGCGGGGAGGGAAATTCGCCCCAGGGTGGCTTGCTGATGTTGGTGGGAAAGTCGGTCCCATATTCCAGAGCTGTAATAGTCACAGGACTGGCCCTTTTGTCATCCTGGAGCAGCTGCTCCTCCACCCAGGTGCACCAGCCTGCCATGGACTGGAAGAGCTGCTCTCGGATGACCAAAGGGCCACCAGTCCTGTGACTACTGCAGCTCTGGAATATGGGACCAATTTTCCCACCAACGTCAGCAAGCCACCATCAGTCAAAATTCATATTAGTGGTCTGCGGGATTTAAAATTATGAGATTGGTGGTCCCTGAGGTTCAAAAGGTTGGTGACCCCTGGCCTAAGGAACAAAACTGTTACAGAATCTAGTAATCCTGCTATACTTTGAAACCTCCTCCCAGAGGGGAGCAACAGAAACAGACCGTGAAGTGGGTGTGCGGGGTCTCTAACAATGCTTTGAGCTCTAAGCACATAGCACTTGTAAGTAGTATCCTGAATAACAAGAAGCAAGCTTCCTATAATCTTCTCAGTTGTCCTTACCACTCTTTGTTCCAACAGTGTGATGTTCAGTAAGGAAGCAGCCATCTTTCTGGATGGTTCTAGACTTACAACAGTTCATTTAGTGACCATTTCAGTTATGACACTGAAAAGTGACATGACCATTTTTCACAATTATGGCCCTTACAGCATTCCCACAGTGATTGTTGCAACAATTACCACATGTGATCAAAATTCAGACTCTTGGCAACTGACTCATATTTATGAGAGTTGCAGTGTCTGAGTCATGTGATCACTTTTGGCAACCTTCTCACAAGCAAAGTCAACGGGGAATCCAGATTCACCTAATAACCATGTTATTAATTTAACTGTAGTGATTCACTTAACAACTGTGGCAAGAAAGGTCATAAAATGGGGCAAAACTCACTTAACAAATGTCTCACTTAGCAACAAAAATTTTGGACTCAATTGTGGTCGTAAATCAAGGACTATCTATAAAATTTTAGTCAGGGCTTTGGAGAACTCTGCAGATTTCAATGAAAAACATCTCAGAAACTCTCATAATTGGTTGTGACATCTAATGGAAAATGGAATTCAGTACCTAGAGAGCCACAGATCTCTCACTCATTTGAGAGAGGAGGGGAAAATGGTCTATAGAAATAATATTCAACAGGCTTGCCCACAAAATGTACGCATCAGGCAGGAACCTCTTTGGATTCTCTGTGACAGTTCCTCACAAATGAGCCAAAAGCAAAGAAAGCTATTTCTTTGGGGAATTTTCTTTTTATGTAACATGAGAAGTAAAGTAACTTCTCCAATTAACCAGAAGTCCTTCTTATATGTGGTGAAACAGTGAAAGAATTTAAAACGTACATCTCTTATTTATTATATTTATTTCAGCAAAATAAATGCAACAAATGAGAGATGCATATTTTAATATATATTGCCTTACTCTATTATTAATAAAGGTAAAATATAACAGTCAGCCTTCCAAAGGTGTTTAAAATTCCTGTTTATCAGAAAAATGCAGCATTGACCCATCTCTTAAAATTATGGCTACATTGGCCATTATTCAGTTTTCTGAATTTTTTTAAAATTACATTTATATGCCACCCAGGGCAGCTTACATTTTTTGGGGGGGATACAACCCAATGTGCTCAGCAATAGCCTTCATTCCATTGTATATGCCGGCTTATT
The DNA here is from genome assembly GCA_009733165.1 of Naja naja. Classification (NCBI taxonomy): domain Eukaryota; kingdom Metazoa; phylum Chordata; class Lepidosauria; order Squamata; family Elapidae; genus Naja; species Naja naja. The sequence continues at coordinate 100,959,458 of CM019150.1, read as the reverse complement.
ACTAAGCGGCATTTTTACAAAGTCAATTTATTGCCCCCAACAATCTTGGGTCCTCAATTTACCTACCCCGGGAGGATGGAAGGCTGAGTCAACCTTGGGCCTGGTGGGATTTGAGCCTGCACTAATTGCAGGCAGTTGGAGTTAAGTGCTAGGCATTTAACAGCCTGCATCACCAAGGCCCCTAAAATAAAGGACACACTAGATTAATAAATATAGTTTTTGAAAGTACAGTATTTGAACTCCTCTAATAGACACAGAAATAGAAGTCCATTTCTAGGTCATTTTGTATTCTTGAACTCATCACACAAGGTGTTTTCACAAAAATTTGAAGAGAGATTTTATGTATTTGTATGAATGTAAATCAAAGGTTCTAACAGTTGGGGGCAAATAGACATAATATTGCATACTACTTTAGATGTCATATCCATTGGGATATAGTGTTTGTTCTGCCCCATTACCACGCCCCAAAGGTTGCTGGAGTTAATGCACATATGGGTAGAGATTTGGAAGGAACAGGGTAGGATCTAAGTACCCAAACCTGTATTTCAGAATTCAGTAAATCCACTTACTATTTAGAACCTGGAGAAATAAAATTATAATAATCCAGATGTATGTAGAGTTCCCAATACTTTCCCCATATTACAAAGTGCTGGGACAAAGCTTCCAGTGAATGTGGGTAAGCAGCCTCTTTCTTGCAAAAGAAAGTTTGCAAGCCATTTATCTACTTCAAGGGTCTCAAGTATTCTCTTTGGTATATAGCATCCTTCACATGTCCATTGCCAGAGTTGTTTGGGTAAAGCTTCTAATAACACACATTTGCATAAGCAGTAGTCAGCACTGCTTATGCAATATGCTCCATGTACTTTGTGTACCCTTTTTACATAAATCATAGAATGCATATTAATTTGACTTATATGTTAGTGGGAAGGATATGGGGTCAATGGCTGCAAAATTGTCAGTATCCTTTGGTAAGTCCTACTGCAGGATTGTTGAAAGATGCTTCAAGAAAGTATTCGAGAAAGAAAGACAGAAAGGGCAACTCCTTTATCCTGAGATTGATCTTCAGTTAAGAAGGGCTTTCTTAGTAATTAATGTACATTTCAAGCAAAGATACATAAGAATACCAGCTGAGGGATGGAAGAGGGACAGCTGTGGTATCTTTCTGTCCCTTACACATACTAAGAAAGATAACATTTCTGAAGCAAAACAAATCAAGATGTAAAATTTACAGAAAACTAGTCATAAGAAAGTAGTTGTCACCGTGCTTAGAAATCCTTTAAACCATTTTTACCAGGCTGAGATATGCTGCAGATAAGGATTTGAATTAGAATGTAACTTACGGAAGCAATACTTGATATATAACAGGAGTGTCAATGAGCCAAATTATGTGTAAACAATGTACAAATGATTTGTTTGCAAAGGGCTGTGTGCTTAGCCTATCAGTCCTTTGCCATCAGTCGTTTCTAAATGTGAAAGGTAATTGTTGAAGGTCCAGGTTTTACTGAAGACCTTTCCAATTTTCATTTGTATAAAATCAAAAACTGGAAGAGGTCATATTAGGTCATCCAGCCCAAGGTCCCGCTCGGTTGGTTCAATCCCTCTTAACGAAGCTCCGCAAGCGGAACCCCACCGTCTTCCTGGATAAGCATTCGCGAGAAATTCCGAATTACGTAACGACTCCCATGAATTTCAGAAAAGGAAATCAACACCGCGGCCGTCCCTTAAGAGGGGATATCCGAAAAATAAAATAAAATAAGCTCACGGCCGAGCCGGGCCGGGCGGCTACAATCCAGGAGCGCGTCTCTTTCAGAGCAAAAACCGAAGTTCAGTTCCTCACACACCAAGAACTTTCCGGGCCTCGAAATGCTTCTGCTTCCGTAGCTGCCAAGCCGGGGCCGGGACATTTTTAGCCGCCCTACCCCGGTCGCCCCTCCCCAAACGCCACTCCGGGCCGACCCAGCGCGCGAGTCCCGGGCATCCCGTGACGCGTGCGCTCTTGCTGAGCCTCCCCGACTCCTCCCTCCCCTCCGCGACTCGTCCCAGCTGGCGCCCTTTGCCGCTCTTCGGGCGGTAGGTAGTCGTTCTCCTCGCTTGCCGTTTTCCAAGACGGTGGCCCGGCTTTCCTGGCTCACGTGGTGACCGGCGGGAGGGGGGGAAGGGTCTGTGGGCTAGTTTTTCTGGAAAGAGGGGGAAGGCGCCTCGCGGGAGGCGAGAGCGGCTCTCCTTGCCTTTCTTTTTCTCTTCTCTCTTCCTTCTTTCAGCCTCTAGTGTCGCCAGTCGGCAGCACTTTTCAGAAAGGACTTCCTGCGAGAGTGCAGCCGGCTGGGACGGTAGCTTGAAAAACGAGAAAGTGCCGGGCTGGGGTTGGTTTGGGGTTTAGTAAGAAAACGAGAACGGGCAGCCGATAAATAAGAATTATTATTAAGTAGTAAGCAGCTAGTAAGTAAGGTAGTTAGTAAAGCACGCGAAAGGGTCTCCTCCCCAGATTTCCTGGGAGCGGCATCCGCAACTGATTTGCTGGAAGCGGAATTTCTTACTCGGAATGTATCCCAGCCCAAATTTGGTTCTTGCTCCCCATCCTGGTTTTAAGGCAAGGCCGCAGACCGGTTTCGGTATTGAACCCAGCCTTTGAGGCTAGCAGAGAGATGGGTTTTTCCCCGATAAATATGGTGCCAGGTTTTGCAAGCCTAGATTTGTTTACCCAGGAACGAACCCCGCTGAAGTCCGTGGGAATTTGACTTCTGAGCGCTGTGCAGTTTTGAAAACGTTGCACTGAAAAAAAAAATACACATTGTATCTTGCGGAGAATTGCCAACGAATCCAAAATAGTTTACGTTTTGCCAAAAATAGGGTGTAGGGGAGACAGAGGAGGAGGAGAAAACTTCCTTTTGTTCGTTAGACCTCTTTACAACATTTTAAGGCCTTTTAATTCCTTTACTAAAGGAATTAAATTCGTGATCAAATGTTCTGAAGTATTAAATTGATCAGTAGGTGTAAACCAACTGAACTATGTTTGAAAAAAAAAAACCTTTACTTCTAAAGGCATTTTCAAGAGAGAGTTAAGTTTTCAGGCCACTTAGCAGAAGTTGCTACTCATCTCCCCTCCCCTTACACATATATACCGGTACTTTATTCAGTTTGAATTGAGACTGAGATGTTATGTCTTAGTAAATGGCTGGAGAAGTGCAGTAGCATTGCTTGAAACTTGCTTCTGTTTAGAGCAAGTAAGAAAAGAGGCTATTTGCCAAAGCCAGTATTTTGCTGACTTCTGGCTCATTAACACTGTAGTTTACCCAATCTGTGCCTTTCTCTTGTCTGAGCTAATTGAAGTATTAGCTTAAATAAATTTTGAGGCAATGAATTACTATCCCAATGAGTCCTGACAGATACCAGTCTTGTTGGAAGAAACAAATAATGGATGGCATGGTTCACTGTAGAAGACTTCGCCTTTCCCCTCCCCCTAGCCACACACTGTATCTTGCCATGCTACACTTGGAAAGAAGTCATGCTACGCTTTCCATGCTACGCTTGGAAAGAACCTGGAAAGTAGTCAAGCAGAGAATTTTAGATTTTGTTTGCCAAAAAAAAATCATTTTTCACCTCTGCTACAATGTTAACAGAGTCCCATTTTACAACCCCCCAGTATCTGTATCATTTATTGGCTTTGTCTCACAGGAGGGCCTTTATATTGTCACATTTGGATGCTCCTAACTTGGCGGTGTTGATAGAAAGATACAGTAGTATGCCTTATGAAGCATTGGTGTCTGTGCTCAGACTCTGAAATTGAGACAGTAGTATACCTGCTTCTGAAATACCGTATCATTTTTGGAGGACAGAGTTAAAAGAGTCCTTGGTGGCTCAGGCTGTTAAATGCCTGCTCTTAAGATCCAGCTGTCTACAATTACTGTAGGCTCGAATCCCACCAGGCTCAAGGTTGACTCAGCCTTCCATCCTCTCGGGGTAGGTAAATTGAGGACCCAAGATTGTTGGGGGCAATAAGCCGACTTTGTAAAAATGCTGCTTAGTAATAAGCAGGCATATACAATGGAATGAAGGCTATTGCTGAGCGCATTGGGTTGTACTCCAAAAATTGTAAGCCGCCCTGAGTCTTCGGAGAAGGGCGGGATATAAATATGAATTAAAAAAAAAATCTCCCCTCTAATTACAACTATCCAGGCTGCCATCATGACAGTTGTATGGTACTTAATAGAATTGGGAAATCTCTAGAATGAATGCAGATGTTTTTACTATCATTGTGTCCATTAGAAGTTTCTGGACCTGATTGGTATATCATGAATAGTTTTTTTTTTAAAAGTTGGATGGTATATAATGTATTCTTAGCTTCTGTTTGGTATATAACCATATATTTTAATAGAGTTTCTCTGCCTGTAAAAGTCCATATTAATAATGGAATTCTTTTAGATTGTAGAACATTATGAAATATGTTCTAAGAGTTGCCTTTTCAGTACATCAAGTTCAAATAAGGTCTCTCTCTCTCTCTCTCTCTCCCTCCCTCCCTCCCTCCCCAGGGCACACATTGGTCTAAATCAATGAAAATGAATGTTGTTGTTTTTTTAAAAAGCACCTGTATTGAATATAGTGCAGGGAAGATGGATAGTGTCTTCAAGGGAAATGTTGTGGATCTTAATATCTAACCTTTCTAAGAAACCCCAGCATTCTTTAGTATAGAGTTCATATTTCCATCCTCTCTCCATCTCTGTCTCTGTCTCTCACACACAAACATACTGCTCTTAAGTGTACAGGTAAGACGTGTGCTGCTTGTATCAGTTACAGTTATTTTGAGATTAAAAGCAGAAGGAAATAACTACTGTGGAACAGTTTTCTGGTAATGTTTCAAGCACAATACAAAGGCTTAAAGACCATTGTATAGAGAACCAGCTAGTTTAAGAATTAAAAGATGAAAATAGAGATGTTGGTGAAAAAATGTCTAGGAAAGATTATTTGTACTGAAGTGTAACTTACATTATTTATATAGCACCTTAAAAAGAAACTTTCAGTCTTATAAGTGCAACTATTATGTCAGTAATTCTGCTATGTGATATTGTTCTGTTGGATAGACTTGTTCAGTGTTTCTGTGTTTAATATATTTGGATTTCTGGCTTGGCTTTAACAAGGAACTATAGAAATGTGTTCACTTTCTTTGCAACATTTTTTAATATCTTATATTCTCCATAGTGCTTTCACATTTAAAGTTACTTCAGTTCTATATGACCCGAGGTAATACTATTGAGAAAAAAAATCATAGCTAATAAAATGTACTCACTTTTTTTCATTTTACTCAATGCTGACATTCTTTTTGAACAATGGATAATGAAGAATTATCTTTATGGTTTTTATAATGCGCCTTTTAAAAAATTGTCATTTCATGCTGCTCCTGGCAGAATGTTCTTATTGTTTGAACAGAACTCTCAAATCCTTCTCCAAAAGCTTCAGATGCCCATTTGGTAACAAGACTGGCAGGATAAAAACATTGTCACTGTCTTTTTTCTTATTTGGGAAAAATATTTCCTCTTACTGCTTCCAGTGGGAAGAAATATATTTGGACCAACTGTCAAGCTGATCTAAATGTTTAATGCCTTTGGGGTTCTGGAAGTAGAAGAAACTGAAGAACTCCTGCTCCTCTGGGAACCCATCCACATGATTTAAATCTGGGCAAATCTGTATATATACTTAACCTTTTGTTATTTTATAGTCACACGTCTCAGGAAAAATTGCATCCAAATCTACAATCCTACGTACACTTACTTAGATGTATATCATTGGCAGTACTAACTCGCCCTTCTGGGATTTAGAGAAAGGATTTGCACTGGATTTGCCTCAAAAAGTTTGTTAAGCAGAATTACATTTCTGCTCGCTTTTGAGAGGATCTCATTATTTATTTATTTATGAATGAGAATGAATAGACTTGAACTCCTATTTCTAGCATGTTTACAGGGCTTCTCTAGCAACAAAAATGTTCTCTGGAACTTTCTTTCTCATTAATCTACACTCAGTACTCCATAATGGAGAAGTAAAAACAGAATTTTAGAAATGGCTTGTAAATTTATTAAAAAGAAAAGAAACCGAAATATCACATTGGCATTAAGTATTCAGAGCCTTTGCAACAATACTTGAAATTTATCTCAGGTACTTCCCATTCTCTTGATAGTTGATGACATGTTTCTACACCTTGATTGGAGTCAATCTGTGCTAAATTAAATTGATTGGACATGATTTGGAAAGAAACACCTCTCTATAGCAGGCCTCACAGCTAACAACGCATTTCATAGTGTAGCAGAGCGAAAGCATGAGGTTAAAGGAACTGCCCGCAGCACTCAGAGACAGGATTATTCCAAGGCACAGATATGGGGAAGGCTACAGTAAAATTTCTACTGCAATGAAAGTTCCTAAGAGCACAGTAGCTTCCATAATTCTCAAATGGAAGAAATTTTGCTCAACCAGGACTCTTCCAAGAGCTGGTTGCCCAGTCAAACTGAGCAGCCAGGGAAGAAGGGCTTTAGTAAGAAAGGTGACCAAGAACCCGATAGTCACTATGACTGAGTTCTTGAGATCCTGTGTGGAGATGGGACAGAGTTCCAGAAGGATAACCATCACTGCAGCCCTCCATTGATCTGGACTTCATGGCAGAGTGGCTAGACAGAAGCCTCTCCTCAGTGCAAAATACACGAAAGCCCGCTTGGAGTTTGCAAAAAAGCACCTGAAGGACTCAGACTGTGAGGAACAAGATTCTCTGCTCTAGTGAAACCAAGATTTTAAATGTTATGTCTGGAGGAACCAGGGACTGCTCAATATCATCCCAACAGTGAAGCATAGTGGTGGCAGCATGATGCTGTAGAGATGTTTTACAGCAGCAGGGACTGGGAGAATGGAGGGTTGAGGGACAACTGAATGGAGCAAAGTACAGGGATATCCTCAGTGAAAACCTGTTCCACAGCGCTCAGGACCTCAGACTGGGCTGAAGATTCACTTTGCAACATGACAAGGATCCTAAGCACACAGCCAAGACAACACAGGAGTGGCTTAGGAACAACTCTGTGAATGTCCTAGAATGGCCCAGCCACTGACTTGAACCCTATTGAACATCTTTCAAAATGTTTGTCCACTGATGGTCGCCATCCAACCTGGTTGAGCTTGAGAGGATTTGCAAGGAAGAATGGCAGAAAACGCCCCAATCCAGGTGTGCAAAGCTTGTCGCGTCATACCCAAAAAGACTCAAGGCTGTAATTGTTGCCAGAGGTGCTTCAACGAAGTACTGAATGAAGGGGCTGAATATTTATGCCAAGTATTGCATAACAAAATTGACAAAAGTGAGAAGGGTCTGAATACTTTCTGAATATACTGTATTTATGTTAAAATATTGTATGTATAGCACAGTGTTGGTTTAATCATTGTGATGAATGCCTTGCATCCTGCAGTTGTCTCTGTAGTTCCAAAAAGATTATATAGATGACATTGTGAGCCATCAGCTTTCATTTGTAGAAAATGAAAAGAAAAGAAATGAAAAAAGAAAAGGGCACGGATATTTAAATACAAGCGTGGGCTAAAGGTTACATGCAAAAGATCACTTCATGTTTCTTTGGCTGACTGAACTTGCTCTTCCTGTATGTAAACACATCGACACATTGACTTCACTATTTTTTCTGTGGTTTCCTCTTTTATCAGTACTAAGATTATAATCCTTTGCTCATGTTAACCCTGTAAAGTGTCTCATAAAAATGCAAGTAAAATCTGTTTTGATTGTATCCTGTTTTAATGCAGATTATTCAAAAGGATTGTGATTTGAAATAATGGATGAACAATCACAGGGTCTGCCAGGTCCTCCTGTGTCTCAGTTTCAGCCACAGGTAAGCTAATCTAGATAATCTAGTACAAGCAGTCAGTCAGGAGTACATTAATATTAAAAGAACCGTTATCGTATAGACTGAAAGGTGTTTTGAATGCCAATGTTATTATCTATTCCAAAATCTTATTCCGATTCCCTTTTCTGGAATCGGTGGAAACGTGAATGGGGGAACATGGACAGGGCTGAAATGGGGTAATGAAGAACACTGTCAAAAAATAGTAATAATAAAAGGAAAGAGCACTGCAAAATTGAAGCCTTATGTCAAAATTGTAATTCATCCAATACAGAGATCCCTGCAAGGATTATATAACTAAAACTGATCATAGTAAAAGTATAACTTTTGATATAGTTTTATTTTTTGAAGCCAAATTTAAATAATTATCCTGAAACTAGCAATCACCTTAACAGAAATGACACAAATTTTATGTTTTCAAGAAGTATTTCCTTCCTTAAAATGAAATCTCTGATGCTATATTCTTTTATTTTTTGTTTTGGATGAAAACCTAAGTGTGTAATTGCAATTAATATCTTTGGATGTAGTGACTTTATCTATACTGCAGCTCCAGCAAAGATGTCCAGAATGTGAGATCTGAGGCTCAAGGGGTGGGAATTGATGGTTCTCAGGCAAGAGAGGAGCACTCTGTAAATGTATCACAGTTGTCCAAGGCCATTAAGGGAGGTGACAAATACATTGTTGTTGTAAGCTGCCCAGATTTGTGTTCTAAGATGGGTGGCCATATGGATCTTTTAAATTAACTTTAAGTTTATTTGGAAGGGCAGTAGGAAAAAGCCCGTTGAGAATATACACAAGTATACACATTACAGTGGGCTTTCTGTCTGTTGGTAAGAGTTCATTCTTCTTGTCTGCAGTGAAGATTCTCATCCAGCTGAGCATTGTCTGTGAGTATTCTACCAAATGAAGCTGAGAAATTGTAGTAAGATTACGCAGCTGGACATTGGTGATTTTCAGCTCAATCTGTAAAGCTAACTGTTTATCCCTGGATATAAACTGTTGTAAAGCTAACAGTTTATCCCTGGAAGAACCAGGTTATGGAGAAAAGGGATTTTTGCCACAATTGTGTTTCCAAGGAAAAACCTTAAATCACAATTTGTATAACCCAATCTTATTCTTAGTCTATCCTCTCTACTTCAGATTTTTTTTGTTTTTAGGAAAAAACCCTTCAACATATTCCTGTAGCTGAATCTACTGTCTATTGCCTATCTGCTAAAGTGGATAGGAATAGATTTTGTTGCTTGCTATAAAATGTGTATTTTTTCAAAGGTATTTTGGTTTCTAGTGATATGTTCTCATGTTAGTATTCAGCCAGGCTCCAGAATTGCTTCAAATCAGAGGTGGTATTCAGCAGGTTCTGACCAGCTCTGGAGAACCGGTAGCAGAAATTTTGAGTAGTTCGGAGAACCGGCAAATACCACCTCTGACTAGAGATTTTACAGTATCCTTCCCCTGCCATGTCCATCAAGCCATGCCCACAGAACTGGTAGTAAAAAAATTTGAATCCCACCACTGCTTCAAATCTTCGGGATTATTGTTGTATTTTGAGAAGAATAGAAATGTGCAAATAGGTTGAAGTTGCTCAATGTAATGTAACAAAAACATTTTTACCTTCAGGTTGTGCTTGCAAGTGAGTATTTCTGCCAGAACCCCACCCCTACCCTTCACATTGAAAGTGACATAGAAATTTTATTTTTCAACAATCTAAGCTTCTAGAGTATATCTTCTTCTGTTTTGAACAGTTTTTTAAATGCTTCAGGACTGGTGAAGATAAATGCAATGAAAGAAAGACTAGTTTAATAGAATGTTGCAATCATAATCTCTGGAGGGGGAGAGTGATTAAACATCTGCACGAGATGATATGGCCTTGTGGCTTTTGCTGCAGAGCAGAATGTTAAATCATAAATTTGAAGACTGTCCTTGCTCTCTGATTTGTGACAGGGTTTGCGTCAGACAGATGTTGCCACTTTAGCTGACCGAAAAAAAGACCTGTATCGTGCTTGAATAATACCAGAGATAAAAATAAAAGCTCCGGAATATAAAGAATCAGAGCAGCAGTAATGAGGAATAAGGCAGTGTGCAAGGTGATTTTTTAGATAATGTGCCAATATAACTGGTATCCCTTCAGTGTTTTTTCATAGTCCCAAGGGAAACTCTTCTATTGTCCTACAAGAGAAAAAGTACTGTATTAGGTCCACAGAACTTTAAGTCAGTACAAAATAGTGCAGCTATAAATAATTGAAAGTAATGGTTAACAAAGCAAAGTTACCTCTTGGACTTTGGAAATCATTAGCAAGAATGTGCTTCTCTTTCTCTTTCGCAAGCATCATTTTCAGGGATTCATAAAAGTGTTTGGCCCTACTATTGTTGGAGGAATGGACCTCCATTGTGGTGGAATGCAACCATTTAATTAAAATGTTGAAACCTGGTCTATAGATGCAGTTCTTTAGTAAGGAGTGGAAAGGCTGTTGACAGGCACCAAATTCGAAGAAATTGTCGAATTTGGACTGAAAATACATTTTACATAGTGATTATTTTCCTCCCTATAGGGTATAGTGTGAAAATATGTGCTTCTTGTTATGCGATGGGTGCTTGTTTGATTACACTTTGGATGGCATTTTGCAAATTTTTGTCCCTTTTATGGACTTCGTATGCAGTGCCAGGCAAATCATACTGTAGTCTGACAAAGGAAAAGAGGGAAGAATTGACGTCAAAAGAGGCAAGGAGAATGAGAGTCTGTTCTTGTAACTCTCATCTCAGTCACAAACTATGGATTTATTTTGAACATAGGAATGAGTTAAAATAGGTCATTTTAGTTCAGTATATGAACTACTTCTGCTTTGTTTGAAAAAATAATAATAAAAAAACCCCTTGTTAGATACTAGAGAAGATACTGCCATTTTCTTAAAAAAAATATGCCTGGTTGCAATGCAATCTAATCATTGCTATATAATATGTTCTCTGACCAACGGATGGCCCTATTATCCCTGAGTTTATTCCTTTTCCAAATTCCTTTATGTCTGGGAGGGAGTCCCGCTATATAGTTGGAGATGTGCAGCTATGTTGCTTCTCATGTCAGGTCTCTGTGTCTGAATTGTATGACACAACAAGAGAGCAGATGAGACAAGCTGTCAGTCAGCCACACTGCCCTTTGAAGGAAGACCACTGGGGTTGGGTGGGCAGAGAAGATGCTGCAAATGGGCTGTGAAGTTTACATACAGTGCCCACTGTTAAACAGATTACCTCTAATGAAGTGTCTAATGCTCAGGCTATCTCAGTCTAATTCTCAGTGGCAGTTCATCTCTCAACTGCCAAAAAAACCCACCACCCTCTGGCCCTCTCTCGCCACTCTGGCCGCCAAACACAGAGAGGTGCCCGGTCTTAATAAAGCCAGACAGTGTGTGATCTGACATGCAAATGTAGGTCATTGCATATGTAAATGTGTGATTACAAACCTGCATGCCAAAACACATTAGGGAGACTTTGCTCTCAGCATGCGGCTGTCACACTGCCTTAGTAGTTCATGCTAATGTTTGTCAAGTTGCTCTGCCGACAGAGGATGCAATTCGCTATTCCAATTTTGAAATATATGCTGGTTAAACAACCTCAGAAATACTCCAAACTTAATGAAGCTACATCCCGTTTCTCTGTAGCCTGAGTATTTGAATAATAAGAGAGAGCTCCCCAAGTTTGAATGTTTTTCTCTTACTGCTAAGGCTGAACTCATTAAACCTGCATAGGCGTTTGGAATATGTTTTTTCCTGAATTGGTACACTGCCATTCCTATCAATGCAGCTCCATGCTTGGACTCTGCTTCATTTGGTGAATATTTTTGATTGTGGGGCTGAGTAACCAGCCGATGAGTCAAAAATTGATTTTTAGTAGCTGTTGAAATTTTAAAGGGAGTATTTATGTTCCTAAATCATTGTGAATTGGTACACTTTTTTGGGGAGGGGGGAACAATATAAACTCTAGAAATGAGAAAATTGTTCTCCAGATCTTTTTGCTGTTGTTGTTATTTCAATTTAGACTATTGTATTTAGTGGACAACTCTAAAACTTTATTGTACAAACAGTATACAGTACAACAGAACAGAGTACAATCTGGAGTATTATCTTACTGATTGTCTTGCCTTGTATATATAAAATGTCAGCTGTGTATTAATCAAGTGTGTGTCTTGTTTAAATTGTAAAAGAACATCAAGAATGGAAGTGGAGGAAAACTAGATTCTAATATTATGCTTATCTTCTTGATTTTGTTTAAAGCAGTACAGTAGGGGTTACTAAATTTATCTCTTTCGTAATGTTTCCACACAGGTTCTGATTGTGGTTCAGTACATTTCCCGTGTATTTGTATCAGTTATGAGTTAAAGTTTTAGTTTTTTCTCTCAAGTAATGAAACACCATGCTGGTTTTTATCTCTCCTTCATATTTTCTTCTTCATGTGCTGTAGCCCAAAGGAAACTTGTCTTCTGAATGTAAGACCTATATAAACAATATTAAACTGACCGATAGATGAACATCCATCCATCCATCCATCCATCCATCTATCCATCCATCCATCCATCCATCCATCCATCCATCCATCCATCCATCTATCTATCTATCTATCTATCTATCTATCTATCTATCTATCTATCTATCTATCAAACGATCTAATCTCCAAGCCAGACACATATCTGGCATCCTCAGATATTTAGTTCAGTTTCCATTAAGCCCACCCAACATGGCAAATAGCAAGGAATAGTAACTGAAAAGATCAAGAGGCACCTTTACCTTCCATGTTGTCCTTAAGTGTAATGTGTAACAAAAAACATTTTCATCAAATCATAAAGTTGGAAAGGATTTCAGAGGCATCTGATCAAACTCCCTGCTTAGTGCAAGAACCACTAGAACAGTTTTTAAAACATGATGGCATAGCTTTAGTTTAAAGATCTCCAATTAACAAGAACTTACCATTTCATATGGCACCTTATTGTATTGGCTAACAATGACTACATTCTTATGAAATACTTGAGCAGCCTTGTAACATAATTGTGAGCTGAAAGAGACTGACTTGAGACTATCTGGTGAACTCCATGATTGATTTGGAACTTGTACTCCCTTTCCCTGCTCATAACCATAATTCTTGGCTCTTAGGACTGTGAAGACCAAAGCTAGTTTCTTAAATGGAACCTGGAAAGTATGTAGTAAGCATCAAACCTTCCATTGTTAACATAGACGTGTTTGTCTGTTTTAAAAAGATAGCTGGAACTGTAGATCTTTAAGTAGGAAATTACTCATACTTAGATTCATTTTTAAAATTAGATATATTATCTCAAGTGTGTATAATATTCCCATTTCTCAAGTGAGCATTTCAAACTCAGAACAAACACTGCTTAGTGTTTTTCAAGTACCCACATCAGTATAGTTGCCAATAAAGAGTATTTCCTTATTCCTGCCACTACAAGCAAGTTTACCTTTTCATGAATATCGCTTCCCACATTTATTTTTCTTGAGTTAATATTCAGAACACCTGGCTCCACTGGAGATAAAAGAAAGTTTATTTGTTTGTTTTTGTTTCTTGGCCTGCAGAAAGCCTTACGACCTGACATGGGCTACAATACTTTAGCCAATTTTCGGATAGAAAAGAAGATTGGCCGCGGACAGTTTAGTGAAGTCTACAGAGCTACATGCTTGTTGGATGGTGTGCCAGTAGCTTTAAAAAAAGTGCAGGTAAGCACCTTTAGGAAGTGAAAAACATCTTTGTCAGTTCTGATATGGTTGCTTAAATATTATTTGATGTATAAATTTAATTCTTTCCAAACTTTATCGCTTAGAATCAGTTCTGATTGAAGAACTACAAATGCTTCATAAACAGTAAACAAACAAATAAATGCTAGGTTGTGATAATATCATAAAGTGATTATCAGCAAAGTCTTTCCTTTTTGAAAAAGCACTTAGGTTATCAGTGTTAAATATGTTCAATCTAATATTCATAACATTTTATACTAGAATTAATTAAAATTGCACTGTGCTATGGAACTTTTCCAGTTCATATGGCTTTTCTTTGCAGCTGCCACATGCACAAAAAAGATACAGCTGCTTTAAGAGCTATGTCTATGCTCCTGCTTGTTCAAAGCAAGAATCCAAAGCGCTAGAGATGCCTAGAAATTATATCTCAACTCAACATCATGTGCAATCATTGTGAGAAATTCTACCTACAATGAGAACATTTTATTACTTCTCTGTTCATTATGGGGCTGCAGCTGTCTAGTAAACTTGCTTTATTCTCACTAATATTGTTTAGAAAATGAGATCTAATGAATGCTGGTAGCAGGCAAATGCCTGGCAAATGCTATGAAATGGATAGAAAAGAAGGGTAAGGGTTCTATAGTCTTCTATCAATAAAGCCAGACTGTGGACTCAAGTAAGAAATTGACGCTTCCACACTGCTGTCCGACTTTCTGCAGTGTGCTAAGTCCACACTGCTGTCTGACTTACCATGGTGTTTTGTGATACTAAGGCATTGGTGTCAATAAAATTGTTCCAACATATTTGCAGTTGCAGACTAAAGCGAATGAGGCAAGATTTGTAGAGAATCAAGCCTAAGATTGTTAGAACAGGTTCTTGCACTAGCAAATACGTAGATAAAGGTGTCAGGAATTAAGCCTTTTCTCCTCGATAAGATTGTGTGGATTTGTAGGTTAAGAGGGAGAACAAAAGCACAATGATTCCCACCCCCCCTTTCCAACTTTTAGGTTGTTTTTTCCACCCTTTCTACTTAATATTTACAAAGTATTGTCAATGTTTCTTTGGTTTCTTTGTATTAATTTTTTTCTAAGTCCCATGTGCTATCATGTGGTATACTGTGACAGATCATGATAGAATTTGGACAGGATGGTTATATAACTTAATCTCACTGTTTTTCTAGACCAGTTTATTTAACAAAGGCTGTTCACTTCTTAAATGGAATTGTTAGCCTGATGGTCATCAGGAAGTCTGTAAATCAATAGAGCGTCCTTGAGGCTTAATTCTTAATCATTTTTGGGTAGGTCATGTTTCAAAGTGCCTTTCTCCTCTCCCTTCCTTTTTTTAAAGTTGTCTGACCAAGTTAAATAAATCCTTTTATTGAGGAGCAACAGAAGATGGTGAAGAGGAGAAAGCAGTGTACAATAGTGTTAAATCTTCCCATAAATGAGTCAAAAAGAGAACTGCCAAAGTAAACTCAGTGTTGCATGTTTACTAAACTATTTTTAAGCTTAGGAGCCTAGCAGGATTGTGAATCGCCCAGTAACAGAAACAAAAAAAAAGTTTAAGATGTGTTGCTGTCTGTACACTGCGGCAGTTTTTAGTATGCTTGGTCTACCCAGGAACTTCACCAGAAACTGCCTTGTATTTTATATCCTAGGGAATTGAGTGTTTTCTTCCATTTACTTCCATGTTTTTCTCAGAAGATGCAAACTAAGGGTTGCTTTTATCCTGGAGCAAGATTAATTATTTATTTTATGTTGTCAGAGAATTGCCTCTTGAGGATTGCAATGATCTTAAGAAAGATAATCATAATTTCATAAAGTTAATGCCTTGCCATTTTATTTTAATGTTTGGCAACTATGGTATGGTTTATGTATTTCTAGCAATGGGGTTTGCTACATCATTTTACATTCCTATTAGATTGTGCCACCTTCCTTAAAAAACTAATTAATATTGTTTAATTTTAAGATTCTAATACTTACATTGTCAAAGATTGGATTGCAAGCTGTACATTTCAATAAAAAGGCCATTGCTCTTTGAAATTAAGTATCTATGACTTTACAGGAGTGCTTCTATGTAAGGTATTTCCAAAAGATTTATCTATAGATTAATTGATTTACATCTATTCTTCAAAAGTTGAGGCTTAAATTAGCTCATTGGATTAAGAGAAATAAATTATGGATTTGAAAATGAAGATGACTATGCATTTTAGCCTCTTTAGAACTACTTCTAACTACAGTACAATGTGTTGCTTCTTTGTCTAACTAATTTACTGTACACCTAATATGAAAATAGCAAGGAGTCATCTTTTCATTCCCTGAAATACTGCCATGTTACTTTGCAGTGTGAAGCTTCTAGATATCTTCTTTGTCTTTGTCCTATTGTCTCTCATAGATATATGCTCTCACAGGCAGGCCCTCCTGGGGGTGCCGTCGGCCAGACAATGTCGGTTGGCGGTTCCCTGGGGGAGGGTTCTCTGTGGGGGCGCCCACCCTTTCGAACCAGTTGCCCCTGGGGCTGCGTTTGGCCCCTGACCTGCGTTCCTTCCGCCGCGATCTAAAGACCTGGCTGTTTTTACAGGCCAGCCTGGATTGAGAGGGATTGGGGATTTTAAAATGGGGCATTTTAATATTTTATAATATATTTGAATTAGATATGATTTTGAATGATGTTTAATGTATTGTATATATATTTTGTGTGAGCCGCCCCGAGTCCTCCCCGGAGATGGGGCGACATATAAATCCAAATATTATAATAATAATAATAACAATAATAATAATAATAATAATAATAATAATAGAGAATAGCCAATTAACTTCTGTTGTGCTCTTCCCTCAATGCATTAGACTGTTTGATGGCTAATGCTGTTTGTATTTTATGCAGATATTAAAATCTGGAAATATCTGAAATCCTAATGTTATTATGAGTATATGTTGGTGGAACGGATATCTGATTTGCTTCTAACTTGGTCGATATATATTTGCTTTTGTTTTAAAAAATATGAAGGTCATTCAGTAGCTCTAGCAGCATTTTCTCTGGAGTTTGGCTTTTAAGAGCCTTGCATGGTAAAATATACACAAAACTTACCTCGACAAGAAAATACCTGTATATAGTTTTATTATTATTGCATAGAATGCACTGCTGCATCCTAATTATGTTGCCTGCCAGCAGTTCGATTCTCATCAACTCAATTGACTCAGCCTTCCATTCTTCCAAGGCCAGTAAAATGAGGACCCAGATTGTTGGGGGAGGGCTGTAGAGCACTATGAAGTGGTATATAAGTCTAACTGCTATTGCTACTTTATTTGTTTTGAATTGCTTGAGTTATTATATATTCTGGTTAATTCTTATTAAGACCTTTTAAGATGCAAAGTAAGCACATTTAAATGGTACGTTGCCTCTACTAGTTCTGTAACTGTAGTTCCTAACATTCCCAACATAACTAGGATTTCTATAGCAGTCTTAAAGCTTTTTAATTGTGGGAGCTTATGTTAAATAAATTTAATAGTAACCACCAATTAAAAATTTGAAAGTTTTTCAGGATAAGGAAAAATGAATTGTTTCAAATCCTGAGAGACCTCATTTGCAATTTATCTTACAGCACCATATGTAGGTTGTAAAAATCCAAATTGAGTACTAAATGACAATAAAGATATACAGAAAACTCTTTTTGCTGCAGTCTGGAGTGGTTGTCTCAATTTTTGCATCTCAAATAGTGTAACCCTAAGGCCTTTTAAAATTATGAATTGATTAAATGATTAAACAATTTTTTTAGTTTTTTTCAATTTTTTAAAAAATAACTAATCAGTATTAAGCTGGAAAGTGGGACAATAAAGCTTGTAATTAAAAGACAGAAGCCACAGCTACTCAACTTAGATGCTTGTCTGATTCAAAACTTGTCCATCTTTCTCATCCCAGTAACTACACATGTCTAGTAATATTTCTTTGTAATTGTTACTTTTTCTACTGTATTTGTAATGCTCAGAGTAAACAAAAGCTATATTGCATATATATATGTAACTGGGCTAGGTTTAGATCCAATTAAAGTTAAGGAGCCTTGGTGGTGCAGGCTGTTAAACACCTAGCACTTAGCTCCAGCTGCCTGCAATTAGTGCAGGCTCAAATCCCACCAGGCTCAAGGTTGACTCAGTCTTCCATCCTCTCGGGGTAGGTAAATTGAGGACCCAAGATTGTTGGGGGCAATAAGCTGACTTCGTAAAAATGCCGCTTAGTAATAAGCAGGCATATACAGTGGAATGAAGGCTATTGTTGAGCACATTGGGTTGTGCTTCAAAGATTGTAAGACGCCCTGAGTCTTCGGAGAAGGGCGGCATATAAATATGAATTAAAAAAAAACTTTATATCCTACAAAAGATTAGTTTCCAAACTAAACATATAATCTAGTAATTCAAAACTCCTGCTCTTAAACTATATATTTGTTTGGATATCTGCTGTTCATCCAACATGACAAGATTGCCACAGAACCCAAAATAAATCCCTTCTCAACTCTCTTTACTTTTCACTGCAAAAGTATTTCACTCTGTCTAAGCCATTCTTCATGATAAATTTCTCCTTTTTCTGAGTCTTTATTTCCATAGCTCATTTTTTCCCCACACAAAACTATACTAAAATAGTTTTCCTCTTTGAATCATTTCAGGAATGTAATAAGAACTAACTTCCTATTTTTCACAAATTCCCACAGTCACATTACCTAATAGTCAAGGATCTTGTCATTAATATTTTATGGACCTAGGAACTGTTATTCCACACTGGAGAGATAATGAAACAAATATTCAACCATCAGATTGCATTCTTACATCAAATTGTGTTGGTTTTCGCAAGCTCTCCATCCTTTGCCTCATTCAAAGTTTTAAGTTTGTCTTTTAAACTCATGCAGAAAATTATAATAAAGGATGATACCTATTTTAAGGGTGTCAAGATTAACCTCAAAGTATTTAAAACTCCTTTCCAGCTGATAAAGAGGTGAGAAAAGTGGATGCACTTGGCTGGTCAGTAGGTTGGGATAATTAGAATCTCTGATGAAACCAGGAATGTAATCTTATTAATAATGTTTAATGGGATTTTCTACAGTAAATCAATCAACTTCTCTTAAATAATAATCTGACCTTTGGAATTATCCCAAGGCAATCAATTTAATCGGTCCAAGCTCCTGGGTGTTGCTTGGTCAAACCTGAAAAAAAAATCTGCTCAATATTCCTTTAATTTCCACAAGTCCAATATGATCGTTTTAGTTTTATTATTCAATCTCCTACTGCTAAATTGTACCCATTTCTTACTTCTTTCACATAGCTTCCTCCTTTAAATCTTATCAGTCAGAAATAGTGAGGTCAAGTAAAATAGCATAAGGGAGACAACACTTGAATATGGCTTCAGGTTTTGAAAAATAACATTTTTCAAAATTTTTATGCTCGGTTTTTGAAAAATAATATTCTCCTGCTTCTCAGTTTTTATGAGCATCTCTTAATGCATAAGACACAGTGTATTGGTATTAGTCATCACTGGCTTACATTCTTCAAACAGTCTGTTCACTTTGATGAAAATCTTAATATCCCAGCAACTTAACACATCACAACTTCCTCACCAGAATAGGTCTGTTCTCTATGTGTGTGCTTTGGAAGCTAAACAAATTGCATTTAAGCACATGAAAGTAATTTTATCTATTTTTCATAATCCCAGATAAAGTCACAGTGACTTGGAGATTAATTATAATTAAAAATGATTTGTGATTTTGCCAAAAATAATGCCTCTCCCTCCTCAGCTGCTTGTAGTATAACAGAATAAGCATTCATTTGTGCTTTTAAATATGCTTCTGCCCATATTTGCTTTGGGCCTGATTTGTATTAGATATCCTAAAGGATGAGGAAGTTTCTCCAACTTTGCCTGAAGAAACTCAGCTGCAGAAGTAAGATCTCTCAGGTTCACAAAGCTGGAATCTGGTAAGAAGTTGAAGCTGTTGGAAAAGTCAGAAATGACCTGAAAGCAATGAAGAGGGCAAGTCCAGAGGCCAGAGCAATAGCCTAAAGTCATAACTGAAGTGACAGGCTGAATATAGTCATTCTGCAACCTCTAGAGAAGGCACTGGAAATAGATCCTCAGGAGAAGTTTCAAACCTTTCCTGCACCCCAGGCTGCTCAGCTGAGGCATAAAACTGCCATGCGAGCAGCAAAGAAAACGTCACCCCCCCCAATTATTTTCTGGCAATTCTGCTGTTATAAGGCAGATGGAAGTGCTGAGTAGACAAAATTTAAGCCTCCACAAAGTGGTTCTTGCTCTGCTGCGAAGGTTTCGCTAAGAAAGTGATTCTCCGCTTTTAATATTAAATCATTAGAAATCATATGGGCCCTTCCAGGGTCCCATTAAGATACACATAAAATGTTTTAATGGGAAGGAAATATATATTTATACAGGAATGTTTTTACATTTATTAGTTATGGTAAGGTTTTAGAAGAGAAATGCAGTACGGGTAGTCCTCAGCTTACAACCACAATTGAGCCCACAATTTATGTTGCTACGTGGGAAATTGGTCAAGTGAGTTTTCCCCCATTGTGCGACTTTTCTTGCTGTATTTGTTATCACTGCAGTTGTTAAATTAGTAATGCTGTTGTTAAGTGAATCTGACTTTCCCCATTGACTTTGTGGTCAGAAGGTCACAAAAGGAGATCACATGACCCAGGGACACTGCAGCTGTCATAAATATGAACCAGTTGTCAAGCAGCCAAATGTAAATGACATGACTGTGGGGGATGTTGCAATGTTGCAATGGTCATAAGTGTGAAAAATAGTCATAAGTCACTTTTTTCAGTGCTGTTGTAACTCCAAACTGTGCTTTTTTCAGTGCTGCTATAACTAAACAAACTGTTGTAAGTCAAGGACTACCGGTAATACTCAGATTGGATCCTGCAACATTATCCTGGGACACGTATATTTGCCTTCATTCATACAATAATACTGTTCGCAATGCAATTGTATTTGTAGAATGATGAGTGAAAGACACAGCAATGCATTTGTCACTATAGGAACAGTCTTCTGTAATAGCACTAGCACCTAGGCTTATGTGCCACTTCACAGTGCTTTACAGCTATCTTCACACGGTTTACAGAGTCAGCATATTACCCTCAACAATCTGCATCCTCATTTTGCTGATCTTGGAAGGCTGGAAGGCGAGTCATCCTTGAGTCAGTCAGGATCTGCTGGCAGCCGGCAGAATTAGCCTGCAATACTGCATTGTAATCACTGTGCCACCTATCCCACCCCAATGATTCAAATAATCAGAGAAAGTAAATCTGTTTAGAAAGCTATTTTATTTTAGTTCTTAAGCCCAAATCTTTCCAGTCTTTGATCCCAGGAAATGCTGAATCCCTTTGTCTTAGTAATCAGTTGAGTGAAAAATGACATTTGAATTTCATGTTTTACACTTTTCTGTGCTGCCTGAGGACTAGAAAAAGAGAAGAGGGGGACAAGTGCTCTCTTTTTGTGCTTGTTTTCTAATGACATTTTTATTTAATTTTTATTCTTGGTTTGATCAATGAGACCATATTCAATACTTTTCCTATTTTCCCCACAACAACTCTGTGATGTAGTTTGTGTTCAGAGAGAATAACTGGCTCAAAATCAATCAGCTATGCCTAAAAAAAGGACTAGAACAGTCTCCAAGCATCTAATCAAGAGACTCTAGTATCCTTCATTGGCCTCAGATGTATATAATCAATATATTGATAATACTTCATCTTGACTTTGCGATTTTATAGAGTGGGGAGAGAACCAAGCACAGAATGACTCCCATAATACCATCAGTGATTAGATTTGTCCATTCAAATAGGAGCAGAATCATAAAATAATGCTTCCAATCCCAATACTGTCACATGATCTAGAATGTCATGGTCAAAACATTTGAAGAACACTGAGGCAGCAAGACAAGGATGGCCATGCTTGCTTTTATTGATTTTAAGTCCCGCTACAAGGCCAAATTCCTCCAGTTTCTGTAACAATTTAGGCCCAGAGGTTTGTGGTTCTTCCAGAATGAAGAGCAAATCATCAGCGAATGCTTGTAGTTTAAACTCTTCCTTCTTAATTTTTAATCCTTTTATATCACTTTCTTGTTTGATCGTCCTAATTAAGGCCTCCAGGGTCATAATAAACAGCAGAGGGGACAGTGGGCATCCTTGTCTAGTTCCTTTCTGTATTTGAAATCTCCCCGTCAGTCCCCCATTTATTAAAATTAGAGCTTCCTGTTTTTGATAAATAGCTGTAATAACATTTATAAGTAGCTTCAGCTACTTATGCCTAGGTAGTTTAATCTACCTGTGACAGAGCCGACTCACAAAGAGGCCTGTCAATCTCCTCAAATTCAAAGCCCCCCCCCCCAACATTGGAAGATGCCTGTCACCTTATCAAATTCTATCTACTTGGCTTTTTACTAATTTTTTCCCCATGAAAAAATGTTTCCCAAACAGTTGCAAGTTACACAAATCAGGTCTTTCCACCCAATGTTTCCTTAAGGGTTTAACAAGAATGGATTAGTGAATAATTTCACAAAGAAGAGATTAAACACACTCAGGACAGACAGTTTATGTGATTCTATAACCACCCCTGTATTAAGATCAAGCAGTTGGAAAGAGAAGGTGTTGTACATATGGGGGAATGCACAATAGCAGCAACCCAACTTGTTCAGTCTCCGATCCAACCTCACAAGTATGGCCTCAACACTCAACAACTCTGAATAGCAGTCCTCCCAACTCTTGGACTCACAGCTTGCAATTTCTACTCCTGTCAGAGTCATGATTTTTAAGCACCAACCCTAAGGTCATGACTTTTTAAAGTACCACTTAAAACCTAGCCAAACAAATCTCAGTGAATACTGCTTTATCATTAACTTGCCAGATTTTGGTGCACACATCAAGGCTGCCCTCTTGTGTTCAACTTCATTGCAGATGAGATTAGACTTACTACAAAGAGACTGGGTGATCAAAAGCATCAATATGAGCCTAGAGCACTCAGTATTTTGGATATCTGATTCAAAAAATAATATAGTGTAGGTGACCTGAAGTATAGAACGATGCCAAATTTCTAACCTCTCCTACCTTGGACTGACTCAGCTCCATCTTTTACTATACTTCTCCTTTTCCATTGTTTCTATTATCCTCTTCTCACTCCCTGACTCCCTAGCCTCCTTCATAATCCAACAGTGTCGGATACAACACCCAGCTAAGATTCAGTTGCAGCTAAAAAACAAGTCTGACTATCCCACCTGCTACCAATACAATAATCTTCCCAAATCCAACCCCCACCAATCTGCAGCTGACTCACCCACTTAGGTGGGGTGTGTGTGTGTCAGAGCCTCCCTGTCTATTTTCACACTCCAATTTGCTGACTCTCATCCCAAGAGCAAGCAAGTCTGTTTCTGCTCTCTTTGGCTTCTCTCTGTTTGTTTAGTGTCGCTTCCTCTGTTGCTTACCCCAATAAATTATAGGCACTAAAAGCTAAGCGTGTGTATGCAGGAACTATTCCAGTTGATAGGGATCTTAGTACATCTAGTACATAAATGGCAAACTTGTATGCAGCAGGGCATATGTCTTGCTGTGAAAAAAGAATTGCATGCATGGAAGCAATTCACAGACTCTTCCAGTTAGACTAGAATGTCCTTAGCATGCCTCTTTTCCACCACTGTGGAAAACTCAGATAATCAAGAATTATTGTAAAATAAACATTAAGAGGAATCCATTGCTGCTGACTAACATATTTATGTACAATCATTAGAGTGAAATAATTGCAATGGGCTAATAACCCAATGTACATCAATCTGGATGGAAACATCACTTAATAATGATAATTCAGATACTGATAGGATCTAATATTCATTAGATGTTATCTAAATGGGAAAAAAATCACTATTTGTCACAGGTTCTTTTTAAACTATACCCAAATTTGATTGATTCAAGCTCAAAAGTCCCATCAAAAGTACTAAAGCCTGGACAACTTGGTTTTTATCTCTCCCTATAAGGAATGTGATGATGTCTTATTTTGGAAAAATATCCAAGGAACAAAATTGAAACACATAAATATCCTTTACAAAATCTTTTTATGTCTATTGTCTTCTATACTCTGTTTCTGCTATGCATTGTTCTCCATGCTTTATTTTATTATTATACTTTATAACTTGTAGTTCTGTGCTATAATATGCAATGTTTATTATACTGCTACTATTAACCAATATACAACAGTGTTTTAACTTTTACAAACCCTGATTTGTCTTTAAATCCCCCCCCCATGTCTTCTCTTTTTCTCACCTGTGTGTGAGTTGGGCGGCCATATAAATTTAAGAAATAAATAAAATAAACTCCTTTTACCTGCTTTCTTTGAGTGCTGGTGCAGAACTTGCAAACCATGCAACATCTCCTCCAACATCTGTTTCAAGACTGTAGATTTTATAAGGAATTCTGCCATGTTGGGCAGAGGGTCCAAATAAGAGAGGTGGGCAGCACAGTGGGTGCCTGCAGTTTTCTTAGCATCATATTGGAATTTGTGGACATTCTGCAAGATGCTATTGCCTTTTAGTAATTTACCTTTTATGAACCGATGTGCACAGCTATAGCTTTCAAGTTGGGTAGATGAAATTAAGATTATTCTACTTTGCAAAGAAAAGTTACTTTTTCAAGTTGTTAATCTATTTGTAAAATCCATGTTGTATAATTTGTACACCATAAGATTTAGGTGTTAACAAATAATAAAATAATTTGTTCAATTAATATTGCATCACAGTTTTCAAAGTGAGAAGGCACTGGAGTAAATGCAAGACCTCTTAGAAATCATGTATTAATAGATGAGAATCAAATATTCATTTTACTTTAGTATTTGATATAATTAAACATTAACCTTTTAAACATTATTTAACATTGTAAAGCAGATTACTGTTTCTAACTTTCTTTGACTCTTTGGACTATTATGATTGCCAATTGATTATTTGGGTGTCATTCCTTTAAGTCATTATGTTATGGATACTGGTTCAAAATGAATTAGAGTTTGCCACTGCTGTTTTTTTAACCAAAAGAAGAATGAGAGTAACTGTTCAAGATCATGGGGTAGAAGAGAGTAGTTTTATATCTCATTAATGGCATTTTCCTGCCAGAGGGTACTGAGAGTTGTCATGAACTTCATACCTTTTATTACTTAGCTTATCATTGGGGCTGTTCAGAAGTTGCCTAACAGAGAAAATAAAATTTCAACTTCAAAAAGCTTTTGGAAGCTTCTCTTGCATGATCCCTCCTATTCAGTCTTCATTAAGTTTATTTGAACAAATCTGACTCCCCATTTTTTTTTAAAAGTGATGGACCAAGAAGCTAGAGAGAAAATTGTGTACAAACAGATTTGAAAGAGCCAGAATCAGATGTGAAATGCTAAAGATAAAGCATAGCTCAACAACTTAGAGATTTCTCCTTGGGAAATAATAGTGATGTATGCCCATTAGGTCTTCTCAGAGGCAGTCAAATCTTTGAAAGCTGGCTATATGTGCCAAATCTTAGAATTTTGGTGCCAAAGTGTTCTAAGACAAAATATTTTGCATTTTTGTCTAAAGGCCTACAGTAATTACAGGTACTGTATGTGCTCACTTGTAAACCTGAAGCTTACATCTATACTTATATGGTTTTCATTTATATTAACCTCCTTTACATTAAAAAAAACCCTGAACATACTCGCCCTTTCCATTTGTCAAGCTTTAATTTTCACATTCCATTTGGTTGATATATCCTACTATTGTACTGCAATATTACTCAGTCTCCTTCCTGAGTCATAACTTCCAAATTAGAGGTGGTGCTTTCTATCATCATAGAATTTGTAATGTATGAAGGTGATAAATAAAACTCAAAACTTGTTATTTTTTTAACAATTTGAATGGCTTAAAATATATTTATAATATTTTCTGTTAGATGCATCAGGCTATTCAAGGGAAAAAATAAGACAGTTGAATATTGAAAGTTGATTATGAGTCCTACATCACCCTAATGCCTTTTCAGTAACCAGAAATTTCCTATTTTTGAAATACTATTTGTTTAGGATTTCTGGAAATTAAAAAGAACATTCTTACTGACATTTTAATGTATTGTTAACATGAGGTGAAAGATGTTTTAAAAAATCACCGGTATTGTGTGTATGTGTGTTTGTGTATCCTATGCTGAAGCATCTCAAAATAGTTTACAATATAAAAAATATGATGTATTTTTTCCATCACTGTTTAACTTATCCTGTAAATCACATTTAAACAAACCCCTAACCCATTCTCCTTTTCCTTTCATGTTAGTTTGTATTTTAATATTTGTTTTTGAAACCTAATAAAGATATTTAAGGAAAAAAAATATAAGAAGCAATACATTAAAAAGCTTAAAATATGTGGATAGGTTTGTTACTCCAAAAGTTAATGATTGCTCAGTACTGAATGCAGTTACTCTTGTCTTTTGAATTTGTATTCTTTCTGTTTTACTCCTTTAGTTTTAAGGACTGAATGTGTACACATGGTATTCCTGATCTTGTAACAGTTAGAAAATGAAATAAAACGTACACTTGTTAAGGATAGAAGAAATGGGAATGAAGTCAAAAGGAGAGAACAGTTGGAGTAATACTGTCCTTGATTACTTATGGCTAAGGAGGAATCTGTGATGGAATGTAGTCTGGATTCCCAGAAGGGAGGGGTGCATTCCAGAGGAAGAAGAGAGAATTCTTTAGGTAGTTCTGTGTGACAGAAAGAGGGTGAAGATAACCCTCCCTAATAGTTCCCAGAATATGCTTCCTGTAGATAATAGTCTGCTTTAGTTTGGCAAGATTCTATTTATTGGTGTGGAACAATAAACAAATCTGCTTGGAAGTGTAACTATGTATCTTTCTTGATTGTTGGAACCTGACAAGAATCTTTGTCAAGAAAAATTACCATGTAAGGGGAACACTAAATTTATCATTGCTATTTTTTAACTTAAGGATCCTTATATCAGTAAATGCTCTGTGCATTATTATAATTTATGCATACACCAAAATAGTAAAATGAATTAGATGGTCCTGTGCCGAAACTAATTATGAAGATGTTTGGCTTTCTAGATTCTTGATTAAAGCAATGGGAAAAAAAGGAAATATTTGGATTTTTTAAAAAAAGCTACAGGGTCTTTTTTGTTTGTTCTGTCACATTAAAAAATATTATGAATATTTCCTAATTTTTTAAAATACTTTATGAGGTAATTAAGATGAGAAGGAAGTAGGCCTATATTTGGAATTTTCACACTAAATCAAATTAACAAGAGAAAGGTTATAAAGGTTCTTCTTAATATTGTATAGATATATTTTATGAAAGAAGTAGAAAATAGTAAAGTCAGAAATTAAAATAGATTATGCAGTGCTTCATGTGATAAAATGAGCATTTTAAGCTTTGATTTAATCCACCTCTATCAATTAGTGCTCCCTTTATTTCTTAAAAATATGTCTCTTTGTTTTAATGTGATGTTGTTTGCTGATGTTTTTAACATATTTTTGTCTGCTTGCTTTTCCTAAAATAAGAAAAACAAAATGATATTTTAAAAATAAGCTGTAGTTCCTTTATAAAAAAAATTAAAAATATTCAAAGTAAATTCAAACAGTAGGTTTACAATTATTATCTGAGCAAAGAGTGCTTTTTAATTTTTAAAGTGAACATACTCTTTTTTTTTTTTATAGAAAAAGTTTATTTACAATGATAAAAAAAACACACAACATACAGACTTACAGACACACGTAACATAAATACATCACACATTATCATTTCTTTTTTAGTTACAGATCGAGTATGCCTTTTCCCATGTAATGTTACAGTCATACATAGTCATAGATATTTCTTCAAATAGCGTTCGCTTGGTTTGGTAAAGTGAACATACTCTTATGAACAAACCAATGTAGTTAATAACTAAATGAAGTTACAATAATGTTGAAAATGAGTTGCATATTTTGCATTTCCTCAACATTTCTAGTTTTTTTTTCCTGGTTGCTTCACATTTATATAAAAAAATACATTTCTAATCATTCTCATGAAAGTTAGTTTTAGACCAGGAATGGATAAATTGCCCTCAGCAGTTGCAGCAATTGCAGCAATTGGCAGCATAATTTCTGTGATTTTGGATTAAAAACACATAAACAGTATAGGCACTAAGTAGTCTTAATGTAGTTTAAAAACAAACCCAAGAAATAGAAAAATTATGACTCTATACAAATGTATGAGAATTGACTTTTTCCACTTGGCGTCATTATCATGTGTCTCTTGTTTTGCCCAAAGACTGTAGATGCCACTGCTGCATTCGACCCTTATTTACAAGGGCCACCAAGTGAGGCCTTTGGAGTCAATCTTAAAAAATTTCCTTACATGAAATAGGATCATTGAAAACCAGCAGCAGAATTATGACACTAATTTATAATCCCAAATGCTTTTAGAACATGAACGTCACATTTCATAATTTGTACCTGACACTCTTTCTGTGTTTCTGAAATGTCAGGCAATGAGATGTGCCCATTTTTTGAATTAGAATTCAAGGCATTTCCCTTCATGATTTTGGAAAGTTTACACTGACCATGTATAGAAATTTTTGTGATAGAATGTAATGTGAGTTTCTGAACATCTCTCATGAATGGGAAGAGATCATAGAGCACTGACTCCTGGATTTTCCTTTAAGAACACATGTTTTTGCTGCATCACTGTGGTTGAATGATCCATTCATTCAGAAATGCTGGGCAGAATTATTCACTCCTCCTGCTGTGAAGGAGGCAGAGCTGGAACAGCAATTCATGCTGAGGTGCTGCAAAGATTTGTGCTGTCTCACGGATTTGTATCTTGGGCCTCCATGAGGCTTTAATTTAATTTGTGTAATGTATATCTCATGGCTCACTACTTGAGAATTTGTTCTTAATGCAATGGGTTGCTCTTATCTTGCATGTTTTCAGTTAACGAGAAAGCATTGAACACGTATTTCTTGTAAATGTATTATCACTTCGTAATTTTTTCCCTTTATTTTCTTTAAAAGATATTTGATTTAATGGATGCAAAGGCACGTGCTGACTGTATTAAGGAAATTGATCTTCTTAAGGTAATTTTCTTTTCTTTTCTGGAATGGATATATTCCGGCATTACAATTTTGATAATGAAAGAAGCAATGAGTTATCGGATATAGGTAATTTTGGGCATGCTATTACATATGAGTAGCAAACTATCTTAGCTTAGAGCTTCACTGAATATTCAAGAGGTCAGTTTGAATTAAAATTTTATGTCAGATTCACATTCATCTGTGGAATTCGAAGCAGACGATATCTGGCCTAGTGACTTCTTTCCTTGGAGAAGGAGAATGAATCATGAAAAAGCACCAAAAGTCTTCCAGCTACTTAAAACTGTGACTAAATACGTCTTGCCTCTTACTTTACGACAGATATACATGATGAAGGGAACCATAGTTTAAGAATTTTACCCAATAATAAATTGATCCAACCTTTAATCCAAAGTTTTTATATGAATTTTTGTTACTTTTCTCTATAGACTAATTTGGCTCTTATCTAGAAATTAATCTAAACATACATATTTTATAAATCGGGGGGGGGGTGTCTCAACTTCACATGGTAAAAGATGATATGCTATATTTTAAATTAAAATATAAAAAATATAAAATATATTTTAAAATATAAAATAAATTTTAAGTTACCTATAATTTTAAATAAGATCCGTTGTTTACCCATGGGTTATAGAGTTCTTATTTTTTTTAACATCTGTCTAATAGCAGTTAGTGTTTGCTAGAGGGAAATAGCTGTTGCTTGTTTTAAAAATGTTTATTATAACATCTGATTTTAAAAATTAGATATGTAACCTATGTTTTAGTTATTATATTTACAACTTTTATTGATACAGATAGCCCTTAACTTTTATCTGGTCATTTAGTGACCATGCAAAGTTATGGCACACTTCCCCCAGGCTTCTCATGGCTCATTGAAATCTTGGTGGCTAGATCACTTCCCCATGGACATATGATCGCATTTTGCATGTTCAGCAACTGACCACATTTATGACTACTGTATTTGCAGTGTCCCATGGTCATGTATTTACCATGTTTTTTTTTTTTACAAAAAAAACCCCGCATTTCAGTTTTCAGGAAAAAATAGAAATTTTCAGACAATGGATATGCTTAACGACTATGGTTTTTGCTTTATGACTGCCATATCTGTATAACAAACCATCGCAAAAAAGGTTGTAAAATTGGGTATAGTCCTGCGGTAACTCACTTAACAATCAGCATGACTTTTGTCCATAATTACAGTCATAAAATCGAAGACTGTCTGTACACGTGTACATTACCCTGTTCATAATTTTATCTTTTCAAAAGTTTCTTCTGCAGCATGCTTGAAATGATACCTCAAACCTTTGCACTAGAAAAGCTAATGTTTTTAGGTTTTAAATTATTTTATGTTTTGTTTTACATATGATGCTATCATTGAAAACATTCGCTAGAGTTGGTATCGGAATCGGCCACTGTCAGGAAAAAAAGTGGAATTTTTACAAAAAACATTGGGCATTCGCAGAGTATAGAACCTTGCACAGAGCAGATTTCAACATAGAGAAAACCTATTTCCTTGATGGGTTTCAAAGACCAGTCATTATGCAGAGTGCCAAGATGTCTGACTGCCTGGGCAGTGTTTATTCTTTTTATACCATTTTTACAAGCAAGGAAGAGTAGCATAGATACAGTGTTTGGATTGGCGAATAGATCCCACATGGGTGAAACCTCTCAACCACATTGGTACAACCTCCCAATGAATCCTTAAGATTAGTGGTGATGTTAGTAAATGAGATCACCTATATACCTGGAAAATCAGGGACATTCCAACCCAACAGATAGAGGATGAGATCATGAACTAGTAAAAGAAGCCTCCTCCACTAGGCTGCAGTGTGCTGCTAGCATCTAGTGTCATCCAGAGAATCTCAGTGGCTACCACATTTCCTAATTGTCATAAGCAGTTATTTGTATTCTATTGTATATGCAGATTTTGAATCCTAGTGACTACCTGAACTGGTCCCTGCTGGTTTCTTAAAGGCTTTCAAAAATAGTTTGCCATTCTTGCTAGATCTGAGAGAAAATGATCGGCCCAAACTCATGAAGTAGCTTTGTGCCTAAAGCAAGGCTAAAATTCACTCTCCCAGTGCCTTTAACCACTATGCTAAACTGGCTCTATAAATAAAACATATTTATTTTTATTATAATTGTATTATATATTTAAAACATAATACATTTTATATATTATAAGTACTATAAATATAATTGAAATTTAAAAACAAAATAGAAATAGATTCCTGTTTCATAATAAAAGAGGAAAAGATCCTGAAAAGAGTTTGGTTTACTTTGGCTCTCTTGACAAGGATTGCATTGACTTGTAACTTGGGGTTCTTCAAGTGTTTTTAAACCTGGCAAGTATGGAAAGAATGAATATGAAAATAATGTTTTAATCGTAAAATAAGAAAAGTTATTTTCCCACTTGGGGAGATTTAAATGGCAGAACATATATGTTATCATTTTTACTACTTGTTTATTGTATTTGTGAATAGTAGTCTGTAGACTGAAATAATTTTGTTTTCCTAGCAATTGAACCACCCCAATGTAATCAAATATTATGCATCATTCATTGAAGACAATGAACTAAACATTGTGCTGGAATTAGCAGATGCTGGAGACCTTTCTAGGATGATCAAGGTACGAGTTTTTCTTGTTAGGAGGAGTTACACATAATGATAAGGAGTAAATTTCATTCAATCAAAAAAATAAAAGAATAGCTAATGTTGTATTCCATATAATAGGTATATGTATATTTTATCTAGTGAATTGAGACTTTTACAATATAACCAGCTGCCAAACATTATATCTTATTGTCAAATAAATTATATAAGAAAATATAGATCAAAGAAAAACATAAATTATTCCTCAAATTTGATATATGAGCCATAATAGTATAATTGGATTCCTATTCCCTCCAAGTTTTACCCAGAATTCAATGATAAAAACTAATTAGAACTTGAACATGTTTAAGAATGGGTACAACCAGACATATTTATATTTGGGAACAGTTGTGTCCTCGGAATACACCTGTTGCCTCCCAAAAGACATGTGGATACTTTCCAGCAGTCATTCGCCAGTTTGGAAGGAGTTGCTTACAAAAATTCTATAAGATTCTCTTTCTATTGTATAGAAGTGAGGAAAAGATGAATTAGGAATCAGTATGGCAATTGATAGAGATTTTTAAAGCTATTTTTGGATTCTCTAAAGCAGAACTGGAATCAATACTTAAGCAAGTAGCCCGTTGTGATCTCTTCTTTCTTCACCTATATTAATTTACTTTCTTATCTCTCAGTGTCTATGGAGATTCTTGGTCATCCAGGCCACGGTTGTCCCAAAGAGGCAACTGGACTTTTGGGTTTTTCTTTGAAGATGTTTCATTTCGCAAAACATTTTCAAAGAAATCAGAGCTGAAGAAGCTTCTTGGATGAGAAGCAAAACATCTTCAAAGAATAACCAGAAAGTCCAGTTGCCTCTTGCTTTTTAAAAAGATTACTTTTCAGATTAGGTGATTATTCATTTTTCCAATTTGTGTATTTAAGTAAATAACTATAAGATGAGTGTATGTAATATATATATTTCATAGCTATACAATTTCTTTATTTCATTTCACCCTAATTTGTCTTCCACCACAATAGTATTGTTCTTCAGACTACATTAGTTAACAATTAAGTACAGTGTCTCATGTTTGTTGAAGTACAATTATATTTCACTACTATACTTTGGAAATAGAAATTTATTTTGTATGTTCCTTGGAAGAGAATACAATGGAATTTCTTTTTTTACTTTGAATAATGTTTCTTGCCAAAATGACAGTTTTAAGTTAGCTAATTAATAATAGGATACATAGATGAATAATGTTTTCGTAAATTAACCAAACTGAATGCATTTGCTTACGTTATACTGTGTGTTTTTCTCTTTTAAATGTGTAATGCATATTAATGTAATCTGTCTACCTGTTTTTAATTCTGGCCTTTTTATTTGGAAGAAACAATGTACTAAATAGTTGCCTTGCTTTTAATTACCTTGCTTTTAATATATATTCTTTTATTTTGATTGCAGTGATATGGTTAGCAGTTTCTTTTGAAAAATTATAAACTAAAATAATTTTATATAGTTTTCTAGATTTACAGATTTACTTATTACAGGAATTTTCCACAATATTCCACATATGTAGAAATATTAGGCTTCCATTCCAATTTTTGGAGAGTATCAGAATGGGAATGCTGATTTACTTTTAGTACAGTTACCTCTTAGGTAGTTCTTCAGTGAAGACAGTTCTGAATGTAATCATGTCCTCGTGTAAATCACAGTTTGAATCTGTGGTTAGTAAATTTACCAGTTAACGTTACTGTAGTTAACTCTATTAATTCTCCCCCCCCTGCCCCCTTGCTTTTGTTCATGGTCAGATTTGATTCCATTTTTTTCCTCATTCTGTTCCATGGTATTTTCAGTTGCCTCTTAACATACACATCATGTTTTATGTAGTGAATTCAGATTACCATTTGAAGTTAATGACAGCTTATCTGGCTATGTTTAAATATGCATAAGGTGTCATGGTATAGTAACATTTTCCTAGTTCTTGTACTATGAATTTATGTTAGAAATATAAGAGGGAGGGAGGGAGGGAGGGAAGTGCAGTAAATGCACTTCCAGCTACTTTTTAGGTGACAATTTGAGGAGAAAAGATATATAACCCAATGGAAAAATGATAATGCCTCTAAATGTTCATTGCTTGTTATGTGAATAGAGAGAATCAAACTAAAGAAGCAGTAATTAAACTCAAGGTATTAATGGGCTTCTGTCCCTACTTTCATTAGATCCTTTTGGTGTATATTTAGCATGGAATTGTTATATCCAGTAGCACTGCGCATTCTTTGAAAACAGTTGGAGGCCCTGCCGACTACAGGAATCATACCTCTTGGCTATTCATTAAAGAGTCCAATCTCTGTTAGGCTGCTGGGCAGGCCTGAAAAAAAGGTACTTGCCTGAACTGTAATGAGTGGATTTCTTAAGCCAGGGGCATCTTTTTTTTCAGGCTTTCAAAGAAGTCTGAAAAAGATCAGATTTTTTTTTAATTATCAGCCAAAAGGTGCTATGCTTCCTTAAGATCAGAAAGTTCCTTTAAAAATAGACATAGGAACAAAGTGCTTTAAAACATTACAATAAATATTTATTACGTAATGCATATATCTCTATTTTACTAACTATTAACATAAATAAGTTTATATACTTTGCACTATAGCTTACAAATCTTCTCATTTATAACAGTATGGCTTTAAAAAAAAAGAAACTTTGCACTTGGCTACCTAAGGGAGAATAAGCAAACAAAATATTTTGGGAAAAATTCCATTAAGCACACAAAACTAAGAAACAGCCTGTATTAGAGGAAAAGAGGAAAAATGCAGAAATCAGGCTATTCAAGTATGTCTTCCTATTGATTTTTAAATATTCACAGCTCTCATATACCAAGCATCTTACTTAATGAGCAAAACAGACTGTGCTTGTGACTATATGCTATTATTATACTATTGAATAGGGCTATGAAAAATGTACGAAAGAGATGTCTTGCAAGGTGTATTATATGAATGAAACATTTCTCTTTGAAGTATTAAAACAAAGCATAATGGCTGCTTTGAATGTTGTCCCTGATTTTCTTTGTGTGCATGTGCGCGTGCATAATACCAGGAAAAATGTTGGAGATACACACCTGCACAGGTATACAAATACAGCATTCAGACAATAGCTTTTGTGACAGTCATAAAGTAATAACTTAAGATACTCTTTTTCTGGTGCATCTCTGAATTTTTACGTTTGTCACTTAATTAACCAATACATTTTTTCTTTTGGCCACAGTAACATAGGACGTCAATGGTGCAAAGGATTTTGTATCCAGTCTCATGTTCTGGTTATAAAATATTAATGAAATGTGGATTTATTATTGCAGTGCTCCTTCATAAGAGCATAATGGTCTAAAAAGATGGATCCCTTAATGGATCCTGGGTATGAGAATACTTTGAGAGTTCCCTGTCTGCATATCTCCCAACAGTCCTGATTTCATTATGGAATTCAGAATTCAGAAATGACTCAGAGTAATATATCAGTTTGATGCAATTATTGTCACCAAATAGAATTTATTTCGCTCTTCTAACATAGCAAGAGGTTGTGGTGTGTGGTGATGTAATATAAGATACTCCTCAAAGTACTACCATTTGTTCAGCAACATTTGAATTTATAATGGCACTGAAAAAACGTGACTTGTGGCTGGTCCTTGCACTCACGACCATTGCAACATTCCTTGTAGTCACATGATCAAAATTTGGGTGCTTGGCAACTGGCATGTATTTACAACTGTTGCAATATCCTGGGGTCACGTGATCACTATTTGCAGCCTTCCATCTGGTTTTTGATAAGCAAAGTTAGTGGGGGAAACTGAATTTACTTAATGACCGCATGTTTTACTTAACAATTATAGTGAAAACTCCAGCCAAGTGTGAGGAAACAGTTTAAGAGCTTAGCTTATTTCTGTGTCAATATAAAAAAGAAATATTTTTCCAGTGCTATTGCATTGGCACTGCACAGTCCAGTAAAACTGTCTTGAGTGCTTAAGGGGTTCCTTTAATTTGATCCCATGGGTTATTTTGGAGAACCTCAAATGCCCACTGTGAATATTTGCAAAGCACTTTCAGGGTAAAATTACTCACACCCATCACAATAATAGGATAAAAAAGTAATCCTTTTCTTTCTTTACAGTGAAGTTTAGGTAAACTTTAATCCTTGAAAAGCCTGAGTAGGTTTGAGGCTGTAGGAGAAACCAGAAAGAGTAGGGATGTATATGAATTACCTTTTTGTGTAAATCCATCTTGATATCTGAACGATTCTGTACTGATGTGAGAGTTGGATAACAGCTTGAAAAATACTACTGCTATATGTTGTGGCTCCACTGTCAAACTAAAACCAGCTCCCTTCCCTTCCTCTTCTAATATATATTGCTCTTTGGCAGCATTTCCAGATAATTGTATACAAAAAAGAAAGAAATAAATAAAAAGAAAAGAAAACCTTATTAGAATCTGTTAATTTACTGCAGAAATAAAATAATTCATTTATACAATTCAACTTGGAAAGCAGCTTTATCTGGTACCAAACTAAAGTAAAGCACACTTCACTTTGAAGTGATTGTTATAAACTTGATGCCATCACTTAAAGGATATCATGCCTTAGAACAGTGATGACTCACCTTTTCCATGTCGTGTGCCTACACCCATGTTGCAATGCACATACGACTCCCTGTGCATGCACCGCGCACCTCTGTGCATGAGCACCCAACCCCCCATGCTACGCGTTTCTGTGCATGCCTGTGCGATCCCCACACGCTCCCTGTGCATGCGTGCACATCTCCTGTGAGCGTGTCTCCCCACGTGCATGAACGGCAGCTACCCAACAATCCACTGGCTGGTGGGTGCACACGCATGTGTAGTGGGGCTCTTCCAGGCGACCTCTTGCGTGCTGGCAGAAATGGCTCTGTGTGCCACTTCTGGCACATGTGCTATAGATTCGCCATCATGGCCTTAGAGTTTGGAAACACCTGGAGGAAAATTTCTAAAGACAGCCTTGAGACCTGGCCTGCTTGGTATTTCAGCATTTCATTGGAGATGCTTCCAGTACATGGGAAATTTGTAAAGGGAGTTCCCGGACAGGTGTAAGTTGTACCTGTTGTGTTTTGTACTTTTCTGGTGACAGGCCAATTTCTGATGCACTAAGAAGAAATTGCAGCAACATCTAGTTTTAATGCCTTAAAGAGAAAAATGTTTCAGTTTGTTGATAAGTCACCATTAAAACATTAAAAATATTACATTCATAACAACCTGTGGTGATATTTACATAATCATTTTCTATATACTATTAACTCCTTCTCAAGTATACTTTGCTCTGTCTAACTCTCTAATTAATAGTTCTTAATCCCATTACTTTCTCCGTTCTAACCAATTGTACCAACGTTCCCACACCATATAGAATAATAAATCATCTTTGTCTTTCAAAGTCAATGTTAACTTATCCATCTCAGCACAGTTCATTATTTTTTGTATGATCATTCGGTCTCTTGGCATCTCAGACTGTTTCCAACATTGCGCTAGAGTAATCCTTGTGGCTGTTAATATGTGTATTAAAAGATATTTTATACTCTTTTCATATTTCTTTCTGAGGATTCCCAATAAGAAAAGCTCCGGTTCAAAATCTGCTTTTTCTTCAATGATTTCCTGCAACCAAATTTGAATTTTACACCAATATTTCCGCACTTCTGGGCAGGTCCACCACATATGATAATAAGTTCCTTCATTCTCTTTACACTTCCAACACATGGGGTTCATTCTTTTATATATTTTCACCAATCTCGAAGGGGAAAGGTGCCATCTATAAAACATTTTGTATGTGTTTTCTTTGTATGTTATCAATTTTGTTATTTTATAATTTCTGTTCCAAATTGTTTCCCAGTCCGCTAAATTTATATTATGTCCTATATTATGTCCCCACGCAATCATACATCCTTTTACAATTTCTTCTTCTAATTCCGTTTCTAATAAATATTCGTAAATTTTTGTAATTTTTTTTGGTCTGAACCTAATAAAATTTTATCCAGGTAGTGCGGTTTTAGTTGTATTCCAAATTCTTTAATATCTTTCTTGTATCTTGATGATATTTGGAGATAAGCCCACCAGTCTACTCGTAGCCCTTGTTCCTGGAGTTCATTTATCATTTTTAAATTTCCAGCTGTATCTAATAAGTCCTTATATTTTAACATTTTGTATAAGTCTAAATTATTTGGGTGAATCATTGCTTCCATCGTGGATAACCAAATTGGGATTTTTGTATAATGTTTTTTTTTACCTTAATCCAATTATACATCAGGGAGTATCTGATTAAGTGTCTATGGAAATATTTTTGTTTTGTGTCTCCTGTCTCCCACAAAAAGGCGTGCCATCCTCTTTGCAAGTCATGATCCTCAATGGCTAACGTTCTTTTATTTTTTAAATTGATCCAATCCTTCAACCATATCAAATTTGCTGCACTGTAGTATATTTCCCAATTTGGCGATCCCAATCCTCCTCTGCTGTTCATATCTTGTAAATATTTCAATTTTATCCTTGATTTCTTCCCTTGCCAAATGAAATTTAATGTTATTTTATTTAAGATATCAAAAAAGGGTTTTCCTATTTTCACTGGAATGGTCTGAAATAGATATTGGAACTTAGGTAAGATAGACATCTTTATGGCTGCTATTCGGCCCATTAACGATAGTTTCAAATTATTCCATGATTCTAAATCTTGCTTTGTTTGCGCTAATAAGGTATCATAGTTATTCTCTTTTATTGCTTTACAATGAGCCATTAGCCAAATTCCTAAGTATTTGATTTTTTTTATTGATTGAAACTCACAAATCCTTTCTAATTTTGTTACTTCTTGTTCTGTTAAATTTTTGACTAAAATTTTAGTTTTTTGCTTATTGATTTTTAGTCCTGCTACCCTTCCATATCATTCAAGTTCTCTAACAAGTATTGACCCGCTTTCCAATGGCTCTTCTATAATAAACGCCATGTTGTC
Source organism: Naja naja (assembly GCA_009733165.1). NCBI lineage: Eukaryota > Metazoa > Chordata > Lepidosauria > Squamata > Elapidae > Naja > Naja naja. Next base: position 100,921,136 of record CM019150.1, on the reverse strand, counting down.
CGCAAATGCTTGAAGTTTGTATATTTCATTTTTAACTTTTAATCCCTTTATTCCTATATTTTGTCTGATGTTTTCTAATAACACTTCCAATGTTAATATGAAGAGCAGAGGGGATAACGGACATCCCTGCCTTACTCCTTTTTCTATTCTTATTGTTTGGGTAGTCTCTCCATTAACTATAATATTTGCGTTTTGTGTTGAATAAATTGCATTAATAATATTTTCAAATTTGGTGCTGAAATTAATTCCATAAATTTGTTGGATCATAAATTGCCAATTGAGATTATCAAATGCTTTGTGAGCATCCAGAAAAACAAAAGCTACTTGTTTTTCTGGATGGGCTTCGTAGTACTCCAGGCTGTTCAATATGATTCTTAAATTGTTTCTAATATGTCTACTGGGGAGGAAACCATTTTGGTCTGGGTGTATGTACTTATAAATCTTTTCTCCTTTTCTTTTTTAAGTCTGTAGGAAAATCATCTGCCTGGTTTGTTTGCTTGTTCGAAATATATTTGTTTAGTTATCTTCATATTTCTAACTAAATCTTCCTGCTCTATCAAATTAATTTTATGTTTGTATAAAATCAATTGTTCCTGCATTTTAGAATTTAGTGGGGAGACTTGTAATTTATCTTCTAATTCTTTAATCTTTTGATGTAATTTATTCTGTTGGATTTGTTTTTCTTTGTTTTCTTGGACCGAATATAACCGCTTTTCATAGCATCCCAAAGATTTTGAATGAATGTGTCTGCTTCGTTGTTTTCTTTAAAATAGAAAATTAATTCTTCCTTAATTTTTTTTCTAAATTTCTCATTTTTTAGCAATTAGGTGTCCAATGTCCATCTTCTCCTCGGTTTTTTCCTCCCTTTCCATGTTATTTTCAGAGGGATATGATCTGCCCAGATGTTGGTCAATATTTCTGCATCCTTCACTTCCTCTAATAAACTTCCAGATATCCATGCCATGTCAATGCGTGACCATGATTGATGAGGATATGAATAAAAAGTATACTGGCTCTTATTGGTATTCAATTTCCTCCATATATCTTTCAAATTTAATTCATTTATCATTTCTCCACAAATCCTTGGTAATTCTCTCCTCTTTTTTTCTTTTCCCCTTTTGTTCCCCCCTTTATAATCATTTTGAAAATCAATTATTGCATTAAAGTCCCCTATGATACAATGATTCTCTCTTTCTAATTCAATAATTTTATTAAACAGGCATTTATAAAATTCTTTTTGGTTCAGATTTGGCGCATAAATAACCACTAATAAAAGTTTTTTAAAGTTTATTTGCATATCAATTGCCAAAAATCTTCCCTTGGGATCTGCAAATACTAATGCTGCCTCTATCTCTTCCTTAATATACTCCGCAATTCCATTTTTTTCTCCACTTCTGCTGATGCCATTAATACCTTCCCTAATTTCTTACTCTCTAAACATTTTTCTTCTGTTTTTAACACGTGGGTTTCTTGTAAAGATACAATGTCCATTTTTTTCTTGATTAGCCTTGCAAAAGTTCTTTGTCTTTTAATTTTTGAGTTTAAACCATTTATATTTACAGATAGGAATTTGACTTCTAATTCCATCTTTCTATTTCTATATACTACTATTAATTTCTAATCACTTCCTTTTCCAAATACATTATTCTAAACTACAAAGTTTATTTCCTCGTTTCTTTAAGTCTGATTAGTTTTTGCTTGTTGTCTTGTTACAACTCCTTCTTTTTCCTTCTGTTGTTGTTTATTTTCTAAGTTGTCTACTGACTTCTGTCCTTTTTTTGAGTACGTTTGGTCTTCCTGGGAGTCCAGATCCAATTCCTCTTTACTAGTCTGTTCGTCCACACCTGTTAATTTTTCATATAAGTCTTGTGCTTTCTCCAATGTATCAACTCTAATTTTTCTTTCCTCCCACGTGACCAGCATTCCTTCCGGGACCAACCATCTAAATGTACCGCCTTTTCGGTTCAACAGAGTTGCTAATTGTTTATAATCTTTTCTCGCTTCTCTGACCTTTCTAGGGATTTGCTTCAGAACAATAATTTCCTTATCCTTATATTTGATTATTTCCTCCCTCATTTTTTTATAAATAATGTCCCGTACCTTGCGTCTTACAAAAACGGACATGCACCTCTCTAGGGCATTTATGTCTTTTAGTGTAGCTGGTACTCATCCTATAAACCTCATCCAATTCTTTCAGGATCTCCTCTTTATCTCTCTGTAAAAGTTCTGCCAAGATTTCTGCCATTACTTGATCTATATCCTCCTCTCTAGTCTCTACTATATTCTGAAATCTCAGATATAACGCTGCCTTGTCCATCTCCAGATACACCAAGGAGTCATCCGTTTCCTTGCTCACCATTCTGAATTGATCATCTACTCTCTCCAGGTTCTTTTCTGTCTGTTCTGTCCGTTTTTCTATTTCTCTTATTGTCTTTTCATTTTTCTCTAATGCTTGTTGCATCTTACCAATTTTCCCATCTAGTTTTGAAATATCTCCCTTCACTTCCTCTTTGAGTTTCTCCATTTCCTGTTTTAATTCATTTATGTCTGCCCTGGTTTCTCTATGATTTTTAAACATTGTTTCCTGCAAGGTAGACATGGATTCCTGTAGTGAGAGTAGAACAGAATAGATATTGGCGTTGGATATGGCAGGTTGTTTCTCCGTTGTCAGAGATTCTTCAATTGTCTTTTGTGTTGTCAATGAGGGTGAAGCTGTTGCAGCTGTCATCTTCTTTCCTGTCTTCAATGTTGTAGTCATCAGCAAAGTCATTTCTTCTAAGATTTGTTTTTGTTTTTGTAATAAATCTAATATGTTGTCCCAAATTGGCATCAAATCTTTTATCCTCAATTGTACTCTCTTTTCTATCACTTAATATCTTAACTTCTTTAACTTCTCTTATTTTCTTATTTCTTTATTTATATCAATATTTGTAAGCCGCCCTGAGTCTCCGGAGAAGGGCGGCATATAAATGTAATTAAAAAATAAAAATAAAAAAAATATTTAATATTTAAAATCACTCTAACTAACTATTTCTATATCTATGGGTACTATACTATGTTATAAAGTAGTATATTAATACTCTACAGTAATATGTTCCTATATCCTAAAATTACCAAAAATTATATAAATATAAATCCTTAGCACATATATATAAGCAGTTTTATAACTAAAAATCAATCACACCACAAAAGTTCAGTTTTAGTTAATTAGTTAATTAATTGATTTAGTTAATTATATATCCCTGATATTATTGTTTAATTGATCTTCAAATCCCAAGTGCACACTTGTAAAGAAGTATTCAGTTAATTAAATCAGTCTGTTTTTCCTGCAATCAAAGCAACCGGAAGTTGCTGAGTCACTTCTGTAAGTCTTACTGCCTTAGAACGCTTGGAAAAGTTTATTTCTTTCAGCTCTTATTTTCCTGCGGTTCGTTTACTCAAAAAACGCCCACCGAACTTCCTTCCAGACACTGGTTATTTCTTATCTACAAGTTCAAATGAAGTCTTGTTACTTTGTAACTTATCTACTCCTAGTCCACTTTTTCGGTTCCTTTCTCTTGTTCCGTGCTATCCAAGTCACCTTCTCTCCCTTCCAGCCGAAAAATATCGTAACTCCAAGCAAAATAAAACAGAAAAAGATCCCACCCTCACTGTGACCAAATAATAAATTTCCCCAGTTGATATCCAAGCAGCAGGTTTCCACAGTCCGAGCCTTTTCTCTCCTTTCCTCCTTAACGATTTATCTCCAGTTCTTTCTGGGCGCCCTTTCACTCTTCCTCTTTTTCGCCGCCTTAATTCGGCTCCCCTTGGCTCCTTGCTGCTTCTGCTCTCTCTCTCCGTTTCTCTTGGTTAGGAACTCAAATAATTCCTCCTTCAAATTGATCACTCACCCCACAGGTTGTCTTTTATCTGCTTCCCCTTTGGTAGTCGTTCGGGTTACGGGATCGCCATGACAGCGCCAGCGATCTGTTGCTGTTTTATCTCTGCCGGGTCTTTCTACAATCCGACGGGCGGTTGCCTTCCCCCTCACTGATCCCTGAGTCTCCCGCCATTGGCACCGCTCTCTCCGGGAGCCGTGCACGCCTAGGGGATCGCACCAAACAGCAAACGGGTTTTCGAAGCCTCAGAGCAGACTTCTACCCCACCATTCACCTTCCCTGCACCACTGGAAGTCTCCTTATAGCTCAAAATACTTCTGAGAAACTGGCAAAATAGGAGGAAGACAGGGGTTGAAAATGGGAATTTGTCTCAAGTAACTGACCCCTTTCCCTAATTGTGGCACCATATCCCACAATATCTTCCTCTGCCTACCGTGATTCCTGATCGCTCTTTAATACTTCTGTTCCAGCTCTCAATCTCTGCCTCAATGTTGTCAGCTAGGGATTACAGAAGGCAACTACATTCCCTTCAATTCCTATATAGGTAGTCCTCGACTTACAACAGTTCATTTAATCAACATTCAAAGATACAACAGCACTGAAAAAGTGACTTATAACCGTTTTTTACACTTACAATGATTGCAACATCCCCATGGTCACATGAACAAAATTCGGATGCTTGGCAACTGACACATATTTATCATGGTTGCAGTGTCCCTGGGGTGATGTGATGACCTTTTGTGATCTTCTGACAAGGAAAGTCAATGGGGAACCCAGATTCACTTAACAACCATGTCAATAACTTAACAACTGCAGTGTTTCACTTAACAACAATGGCAAGAAAGGTTGTAAAATGGGACAAAAATAACTTAACAATTGTTTTACTTAGCAATATAAATTTTGGGCTCAATTGTGGGCATAAGTCAAAGACTACTTGTAAACTCACTTATCCTCAATTTTACATTCTCCTCTGCATCTGGAAACAATCCATACAATCCTCCTCAAATCATAATCCATACAAGTCCCACAGCCCTCCAAACTCACTCTGATCTTTTTAAAATAATATTTCTTGTATTGCATGAAATGGCTATAAAACTAGATTGCAAGACCTCAAGATGGTGATGATTTTCCTAAGGAAGATAAAAATAACTCCTTGAATTGTTTACTTGTGTATTTGTTGCTAAGAGTTCTGAAGCTATCTCTAATTATTGTTTGATGTTGATTTTTGTGTCTTTATTAGGCCAGCTTTTTAGGTTTTGTTTTATTTTAAATAGCCGTTCTTTCAAAGAGATTTGTGGGCACAGTAGATAATATACTATTTCTGTTTACTTGAATGCCAGTTGTTAACCTACGTGCTAAAAGAAATATTTGCCAACCCCTTTGTCTGCTCTTAATATAATGATCTTCCTGTTTTGTTCAGAATGACGACAGCAGTGCTGTGATTGCCATTTTCACCCTTTTGGTGGCATTTGTGCAGTGTTACAAAGAACACACAAAAAAAGAGGGACTCATGCAACAATACTGCTCTCTTTTTGACCCCCTTGCCTTCCCTACACATGTTACAGAGTTCCAACTCAAGAAAATCCAGTTAATTTATAGCAAAAATGCCACATTTCCCCCTTTCTTAAATAACTATCCTCTTTAAGTTGATTAGAACTCTCAGCATATTTTCACTTAAATTGGCTTCTCTAAGTTGCCAGATTTCCTTTGTCTTGCTAAATCAATATTCTGTGACCTGGTATTCTCCAGATAGGAAGCCTCAACGCATCTGCAGGGTGTCAGGTTAGAGAAGTTCCCTTAAATATCTCACAGTGTTCCTGGGTTTTTTCCAGTTTGTGTTTCAAAGCCTGTGACAGATGGAGTGTACTCACTGAGTTATTCTTGCTTTTTGCAGGAATGGTTTACAGTACTTGATGGTCAAGTGCCATTAAGCTGCTTTCTTCTTCCAAAAATTTTAGCTTAAATCAAAGATACCATTTTTTAATTTAATGATGTGCTAGGTCAGGCAGTAATCTATCACAATCTATCCCAAATCTCTGACCACTTAGTTTCCAGCTTCTACTCTTACAATGGAGATATTTTACCAAATCATGTTACTTTTCCTAATAACAGAGTTACGTTAATTCATCAGTCATGTCCACTGTTCATCATGCTGTGGTTGATCATTTTTTAAAACCTTTCTAAAAATTGAAACATTGGAGATTTTTAAGGGTAATCTTATAGGATCAAAAAAGCAAATTGTTTCCATGATGCTCTGTCTGGTGATGCCAGGAATCAAACATAAAACCATACGAAGTATGCCCTCATTGTTAAAACGTTTACTAAACTCTATATAGCCCTTTATGAGATCAGATTTTGGATTTTTCTGTTGTGGTGTTCTGTGTTTATTTGTTTTAATTGGATGCAGTTGATTTTATCTTTAAAACTAATGAAGGGAGGTGGTTACTTTGTGGTAAATGGCATAGTCATTTAAATTTTGTATTGTTGCAGTCAGTGAAATCGATTTTCTTATTGTCTCTGCTCAGTCTGTTATGAATTACTCTTAGCTGCATTGCTAGTAACCACTCAAGTACAAAGATGGAAGTACAGATAGTTCTCTGTTAACAATAGTAATAGGGACTGCAAACCCTGTTGCTAAGCAACACAGGCGTAAAGCGAGAAAGCACATGACTTTGCCAATTTATGATGTCACTTCTGGCAGTTCCTGTCATTAAGCAAATTTCACGTAGCCAATAAGCAAAGTGTCATGTGACCATGGCTTGCAATTTGCTGCCAGCTTTCCCATTGATTTTGCCTATCAGAAGCTATCAGTGAATGTTGCAAATGATAATCACATGACCATGGGACACTGCGACTTCATAAATATGCACTGGTTGCCAAGCTTCCAAATTGTGGGGATGTTGCAGCAGGCACAACTTCAAGGACTGGTTGTATGTCTCCTAATTCAGTGCCATCATCATGTCAAACATTTACTGAACAAATTATTGCTAAGTGAGAACTATCTACAAATGCTAAGTTTGTGTGCACTAATGTCCAAGTTAGCACCATGCTTTCAAGGAAGACGCAATTGCCTCCTTTGGCTCAAATTAAGTTTGCCTCCTGATCCAACAGCAGGTTAAAGAAGTAACCATGCCGATCTTTTAAAAACATTTTTCATTCAGGTCAGCCAAATAATGATTTAGAAATTTGGTTAACAAATGGATATTTGATGTTGTGTTTCTATGTGACTAGAGTTACCACAATGAGAATTTACTATACCCAATTTTGAATGGCGGTTAACAGTGATTGTGTTCCATGCAGTATCCCAACACAAATAAACACAAAGCAGAATTCAGATAACAAATACAAATACCAGAAGTGCATATTATACTGTTAAAGATGTAAACAAGGGATGGGATATGCAGATAGGTAAGCATTTTGTAAGGGGTTGTTGTTTTTAGGGAAGTTTATTTAGATGTACAATCTAAAATCTTCAGGGATAATTTTAAAAACAAAGAAGTACGGTTTATATTCATATTCTTGAAGCTGTGTATTCACTTGTATATAAAAAGAATTCTGGTCTCTGTCTTCTTGTCAACATCAAACAATTCTCTGATATGCAAATTTCAGCTATAGGGACAACAGTTCACAGAATTTGTTTGGATTCAATCCAGGTCTCAGCAATGGCACCATTCAGGGAACTGGCATTTAATTGCCTTGTTTGAGCTTTTAAAAATTGTAAAAGGAAATGATATTAAAATAACTATAAAATACTTTTAAATATTTTATGCTGCTGCTTGTCTTAAGGAAAGTGCAGCTCTCTCAAATGGCAATTGAGGGGTGTTAACAGGATTGAATCTTCTGCCTTCCTGTTTTCTGTTGCATGAAACTTTCACCCTACTACTCTTTCTTTTACCCACTAATAAATGTTTCATTTGCCACAAGCCAAACTAACAAGATTCCCTTCCAAAGCTAATTTGATCAAACCATAAGTAATATCTCTATTCAGATCTAGATTATGATCAAAGCCTGATTTATTTAATTGGTTAAAAAAGAAATGGGTGGGCCTGAGTGAAAACTCCTTGGGGGTGTATTTTTTAAATTTTTTTGTTTATTATTTTTATAAATAAAGGGACAAACATACATAATACTCCTTTTTCCTATTTTCCTCACAACAACAGCTCTACGAGGTAAATTGGGCTGAGAGAGAATGACTAGCTTAAAGTCACCCGGCTGGCTTTCATACCTAAGTTGGGATCTGAACTCTTTCACTTCCTTAACATATGTGTACATATATGTATACATATTCTGTACATATGTAAATGAACATACATGTGGCCAAAGTGGGTGCACTTTAAATATTATCTAATGAGAATCATTTTGGTATTTGTATACAGACAGACTGAACTGCATTTTTCTTTCGGCTGAAGCTGTTCCTCCAGGGGTGTTGAAGGAAAATACTGGAGGAAGTTTTTCTTCTTTCTTGGAGGAAGGGCAATATATATTTTAAATATATATAAAACAAAAAAGAATTGGGACAACACTGGCTAGACTTAAATCACAGTGTAGATTAAATCATGGTTTATGACGCTATGTAATCTCAACCAATGATTATTAAGATTAATCAATTTAAGTTTCAGAAACAATGTTAAATTATGACTAATTATAAATTGAAACAGCAACTTATTTCTTAAATACTGTTGTTCTGAAGAATGCAGGAGGAGACTGTGTGAGTCTGTGTCATTCATATTTTTCTAAGCCATGATCTGATATCTAATTAGATTCATTAGCATCAGGGAGAAGCTAGACATAACAAAATGAGGGCTTATCACCTGTGAAAGTAAGAGTTCATCTTAAGTTACACATAAGTTCCCAGTCTCATCTTGACCTATCAGACTTTTCCTTTGGTCCAAGCTGTTTTTGTGAATACTTGTTCTTTTCATCCAAAGCGCACCCCTGAGGAACTATCTCTCTCTTTGTTAAATGTGGTCCTGCCTCCTCAGTTGTGTTAATGATTTCTCGATTGAAAAGCTGAAGGCTTGTTCATTTTAATAATCCTCTGCATCATTACTGAATATCAAATCCAGATTGCAGTATTATTTTATTATTTCAAAGCATTTTAAGAAGCAGAAGAGACTGATCCCAGAAAGGACAGTTTGGAAATACTTTGTTCAGCTGTGCAGTGCCTTGGAACATATGCATTCCCGGCGTGTCATGCATCGAGGTAATAAATTGCATTTTATCCCAACTACTGTACAAATGTAGGGACTGCAGTATATATTACATGAACTACAAAGACAAGTGATAGTCTCTTCCAGTTGTTCATCTTTGTTAAAATAGGCAACTAAAAGACATTTTATACATGTATTTTTTTTAAAAAAATCATTAACATATTTTCTATTCTCTAGTTATATTTCATTTATTTTTTTAATGAGCTTTATCAGCTGCCTCAATCAGTTACAAACATGTATGTCTATGTGTATATAATATCATTTGACTTAAAATAAGTAATCTACATTCATATGCATGCTGTTTCATGTATGGTAGATTCTTATTTTTATGTATCTTGAAGATTTGTACCAGAGGTGGTATTCAGCAGGTTCTGACCAGTTCTGGAGAACTGGTAGCAGAAATTTTGAGTAGTTCGGAGAACCAGCAAATACCCCCTCTGACTGGAGAGTTTACAGTATCCTTCCCCAGCCATGCCCACCAAGCCACACCCACAGAACCAGTAGTAAAAAAATTTGAATCCCACCACTGATTTGTACCCTGCCTTTTGATTACATAGGGCGGCCTATACAAAACAGGTAACACTTCCAAAAACTGAAACATTTCAATCTGTGCAAATGAATGTACACATACAAAATCCAAAAGCCCTTTTGATGGTATCTGTGGCTAGTGGATGGAGGCCAGATTATACCTCTTAAACCAACAGCCTGCATTTAGATAAAACTTCTTTTTTGCAGAAAGAAGAAAAGCATACTTCCTGTAATTGCTTCATCATTGGCCATAGATGCAGCAAAGATTGTCTTTTCCTTGTCATTGGTGCCCTGGATGGTGGCAGAAAATTAATTATTATTTATCTTATTATTTCTTATGGATTGCTCTTGTATAGAAATTTCATCTAAACCAGCATGGTTGTGAGCAGCTTTATCCATTGGTAGTTAAGGTAACTGTCATCGATGACAGAAATTTGATGAGAGTTAAGTCATAATAACTCATTAACATATCTGGAAAGTGTGGTTATAGTTACAGTGATTGAATAAGTAAGATTTCCTCTCCATCCTAGAATAGGGCTTCAAATGGACTGTAGTTTATTTTGTAAAATTTGTTTCAAAATTTTTCACCATTTCTTAATTTCAGTTTCAGTTCTTTCTCTTTCTTGGATAACTAGAAGGATATGAAGTCCAGCCAAGAATAAATAAGAGTATCTTGTAATGAATATGTATTAAATATGCATATTTCACCCTTTGCCATAACATAAGGCAGTGAACATATAATCTAATACTCCTTCCTCCTACTTTCCCCACAACAACAATCCTATATGATGGTCTGGGCTGAGAGAGAGTGACTGACCCAAATTTACCCACCTGACATTTATTTATTTATTTATTTATTTATTTATTTATTTGTTTATTATTTTTAATTACATTTATATGCCGCCCTTCTCCGAAGACTCAGGGCGGCTTACAATTTTTGGAGAGCAACCCAATGCGCTCAGCAATAGCCTTCATTCCATTGTATATGCCTGCTTATTACTAAGCCGCATTTTTACAAGGTCAGCTAATTGCCCCCAACAATCTTGGGTCCTCAATTTACCTACCCCGAGAGGATGGAAGGCTGAGTCAACCTTGAGCCTGGTGGGATTCGAGCCTACAGCAGTGCAGGCAATTAACAGCCTGAGCCACCCAAGGCCCACTTTTTATGCCTAAGGCAGGACTAGAATTCACACTCCTGGTTTTTAGCTTGGTGTCTTAACCACTAGATGAAACAAATAATTTAAAATATTTTTGTTGTATTTTAAAGAAGGGAACAGACATTGATCAAACCATAATACTTAATATAATATTTAATAATGGACTTCTTTTCTATTAATGGTATTACGCAGTACTTTGTTTTTTCTTATAGACATCAAGCCAGCAAATGTATTCATTACTGCTACAGGAGTAGTAAAACTTGGAGATCTTGGATTGGGAAGATTTTTCAGCTCTAAAACCACAGCTGCACATTCTCTAGGTAAGAAAGATTTCTTTGTATGTATAATTAAAAGTGGAAGTTAATGTTATACATCTAGAGTACTGTATATGCAGCAAACCTTTTATTTGATGTATTTTTAATTAAAAGAATTTCAGCTTTCATAGATTAAAATATGTTTAAATTGTTAAATAAATGTCATTTCTGTGGATTGAAAAATGCTCATTCAAAATTAAGCTACCTTCATTATGACTGATTTTGATATCACTTGTTGAATGGGATTTTTTTTTTTTTTTTTAATTACATTTATATGCCGCCCTTCTCCGAAGACTCAGGGCGGCTTACAATTTTTGGAGAGCAACCCAATGCGCTCAGCAATAGCCTTCATTCCATTGTATATGCCTGCTTATTACTAAGCGGCATTTTTACAAGGTCAGATTTTAATAGATTACTTTCCAAACAATGTCATTTTTCAAATGTGTCAATCTTTATTTTTGGTTTGAATGCTTGATTAATGCAGCCTATGGTAGAGACTTATCACTTCCACAAAAATGTGTTTATTGATGCAGTGAGATTCAAAGCAAGAGGAGATCCCCTTTTGTCAAGATTTCCTATATACAGGTAATCCCCGAGTTATGACAGTTCACTTAGTGACCATTCAAAGCTGCAACATAACTCCCCTGCCCCAAGTACTTATGGCACAGTCCTGAGTTGACAAATGTTGCAGCACCACGGCAGTCGTTCATCCTTACAAACAACCACAGAGGCACTGCAACATTCGCTCTACCTATTCTCCCTCCCGCCTCTGCCAGGTCTCCACAGGCAGGCCTGTGGAGATTTATTTAACTTGTGAAGATCTAGCAAGCTGTCTCCTCTCCAGTCTCTCTGCTGTGGTTTCTTTGCCTGCTCCTGGTGCTCCAAAAGTGGACCATTGAGAGCAGAGGGAGAGCAGGGCGAGCACACCCTGTTCTGACTCACCAGAGTTGACTCACCAAGGTTACCTACCACTCCAGGTTACCAGGAGAGGTAGGCAGCTTCTATGAGTTTTCCTCCAAAGGCTTCCAGTCTCAATGCAGAAAAGTATTTGCATGCCAATGGAAGGCTTTGGGGCAATGAAATCATGTTGCTTCAAGCCTTCTGTTGGTGTGCAAACATTTTTCGCGTGTTGACTGGAAACTTCTGGGTGCCCTAAACTCACAGGACTTCAGTCACCCATTCTCTGCAAAAGTGGGTGGGTACCTGAAGTCACCACAAGAAGCTTCCAGTCTCCAAGCAAAAAGTATTTCAGTGCTGATAGGGTGCTTTGAGGTGGCTCCATTTTACCACCTCAAAACGCCCCATCAGCATGCAAACAAAGCTTCGAATCTGCCCACGAAAAGTGTTTAAGCGCCAATGGGGCATTTGAGTTAAATTCTGCAAAATGTAAACATTTGTTCTCTTCTTTGTGTATTATCAATATCTTCTCCTTTGATGTAATAATAGGTTTTGGAGAGTGATTGGTTAAAATGTACTTTTGCTTTTGATAAAGTACAATCCTGTAAACCTCATTGTTAGGCTGACCTTTGATAAGTTTTTTCTCAGCAATTCTCTTAAACTGAAATCAGAATTATTTTTTCTTCTTGTGAAGCAATATGCATGATTAGAGTTTAATCAGAACAGAACAACATAATTGGACAATTCATCAGTAGAGATGTATTGAATTAGGTGGCCTTTTCAAAATGCTAAGTCCTAAATTCCAGCAGTTTGTTTAAATTTCTGAGCTTCTTTGTTGGAGAGTTTTTGACACAGCATCAAAAATATGAAAGGATTTGAAATAGCCAGGGGGCCTATACCTTTTTGATCTGCTGAATGTGGCAGCTTCTTGTCTTTTAGTGAATCAGTTTTAAGTCAGAGCCCTGATTTTAGTATTGATGAGCATAAGCTTATTGACCCCTGTTTGAATAACTCCATGTATCAGACCTTGCTAAGGAGAAAAGAGTCTGCTTAGTTGTAACTCAGTTTTTGCACTATGTTGGTGAACCAGAAGTTGTGCAGATAGACCTGATTTACACAAACAGTGTATCTTACCCACCTATCAGTGCTCCTGCGAAGAGAGGGTTATCCTTTCTCAGCACCTGATATGTTGTCACTCTGCCCACAGCTTGATGTTGACTTGATGACTAATTCATTTTCCTCAGATGAATCTGTTCTGCCTGCACTACCTGAAAAAACAGGTAGTAGCACTACCTGAAAAAACAGGTATTGAAAACAGGTTGAGGGCTACTCTCTTACTTTGTCCTCCAAATCTTTGGCAGCCACCTCCCCTCTGCCTAGAGTTGGATGAATGCTGTCCTGCAAAAACTAGCAAACTTCAATAAATCATAGATAGACAATCCTTCCCTTTCCTGAGTGATTCAAGCATAATTTCTACTTCATAACATTTGAGTGATATCACTGGCACATTAGGAGTCTCAGTCTAGGAATCACTTGGGTTAAGTTTTAACTCACTAAAACATTCAGGAGCTGTTCTTATCCATCCACCTGTGGTCCCTTCTTCCAAAAGCACAAGCCCATTCATTAACTGTCAGCAGTCATTGATTCATTTGATCATGCAGAGTGTATTGGATCTGAGACTGCTCTGAGATTAGTCTTACTACACAGATAATATTAACTTAATTTTTTTCTGGATAGCAATTTCCTGTCCAGACATAAGGAAATTAACTTTAATTGCAACTTCTTGCATACCTGGAAAGAAAAAGTGTGGTACTTATGCTATAATAAATCCACATAAATAACCATTAGGTAAATGCAAAAGTTTATATCTACAGCAGGGTTGCCAAACTCCCGGTCTGCGGGCCAGATGCATCTCATGCTGGCCATGCTCATGCCTGGTTTAATGAAGGGGGGGAAAGTCCCAATACATCACGTGATGCCACTGTGACGATGTGAATTTGACACTCTTGATCTGCAGTATCATGCTTCACAGAAGTGCTGCTGATGTTGAAAGTTTAGATAATAAGTTCTTAATGCAAATAATAGACTTACTGATTTGGTGTGTTTACAACTTACATTCAGAGTATATTTTTGTCTCTTGTTTTTAAAATGCATTTAAATTAAAGGTTCTACTATATTGGTGTGGTTGGCTTATTGATGCCTCACCTGTGTATGATGAGGTCATGTATTATTAAAAATGTTTTTAAGAATGCAGAGGCAAAAATGTTAACTTCATTTGTTTGGTTTTGGTGAGGTATGTTTTTTTTTTCTTAATTTGTGTTTACTTTGTGTGAGGTGGTCGCTTTTCAAAAAGGTCCTAAAACTGCAGTTTGTATTACTTGCTATGAGGATTTGCTATAAGGCTGTGACATGAAAAGCAAGAGAAAAGGTTTATTTTAAAGTTATTGTTTTTTACAACTTCAACATATTTCAAGATACTGTACATTACAAGTTTTGTTCTGTGGCAATATTTTGATTTGAAATGTTTCCATACTTATTTAAAAACAAATTCATCAGTTATCAATTTGGAAATGTAAATAATTTCGAATACATTTCAAATTATGTAGAAATAAATTTAGGTACATAGTTATACAGATATGTACAAAATTATTTCTGAAACTGGAATAATGAATCAATTTTCCAAGGTGTATGTGCTTTAGAAGAGACCTTATTCAGGTTGCTATCCCATATGAAATATCTCTTAGAATAGGATGATATATGCCTTACTAAACTTTTCTGTCTTTTGTAAGTTTTTCCATTTCTGTTTCTATTAACTACAGTTGGTTATGGTTTTATGAATTGGCATATATTAGAATGATTTAAAAGTAATTATAGATAAACATACAGATCCCCATACAAATGAACCTACACTTTTAGGAAAAAGTCTTTATTTAAAAAAAAAAAACATTTTGCCTTAATAACATGAGGATGCTATTTCCTTTTAAAAGATGTATTGATTATCTTTAAAACAACATTTTTCTGCTTATTTTAAATAATGTAAAGATGGAATTGGATTTTGGCTATGCTTTTAAGATAGGATGCAAACATACCAAAATCATGTTTAGCGAGTTTCATTCACGAAATAAAAATAAATGGAGAACCCTTTTAGTTATAAAACCAACATATGTTTTTATTTAATAAACGCTGCATAAATAGACATATTCATATAGAATTCTATCAGTTTATGATTGACCACATTAGTAGTGTTAATATAATATTAAATTGCTAAAAATTTGGTTTATTGATAATTATTGGAAACTTTGCTACTTAAATTATTTGGAATAATTTTTCACTTACTAAAGTTTACTCTTTTGTATTTAAGTATCGAACAGTAATTTTTCATGACAAATATTGGAATATACATTACTTGAAGTTTATTTAATTTTTTTGTTTATTATGTATTTATATTTTTTGTAGTGGGAACACCTTATTATATGTCTCCAGAAAGAATCCATGAAAATGGGTATAACTTCAAATCAGATATCTGGTCTCTAGGATGTCTGTTATATGAGGTAATACTGACAACTTTTAATGAGCATAATTTGTTGATATGTTTTGTTGATCAAAATGTTTTTCTACTTGTGTTCTGATTCTATTGAATATTCATTCCATAAATTAGTACTAGCTGAAAGCAAAGAATTCTACATTTTGCAGATATTTATGGTAAAATTTGCACATTTACCTTAGCTCAAAATATAAAGAGAATGTAATGTAAATATTTGTAAAATTTGGAGCATATACTTCTCAAAATAATCTCTTTCAAGGTCTTCATCTTTCAGTATCAAGGTTAATTGCCAAAGTGGCAATTTGAAATTGAAAAAATTATCTTCACATGAAATAGACCTATCAAGGGCATATTCAGGTCAACACTTATAGTATCATCTATTATTTCATTAATTATTAAACTTTTGTTTTCTAAATCTTAAACTTTATCTTCAAACTTTGCTAAATGGGATTATCGCTTAGGAAACTAGTATTCTGTCCTTTTTATATGGTATATCAGGGGCTGTCTATTTTTAACTGATCAAACACAAGATAATTAATACTTCAATACAGAGGTAAAGGATCTATAGAAAAATAATATCAGGAAAAGATATTCCTCTGTTTGGTTTGTTTATACTAGTTGCAATTCTAGATTGTAAAATGTTAATTATAGCAAGATTATCAAGATAACCAAATTCTACCAAAAACCTTCTGGATGTTTACAACAAGCTCTAAAAATTTTACTCATTGGCTTGCAGTCCTTCACTCAAATGCTCTCTAGAAAAGTTTCTGTAATATAGATGCAAGGTGAAGTGGCAAACCACTTTCACTGCAGTGAACTCAGCAGAACTCACCAAAGCTCTCTATCAAGGAAAAAAAAACCCTACAATATTAGGATTTTCTGAGAACTATAGCAAGGTTTTCTTTAAACAAAACAAAACAAAACAAAACAATTCAATGCTAAAATTATTTTCTCTCAGACTCATGTATACAGAAAGCACAATTAATGAGAGAATTCTTTTGGAGATTTATTAGTAGTTATATCTTAAACTGGAATTTGTTTTAAAAAAATCTATTTTTCTGTGATGCTGCTATTTGTATAATTGTGCTATTTGTGTAATTAGTAACTAGGATTTGTATTTACATTATTCTTTTCTTTCTCACAGTTGCCATGTTACCTAATTTTTTGACATATAATTATCGTTATATAGTAAGCGTGTTTTAAAGAATTTAATTTTTCTACTTCCTTAAAATTTAGCGAACAAATTAAATATTGGGGCACATTAATGGCATATTGTGTAACAAAATAATAAAGAAATGTTATGTTACATTATAAGTGGTCATAATTTTATTTCACTCCCTCAGTTTTCATTCACTCAAGATCCATTCAGCTGTTGTTTCTATAAAAACAGGAATTTGTGGACCCTTAGTTTTGTAATAAAAATGAAATAATTGTAAGGCAGTTGACAGATTAGTAAGATTTTATTCAATATAGCTCCAAGAAGCAGAGGATTGAGAAGCATGAATATTGTAACTTAATTATGGTACAAATTTAATATTTAAATTTATTCTTGACTTGCTCAATATATTCAACATAAAATGCATTTAAGTATCTCTAAGTAGTTATATAAGTTCCATTGGTTTATATTATTTTTCGAACCTGCAATAAGAATTTTTTTTGCATGTGCATCAGATTTTCCTAGATTACATAGCTTCCCAGTAAATAATTTTTCAGCTAATATTTTATTTGAATGTTAATATTAATAGCTAACAGTTTGGTTGGACTTTAGCTGAATCTAAAATTAAGTGTGCTTTCTATTCACTGCTGTTCTATTAGATACCAGTTCCTCAACCTGCTGCCTTCCAGATGTGTTCAGAATGCAATGCGCAGAGTTGCTGCTTGGGAATTCTAGAAGTTGAAGTTAAAACACATCTGGAAGACACCAGATTGGAGAAGGCTGGTTTTACAGTTTGTTAAAAATTGCTCTCTTTCCTTAACTATTTACCTTTTGTTGTTGTTGAAGGTTAATTTTACAGTCAGAAAATTAGACTTTCAAATATTCTGGAAATGCTTAAAAAACAACAATTCAAAATACTCTAATCACCCTGTGTTAATTGATATGCAACAAGGTAGACTTTACTAATTAAAATCAACATGCCATGCTTCCACTACATGGACCTTTACATGAAAAAGTAGATATTACACATTTCCTTTATTGTTCAGCACAGTAATTGCATCCTTACAGGGTCGTAGGTTGGTGGCTTACAGTCCCCTCCCCCCCCCCCCAAAAAAAGAGAATGAGCGAGCGAGGTGGTGGGGGAGAGCATTGCCACCAGCCCTGAAGACAGACAGTGGGCTTTTGTCCCTCAGACACCCCTAGAATACTAATCAGGAAAGTCAGACCCTGGAGGTCAGGGAGCAAGTCAATCATTCTAGCGATCGTCTCAGTGTGGAGGATCAAATTAGCCTGAAAAATTCAGCTGCTGGGAGGAGAGGGCGAGCAGCTGTCAGGGGCAGCAGCAAGATGCACTAATGAACCAGATGAATAGTGCAAAAGCTTGAAAATAAAAACAGGACAGTTGACATTTTTCATCTGTCAAAGCAGGAGATGCATGAAAATATAGTAGTCCTGTTTTAACTCCTTAGGGGACATTCAGCTTTCTCTCTCCCCCCCCCCTTCATATTTTTCTCTCTTTTTTTAAAGCATTGAAACAGAACTACTTTTTAATGAACGTGTTTTGTACCATGCTGAATATCTCTGTGTTTGTTTTGCAATTGTGTGTGCATGCTGATTGGGTGGTGAAATTTTCTAATTTTGTATTTAATTGCACTGAAATGAAAATACACTGCATGAATTAGGTAGTTTCAAGATTTAATATTTAATATTATGGCAGTAATACAATTGGAAATCATAGTTCTCCTTGATAGCCTCAAACCTTTTCAGCAATTATGATACCTAATTAATGTGTGCAGTTTTGATCTTCTTGCTATAAATTTAATTAGCTTTTTTTTTCTTCATTCCTGTATGCACCACTATCAAAATGAGAACCCTTGTTTGGCCGTGAAGGAGTTAACACTCTGTCTGAAAGACCACAAGACAGATGAGAGCCATTTTCAGCTTGTCCTGTCCCTGCTGAAGCTCACTGAGTAGCTCAGCATGGACTAGCGTGTTTCACACACGCTTTGCCTGTCTAGGGAATGTACACATTGTCCTTCCAAAATCAAACTTATTAGCACATATAGAAAAGGGTGACTGACTTTGGGGCAGCACTGCACTCAGAGCAATGCTCACGTTGCTGTGGTTCAGAGATTTAAAGGCTTTCAGAGGCAATATGAACATTTCTGTACAAATCTCTTGAAGCTTAGCAGTATGTTGCACTTCTTGTTTGCTTTTGAAAAGCCAAACATTTAAAATAAGCAGTGGAGACACTAATGATATATAAAAATTATTTTTTAAAAATAATTATACCAAATATATGGAGTTTGGGGGTAAAACTGGGATCATGTTTGCAAAATGGGCTGCTCCATTAGATTAAATACCTTGTTAGAAAAATACTAGAAATATAATTTAAACAAACCTTACAGTGCATATGTTTAATTTCAGAGGGATGTAAAGCAAACAGTTCTTTGCAGGGAATTGCATTCCTGTGGATAGCAAAGTGCTTTCTAAATAGGAAATTACCTTAAAGTTAGATACTATCTTTTTCCAATAACATAAAACACTTAGTAAGGTGTCCATGCAGAGTATTTAATATATAATTTATTTATATTCATGGTGCTTTCAGCTTCTTCTTGATAGTTGCAGAAAATTAAGTCTTAGATTGATGTATGACTACATACATTTTTAATATATTCGAGTACATATCAGCTGATGGCTTTTGCAGCCTTAACAGTTGAAAGATGACCAAGGCTATAGGCAAAAAACAGCCAAACAGAAGCAAGTTGAGCATGTAGAAATATTTATATTTATCCTCACTCTCATTTTAAATAATAAAACTTTTCGTTCATTTTACTGCTTATTGTTGGTTATATTTTGGATTGTATTTATTCATAGTTCCCATAACTTTTAAAGAAGGATATTTAAAGGAAATTTAGAACTAATACCTCCACAATGCAGAAAACACCTTTTGGTTTTGAATATCATTCTACCTGCTGATTGAAAATTTGTAATGTAGAATATCATAGTTTCTTGCTACAAGGGGTATCAGAGGGAGCATAAAAAATTATCAGAGAAAAACAAAATCAGAGCCTTTATGAGCTAGGTGAATTTTACCAAAGCTCCTCTGATTCCTGATTAAAACTTCATGGTATAGGTGTTTGTAAATGGCATTTGGATTTTATATAGAAAAAATATATACTAATTGTAATGTTCTGGGTACATAATAATTTTAATTTATGCAACAGGAATGTTAGCTGAGTGTAATGCTATAGAAACAGTCTAATCTAATATGCTGAAAGTCAGATGTGAGAAGTAAGGGACTCAAACCAATAGCGTAGAGAGAAAATAAGTATTTGTCTCTAATTTAAACTGGGATTTAAAAAAAATAAAGTCAAGTTTCTGTATTTGAGTCTTCTCTGCCACACCAGTTAAAAGTATATCCTTTTATTACTCCATACAGATGGCTGCATTGCAAAGCCCCTTTTATGGTGACAAAATGAACTTGTATTCTTTATGTAAAAAGATAGAACAATGTGATTATCCACCCCTTCCGTCAGACCACTACTCAGAAGAAGTAAGTAACTTCCTTTTTTGGTGGGCTGTTTGAACTTGCTTCACTTTTTAAAAGCATCCTATTTCTCCTGGGATCTGGTATGCAGTTTTCCACAGCTGAGTTGTTCTTGCACAGTCTCATTAATTTCAGTGTGAGAGAACTTGGTTCCTTCCTGGAAGCCGAAAATTGCTTAAACTGAGCGCAGTTAACCCTGAAATCCTCTTTGCTTAGATTGGTTATACCACAGTGAACAACATGAATTTCTGATTTTCAGCGACATAAAGTATCTTCTGAATGATATATCCTGTGGTGTTCTTATTTACCCTTTTGAAAACATCGTGAAAGAATGAAACTCTTCCCTCAGTTTACTGTGATCTAAGTGCCTACATGGATGTGATGAAAAAGTAGTTACGCTCTGTTCAGGAGTAATGACTAGAACTGTGCATAGTATTTGAGAGGGGTGCTTTATGAACACCGCTAAGTGCATTGTTGCAAGCAAAAATGCTTTGAAGCATTAAAGCAACTGTGTCATCTGAAAAGCTCAGCATGGCTGTTTCAAAGACTTACCTTGGTTGTCTCAGTGGGACAATGAACAAAGCAGTATGGCTGTGCACACAGAGGCATGGGAAGACAATTGAAGATACTGAGTGTTTTGAAACACATTGGCTGTTTTAAGGTTCTGCAAACCAACCTTTTGAAATACCTTGTGTAGCTGTAATAACAATTTTGCAGCATGTGTGATGCCCTAACCCACAAAAAGCAGACATACAAAAAAAATCCCTTGGAAACATTTTTATATCACAAAGTATATTCCAAACACAAGGCATATTTCCAACATGATATACCTCTTCATGGACTTATGTATACTATTCATGTTTTCTGTTTTCTGAGTATGCATTCAGAGATATACATAGAACTATCACAACATGCTGCAACAAAATGGGCACCAATGTATACTGTCCATTCCTTCTCTAGCAATTTTGCAGTACCCTGGTGAGGAACAGTTGTGGCCTCAAAAGGCATAGGATTAAAAACTTTAATACTTTACACACAGCAAAGAAAGACTTAATATTTCTGCTAAGGATGGATGTGTTAATGTCTCTTTTAATTAATACATAGATGACTCTGTGTGTGTGTGTGTGTGCGTGTGTGTGTGATTCCTTTACCATGTATGGACATATTTTTTTGAAATTTAGGACACAGAAAAGTAGCAGAAACAGTAAATTACACTGTGTAGAAATGCATTTAAAATTCTCATATTTTGTAAACAGAAAAATTCACTGTCTTTATGGAATTGGGGAATAATATAATCCCAAACCCCCAAATCTCATTGCTTTTAAAGATTTTAATTATTAATTAAAAACTGGTCCATGAAGTATGGGTCTCATTAAAAATCATTGTATAATATTTTCTCTTTTATAACATGGAGAATTTGACTATGAAATTCTCTGTGTATCCTTTTAAAAATGACTAGGAAGACGATGAAGTGAATGTGATGGTCTTTGCTGGTGTGTGCAGCATTGACTTAATGTAGATTTT
Organism: Naja naja; assembly: GCA_009733165.1. Taxonomy (NCBI): domain Eukaryota; kingdom Metazoa; phylum Chordata; class Lepidosauria; order Squamata; family Elapidae; genus Naja; species Naja naja. Next base: position 100,899,378 of record CM019150.1, on the reverse strand, counting down.
CCAATTAACTGTTTTTTTTTCCAGTGGCCATTTTTAATTATGACAATTGTGCAGAATATAAATATGGCATTTCATATAGGCAATTTCAGAACCGGAGGCCTAGAAATACAGTAGGGTGTGAACAATAATGCAAAATGATAGCAAGAATGTCAGGGGCCGTTCTTTGTTGTGTCATTCATGCTGTCTTCCTTTTTCCACGAAGCGCATGAATATTTCACGTACCTGCATCCTCATCCTCTATTCTTCTTGACTAATTTTCAGACTGTCTGAATTTGCATTTCACATGGTAGCTGATTAGGAGATGCTGCGTGCAGCAGTGAAGCCTCAGCAGGCGGTTGCCATGGTGACCTTCAGCAGGATTTTAATGATGATACCACTAGTGGTTCGTTGAAGTCGGCCTGCCTGGAGGGCTACTTCACTGCAGCTAAGTGTGAAGTTGGATATATAGATTCTCAGCCAAGGGGCAGATATCAAAGTCCAGGCCTGATGGAAGCCTTGGTATTCAGAAAGGAAAATAATAATAATAACAATAATTATTATTACGTAGATAGGAGGGGGGATTTTAAAAATGTCATACTGTACTTCCCCCTCATTCAGAAACAAGGACTTTATTTTCACAGCCTTCGTTTTAAAATCCTTTTTCTATACACTAACATTTGGAAGAAGGAAAGCCCTGATCTATTACAGGTAGGGAAACAATTTCCTGACAAAGTGAAAGGTTCAGTAATAGAAGATGTACTATTACTGTGAATAGTTCATTGTTCCAAAATTATACTTAGAACAAAACTGGTTTGTTTTTTTTAAAAAAGAGTATGGTTATGATCCCTGTTAACTGTACATTTTAATGTTCTGTGTTTTGCACAGGCTCTGTATTACACAAGAAGACAAAAACTATTGTATCTACCGCAGCATCCAAAATGTAGGCTAAACTTTTATGTAGATTGAAAGGTTCGCCCCAGTTGAACAGAAGAATTAAGGGATCTCAGAACAAAGGAATATATACAAAGATGTGTTTTGCATCAACCTCTGCCTATTATTGACACAAAGCTTTTAGATATAACTTTTTAAATAAAAATCTGTTTTAATGTACTTCCATTTTTGGTAGGTAGTTACAGTGCAGATTTATTCCATTTGATAGTTTTCAGCATTTAAACCACTGTATATGTTAGTTCCCAGCATTTAAACCAATTTAAACTTCCTAAGTGAGGATCTAGTTGGATAAAACTTTGGATGTCCATTTTTGTTTCTTATTCTCATGTAACACTCCTCATTTCACATGTCAACACAATATTATGTGATAATGTTACTTCTTTCCTTATCTGAAGCCTTTCTGTGAATAGTTCCATCGCTTCCTTAGACCCTTAGGCTGACAACTTCATTTAATTTCCATTTTTCTTTTAATGTCTGAACAGTTAGAGTGCTTCTAATTGATGAAAAGGGATGTCTCATTTCCGTATTCTGAAACTATCTAATTGCTGTATTGGTTTCAAAGATTGCATGTTGTTTTTCATTTTTTGTTGTTAAAAATATTTGATTGGAGGAGGAAGGAGGGAAATTGACAAACCAGTGTTTTACAAATGTGTGTTCTGGGCAGTAATTTTATATATACAATTTGTCTCTGTAATTTTAGTAAGCTCACTGACTCTATCTAAGGCTGGTTTTGACTGCAAATGAATAGATACCATCCAAAAACTAGTATAGGGATATGTGGTAGATCTCAAGGTCAGTTCATTAATGCGAATTTGACTAGCAGAAAAATCTGACAGTGTTGTCTTTGGAGCCTTTTTTATTTTTACATTAATAATGATATAGAAATGAAAAGATGATAGTAAGTTTGCTTCCCCAAATCTTTGCATTTTTTCCTTTATGCTTCTTAGGCTATTACCATAAAGGTTCCTTATTCTGGGCTTCCTATAGCACGTGTTTGCAACCCAGATTATCTCTGTCCTTTTTCTGGGCATGCAGAAGTCAAAGCATGAATTCTAACTGCCCACCATTTTTGGTTTCTATCCATGTTTATAGGGCAAAGGTTAGAACTAGAATTAATTAAATATCCAACAAGTTGGGGACAGATCAAGTTGTAGAGGTAGGTGTGTGTGTGTGGGGGGGAAACGAACATGAGTGGTCTTGATATAGGGCAGGGCTGTCAAACTTGTGTCCCGCAAGCTGGATGTATCATGTGCTGGCCACGCCCAGTTTGGAGAAGGAGAAAGTGTCACAATACGTCATGTGACGATGAGAGTTTGACACCCCTGATATAGGGGATCCTTTTAGGAAATGGCCTATAACATACACTGGGAGATTCAGACTAATTAAATAAACCAAGGTATCACCAACAAATTATGTTTCTTCCCTGCATGTGTCAATCCAGAAATCCTACTTCCTAACAGCATTCACTAAGTTTCAAACAAATTCCACAACAAAGGGAAAAGAGGGCAATGAAACCATATGGGACTTAGAAAAGTTCAATTTGGATGTTTTGGAAAAGTAAAAAAAATATTTAGAACTTTTATTAAAAATTTAACATTTAGGAAAGGAAAATGGCAGTATTAAATATATTTAATAATATGACATTTATCTTTTATACTGCTTCTGTGCACAGGGCTGACAGTCCAAACTGTTCACCCTACAACTTTGAGATCCCTTTCTGGGGAGCTCCTGTCAACTCTCCCAGTATATGTAGGTTTCCCCATGTCTGTCAGTTGACAGTGCTTCTACTAAACCCTTTCTTTACACTTTAATCATTGTTTTATAGTGAATAATACATTGAGTACACCCATTTCATCCTCACCAGACTGAGCATGCATGTTTGTTTGTTTTATTTGGTACTTCAACTGGAGACTTTCCATATCTTGTTGGCTGGTGTCATGGCCAGGGTACTTTAGTCCTACTTTGTGATCTTGGGGACATTTTCTCCCTCTGTGTCCCCTTCTTTCTCTCGTGGAGACTGACAAACCTGTTAATGTCAAAAAGAAAGTTGTCCCACCAACAGGTTAAGCTTCAGGCAAAATACTGTCACTGAGCAAAGTTCACAGAACAGGTTAAGGAAAATAAGCAGCTACCCTGACTTCTCTAACTCAGCCCAATTCAAATTACTATTTTTGAAGATACAAATGATGCCATTAGCTCCATGTTAATAGAATAGTTTCCTGGAAGTTCTTAGAATAGTGTAGGCTTTTTCATCGTATTATAGGGCAAGAAGTCATGTCTTTCAACATGTCTTCTTATATTTCAAGGTCATAATGACCTTCATAGAGTACAGTGCAAAAGCTCATATTCTGACAAGGTTTTCAGAGATATTACTTAGAAAGATTTAAATCAAATCTACAGGCCCTTCTTCCCAATCACAGCTGTTAAAATGCATATTTGCCTCAATTCTACTCCAATTTTAAAGAAACTGATCAGCCTTTTGTTTTCAAATGCAGGATCAATATTCAGAAAAAAAACAAGATTAAAGATTATATTATTTCTCTTATCTCTCTTCTGTTGTAATTAATTCCTATCCTTCAATTTTAGCAGAAAGTTTGACTAAAGTACAGGAGATATTATGATATACAGTACAAGCATTTTCATTAGTGAAGATTTAATAACATATACTTCAATTATATATTTTCTGTCTTGCACACATTCACATTCTTTCTTCGTTGATATGGCTGCTTGAGGAGGTCCTGTTTCTTTAAGCAAAGTCCTATGAAAATGCAGAAAGCATAACTGGCTTTCTGGAGCTAGCTGAACTAATTAAGGGACTTGCATTATTCTGTAACAACCTAAGCAATAAGTTTCCCCCTTTGCTTGCTTGACTTTGAGAAGTAACTGAAAAGCAGAGATTTGTGTTAGGCATGTTAGACTTTCAGAATCATATCCTAATTTTGCAGTACTTGAAGAGTTACTGGTAAGAACTCTTATGGATCCATTTAATAGGAATGGTGTTGTGCTATGCATGTTTGTTCTTGATGCACTGGCAACAGTTGTTCAAGCCCTTGTCACTTTTCATGCTTGAAACTACTGTAATTCAATCTACATAGGGTTGTACTTGAAAGCCACTCAAAAGCTGCAGTTGCACAGTGCAGCTGTCTGTGCGTTAATGAGCAAGAGCCTTTAAGTCTGGATAATATCTTGATGCTGGAAATACATTGGTTGCAATTTGTTTCTAGGTAGAAGTCAAGGGAATTGAGCAGCATATGAAATGATGATTCTGGTTATTGTACAAGTCTTGTGTCTTAGGTAAATCCGATCTGCTCCAAGTGTGGACTGGCTAGGCTGGTATGCTGCCGTCTTTGTGTTTACTCTCTGTAAGATACTGAACTGAACTGAACTGAATTCTTTATTGGCCAAGTGTGATTGGACACACAAGGAATTTGTCTTGATGCAAATGCTGTCAGTGTACATAAAAGAAAAGATACATTCGTCAAGAGTCAAGAATCATAAGGTACAACACTTAATAGTCATAGGGTACAATAAGCAATCAAATCATACTAGGAAACAGTCAGTATAAATAGTAAGGATACAAGCAACAAAGTTACACTCATACAGTCATAAATGGGAGGAGATGGGTGAAAGGAAGGATGGGAGGATTAATAGTAATAGTAATGCAGACTGTAAATAGTTGGACAGTGTTGAGGGAATTATTCGTTTAGCAGAGTGATGGCATTTGGGAAAAACTCCTTGTGTCTAGTTGTTCTGGTGTGCAGTGCTCTATAGCGTCGTTTTGAGGGAAGGAGTTGAAGCAGTTTATGTCTGGGATGTGAGGGGTCTGTAAATATTTTCACAGCCCTCTTTTTGACTCGTGCAGTATACAGGTCCTTGATTGAAGGCAGGTTGATAGTAATTGTTTTTTCTGCGGTCCTGGTTTTAAGGTCCTGGTTTTAAGGTTTTATAGTGTTTGAACTTATAATTTAATTTAATTGTTTTTTAAGTATTTATTGTTCCTGTTTTAGCTGTAAGCCGCCCCGAGTCTTCGGAGATGGGGCGGCATATAAGTTCAAATAATAAATAATAAATAAATAATAATTACTCTCTGAAGTCTGTGTCTGTCTTGTTGGGTTGCAGAACCAAACCAGACAGTTATAGAATATAATATTTAATAATATTCAAGAATATTATTAAATGCTCCTGGGTTATTTGATGATTTATTGATGTTGTTGAAGGAGATAGTTTTATTATTAGATTGAAATACTGTATAAATGTTTTACTTATGTCATTATATTGTAACCCTCCTATGATCTAGGATTGTAGTAGCCTGGAAATCCTAGCAGATGAACAATTAGAAGAATGAATGCTCCTAATTCTATATAATTTGTTTTAACAGTGCTCCCTTTTAAAGTTTTTTTTAATTTACTGAATATGTTTTCTAATCACGAGTTACATACTTCCCTTGCTGTTTTATTATACTAAAAACAGAAAAGATGGGGAAAGAGTCTATTTTGTGGAAATATTTTGTACTAATTTTGCATATCTAAAGTAAAACTCAAGATTAGATACTATCATCACATATTAGACCAAAGAGCTAACAGTGTTTGTGTTGATTTCAGTGGTTTTAGGTAAATAGATTGGTAGCCTAAAGTACTCATTTTATGATGTCCATCTAAAAGATAGGCATCTTTCAATTTTTGCTTAGTAAGTCTCAGAAACCATGGAAATATTTCCATCCCACATAGGCATTCCTCAGCTGTCTGCAGTGCCACTAAAAAGAGGACCCAGTTTATGTTTCCATTATAGTTTTGAGCAATTTTAAGATTAGTGAAAAATCCATCATGGAAACATAATTAAGCATCCTGCTATCCAATGTGTCCCTTGTACAAAGCCTGAAGTCCTGCAAAACTACTGTTGATACTACTGTGACTATGTAAAGAATTATATAAAAGAAAATGATGCAGTGATTCAAACAATACTGTTTTTATAAGAAAGCATATCTTTAAAAGTTACTGCCTTGCTTTTTTGCTTTTCCAGCAATTATAACTTGCATTGAACTTGTAGAAAAGGATTCTGATAATTTTGCCTGTAGGAGTATTTTCCTTCTCTTTTTAACTCTTTGTTCTTTTTTTTTGTCTTTTTCTCTAGCTCCGACAATTAGTTAACATTTGCATCAACCCAGATCCAGAGAAACGACCAGATATAACCTATGTTTATGATGTTGCAAAACGCATGCATGCCCACACAGCTACCAGCTAAAAGATTTGTCTTGTAGGAGGAACAAAAACAAGTTGTGAACATTTAAGCTTTGATATGCTTTCTCCCAATTTTTTCTATTGTCTATTGCTTTAAATTTGCTTATGTGTCAAGGTTATATTAACACCTTTGTTACATAATTTACAAGTAAAGGATACTTATATTTTTAAATTTTAAAATATGAGATAATTTTAAAGATAAGTAAATTGTTGCAACTTAGAGTAATTGCAGTTCATTTATATGCTATGCAATTATTGAATAAAGGGGAAACATTTTTATATAGTTTTAACTTTTGTCTAACAAGTCTAAGTTGCAGGTTTTCTTAGGAAGATAATAGTTTAATTCCTACAAGCAAAATTTTAAATCTTGAATGTTGTAATAATTTATGGATATGAATATGATGAAAGCATAATTATTGAATTTATTATTCATTAGTGAATTTATTGTTGGTTTTCTTTCTACTCCTTTCTCAGAAATGTAAAAAATTTTTTTTAAAAAAAATGTATAGTTTCGCTTGTCAAAAATGTGTATTTATGTGACATTAGCTTTAAGGCAGTTTTTGAATGTAAAAATGTGGCTTTTTCAACTGTTTTTTTTTTTTGCATATTGTCCCACACTGGGGAAACAAAGGAGAAGAAATCTGGTCAAATTGTTTGTTATCTAATCTTGTACTGTATTATAATCCCAATCCCTAATTTTGATTTCAAGAACTGAGAGAATTTGCACAATGTCTAGGAGTCAGAATCAGTCATCAGGTTAAAAGGGATGTTGAGGATCACCTGGTCTCTACTATCTCCCTGACAGATGGCTTAAATCATGGGTGCCAAACTGGCAGCCCGCAAGCCAGATGCGTCACGTGCAGACCACGCCCACCCTGGCTCTGCAAAGGCAAAAAAGTCATGATACATCACAATACGTCATGTGATGCAATTGAGTTTGACACCTGTGGCTTAGAAAGGAGCATTTAATGACTCCCAAGTCAGCTTGTTCCACTGCCTTAAGGTTCAAGCTTATAGCTGTAGTGTTATCATTCTCCAAATCTGTGGCTCCTAAGCTCCAGTTATAAATTAGTTTTCATGTCAGTATTACATTGCTAAACACATCAAAAACTAGTAAAGTACTTAACTTTGAGCTGGATAGATATTTATGTTAATTGCATTGGCATAGATGACTCCCAAGAATCTAAGAGATTGGGGTTTAAAAGACATTTGCTTTGAAGAACAGTATTTTCTACAACATATACAATTCCCGAGCTGTGCAATGTAGTTTCTTCCTAGCAACATCCAGCCACTGCTGAAATAATACAAAGCTGTCCCCATTACTATTTACTTTGGCACTCTGATGCTTGGATGACTATAGACATTACAGAAGTAGTTATGTGTGGGAAAATAATCCCAGGATATTTGAAATATGAGGGACACTTAAAATAAATGACTGTCATCTGGAAGATCCTTCAAATTGTTTACATAGGATGATATCTCCATATGCTGTGATTCATAATGCTGAATGGAGGCCATTGTGTATGATTGTTTATATAATCAGAGCCTAATGATAAAGTTAAATTGTGATTGTGGTTAAGACTCATGGCCACTGCTGGGCAGGGTTTGATATGAATTATCTATTACGATGAAGGTATCTGCTTTGAAAATCCTTTATTAGTTTAAAAGACAATAATAATTGTCTGGAACTAAGAAAAATGTTTTGAATTGGTGAAGTTTTTGTTAGACTTTAGAATGACCTGAAATGAAATAGATCAATTAAGCAATAAATAGCATGCTATCATGAAAGGGAAGAATATTAATTTATAACTTCAAGAAATTATGTAGCTAAAAGTCTAATTGTTTAACATGTTGAAGATCATAAACAAGGCTTCCCTAAGAAAGTGTCCCCCAGTCATTACACTGCAGTTCTCAAAAATCTGCATCTAACACATTGCCCAATTGTACCAATTCATCATTTATTTCAGTCACATACATGACTATAAAGCTATGTGATTTCATGATTACAGCCAGCCCTGGTCTGTCCCTCTTGCAATGATCTAAATAAAATATAAAATACATGCCCAGCTGTTTCTTAAAGGTTTTATCCATTTCTCTACTCTTGCTGTTCTATTCTAGCTAGATAACTGAATTTTTTTTAATCAGGATTTTTTTATACAAGTTTAGTGGGAATAATGAGGTCTGATGGTCACTAATTGGACAGATATGAAACACATGCTTTTTGTTGCATCAGCTTATGTTAATTTGATTTTAAATTCTATGTCCAGTAATATTTGGAGTAGAGTTAAAACTTTAGTACAACATCTAGTCATAGAAACCATGAGGGAGAAACTTGAAATTTTGCCTTCTCCCTTAGCGCATGTTTGACTTCTCAGGAACATTCAAAGAAAATGAAAAATGCTAATAATGTCTGTAAGATTCTTTACTTTTTTTGCTAGGAATAAAACTAACATAATATTTGTTAAAAAAATGAATAAAATAATATCCCAGTCCCTTGTTCCCACCACAACTTTCATGCTTTCATATGCAGAAATACTTCAGAATTCTGTATTTTTCCCCATTGAAGAGAAGAAGCAGTAGCATTTAAAATAGCATAATCTTCATGTGGCTTTTTGGCATGCATATTTGAAAAAGAGGCTTACTGAATTCACTCCAAATATGTATCACTAATTGTGTGCGCGCACATGCATGTGCACACGTGCATGTATCACTATCTTACACAAAATACTTTGGGGAGTTGTTCCTAAAAATAAATGTCGGGAATAATGATGCCATTAATTCCAATGTAAACCAAAAACATATCTGTAAAACTATCTGATACTGATAAAAATATGTGGATGAGTATTTAAATTAATTGCATAAGTATGAAAAAGTTACAGGTTTCATATATCTGCTGTTAGTATCAGAAGTAGTGGATTGCTTGCTCCAATCCCACTACATACTGGCAAAACCAAGATCAAGATAATCTTTAAATCATGATCAAAATAATTCTCCTCCCTAGTACCATCCCTTTCTCAAGAATCAAGTCACTGTGCATTGACACAGAAATCCCATTCATGCATTGCATAAATAGTGAAGTTCCATCCAGAACACTGATTTACTGAGAAGAGTTATTTCCAAGCATGTTGGACTACAACTCCCATTGTCCACAGTTAGCATACTTAGAGGCCATATTAGGGAATGTGGGGAGGTAAATTTCTGTAGGCTAGATATTCAAGACTGGCAGTGTAGCAGCTTTCAAAGCCATCATTGGAACATAATGCTTTGCTAAGGGAAGAATCCATCAAACAGTGTTAGGGCAGTGTAGGTGCCATTAAACTATAGTCCCTTAAACTATTAATGATGCTTTGAAATATAAAATAGATTTCTTAATATCTTGATTTGACTAGCATGGGTGTGTGTTCGGGGGCGGGGATAATGGCAACCACCTGTTTGATCTCGCCCAAATAATGGAAAGTGGTAACTTGCATAAGAGGCCGGAAAGAACTCAAGTTCCTGATAGTATAAGTTAGCAGGATGGCAGCTGGGCCATTTCTGCCTCTGGACCTAAGTACAGGGACCTCTAGCAAGACCCAGAAGAACAATTTATTCAAGTTCTCCACCATTTTGTTATTGCATCTGGATTGCATATATCTGGAAATTACCAGATGGAGGCATAGAACATTTTTCTATATTGTTCAGCTGTTGTCTAGGGATGTTGATTTTTACAGTGGAAATCGGGTAGCCCAAATCTGTCCACGCTAAACTGTTTTACATACTTAGCAATTGCTAGGTAACAAATGCCTTAATTTTTCTTCTGCACTATAAGAAAATACATATATTTTTAGATTCCATGTATGGGTACTGTTAATACATTTGCTGTATTTATTTTAACGAAGCTATTTGTTTCTTTGAAATAAATGTATTCTATATACTAAACAAAACCAAACATAATATGCATAGTTTTATATTCAGTAATATTGTAATATTTTTGGCTTTATGAATATTTGTGTTGTGTTTGATTTCTAAATATACTCTTGCACAATGATTGTACTCAGTGTTCGGAATTTTATGTTGTACAATATCTTAATATATAGAACACATAGATAAAATATATGGTAAAATAAACCCACCTAAATTTATTTTCTATTGAATCTGCCTGTTCATTAGAATGCTGATGTTGATGTGATGAAGATGTGAAAATTAAGCATTTTTATTTGCAGTTTTTAGAGAACAGGTTGTGTTCTTCTAAGGTTTACCCTTAACCAGAACGTAATATACCAACCCCTTGCATGTTTAAATTTCTGTTTCTATAATCATAAGAGTTACTAAATATTAATGCTACATTTCTCTAGCACAAGAAAATAATTTTAGCATGCGGTTCTGTATACTGAAAAATTTATAAAAACAGAAAAGCAAAGGCTGCCTCATGCATCATATATAGTACATGCATGCTGTCATTTACATATCATCCTCTATACATTATCCTAGTCTATGATTTTGTGTTCCTGTTTGTGCTGTAAAGTAATCATTCAGCATTATAAACTACATCAATATATTTTAATTGATTATACAGTCTTGTTAAGAGTGCTATGGCTCAATGATTATTGACACTATTTGACAGCTGGAAAGCTGACAGCCTGAATTCAAGACTCGTGCTGGGTGGGTGGGATCTTGAACCCAGGTGAGCTCCTGTTACTTGCCCCAGCTCCACCTAGCAGTTAAAAAGCATGCAAATGCAACTAGATAAATAGGTACCACTTTGATGGGAACAGCTTTCCATGCTCCTTAGGATATAGTCATGCTGGTCACATGACCACAAAAATGTCTTTGGATAATGCTAGCTCCCTCAGCTAAGAAATGGAGATGAGCACTCTGCCCTCTAGAGCAGGGGTGTCAAACTCATGTCATCACAGTGTCATGATGACATGATATATCGGGACTTTCCCCCCTACACTAAACCAGGTGTGGGCATGGCCAGTGTGTGATACATCCGGCCGATGGGCTGGGAGTTTGACAGCCCTGCCCTAAAGTCAGACATGACTGGAGAGGGCAAATCTTTACCTTTATAAAGTAATCTTATTTATAAGACTTATAATTTAATCTAATTGTTTTTTTAATGTATTTATTGTTCCTTGTTTTTAGTTGTAAGCCGCCCCGAGTCTTCAGAGATGGGGCAGCATATAAGTTCAAATAATAAATAATAATAAATAAATAAATGATAATTGGTATCTTGCCACATTAGAAATGTTCAACAGTATGCACCTTCCTGCTGCTGCTGCTTCTCCTCCTCCTCCTCCTCCTCCTCCTCCTACTACTACTACTACTACTACTATTTGCTGCTGCTGCTCCTCCTCCTCCTAGTATTACTAGTACTTTTTTTCAAACATTCTCTGCTAGTGACTTCAACAGAAGGATACAATGAACATATTGGCTTCCACCTGAACTGGAGAATGAGGGAAAGCCTATAACAAAAGACTGAACTCTCATGGAAGATGGCTTGAAATTGCTGGAAGCAATTTGTAAATACATAATTTTCAGAATATGGACAGATACTCTTCCACCCCCTACTTTTAATCCACTTTGGTGTCTTTAAAATGAGGGCAATAAAGTGTTACAGTGCCCTGTTTTGGGAAAAATAAATCCCTATGGAAGTGCAACTAAAATGAATTACGTTCTTTAGAAAAAAAGCACTTTAAAATATAGCATAATACTAATTTTCCAATTGCTGAATGAACAAGAGTTGTAAATATGTCTGCCTACTTCTGTAGGCAGAAGGGGGAAAAAATCACTGCTTTTTCTGACAATTGCCAAATGTTAGTCCATTATGGAACTAGACTAGAGAAACAACATAAAACTGCCCTATGCTGCATAAAACCAAAGATCCAAACGTTCTGTCTTCTAGCAGTTAAAATTGCTTGGGAAATGCGGTAACAGAAAACCACAATAAACCTACATTATCATGTTTAATATAACATGGCTATGATTTGGTGATAATTAGATAAAATTTGAGGGGGATAATCATCTCCAAATGAAAGTGTGGATATATAACATTTATAGTAAATATGGTTTTTGGAGATGATAATAAAGACTAATCAATTATATATCTATCGTAAACATTTTGCATGTCTGTGAGTGAGAAAGCTTCAATCCTAATTAGAGGAGCTGTCCCAAAGGAAGTAATAAATGAAAATTGTGTTGGTTCCACATTTGCTGAGTAAACCTGTACACAACCAGTCTTCCAATTGTTTCCCTGTCTTACGTAGATTTTCAGACACTTCCCTTATGCGACTTTACAGCTTTCTAAAAATTTTTAAGTTGGTTGTTATGTAGGATTCCAGGAAAATTAGTTTCAAAGGATAAAGTAGAGAACTATCCCTTCCAACTTTCTGGGATCTAAAAGTAGTTCAGTGAATATTTAATTTAATAATTGGACTTGTATGCAGCCCCCTCTCCGAAAGGACTTGGGGCGGCTCACAACTAAAAAATACAATCAATAAATACATTAAAAACAAACCTGACAAGCCCAAATAAAATCAGTTTAACCCCACCCCCAAGAGGTCAGTCCAGCCCAGCCTGTTCAAGCAGCCAGGTTTTCAGATCGTGGCAAAAAGAGCGGAGATCCTGGGCCAAACGGAGCCCCAAGGGCAGTTGATTCCACAAGGCGGGAGCCGCTACAGAGTAGGCCCTTCCCCGGGGTACCACCAGCCGACACTGTCTTGCGGACGGCACCCTGAGAAGTCCCAGTCTGTGCACTCGCACAGGGCGATCGGCATTCCATGTCGGCAGGAGACGCTCCCGCAAATACCCCGGACCCAAGCCATGATGGACTTTAAATGTTAATACCAACACCTTAAATTTCACTTGGAGGGCAACCAGCAACCAATGCAGCTCGCGCAGGAGGGGCGTAACATGGGAGTACCGGGAAACTCCCATCACAACCCACGCGGCCACATTCTGCATCAATTGAAACCTCCGGATGGAATGCAAGGGCAGTCCTAAATAGCGTTGCAATAGTCGAGTTGGGACGTGATAAGTGCATGAGTGACCGTGTGAAGGGCATCTCGGTCCAGGTACAGGCGTAGCTGGTGAACCAGCTGAACCTGGGCAAAGGCCCCCCTGGTCACAGCCCCCACCTGCTCCTCCAAACCGAGCCGTGAATCCAGGAAACCCCCAGGTTTCGTGCCCCATCCACAGGGGGCAACACCTCTCCCCCTATGACCAAAGGTGGAATCTGTTGACTGGTCCGAGATGCCTGTACGCACAGCCATTCCGTCTTAGCTGGATTGAGCTGTAGTTTGTTCCTGCCCATCCAGATCTGTACCACATCCAGACAATGGGATATCATGGAGAGGGCATCACTGATTTGGTTTGGGGTGGAGATATACAACTGGGTATCATCAGCATACTCATGTTACCTCACCCCAAAACCACGGATGATCTCAATATGTCATTGGTTGCAAATTTCAGTGGATTTGGCTAAGAAAATATATAGGTGGAGATTAAAAAAAAAATCTTCCTATGGCCTTATCAACATAATTTCAGAAGAACAGCATGGCTCCAGAAAGAACTTCCCTAACAATTTGACAAACTACACATTTTGCTCATACACTCATCTTTATTTTCAAATTTTGTTTGCTGTGTCACACTACTATTTTTAAAAATGGGCATAGTTCTGCATGGACTGTTTTCTGGAATCCTTATCTTTGCATACCCTTTTTGTAGGTTATCCTGATCCAGCTTATTATTATCTTATAATTTTTTTTAATAGAAAAGGAATGTAGGGCAAAATAATTCAGGATCTTCTAGTTTATGAGAGGGTGAGAAGCTAATTAAATCATAAAAAAGAGATTCAAATGAAGTCAAGTTAAGTTTAGAGTTATATAACAAGAACCAGTAAGACCAGAGCAAAAATAAAAGCTGATAGTAATTAAAGATTTTAAGTAGGAACTTTTTTTTTTACATAGAACAGATCATTTCTGATTGGTCATGGGGGGAAAGGTGTTGCCCCCTGTGGATAGGGTGTGGAACTTGGGTGTCCTCCCGGACGTACGGCTCAGTATGGAGGAGCAGGTGGGAGCCGTCGCCAGAGGGGCTTTTTCCCAGGTTCGCCTGGTGCACCAGTTGCGCCCCTACTTGGACCGAGATTCCCTACGCATGGTCACTCATGCGCTCGTTGCCTCCCGTCTTGACTACTGCAATGCTCTCTACCTGGGGCTGCCCTTGCGGACTATACGGAGGCTTCAACTGGTACAAAATGTGGCCGCGTGGGTGGTGGGAGCGGCCCGATTCTCCCATTTGACACCCCTCCTGTGCGATCTTCATTGGTTGCCAGTTGCCCTCCGTGTAAGATTCAAGGTGCTGGTATTAACCTATAAAGCCCTGCATGGTTTGGATCCGGGGTACTTGCAGGAGCGCCTCCTACCAGCATTGAGGTCCAATCGCCTGGTACACTCCCACAGGCAGGGCCTCCTGGGGATGCCATCGGCCAGACAGTGTCGGTTGGCGGTCCCCCGGGGGAGGGCCTTCTCTGTGGGGGCGCCCACCCTTTGGAACCAGCTACCCCTGGAGCTGTGTTTGGCCCCGGACCTGTGCTCCTTCTGCCAAGATCTCAAGACTTGGCTGTTTGCACAGGCCGGCCTGGATTGAGCAGGGTTGGGGATTTTAATTCAAGGATATTTTAATTTGATTTTATTATATTTGGATTAGAGTAAATTTGATAAATTTTGTATTTATTTATTTTATTATTTATTATTAATTGGACTTGTATGCCGCCCCCTCTCTGCATGGACTTGGGGCGGCTCACAATCAAAACACAACAACAATAAATATTTTAAAAATATTAAGTTTGTATATATATTTCAGTGTAAGCCGCCCCAAGTCCCCCCGGAGATGGGGCAGCATATAAATCCAATAAATATAATAATAATAATAATAACCAGATTACTTTTTTGGAGTTACATCTTATAATTAACTCCTTTGTCTTTGTCTTTAACAGCCAGACCTTATGGAGAGGTTTCATCACATCTAATGATTAAGAAACAGAATTGTTCTAAAAGCAACAGCATCTTACTAGTTTTGTAATGTACTGCATAGCTCACTTACATTTGTTTTCTAACTCTTCACCATTTGCAAATAAACATACCATTTGGGTTTCACACATACACACACACACATTCAAAGAGGAACTCTAGGAGGTGTATAATATTACTTTAGTCAGTGAGAATTCTACCAGAAATAGTTTTTTTAAAAGTAAACAGCAGCAGAGATAAAAAAAAACATTTTATATTTTTAACATGTAATATGAGCAGTGGTTAGAATGTATTACAGGCAAACTCTGCCCAGAGCCTGAAGTTCAATCCTGATGGGGCTCAAGGTCGATTCAGCCTTCTATCCTTCTAAGGTCGGTAAAATGAGGACCCAGATTGCTGGAGGAAATATGCTGACTTTGTAAACCACCTAAGGCTGTAAAGCACTGTGAAGTAGTATATAAATGCTATTGCTATTGCTATCCATATTAGAATACAGATTGTCCACAACTTAGAACAGTTCATTTAGTGACCACTGAAAGTTAGTGTTACTGAAAACCTACTTAAGAGTTGACTTGCTTAGCAGTTTGGGCTCAATTGTGGTAATAAATTGAGATTACCTGTATTCAGAAATTTATTGCAGTGCAAATTAACTTTTAATCATTATTTCTACAGAATAAAAGTTCTATCACACACACACACGCACACACCTGTTACAATCTGCCACCTTCCAACGTCATATGTAAGTCTTAAACTGAGTGTAAATGAGCTATATTATATGGTTCATAAAATCAGCAGATTATAAATATTTTGGCTGTGAAAAGTAAAATAAGTAGCTATATCAATTCTTGTTTTGCATTCTAGTTTGCTGTCCTTCAGATGACCTGAAAGTTTCTCCCTTAACTTCTGCAAGTTTGATGCCCAATTGTCTTATGCACGTTGTGCAATTTCTTCATAAATCTCTTTGGTAGGAAAAAAAATGAAGCAATTATTTGGATTCAAGGGTTGTTTCTATTGGAATTGGTATTAACTTACAGCTGTTAGCAGACTTATGACACAGTCCAAGCTTCATTAAGTAGAGTCCTGCTGATAGAGGCTATTGATCCAATAGCTAGCACAGGTGTACTATGCTATAATATGTTCTTCCTCCGCTATGCTTTATTTCCCTCTAGGGATAACCAATCGGAGGAATTGACCTGCTTGCCCAGAATGTGGAGAAACTAATGTGCAGTTTGATTTCAATTGTCAGTCTGATTGCTAACCTTGTAAATCAAATCTCAATTCTGCAAGGATTGCCACTTCTGTAGTTCTTTGTTACATATAACTAATATGAAAGGTGGCCTAATTAACAACTGCAGTATCGCTAACACTAAATAAGTCAAACATTCATCTGCAAATATCCTGTCTGTGCCCCATCTACTACAGGAATAAGAAACATTTCCAGGTGATCTCCCTAAATAACATGCTATAGAACGACCAGTACATGGTTTTGCAATTAATTTTTTTCTAAAAATTAAATCAAATTTTAAAAAATAACATATTCCAAAACAAACATTTATTGTTATGCATAATTGACTATGAGCAGGAAGGACCCAAATGAGATATATTTCTATACAGAAGTAAGTTCTACTGATTCCAATAAAACATGACACCAAGAATGGGAAAGTACACTTAAGCTGTATCATCACGTTTTCACTCTTCAGTTTGTTGAAGCCTATTCAAAGAAAAGGACATGTGGAGAACAGGCTAATAAAGCTTCATAATGTATATCCATCCATTTTATCACTTTTTAGATCTATACAATGGCCTGCTAATGGCTTTGAGAGGAATTCAGCTATCTATTTTCTTATGTGACCTCTTCTTTATAAATGCATCTAAACTCTTCTAAAATAGGTTAAGGCAAAATGTTGCATGTAGAATGCCTCTGTGAGTGTAACTCCCTTTTATGTTCACATTACAAAACTGAGTGAACTGAAAATTTGGGAAAGGAACTGGACATCCTATAAGGTTTGTTAGCTTCAAAATGATTTGGAAGAGGAGTTTTTGACCATAAGCACCCCTGGGTTATTCACTAAAGCAGAGCTGCCAAACTCTTGGCCCATGGGCTGGATGCGTCACACGCTGGTCACGCCCATGCCCAGTTTAGCAAAGGAGGGGGGAAAGTCCCAATACATCATATGACATTGCTCTGACGATGTGAGTTTGACACCCCTGCACTAAAGCATATCTTTATCAGATTTCTGCATGAGCAGCTTCCTTGAAGCAATAGTATGTTTTCATGCAGAAAAGAAAAAGATGCTTTAATTAGTAGCAGAGAAGTGCTGAAGCACTTTTTCCACATGTTTGAAGCAAGAATAGCTGTAGTATCTATAATGATTATAACGTGTGCCCATAACCTTTGACCTGTGGCAGAAAACAGGGGAAAGGTTCTTCAGTGTAATGAATCTTGCTTATTGAATTGCATTCCCCAATGCCATCTCTTTAATGCATATTGTATACTTTTCAAAACTCAGTATCGTGTGGCACAAATGAAGAGGGACAGGTCTTAGTGATCTGAAAGACAGCAAGATTCCTTACAATTATCCAAGAATTCTACATACTGATTTATTTCAAGCTGACACTCTAAAATTAAAGTTCAATTAGACAATTAATTACGAGTACCTTCACATATTTCTGAGTATGCAATATATATGCATATGTATTTACTTTTAATACTGTATAGAGTTCTTTCAGTAGAGTATTAGACTTTTTGAGATGGCAGTAAAATTGCACTTATCAGAGATCATAACTATTCCCTTTTTATATTCAGTATAATTTCATACATCAAAATACAGTCTTTGCTTCATGATATTTAATCTATTAAAGAGTCCTTGGAGATGAATTGAAAATGCATATGTTTATGATAGGATGACTATTCTCTTTAGAAAACATCTTGGCATTATTTTTACTCTGTAACAGGACATTAAGAAAAACCCTGCTTCATTTGTCCTATTTTAAAACATAAGTAACTGTTAAATAGAGAGGCACAATACATCTACAAGTAAACAGGTAGGATTCAAATTACCAAATGCCTGGGACATTGTGCTTAGTTTATATACCAGTTCAAATATTTCATATTATTTGAAGTTATCCCAAATAGTGGTGAGTTTCAATCCAAAATCAGAACTTTTGGCATATACCTCATGTGGTTCTTTGATTCTAAAAGCAGCCATTTGGTAGCGTCTAGTTCTGTATTAAGTCCCAGGGCTCAAGGTCTTCAAGTATAGCTTAATATTACTCTTTTATTCGTATGATTTGTTCTACTTCATATCCTTACTAATCAAGCCAAACAACAATCTAATAGGAATGACTTCACTGTTGATGTCTATTTTAGCTAGTGATGTCTATTTTAAAGGACTGGATTGATGACTGATGGGCAAGACAATATCCCCCCTCATTATTGGATGTATTCTTTGGGAATGGTGACCTCATTTTTCATCCTTGAGAGATGTTTGTGTGAATACAGGAATGTCTGAATGAAAGCTACTGTATGTGTGAATGCACAACCGTTTTCAATATTTTTTTTCTCCCCATAAAAATAGGATGTCAGAAGGGAAAAAAAATGTTTCAAATGTCTTTACCCAATGAAGTTTTTCAGATCATTCTTGCAGGCACAAGAAACTTGCCAAGTGGATTTTTGCTACTTCAGTAACAGCTGCCTCCATGGATTAGATTTTTCTTGAGAATTCTCCAGTCAGCTGAACAGCTGGCCTTATTATTGCAAAGGGAAGTAGCCTGTGCTTTAGGGACTTATGTGACTCTCATTTTAATTTCATTTAATTTCAAAAGCCTTTCGCAAGAGGTCAGTTCAGTTCACTGGTTAACATGAAACCTTGTAGCGTGGAGCTTTCTGCTTGTGTGTGTCTGAGGGAGAGGTTGAGAGAAAGAGAGAGAGAGAGAGAGAGAGATAAAAGAAGACATAGGTCTTATAGTACCTAGACTGCAAAATGAGTACATCCACTAAATGGATGTAAATGGCAGCAAAGTAATGCAGACAATTCAGATTTTTCTGTAGGCCTAAGAAAATGTCAATAAGAAGGAAGGATATCCGGTTTGAGTCTCTTCGGTGACTGATGCGAAATCCGCGATTGTGCGCGGTTTTGGTCCGTGCTTCGCTGCTGGAGACCCCGAGCCACCTGGCTCCAGGGTTAAAACCACCCCGTAGAGGTGGTGAAGATGGGGGAGCTGTTGACTGGGCAGAGGAGAGCCGCATCTCTCCTCCCCAGCTGGACTTTCCCTTTCCCGAAGGCAGCAGAGCGGTGGCCAGAAATGGCCACCTCAAAGAAGATCTCAAGCGGACAAGTTTGTGCAGGAGGAAGTTGTTAAGAGAAAGTGTGGTGGACCAGGCTTGACATGGAAACATCCACTTAAGGTACCCGAATTTGAACAGTGGGAAACAGTAACAATTAAAAAAGAAAGATACTAAAAGCGGCGTGAGAAAGTGGAAAATCAGTTTGCCGCTTTTTTTTCTCTTCTTCTCTGATGTCAATGGCTTTGAATGACAAGCAATATTAGGAAATGAAAAGCACAATGAAAGGATATAAGTACACTTGGGCACTAATAGGCTTTTTTCTATAGCTGTAAATAAAGTGCCAAGTGATAAAGACCTATTGAGAGACTTTAAGACCTCTTTTCTATAAAGGAAGAGAAAGGAAGCAACAGAGGAAGAGGGGAAAAAATGAAAGGAGGGTGAGGTCTGGAGACTGAGGATATCACCCGGACTTAAAAGAATTGAGTGTGGATTTGTAACATTGGGAAAAGACACATTCTAAAATACATTTCAACTGGAACTTTGTTGCAAGCCTAAACCCCTGAAAAGTGAAAGTGTGTCAAAGAAGTAAGAAATAACTTTGGATATTTGAAGGACTTTTGGTCTTTTGAACAGAGGATATTAAGCGGATTAAAGTTAATTGGGGATTGTTTCTAAAAAGAAAGGGGGAAAATCTCTCTTAAAAATGTCACTACCCATGGAAGAATCAAGAATGTTATTTAAACAACTCAAAGAAGAATTGCGATTGATAAAAATGGAGGTTTTGAAATATATGCAACAACAGGAAATATCGGTGGAACAAGAAGGGCAGAACAAAGAAGAGGAAGCCATCTTAAAGAATCAAATAACTGTTAAAAAGCGAAAGGGGAAAAAGGGGAAAAGAGGGAAGAGAGTTGACAATTTAAGATTTGAAGCAATAATTAAAAAAAAGTATAATTAAAATACCGCAAGAAAAAACCAAAAGACAGGATTTCAGAAGGGAGCATTAGTTAGAAAAGCGAGGGAAGAGAGGAAAAGGGGGGGGGGCAGGAAAAAAAAGAGGAAGCTGTAAATGGAAACAAGATATACAGAAACAAGAGAAGTATACTAGGTTCAAAGAATTTATTCACCTTTTTGGACATCGAGATAATGGTTAAATAAACTAATTAAATTAAAGGAACCTGCAAGGGTACATGAGATATATGATTACATTAGAAATAGGTAGAAGTTAGAAGTTTTAGAGGATTAATATGATGTGTATTCCTTTTTTTATGGTAATAAAATGAAAATATTTTAAATGGGAATGAATGAATAAGATAGATATGGTAATTAATGGTTGAACTGAATTGGAATGGGAATAAATTTTTTTGGCTACAATTGCTATATATATATTTATAACCTTTTTATTTTATATTGTTAAAAAGCGTAATAAATAAAAATAAATGTACCAAGCAGAAATTGATTGATAATAGAGACTTTATTAAATAGAGGTGTAATAGAAATAATGTTAAAGGAGAAATAAAAATGTTAAATAATAATTGGTTAAAAAAAAAGACGGGGTATTATCCTCTGAAGTAATAATTATAGGGTAAAATATGTTTTAGAAGAAACACAAGATTGTAAATGTGATAGATAAAAGTGTATTAATAATTGAGTGAAAAATATGGGGGGGAGAATAAAGGAAAATAGTATAAATTGTTATGATAAATGGGATAGAATACAAGAAATGAATAAATAAATTGAAATTATATCTGTATGGAAAAGGGAAGGTCCGGACACACACTGTTCTCAAAAGAAGAATACTTATGTTTTTGTCTGTTTGTATTAATGTAATAATGGTCTGTCTATACCAGGGGTGGGCAAACTTTTTGACTCGAGGGCCACAATGGGTTCTTAAACTGGACTGGAGGGCCGGAACAAAAGCATGGATGGAGTGTTTGTGTGAACTAATATAAATTCAAAGTTAGATTACTTCACGTAGCCTTCTGGGAGAGCAAGAGAACCCTCCGCTCTTTCGGCTCCTTGGGCCGGATAGAACAGCCGAATGGGCTGGATCCGGCCCCCAGGCTGTAGTTTGCCCACGGCTCATCTATACTGTATATTTGTTGGCCAGGAATGGTTGTGGAATGATAATACGAAATGTAGTAAGAAAAATTAATCTGCAAACATAGAATATTTTGTATTTAATGAGGATGGAGAAGATGAGACACAATCTACTGGCACATTATATACTATGTTTGTATTTTTGTCTAAAAATAATAAAAAATATTGTTAAAAAAAAGAAAGAGGAAGGAAGGAAGGAAGGAAGGAAGGAAGGAAGGAAGGAAGGAAGGAAGGAAGGAAGGAAGGAAGGAAAGGGGAGGCGGGGAGAGAGAGAGAGAGGGAGGAAAGCAAAGCTAGTATTAGGGAAATGAATCCTTTTTCAATATAATACTTCCTTAATTATTTTAAAATCAATGGCCCAATAAATGGAAGCATATGGGAAAATTTAAAATACAATAACTCTGAGAATTATATTTTAATTTTAATTCTCTAGTTTAGTTTAGGGCTTTGAATTCAGGATGTCAATAACTTTACAGTAATCAAAAGTGGAACCATATTTTGCCACTGGACTTTCCACATGTTAGCTCAGTGACAGCTACCCCTCTAAAAAGAGGCTCAGTTTTCATCTGATTCTGCCCAACCTACTCCTTGTTTAAGGCTTAACCATCTTCTGATCAGTTGTGATGCAACCAGGTTTTCAACAGTAAATAGCCTATCCTTTCCTGTTGTAAACTTCTGAAGTCATTCAACCAATCAATTTTTCAAGTTGATGAAATAGTATTTATCCAGCCACAAGTGTCAGTTGACATACAGGTCTTCCTAAAGAATGCATCTACTTGCAACTGACTTACATTGATTTTATTTCAATTATAAGTGTCTAGATCCCCTTAA
Source organism: Naja naja (assembly GCA_009733165.1). Classification (NCBI taxonomy): domain Eukaryota; kingdom Metazoa; phylum Chordata; class Lepidosauria; order Squamata; family Elapidae; genus Naja; species Naja naja. Next base: position 100,876,981 of record CM019150.1, on the reverse strand, counting down.
TGAACTCCAAGAATGCTAATCTCATCGTAAGTCTTTCTGACAGATCCTTATTCACATTTACAATCTGCAGCTACAAAAATTCCCTGCATTGACTTTCATCTTTAAATAATCTATCTGCAAGATCTATTTATCCTTTGATTCCCACTACATTGTGCCTAGAGTCTGGAGTTGGTCTGTTAAAATTTGACATATCTTTTAAATGTTCATCTCATGTTTAAACTGGTTGTTGTTATGCAATATTATTGTGCCAACCTTGCTTTTGAAAAACAAAATAAATCACTCAAACCAAAACACACACACCACTCCAGAATCAAGAGCTACATGCTAACATTTCTACTTTGATTTTAGTACAGCTACTTTGAACCTATCCCTCCTTGTATGAAAGTGGTTCAACTCCATATTATTATGTATATCATCATGAATTGATCCATACAGATTCTTCCATCCACTACGATTGGCTGTTATGAATTCAACCATTTATTTGGCCTTAAAGGCCCATTTGCCTCTAATTATATCTATCCTAAATAATTATGTCACTTGCAAATTGTTCACCCTCTGTTTCCACATCGTTAATGAGTATATTGAACAACACCATCTGTTCAGATTGTTCTTTTCCTAATTATAACTTTAAGCAAAGGATTAAGGAATCCCTTGTACAGCCAATCCTAGTAAAGACTCCCCTAGTAAACATTTAGTTCTTGCAGCAGTCAGCTAAGGATTTGTTTAAATGGCTGGACCAGATTGGAGTGAAGTTTTATTTCACAGGTTTGTTTGTATTTACTATCAGTAGCAATAAAACTAAATGGTTTACAGATCTAATTTAGATATCAGTAGTCCTGAGTTGCACATCCAGTTTTAAGACATGAACATTACTTGTGTAAGTTCATTATGAGTGACCAAATACCCAACTTTGATATAATGACTCTGCTCTGCTTCCTTAAACCATGAAATGTAACACAGTAATTTACAGCTATTATCTCTGGTATTAGGTATTGCAAAAATCTGTACAATGCCTAGATACATTCTGTCTCTCTTCAATGCATTGTTCATATTTTTTTCTGTCATGGAATATTTGTTGTTATATTGCAGGGTGTAATACAATTGTAATTTAGAGTATGACGAGTATTCATTTTGTTGTGTTGATTCCAATTTATTTTGTTTTAAATCCTCTCACCTCTTTTTATACTGTTCATAGGCATATTTGCTTTTATCTCTTTACATTCAGTTTAGATTTTTACTACATAAACATATTTCTGCTTGTTGTAGGCCAACAACAAAATAATGAATGTATGACTTGTAAGTTTAGAACAAAAAGTATCCCATGAGCCTGGTTGAGTTGCTGAGCAAACCAACCAATAGAATTTAGCTACTGTGTTTTGGGGTTTAGTACAGTTTGTGTACACAACCAACAAAGCATGATCTAAAAACCAGGACTTTACACAATACCCAGCTTCAATGAGAACACTCGCTTTCAGTCTGTTACCTTGAGATGTGTGGTGATTGCACACTCAGAATTCCTAGTCCATGTTTCTGTGTTCCTGGCCAACTCCAGCAAGTAAGGAAGAAATCAAGATTGACATGGACTACATGCAATATTTTGCTTTTCCAAAACTTTGTAAGATGAGAAATGGTCTTGAGAGTTTTCTTGATAGTCAAATATTCCTTTATCACTAAGTTTGTATCTCAGTTTGCTATTAGGAGGCTAGGGTTTCCATCAGAGAATAGCATAAGACTGGGAAAAAAACCCAAGAAAAACAAAGAAAATGAGGCAAAACCCTAAAAAGATTATCTTATGTTTCAAAATCCATCAGTATGAATTTAATTTAAGGCATGGCTGTCAAACTCATGGCTTGTGGGCTGGATGTGTCACATGCTGGCCACGCCCAATTTAGCAAAGTCCCAATACATCACGTGACAATGCTGTGATGATACTACGAGTTTGACATCCCTGGTCTAAGGGATGAACAAAATAAATGTTGCTTGTAGATGTTTTACTCCACACATTCAATTCTCAGTGAAGGTTACCCACCTTTCTTAGTCAGGTTTAGTCAGAATAGAGTAGAGTAGGATAGAAAACAGAATAGAAAATAGAATAGAAAATAGAATAGAATAATCCAGTTGGAGGGGACCTTGGAGGTCTTCTAGTCCAATCTCCTGCTCAGGCAGGAAACCCTATATTATTTCAGACAAATGGTTGTCCAATCTCTTCTTAAAAACTTCCAGTCTTGGAGCATTCACAACTTCTGGAGGCAAGTTGTTCCACTGGTTAATTGTTCTCACTGTCAGGAAATGTCTTCTTAGTTCTAGGTTGCTTCTCTCCTTGGTTAGCTTCCATCCATTGCTTCTTGTCCTGCCCTCAGGTGCTGTAGTTTGGAACAACTAAGGGGATGTATCAGATGCATTTCATTCTGCAAGGTGGTTTTGTTTGTGATTGTCCATTTACAATTAATGCTATGATGGATGTACAGAAAACATCAGTAATAAATGAAGTATAAGGAGGGGGAAGACTTGCTCAATGTTTATATGACAATTCTTTTTGTCACGAGCCCATTGGATCCTTCCTCGCCACTTTCAGACTCTGTAGAGAATATTTTACGGGTTACCACATTCTCCATCACAGCTACTTTGTGAAACTTTCAAGACATATTCTTAAAATTTCAAATGTCCCTCCTGGCTCTTGTACTAATGTAAGTTCAGGTGCCATGTGCAAATTAGAACATTATATATGCTGGTAATCACCTATAAAACCCTATATGGCTTAGGGCCGGGGTATTTACGGGACCATCTACTGCCATTAACATCTTCCCAGCATCCCATGCGCTCCCACAGACAGGCCCTCCTTGGGGTGCCATCGGCTAGTGTCGCCTGGTGACCCCCTGGGGGAGAGCCTTCTCTGTGGGTGCACCCACCTTGTGGAATCAGTTGCCCTTGGAGCTGTGGATGGCCCCTGACCTTCGATCCTTCCATCGTGGCCTGAAGACATGGCTTTTCCAACAGGCCGACCTGGACTGAAAGGGTTTTTTTTTATTATTTTATTATAATACTGGCTGTTTGCCGCTTTTAATTCCATTTTGGGATTTTGATTTAATAGTTTTTTTAAAATTTGTATTTTGTATTGTTCTTTTTATGATTGTGAGCCACCCTGAGTCCTTCGGGAGAGAGGGCGGCATATAAATCCCAAAATAAACATAAACATAAACATATGTAAATCAAAACTAATCACCATTAAAAAAAAGGCGTAGTTCTTGTCCATACTGTAGAGAATTCTGAAATAATTCCTGTGAACCTGATCAATATTTCCCACCTTTACTTTGCAGAAGATAAAGCTATATAACAAATTAATAGGTGCAAGTCTAAAACTTCAACAACTGGAATAGAAGTAGCCTTCTTGTTTGAATAGTTGCTTTTCCTTTTTCTTGTACATCTCTCCCAAATCAATGCTATTAGTCCCATATTGATAGAAGCATGCATATACCACTCTCTGTTCTTTCTCAATTTGTACAAAGGGGACTGTGTTTTATATTATTTATTATTTAATTGGTATGCTGCCTGACTCCCAATGACTCTGGGCAGCTAGGGAGGGAATCTGCCAATTACCCAAAATGTGCTAATGAAGGAAATATTCTGAGGGGTCCCAAATGTCAGTGGGAGGAGAACAGAGGTGGAATTCAGCAGGTTCTGACCAGTTCTGGAGAACCAGTAGCAGAAATTTTGAGTAGTTCAGAGAACCAGCAAAGACCACCTCTGACTGGAGATTTTACAGTATCCTACCCCAGCCACGCCCACAAGCTACACCCACAGAACCGGTAGTTAAAAAAAATTGAATCCTACCACTGGAGGAGAACCACTCTATTGTTCAATATTTAGTGATGGATTCTAAGGATTTGAAATGAAGACTGAAGTAAACTGGCTTGGAAGCATTTGTGTCCAACAGAAATTTTTCCATGTGTCCTTATCAGACAAACTTATCCTGATCGTTGTTATTACATTTCTGCTGTTTTCTTCTGACATCTTTTCTAACTCTTACTCCTGTGGATTGGCTCTAAAATCTTTTGAGCAATGTGAGATCGCTTCCATCTACGTCTTGCTAATCAGCTGTGACAAGATTTTAAGAAGTTATTATTATGTTGCACTCAACAGGAACTTTTGCACTGAAGCAAATTTATCAATCCAGAAAGCCAACCAGCTTAAAAAACCACATGTGACAGCGGCCAGTTTCTGCATCAGGGAAGTGTTAGAGCTTGCCACCCCTTTTCCTCCCTCCCTTCCCCCTCTTGAAATTGATTGCATTAGATATTTCTGGCCAACACGTATGCTACATTTTTCATCTGTATCCCAGAAGGATTATTTTAGAGATTCACCTTAGATTCCACACAGAATAAGCCTTTGATACCGTAATAGCTTTCAAAAAAGAGAAAAGTATAGTAAAGGGGGGGAAAAGTACTCTTTTGATGTCTGGAGCTGTGTGGAAATCTTTCTTTTGATTAAGAAACACTTACATAGATGAAAAAAATCCCATCAATGGATAAAAAGAGAGGAAAATGATTGTCAGCAGAGCTTTGCTTGACGAGATTGCCAGAAGAGAGTCCATAGATGGTTGCGTATATGTTACTTCCCTCTGCTTCTGCATGGCAATGTCCTGGACCAGATTCTATTATATTGATAAGGATAGTGATGATAATGAGGGTGATGATGATGATGATATACTTAATTCTTCCATTGGAAGCAATATTGTCAGAATTCTACAATCTTAACTACACCTATTGGTGGTTTTTTCCTGTCTTCGATGGGGGAGAAAGTGATTTCCATGTGGACCAAGATCCCAATGCTAACCTCTTTTCCACTGCCAGATTTATTTTTTGGGGGGTGGGGAGGGGGGAAATGGACAAAAAAGAACATCACCCAAAGCAAACTTTGCAAAGAGGGATTGAGGAAGTAAACCAGTGTGTGGCTCATATGCCTTTCATTTGTTCCCATAAATTCAATAGTAATATAATGGCATGTGAAAGCTCAGGACAGTGTTTTTCTCCTTTTCCCCTGGTGATACATACATATGTGCATGTATGTGTACATATGTGGAAAAATCCTTTGAAAGCCCTCACAGTCTGAGCTTGTGCAGCCCAGTAAGAAGGAAAAGGTATAGTAGGGTTGCAGGAAGCCATCAGAGGTTTTTCTCTGGCAGTTGTTACACCAGTTTATGCCTGATATTCCAATCTTACACCAACTGCACAAAGGCAAGATTCAGTCCTAGTCTTGTCTTTTCTGTGTGCCTTTGACTTTGATTTAATAGTTGTTTCCACTCTTTTACTCTTCTATTCTTCTAATCTTACTGGGAGTAGGAGATGTCTCAGCATTTCTTTTAAAAGTGAAATAAAGCTCTGGGGAATGAGTGGGAGGAAGACTGGCTAATGTTTCCATAAGTGTGGTCTGACTGAGGTTTGCCCAAAGCACACTGTTCTTTGACACACGCAACTTGTGGAATTGTGGGGATGGAGGACTTTGAAAATGTGTATCTTTTTGAGTGACATGCTAGCAAAGATACATTCACTTTCTTTTTTTCCCTGAAGACCAACCCGAACAGGAAGGCAAATAACAAAACTGAAGATTTGTAAGAAAGTAAAAAAAAAAAATTATTCATCTCATTCATTCATTCATTCATTCATTCATTCATTCATTCATTCAATTTCTATAGCTGCCAATCTCAATAAATGACTCTGGGCAAAGTCATTTATTGAGATGGGCAATTCAACACAATTCAGAACACTATTACACTTAAAAATTAAAAAAAACATTTCAAAACAATTAAAAAAACAGTAGAACCAGTAGAAAACACTAAAGCATCCAATTCAAGATACACAAGAGCAAAGGCCTTGGTGGTGCAGGCTGTTAATTGCCTAGCACTTAATTCCAGCTGCCTGCAATTAGTGCAGGCTCGAATCCCACCAGGCTCAAGGTTGATTCAGCCTTCCATCCTCCCGGGGTAGGTAAATTGAGGACCCAAGATTGTTGGGGGCAATAAGCTGACTTTGTAAAAATGCTGCTTAGTAATAAGCAGGCATATACAATGGAATGAAGGCTATTGCTGAGCACATTGGGTTGTATCCCAAAAATTGTAAGCTGCCCTGAGTCTTCGGAGAAGGGCAGCATATAAATGAAATTAAAAAAAAAGATATTTGGTCCATTAGCAATATGGCCAGGAAATGGGGCCCTTGGTGCATTCAGTGCCACAGTCTCAGGAATATAGCCAAGGTTTTGCCTTACAAAATGCTAACATAAGAATAAAATAAAATAAGTAATAAAGAAAGAATATTGGGACAGCAGATCAAAAAGTATTAATCACGAAGAAGTACAAATAATAGATATGAATTCTCTCCTCTTTTTCCAACCAATTTAATTGCCTTTTTTTAATATAAAAGATAGACAACAACAGCATAGCTGGTCCTCATGGTTCCCACAATAATGCTAATCATTAATAACATTTGTTTTCTGCTTCAACAAGCTCTGGTTAGGATGGAAGTAGCATTTAATCCATGGCATAACTTAACCAAATCATCTGATTCAGAGGTGGTATTCAGCAGGTTCTGACCAATTCTGGAGAACCGGTAGCGGAAATTTTGAGTAGTTCAGAAAACCAGCAAATTACCACCTCTGACTGGAGATTTTACTGTATCCTTCCCCTTCCATGCCCACCAAGCCACGCCAACAGAACTGGTAGTAAAAAAAAGAAAAGAATCCCACCACTGATCTGATCGCAATGAATTTGAGTGTGTTGATAGATTTTAATTGGGTTTCTTATTTGGGTTTAATCTCTTTTTAATTGTATATTTGTATTGCTTTTATTATGCCTTGAGTCCTCAGGGAGATGGGGCGGCCTAGAAATCCAATAAATAAATAAATAAATAAATAAATAAATATTTAATACTCTAGCTGTTTGCAATTAGGCAATTGAAATGTTCTATTATTCAGACATTTGCAACCAAGGAACATTGGAGGCTTTGCTCTATATTTTCTCGGTGGGGTCTTTTAAGAGTGGATATAGAATGGTGGTGGAAGGGGGTGGGGAGGAAATATTTTCTTCTCATCCATTGAGATGTCTCCTATATTGATAATCAGTCGATCAAATGCCTGAGGGCCAAATCAGTTTAAAAATAAAAAAGAGCAGCAAACTATATTTGAGTTCATAGGGGATTGGTGCTAATAAAGCCTGAATTGAACTGGGAGAGTGAGAGTTCCCTTGGAAGCTTGCTGAATTAAAATTAGAGTTTTTATGTTAAGTTATGCAGGGCTTTTTTGGAGAAGAATAATTGATAGCAAAGTAAAAATAGCGATGACAGCACCTGACCCATTAGTAGTTAATGCTTTTTTCTCCCTTTTCTCATTATTGCACCTTGGCATCAATGTTCCTCCTTTATTTCTGGTTCTTCTGTGAGCATCCTAGATCTACCCCTGTGCTGATGCAGCTCTCTTCCCATTCTCCTTTCCTCCTTTCCTCTGTTGTTTAAGCATGCTGTAAACTTATTCATTCCCTGAAGGCGAGAACAGCTATCTGAGCAACACTTTGTCAGCATAATACATTTACAGAATGCATATTTATGAACCTTTGAGCTTTTATTGTTCCAAAGGGCAAATAAAAAACATGAAAAGTAGCAATATAGCATTTCAAAGGTCCCTCAAGGAAAGTAGCTGGAAATAAATCCATTTGGGGGGGGTTAGGTTGTCTAAAAAAGACCTGTGAATTAAAACATGTAAAATACTCATTTCCCCCCCTTCTTGGAAGTCATAAATCCAAATATTAAAGACGCGTTAAGGTTGTTAATGATTCTAAATTCTGAGGACTGTTGGGTTTGAACAGTAATGAGAGAATAAAGAATCCCTTTCATTAGGATTCTTATTCATCCTCCTTAGGCAGCTGGACCTGAGGGAAGAGAGAACATACTTTTCCCTCATGGAAGAGGACACTTCATTTTAATAGCTTCTGATTTAGCCTTGTGAGGTGTGGGAATGATGGGGAGGATGAAATGTTCACCTATTTTTCTTTGTTGAGGTATGAGGTGATTTATGCATTATCGGCTTAATTTACCAAAAAGAGAGCAACAATTATGCCATGACAAATAGCTATTTTGGTGTCAGATTTTACCTGTAGACATTCTTACTGCCACCAAACTTGGTTGGAGGGATATATGTGACTCACAGATGATGGGCTGCCTACCTTTGCTCATAAGATCTGATGTTCTCCATTGCTTGTGCATAGAAAAGATTTTTTGCTCCACTGGGTAAGACATTTTATGCCTTTTTTAAAAAAACAACAACAACAAAATGGATATTAAGAATGTAACCACTTAAAACACATCTTATGCTATGGTTCAAATAGGAATGCTTGAAATACTAACTCGTATTTAAGCTGGTTGAATTGTAATGTAAACATGTCTGGAAGGCAGCAATTTGCCTTTCTGTAGATTATAGAATAAGCAAAATCAAGGAGACCTGGCTTCAAATCTCAATTCACCAATATTCATGGATGACATTTTTGTTTAGGGCAGGATTATTGTGAAGATTACGTTTCTGCTGCCCTCTGTTCTTCGAACACAAATATAATACAGGTAGTCTGTCATTTGGAGGGGGAGGCAGAGCAGCTGACAGGGAGTGGGAATGTGGCTCCGTTGGCTGTGGAAGAAACTGGGGAAGGGCACAGTCCGGCTGGACAGAGCAGGGGAGAGGTAGAGCAAGGGAGAGGAATTTGGAGGAAGACCCAGACTTACCCCCTCTTCATCCTAGGGCATGCAGGGAGGAACTAAGAAGGGAGCAGCGTGAGTTGCATGGCTTATGGGGAGGAAAGGGCCCTGATTCCCTTCATTAGCTGCAGCTGGGAACACAGAGTTTAAAAAGGGAAGCTGCGCACAGCAACTTGTTGGGAGCAAATTGTGAATTATCTGGTATCATGGAGGCTTATCTGTGTTCCTGGCATCTTCCCAACTGTGTGTTTTGCTGTGCTTTCGAGTCTGCAATTCCTTCTCCTGCTCTGTCAAGTTGATTACTGCAGCATGGTTTGTTTGGATTTTTAGTTACAGTTTGTATGTACTTTGTTTTCAGACTGAATTTCCTCCACTTAAAGACTGTTCCTGGAAGATTTTTTTTTTCTTCAGCTGAAGGTAACCTAGACATTGGGGGCAAAGTTGGAGATAATAAAGGGACTCCTCTTAATTGACTGTGTTGCCTTTGTGCCACACCCCAAGCCATCACATAGTCCTCGACTTATGACCACAATTGACCCCAAAATTTCTGTTCCTAAGTGAAACATTTGTTAAATGAATGCTGCCCCACCTTTCGAGCCACAGTTGTTAAGTGAATCACTGCAGTTGTTAAATTAGTATCCTGGTTGTTAAGTGAAACTGGCTTCTCCATTGACATTGCTTGTCAGAGGATTGTAAAAGGTGATCACATGACCCTGGGTCACAGCAAAGGTCATAAATATGAACCAGTTGCCAAACATCTGAATTTTTGTCACATGACCCTAGGGATGCTGCAAAGGTTGTAACTGTGAAAATTGGTCATAAGTCACTTTTCCCACTGCCATTGTAACTTTGAACGGTCACTAAATGGACTGTTGTAACTCGAGAACTACCTGTAAGTGATAATAATTTAAAAGCAAAACAGGCTCCCTATTCCATGCTTCTCCTGGAATACCAATGTTGAAATTGGGTTACTGAGACTGAGCTGAGGCAGGGTGTGTGTGTTTTAGGGTTAGTGTGAGCTCCCGTTACTTGTCCCAGCTTCTGCCCACCTAGCAATTCAAAAACACATAAAAGTGCAAGTAGAGAAATAGGGACCACTTTGGTGGGAAGGTAACAGTGTTCTGTGCACCTTTGGCGTTTAGTCATGCCAGCCACATGACCATGGAGACGTCTTCAGACAGTGCTGGCTCTTTGGCTTTGTAACGGAGATCAGCACTGCCCCCTAGAGTCTTAAGCGACTGGCACATATGTGCAAGGGGAACTTTATATTTAATCCTGTTAGAGAAACTTGGTGGCTCAGGCTGTAAATGCCTGCTCTTAAGATCCAGCTGTCTACAATTAATGTAGGCTCGAATCCCACCAGGCTCAAGGTTGACTCAGCCTTCCATCCTCTCGGGGTAGGTAAATTGAGGACCCAAGATTGTTGGGGGCAATTAGCTGACCTTGTAAAAATGCCGCTTAGTAATAAGCAGGCATATACAATGGAATGAAGGCTATTGCTGAGCGCATTGGGTTGTGCTCCAAAAATTGTAAGCCGCCCTGAGTCTTCGGAGAAGGGCGGCATATAAATGTAATTAAAAAAAAACAAAAAACTTCTGTCTAAAAACCTAGAGATTTGCTGTCAAGCAATGTAGAAGATGTGGTACTGACCTAGATGAGGCAGTGGTCCACCTTATTGCTTTCTAATGTTAAACTGCAAGCAGTCCTCATCTAGCAACTGCCTCATTTAGCAACCATTTGCATTGGGATGGTAATGAAGAGTTAACTTTGCAAGAATCCTCCCGTTTTCTGCCTTCACGTTCAAACTTCTTGGGACACTTTTTTTATGTTCTAAGCTTTGATGGAGGTTCAAGTGGCCACATTTCATTAACAAAAATATTCTGTGCTTTTGTGAATGGATGACTACTTGGATAGGAAATTATGAACTACAGTAATATCTCTAAACTAACAGACTGAACTAGAATTTCTGTTTACAGAATAAAATCCAAGCAATATAAATGATTTGATTGTGACTACCGATCAACAAAGCCAAAGTACTCTAATACTACCGAATTTTATGATAAAGAGGAACTCCCTTTCTTCCCTAAATTGGAACCCTGGGAAACATTGCCACTACTTCTGACTTGACCAGCCCAGGTGCTATTTCCTCCCCATGTAGAATTTCTCCCAGTCTTATTAATGCTTCAACATGGCATTGAGCTTCATTCATTATTCATAATAATCCAGTCAGAGGGCACCCGAAGACCAGATAAATTCTCACCTAGATGACAACAGCTGACAGGGCCTAGGGTTTTATAGCCCTTTCCCTGCCACAGCAAGGTGCTGTGGGCAAAGGTCCAGAATGATCTTCCACTAATGACTAACGTGATATATGAGCAGCTGCTGATTTCTTGACACAGAGTCTACTCAGTGGAGCACCCAGCCTGGTCTCAGTAAGGAACAGGGAGAGAGTTTGATAGGCGATGCACCTACTCTTTGTAACAGGGAGTGGAATGAGTTAATTCCAAGCTGGATAATTAAAATCCCAGGAAAGGGAAGGGAAGAGAATGCATTGAGAGAAATCTGTAAATCCTGACCACACTGATGGCAAACAAACATGTGATGCTCACCTCTAAAAATCAACTTTCTTTTTCTTTATCACCCAGAGCAATGCATAATTATGACCCCAGAAGCCCGTTGACGGCTTGATAAAAATAAGTCTACAGAAACTGAACCATATTTAGAATGTCTTTTTAAATGCTTTGGTAAATAAACAAAAGGACATGTTTTTCTGCATAATCACCCTTGATCTTTGTTTCCCACAAAGGAGCTCTGTGTGAGTGTGTTTGTGTGTGTTGCCCATATGTTTTGTTTCTAACAGATATATAAGCCAAAACCTAGAGAAAACAAAAAGACAGAAAATATTGAGAAAAGAAAGTTGGTGCTTACAAATTGTTGAAGGGATGTTGGAGTCTACTTATTTATTTAATTTATTTACTCAGTATATAGTCACCTATCTCACATATGTGACTCTGAGTGGCTTAGAGAATACACACACACACACACACATATAACCAAAATGATAACAACAAAAGACTGTTAAAACATTAACACAATAAAAACAATAAAAACATTAAAATCCTATAATATGTGGGAGAACACAACCCACCTCATTGGCAGCACAGTAGTTCATGCTGGGCTGACAATCAGCAGGCTCGAGATCTGGTTGCTACCACAGGATGGGGTGAGCACCCATCACTTGCTTCAGCTCCTGCTGATTCAGGAGTTTGAAAATGGATGACTGTGAGTAGATAGATAGGTACCACTTTGATGGGCAGCTTAATGCCCCCCAAATGGGCATTCCCTAGGCAACGGTGATGTCACTGGCTAATCAATTCAACCTGGTTCTATCCCTGACACAGCTGTAGTAGTAGTATCCATTTCACTACAGCCATTTTGCTGGCTCTATACCTCCAATACCTCAATGCCAGATGGCAAAGCCATGTCTTTGGGCTTTTGTGGAAGGCCAACAAGTTGAGGGCCAGGCTGACTTTAGGGAAAATGATGATCCAAAGGGAGATGCCATGGCAGAAGAGGCTCGCTTCCTGTGTCCCTTCAAGTACATCCTTCATGGAGGAGAACCACAACATGCCAATGTTCTGCCAGTCCTGATGGGATGGTGGATTGGAGAGCGGGAGTCCCCCAAATGAGCTACTTGCACTCTTTAGGCCATATAACAAATTGCATCTTCCACAGCTGTTGCCAGACAATTATGCATTTATTTATCATTTTAAAATGTATTTGCCAAAATGACGTTTTGCTTTCTCTTGCAAACTTAAGTGAATTGATATTTCCCGAGTCCAATCCCTCCAGTTTCAATCCTATGTCAATTTAACTCTGCAAAAAGATAACTGAACTTAGTAAAATTTACTTTTGAGAAAATACTTGTAGCATTGTGTCAGAAGAACATCTCTACTTATACTTGGGTTTCTTGGCTGTTAGATTGGTTTACATTGTTTGTCTGCCCTTATTTGTAATCAAGTGTTACAGGTGTTGGGCAACTACTGATAGAATATGCTTTCCTCCTATACAAGCTAGCAAATCACAGTGCCCTAGCCAAAAATATGACATTATTAAAAAAAATAAACCAGGTTTACAGCCTACATTTTCATTAGAACAGAGGTGGACAAATTGAGGATGGTCATGGAAACCCTTCTGTTTTATTCCTCCCAACTTAGCAGTGTAGCAGCTGTTGCAAATAGTCTTAACAACTAGAGTTCCTCCCCATGTTTCTTCTATACTAACTAGACTTTTTTTAAATTGTTCATTGCAAGTAATTGAAGAAATTAGTTTCCTACAAAGTCCAGGGTCTTCTCAGAATAGTGGGCAGTTCCATGTTAATAACTGCCTCACTTCCCCAAACATTCCCTAACTCTGATTTTTCACAAAGGCCCATGATCATGCTTAAGTTGTGCTCCTTCAAAAGACAAAAAATGGAGTACAGAATCAGGATTGCAACCAGTATTGTCCCATTCCTGACCTTGCCTCAGGATTATTTTGTGGCAAGGAAAGTTGCAAAGTTTCCCATTTGCCTGAAATAAGCCTCTGGTGCCATCGTAGCCGAGAGAAGAGAAACAAACTTCAGTCTAGGAGGTGGATCATAGCAGGCATTCCTTAAAACCAAACTCGTCTGTTCTCAGCATCTCAAAATCCCAATTAGAAAAGTTGTGACTTGAGGTTTGGGGAAGTTAAGCCAGAACATTCCATCAGAACATTCCACTAGCCACCAACTAATTTCATGGCTGATGGACTTGGGAGAAATATGCCAACAATCCTGATAAATCAGCAGATCCAGGCTCTAAAAAAAACAAAACACAAAAACCTAGCCATATTGAGATGGAGGGTGTATCCTGAGGTCGAGGTACATGTGGGGGATGAACACAAGAGAATGTGTTTACAGAATGCACAGCTTGTTATCCCATTTTAGATATTATTGAATGGTCAAAATTGCTAAAGGGAAAGCAATTCTGGGAGGTATGTTTTCCAACCTAGGTAGCAGATTGGAAAAGTAGAGTGTGATTAGAGAAATGCAGGTGGAGATAGAATGGAGAAGGCCCTCTTCCCAGGTCATATATAACCATACAATCTCTACCTGCCCTCCTTAGCTATCTTAAAATTCTGAGTAATTTATGTTTTCCTACCAGGAAATTCCTACTCTCTGGGAATTTATTTCTACATTTGTCCAATTCTTAGACCATCTAACTCCTAATACAACATTGGGTGGCTTCAGAAAAAAGAATGTGATTCAATATTCTTACTGCTGTAATTTTTGTTGTTTTCCCCACTCCAATTTTCATTTTCTTTCATGACATCTTTTCTTGAGATGAATGACAAAAGCAGGACAAAGATACAACTTCTACCCCAAAACTGAGAAAATAACACTTCAATCACTTGCAAATGTTTTTTTATAAAATCCGACGTGTATATAACTAAAAAGCTCCTTTTTTAGTATTATTGATTAGGACAACTAAGCTGCACAGATGTATCTTCAAAGAAAAGCAGTACCCTTTATTAAAATAATACTTGTTTTTTTGATGTTGTGTTTCCCATTTTTGTTCTTTTTAACTCAGAATATTGAAGTTGTTGTACCAACATAGTTGTATCAACCCTTTATGGGACTGGCCTCTTAATCTTTAATTCTTTCTTTCTATATACCCATACAAAGACAGATAGTGCAATTTTACAGATAAACTGATCAGAGTCATGTTTGCTCAGAAGCTGGTCTTCCTGAATTCAGAAGAAATGGGCTTGATTAAGCTGTCAATTCATGAGATGACTACAATGGTTTTTTTTTTTGGGTTGTCATAGAAAATTTGGATCCCATCAAGGATCTAAGAATGGATTTGAGAAATGAAATTAAATTGATGACTTAAAGCTGTTCATGTGGTATTATCTTGTTCAGTCTTCAAATGGGAGTCTGAACTCAACAACTGATATTTTCAAGCTGAACATATGTACTAATCATTGTAGAAAGTTAGCACCCACTCCTCTCCTAGAGGAATAAAATATCTTGAGAAATATTAAAAAGACAGAATATTATATTTCCCTGGATGAGAAATGAAGAAACATGATCTTGGAAAGGAGCCCCCCCCCATCTTTCTTAATAGCCCCCAATGGATATTTTGTGCCCATTAAGAAAGACTGGGCCAGCCTATCTACAAAACAAAAGGCCGTCAGCTCCAGAGGGAACTGATTAAGGCATGACCCTTCAGGACATAATAGGATAAACCCATTAATACGCAGAGCTCACTACATTGCACAATCTCCTAAGGACATTGCATCACTCCCAGCAAACCTCAACTAAACTTAGATCAGACAAACTCCTAGGATTTGTACATGGCCCCATGGGAGTCTGACAACAGCCAATAGAATACATGTTCTTCCATAGGAACAGGAATTGATGACCCAGGGCATAGCACAAAGGCAACACAGATAATCAGTAGGAGTCCCTTTATTAGCTCCAACTTTGCCCTCAATGTCCTGGTTACCTTCCTGCTGAAGAAAAACTCTCCCAGCCTTTGGCTGCAGAGAATCAAGTCCAAAATGTGGTCAACAAAACCTGTAAATATAAGTCCAATCAAGGCAAAATGAGGTAATTAGTTTGGCAGGGTAGGAGCAAGAATTCTAGATGTGAAGGCATGGCAATAACTCAACATGGTTGGGAAGACACCAGGAACACAGATAACCAAAGTCAACACAAGAGCCTTGGTGGTGCAGGCTGTTAAATGCCTAGCACTTAAGTTCCAGCTGCCTACAACTGCTGTAGGCTCGAATCCCACCAGGCTCAAGGTTGACTCAGTCTTCTATCCTCTTGGGGTAGGTAAATTGTGGACCCAAGGTTGTTGGGGGCAATAAGCTGACTTTGTAAAAATGCCGCTTAGTAATAAACAGGCATATATAATGGAATGAAGGCTATTGCTGAGCACATTGGGTTGTATCCCAAAAATTGTAAGCCGCCCTGAGTCTTCGGAGAAGGGCGGCATATAAATGTAATTTTTTAAAAAAGATAAACTCGTGTTTGCTACCAGCAGCTGCCAAACTCAGCATGCATTTCTTTTAAACTCTCATCCCCAGGTGTGGCTAATGAAGGAAATCAGGGCCTTTTCCTCCCCCGTAAGCCACACAACCCACATTTCTCTCTTCTCTGTTCCTCCCTGCGTGCCCTAGGATGAAGTGGGGGTGGGCCTGGGTCTTCCTCTGAACTCCCTCTCCCTTGTTCTAACTCTCCCCTGTTCTGCCCAGCTGGACTTTGCCCTTCCCCAGTTTCCTCCACAGCCAACAGAACCACATTCTCTGTCAGCTGTTTGTCTTCCTCCTCAGATTCAGACTGGACAGGAGCATGATAAGGAAGTTCAAGTGCAAAGCCCAAGAGAAGGTATAAATCCCCCCACACACACACTCTCAACTCCATGTGCCTAGAACCCATGTGGTTCTGCTTCATCATTAAACCATCTTTCCAATCATCCTGCATGTTTCCAGTGTCTTTCTCCCAGTTTGGAACTGAACCAGATGGATATTTCTACCAACAACAGAAAAGAGACTTAAATGAATGAATGGAAATATAATTAGCTGGGTATTATGGAAGGCCAAGGGGAAAATAAATGTTCCCTACTGATAAAGGCCCCTTTCAGGAACTGCTTGCAGTTTCTTAGAAATGCCCATGAAGTCTAGCAATTTACGTGGCAGCTTTAAATGAAGCCGGCTTACATAATTGCAGTAAACACATTGTTTCTCTGCATGCCTCTGAACAACCCTTCTTGCAATGGTAAGTTTCAAACCTTATATGATTAGGTAGAGCCTTCTGATGACTCCAAAGAGGGTGGGGGGGGGAATTATGATTGACCACCAATATATCAGGTTTTAACCAACTTTCCTCATGGCTATTCAGAAAATGGGATTAGATTCTTGCAAGATATTTAGTTTATTTTTTGTTACTTTTGTCACAATTGGAAGAAAGTTTTGAGTCAGGTTTCAAGTCTTTTTGTTACTCATCCTGCAATTGGCCTTAAACATAGAGAGCCCACAAAAATAGGACAATTAAGTGTTTTGTGATATGTAGGAATTATTTTTGCAAAATGATGAAGAAAAGGTACTGATCCTATTTCCTTGCCTGCTCTAGCTGATCATAATAACCCTTAAGAGCTGCTGTAGGAGTTGGAAATGGATCTGGAGAATACTTTGTGGAAAGGATAAATGATGGTGTTTTTCTCCTTTCTTTCTCTGATTTGTTTTGTTCTATCACTTCTCCCTGAGTGGGTTCACCCTCTATAACCTCAAGATAACAAGTTGTTTTAAAGTTATCTTTAATAACAAGGCACTAAAACCCTTCTTGTTTTGCTTCTCCTCATCAGTGTGCTCTTAGTCGCACTGTAAAGTGTCCTCAGTCTTTTCTTTAAACTACTAGTTTGCAAGAACCTATTTTAGAAGACTCTAAAATCAGTTTCTCAAACTTGGTAGCTTAAAGATATGTGGATATCAACTGCCAGAACTCCCCTTCTACCTGCATGCTGGCTAGGTCCCTGCATGTTGGCTCCACAAAAGATGCCAAAGTTGGGTGTGATGACTACTCTAGATACTTCCCCAGATACCTCTCCAGATGTCAGCTCAGAGGAGGATGAAGCAGTTCCAGGGACGTCAGGAGGGGAGTTGGTCAATGGTTCAAAGGAACCACCTGAGAGGGATTTGGATGAAACAAAGCTTCAGTAGGACAGCCCTGAGGCTATAGGTGAAGAAAGCATGCAGCTGCAGCTGGTCAGTAAGAAAAGAGGAAAGAGGGACTGTCTTCTGCACCTGATCCAAGAACAGGTAGGGCAAAGAAAAGGCGGGAGCAGCTAATGTCATCCTGATTACTCATCAGAAGGCAGTCTCACCCCTCTTGATGGGCTGCACCAGAAGCTGGCTATTTAGCACAGCAGACAGATGGAGACTATGCTAGGAACAGCATGTTCATTTCTTTGCTGTGTGTTCTTGCCTTGAACTTTGGATTGCATCTCTTCGCTTTGCTTTGCCTTGCCATTGCTTTGGGAATTTGCTTTTGCCTAGTGGACTGTGTTTGCCTGGAGGGCTTGTGTTGGCTTCATTCAAGTAGCCTGTGGAACTCATTGGGGTAGAGCTGATGCTGGCACAGAGAATTGCTGGGGAACACCAATTCAGGCTTGGAAGCTTTAATAAAGACTACCTACACCTGTTGTGTGTGCATGAGTGGGACAGCACACTGAGAACCAACTAATATAAATGGAGAAAGAAGCCCTCATAAATTACAGAGATGGAAATATTTGCCCTTATTTCTTTGGGCTTTGCTGATTTATTAAGCAACTGATAAAGTGGGTTTGCAGTCAGCTATGCATTGATCTATCTTGGCGGCCATTTGCTTTCACAAGCATGATTCAGGGTGTGCTCTTAAAAAGGAACCTGGTTTACTAAAATGTTTAGCACTGAAGCTTATTTTAGAACAGGGGTCTCCAACCTTGGCATCTCGGATTATTTTAGAACAGGGGTCTCCAACTTTAAGACTTGTGGACTTCAACTCCCAGAGTTCCTCAGCCAGCTTTGCTCTGGGAATTGAAGTCCACAAGTCTTAAAGTTGCCAAGGTTGGAGACCCCTGTTTTAGAACATTGCACTGAGCCATCAACACAAATTAATTTGCCCAATGTTATTTTCTAACCTTGGAAACCTTTTTGAAACAAGAGAGATGACTGTATATGAAGAGACACGGGTTATATATTTATTAGTTGTAGGTTTGAAATAGTTACATCATTCCAAATTTTGAAATATTTGTTAATGCCATGATTTGTTAGGCTCTGATTTGTTAAAGGAGACATGCCACAAAATTTTGAATAAATGCCAGCATTTACCAACACCAACAATTCTCAAAAGCATGGCTCATTCTCATGTGATTTTTGGAGGCTGCGAGAAAATGGGGTGTAGTCTTGTGCTGCCTCTGGACACTGTGCTCTTGAGCAGCCTCCAAAAATCATGCAAGAATAAGGTATGGATTTTGGAGCTGCAGGGCCTGCAGAAGAGCATTCTCTGAAGTTGCCTCATGAAAAAAGGCCTCCTGCAGCCTGGAGCAGCCTCGAGTAGGTCACAGGGTCCCACCAACTGAAGTATGACACTGTCTGAGGGGAAGTGATGTGCAGCAGATCCTGGGGAATGTGGGGCTATGGGGCCAATTGCAACATCCCCCAAGGCTTACGGGCCTTGGGGAATGGTTCAAGGTAACTTTTATGAGTGGCAGGGGTGCTGCTAGAGCTGAAGTCAAAGACTGGGCCTCTACCTCTGACCCAGCTCCAATGCTACTGCTGAGTGGTGTGTTCAGGATGGCCCACATTTTTTTGTGGGGCACAGGGGGATAGAGAATTGTTTCACATTTGTTCAGGGATGTTAATAATTTTATTAATCAATCCTATGATCAATTAATATTTGTGGACCTTTAAACTCTGTCTATATATTTAAATTATGTAAAAAGTAGAGCCCAGGTGTTTTCAAATCAATATTTATTGTAACAAGCAGCTCAAACAAATAAACACACAGAAAAAATATTACCAGTGTCCTCTCTTGATTCTTGAAGTTCCTCAGATCTTCATAGTTTTACAACTACCTATGTAGTTGGGGTTTCTCTGTCTCTTCTGCCTCAAAATATAATATAAATTGTCTTTAGCCTAGGAATGTCTTTTTCCTTTCAGCTTGAGGCTTCCTTGAGGTTTCTTAAAGCTGTCTGCTTATGCAGCACAGATATTTTTAAGAGACTACTCTAGAGACAGGACATTCTGCCAATACAGATGTGATGTAATCAGAAACCTGAGGTAAATGTCAGTTGGGCTGCCCCTTTTATACTAAAGGGGCGTGGCTTGTGATACCAGTATTGGGTATGTGGTGTCACACTGCCATTGGTAGGTTTGATTTTTCAAACCTAAACATTGTGAACTGCACAGCAACAGAAAATACTTTTGACAAGGGATTTGTGTGTAGTATACTAGCAGAGTCAAGTTAGGTATTTTCTGAATTGTTGACATATCAAGTCCAAAAGCATCACCATCACTGCCATAAGGTATGTATGTATGTATGTATGTATGTATGTATGTATGCATGCATGCATGCATGTATGTATGTATGTATGTATGTATCAGTGGTGGGATTCAAATTTTTTTACTATCGGTTCTGAAGGTGTGGTTTGGTGGGCCTAGCAGGGGAAAGATACTGTAAAATCTCCAGTGGTTATATTCCGGTTCTCTGAACTACTCAAAATTTCCGCTACCGTTTCTGCAGAACCGGTCAGAACCCGCTGAATACCATGTCTGGTATGTATGTATGTATGTTGTCACCAATTGTGTTTTGCAAGTGACTTTGGGAGTTTGTTACTGCATGTATTACTTATTTGTTTGTTTGTTTGTTAATTTGTTTGTTTATTTATTTAATACCATCCATCTCTCCTGCAAGGTGACTCTGGGTGGCTGGTGCAAAAACTTAAGATGGTGAATGTGGTAGCATGATAAAAATTCTGCTTCTTAAGAAGCCATAGAATACTTCGTTACTTGTTCTTGACCATTCTCTAGAACCACCATATATGTGATGCTTCTATCTGACCTGACATAATATCTGTTGTAGACAATGATAAATATTAAACACAAATATTGAATATTACTTGCCAATTGTTAAACATTCAGTAGTTGGCATAAAATGTGAGTGCATTACTAAACTATCATCACAACAAGATTTAGTACTTGATAACAGGCACCTAACAGTATTAGTATATCACTGATGTGTGATATAAAATATAAACATATTAGTAATTGACAAGGACAGTTAACAACTTTTCATGTTTGAGGAGTGCCAAACTCTAAAAGAAAAGACAATAGAACTGAAGCCCCTTGAATTTTAAGATAAAATGTTCCATTCAAGATTGAGTATCCAAATGTGAGATGTTAATTACTTGCAAAAATTTCAGTTCTCCAAGTACCATATCAAGGGCTTTCAATTCTTAGGCCTTTGGTTTTATTTTATTCCTGTGAGAGTTGGCTGACTGATTATTTCATATCTGACACCTGAGAAGTGCTAACCTTGGGTGAACCATGTCCAGGTGAAAGGCAGGATTATGGGCTGCAGAATTAGGTGACAAAACAAAACATTCACACAAGGATTCTTTGCAATCTCTCCCCAAGCCAAAGCATCTGCTACTGGGTGTTTTGCTTTCAATTGCAAACATTCAAGCTCCCCTCTGTCCTTAAACTTTCACATTGTATTTGGAACACATCTTTCAATACATTTCCCCAATGCTTTGGTGTTTTTTTTTAATTTGGGGACACTGACCACTCATCATGTCTCACCTCACTTTTTATAGCCAGTAGTAACAAACTCCCAAAGTCATTTGCAATACACAATTGGTGACAACAAAAAAAGTTGGGTTACAGTGAACTGAAAATGACCTGCAAATCTAACCAGTGGCAATGTGGCAGGGATCACAAAACTTGTGGTTTCTGTTAATCACTTGATATGTAATGAATCTGAAACCTTGGTCTTTATACTCCAACAGCTTTTGCTGCAACCATTGTCTCTTCTAGGAAGACAGAGGTAGAGAAAATGAAAGAGACTGGGAGCAAATTGTTAGGGTTGGTAAGTTTCAGGAGATTCTTGCCTCCTATTCTAAGGCCTTGTAAATTTGAGATTGTTGCTGTAGTGATTAACTGGGGAAAAAACTATAGGAAAAGGGAAATTACTGTCGAAATTTTGCAGGACAGCTGCTTAATGGATCAACATATAAATATGAACCAATAGATTTTAAAATCCTGGTTTTTTGTTTGTTTGTCAACTTCCATGCACCTGAAAAACACTTCCTTATACACTTAATTAAAGTAACTGTTGTTTGTTAACCACAGCTCCAAGCAATTGTTGCAACACACCAGTGGTGGGATTCAAAATTTTTTACTACCAGTTCTATGGGCATGGCTTGGTGGGCGTGGTGTGGCTTGGTGGGCGTGGCTTGGTGGGCATGGCAGGGGAAGGATACTGTAAAATCTCCATTCCCTCCCCACTCCTGGGGTTAGGTTACTGCAAAATCCCATTCCCTGCCCCCAATAACCTGCTTTCCAGCTCTGTTCTCCTATGCAGGGCAACAAAAGAAGACCCAGCCGATCAGCTGGGACTCGGGAGCCAGAGAATAGATGGGGATGGGGCCAGTCAGAGGTGGTATTTGCCGGTTCTGCGAACTATCCAAAATTCCCACTACCGGTTCTCCAGAACTTGTCAGAACCTGCTGAATACCACTTCTGGAACACACTAAGGTTTGTATAGATGATACAAATGCCTAAGGGCTTTTTACTATCTGGCTTCAAACTGCCCAAACCACCTAGAAGCAATGGATTTCTTTTGTGCAATTTACCACTCCTTATCCTTTTCATCACAACATATTGTCACTTGAAGTTGAATAGTTTACTCCTTTCAAAAGACCCAAGAACAACCATAATAACAAAATACGTTTTGACGTTTCATGTTTTGAAATCATTCAGGAGGTAGTGCTTGCATCAAATCATGATAGCCAAATATTTAGCTACATATCATGAGAGTCACATTGGTCAAGTCAAGTAAAAGAAAATTTCCATATACATCATTTAATCTTATTGGTGAAAAAGTCAGTGAAGGGGAAATAAAGTTTTATCTCAAATCAATGTACAATCCACACATCAAAAGTATTAACTCTACTTCTAAGCTATTATTGTAAGGGCAAGGAATCTTCCTAGCAGTACCTCTGCAGAGATCCTTACAAATATGTTTTGGTAAGTATTGTGACTTAGATTGGTTAAATATGAGGCCAAACACTAATGATATTGATAATAAATACCTAAATGGATTGGTGAATTGGTACAGTTTTAAAATTGGATGAAGAAATGATCAGTAACCTGCGTTTGCTGATGATACTACCCTGATAGCTAAAATGCAAAAGATTTGCAAATCTAGTACTTGAAGTCAAAGAACACAGTGAAAAACTGAGAGCAAAATTACAGATGGACATTAGAACCGACATTGAAGATATGGAAGTGGTAGCTTCTATCTTTTAAGATCAACCAAGAACTGTAAAGGAACAAGCAGTCAAGAAATATGCCATAGAATAGCATACAGTAGAGCAGCCATGAAGGCATTGGAAAATATATTTAGATACTGTGATGTGCCTATTTCTACAAAGATAAGGTCCCTCACTCCTTTAACCTCAAACTAACCACTATTGACCTCACCTCATTCCTAAGAGATCTGTAAGGGGCGTGCATAAGTGCAACATCGTGCCTACTGTCCCTGTCCTATTGTCCCCATTTATTCATACCTATTTCCTGTATTCTTACTCATGTTTATACTTATATCTATTACTTTGTAAGTGATTGACAAATCAAATAAATAAATAAAATAAGAATTGCATAAGCAATAGTATTCCCTGTGACACTTTGGAAGTGAGATTTGGACTTTGCATGTTCAGGAAGACTCCTGAGGATATAAAAATGGGCAGCCAAGAAAACACCAATGGACCATCATACAAATCAATCCAGAGTTTTCAGTGGAGGCACAAATCAAATTATCCTACATTGGAGAGATTATGTGAAGATCCATCTCTCTAGAAAATGCTCTAATATTGGGAAACATGGAGGGAAAGAGAGGAAGAGGATGACTGGCAGCAAGGTGGGTGAACTCAGTTACTGTGGCAATGAGTGCAACATTGGGAGGTTTGAAGGAATAGGTTAAGCCTAGACCATCATGGAGAAAATCTGTGTGGTCACTAAGAGTTGAAAATGATGTGATGATAGCACATAAGAATAATTTTAAAAAATTGGAGAACAGAGTAAGTTAGTTTTATTAATCAGCTCCTGCCAGTTTATATCCCAGCCTATTTAATAAAACAAAACAGAACAAAATAAACCTGAAATTGGTGATCTGGAGAGAAGTTAATTTGACTAATTTTCTGAGAGATCATTTTATACTAGGAACTAATAAATGACTTGTTTACAAGATAAAAAAAAGTAATTCTGTAATGTATTGGAACATGTACATTTTGATCCAGACTTTATCTGTGGCTCACTTTGTCCTGGCTTCTACTGAGCTTTATCCTATTACTAAAAGGGATATGGCATTTGTTACACAACTGAGTAGTGTTAAGAAGGCTCTCAAAATCCAAGCCTGAATGTTGCAGAGCCCTTGAGAGGTGATTTTTATTCACCCAGAAGGCCCATATAGGAGTCATGATTGAAAGCTCTAATTGTGATCAGGATGTAGCATCTATCTTTGGGGTGTAAAAAATGCAGAAGTGCAAGTGAAGTGGAACCCAAAAGCAGTGGATTTCTTATGTGCCAGTCTTGCCAATTCTTGCTTTTTTCATCCACACACCTTGTTACTTTGAAGCAGTTTCTTCCTTGGCAGGCTACTGAGAGGGGTAGGCATTGGGCTTTTCTAAAGACAGGCGAAGGCATATAGGATGAACAGTTGGAAATTCTAATCTTCCTCTTTTGGATGTTTTCTGGTTTTGACACTTCCTGGCCATGCCTTCTTATTTTGGTAACAGAATAACAGAACAATAGAGTTAGAAGGGATCTTGGAGGTCTTCTAGTCCAACCCCCTGCTCAAGCAGAAAACCTTACCATTTCAGACAAATGATTGTCCAATCTCTAAAAACTTTGACTGATGTACTCACAACTTTGACTGAGTACTCACAACTTCTGAAGGCAAGTTGTTTCACTGATTAATTGTTCCAACTGTCAGGAAAATTCTCCTCAATTCTAGGTTCTTCTCTCAATGATTAATTTCCATCCATTGCTTCTTGTCCTGCCTTAAGTGCTTTGGAAAATAGCCCCCTCTTCTTTGTGGCAGCTCCTCAAATATTGGAGCACTGCTATCATGTCACTCCTAGTCAGGGGTGGGATCCAACAGGGTTAACTACCGGTTCGGTGATTTACAATGTGCTGCACGCCCGTGTAAATCTTTGTCAGCTTTCTGCCTGGACAGCTGAGCAGCGCTGCGTGCAGGGAAGCAGCATTTGAAAAAGCACTTGTTTCCTACTTTTTCAACCGCAGCTGTGCCTCACACGGTAGCTGAGGTTGAAAACGCAAGAAATAAAGGTCAGGTAAGAGGCCGGGTGGGCGAGCCAAAACAGCAGCAGACATAGAACCGGTTCTATGTCTGCTGCTCTTCAGAGCTACCGGTTCTACAGAGCTGGACAGAACCGGTAGCATCCCACCCCTGCTCCTAGTCTTTCTTTTCATTAAACTAGAGAGAACCAATTCCTGCAACCTTTTTTAAAAATAAGTTTTAGCCTCTAGTCTCCTAATCATCTTTGTTGCTCTTTTCTTCACTCTTTCTAGAGCCCCAACATCATTTTATATTGTGGTGGCCAAAACTTTGAAACTATTCCAAGTGTGGTCTTAGCATTATTATAATGGTGTTAGCAGCTGGGTGACTACAGCTGCAGCTACCATTTTTTAAAGATTAGTCACACAGAGGTTCCATAGTTTGGGGCAGGGGTGTCAAACTCGTGTTGTCACGGTGGCATCATGTGACATATCGGAACTTTTTCCCCCTTTGCTAAACCGGGCAGGGGCATGCATCTGGAACATGGGCCACGAGTTTGACAGGTCTGGCTTAGGACATTTTTGATATATGGGAGCAGAAAAGATGATAACAATGGAATTAATTGTGTGCTGCCCTTTCTTAGGCTTGCACAAGACATGTGACTAGGATATTCAGTGTTCTCCTCCAATTCCGCCAGGTTGAGTGAAGCTGTAGGTGAAGTTCTAGGTGGGAGCCACAGCAGTGGCAGCAGCTTTTTCCTTTATTCCTCCCCCCCTTTTTTTCCATGCTATTCATATACTCAACCTGTTGGAGTTTCATGCTGTAGCTACCATGTTTAGGCTGTAAAGTCCAGAGGATGAAGGAACAATGTGAACCAGGAATCCATCAGCGGGAAACTCTACCCCATGACCATTGCCAGACTCATATTCTGGTTGCAGTATAATGCTGTCTGAAAAGTAAGACTGAAATGCTGGAGAACTGGTAGCAGAAATTTTGAGTAGTTTGGAGGACTGGCAAATATCACTTCTGACTGGCCCCACCCTCATCTATTCTCTGCCTCCTGAGTCCCAGCTGATCGGCTGGGTCTTCTTTTGTTGCCCTGCATAGGAGAACAGAGCTGGAAAGCAGGTTATTGGGGGTGGAGGGAATGGGATTTTGCAGTAACCTTCTCCCCTGGAGTGGGGTAGGAATGGAGATTTTACAGTATCCTTCCCTGCCACACCCACCATGCCACGCCCACCAAGCCATGCCCACAGAACAGGTAGTAAAATTTTTGAATCCCACCACTAGGTTAAACCATAGTGCAGCTGAAATGCAAAGACTCTCTCCATCTTTGTGAGCATTTTGCCTGTCAAAGCTGTGTTTCAGTGCACGTTTCAGTTTTAATAAGGAAGCCAAGCCCTGATCCCTATTCTCTCTGTTTTCACTCATAAACTTATATATAAACATATCCATCTTCCTTCAGTGGGTCCTTTTGCCAGAACCCAGTAAGGTTCTCCAGGAGAACTTTAAAAAAAGCAAACAAACCCAAGCTTGCTAGATTTTGACCTTCTTTCTCCTTTTTTCCTACCTGCAGCCAGCTGTGCTAATCAGCTCTTAATCTTTTCCTCCTGCTCCATTCTGCTCCTGCCTCTCCTCACTTGACTCTGCATGATGAATTGAGTTGTTTTGCTTCCTTGGGAAAGGGTGGGGGAAATAGAAGGCACTCTTCAAATGTTTGCAGTCTGAGGCTGTAGGAGCATTGGGAAAAAACAGGCTTTGAAATGGTGATCACTCGAAGTACTTTGCAGAATGACTGGGTGGTGGTGTGGCAGAGCTTTTGGATGTGAAAAAAGAAGAATGCATGCAGCTAAGCCTTGCCTAAAGTAGGGGAAATTACTTAACCAGATACACATTAGGAATCTTGAAGGTGTCAGCTCTGAAGCAAACCTGGCTGAAGCCATCTTGTGCTGCCTCATAGTTGCCATGAAGCCTGAGAGGGGGAAGGGAAGGGGGAAGTAGATAGCCCAGCTAACAGTCAAAATAAAATGTTTTCCTGTGGGAACCAACCAAGGTCATTGTAACAAGTGGCTGGTGAAGGAGGAGAGTAGCCTGCCAACTGTATTCATTGGACAATGTGACTAGTGACACTTGGGAGTGGGGAAGTTTTACTCTTTCAATTAGGTGAAAACTGTGGGAATCTTTAGAGTTGGTTTTTACCAGCTATGCCAATATGATGTATCCAATAATCATGTTCTTTGAGGAATCTACCTGTCTTGGAGTTCTGCTTTCAATGGGTGCGTTACTCAGAATGCTGACAGAAGGCTTATATTTTTGAATCCCATTTTGAATGAATGCCTCTGCGCTTCAAGGGACAATGAGATCTCTGGATTGACGTTGTCTTTGCATTTCCATACATTTTCATATTTCACATTCTTTTGAATTTTGTCAATAAGACATTCACTGTGTTTAAGATACATGCTTTAAGATAAAACATATAGGAGTGCATGAATTCAGATAAGAGGGCATAGATTCAGGAAGACATATTTAAATGTGTATGGTTCATTATTTGTTTTTAATGCAGACATATGAATAAAGACAGGCAAAACTGAATTAGATTGATCAGTTCATTTGGTAGAAGGAAAAGTGCTGTCACTTTCCAGATGAATTCTACACCTTTATATCTATTTTTTGCAGTGGTCCATGATTGTGATCAATGACAATTCGCTGTGGCCAACTCACCGTGGCCAACTCATCGTGGGACAAGAGTTACATTAATATCAAAGAAGTAGTCTAATAGAATCATTAAAGAAAGGACAAAATAAAATGTGAATGACAAAAATTAAAATAATTTTAAAAATAATTTTAAAGAATTAAACTGAATTGTTGAATTGGCCCTGGCAAGTTGTCCCATGGCAAGCTTACCATGGCAAGTTGACTATGGGAGTTGTCCCATTCCACCATGAATGTGCTTGTTGGAGCCAGCAAGAGCTCTAAACAAGATGTCCAGCACTCCCTCTAACTGCATTGGGGAAGGTGAAAACGATCGGTTTCAGTTGGTCTCCTACCCTCTTCCCTGTCGTTCCCTCATTATGCTGGTTTATTTATTAAATTTATTTGCTGCCCATCTCATTTTGAAGCAACTCTGGGTGGCTTACAACATTAAAAGCATTGTTTCCCTTTGCAACAACAAAAACTAAAAACCCAGGTCCCCATCTCTTGATGCAGCACCTTCTATCTGCACTACAGAAGCTTGATGCAAAAACATGGACTATTATGACTAAAAGTTTATGGGAACAGAGGAGAGTAAAAGGGTCAGGAGGCAGGGAGTGACAAGTATCCCCAACAATGGTAAAATGGCCCATCTCTAACTTTGTAAAGAGTTCCAATTTTGCAACCTGTGAAATGAAACTTTTTGCCACTTGTGCTGAACTGTAGTTGAATTGGCAAAACTGCCCTGCTTTTAGATAAATGGTTTTGGCATTTTTAATTATTGTTTAATTATTGTGTTTCAGAAACTAAATTACTGGTTTAAGTATGATGCGACACCTTACTCTTTTGCCTATACCTAATCATTTTTACTGCAAAGTCCATTGTAAAGTGTTTGTGGCTTAGTAACAAAATCACAGAGAATAGATAAAGGCAGAGAGCAAAAATAGTCATCGTTTTCTTTGTAGTCATAAGCAGGACTCAAGGTTGTCTGAAGTTGTCTGAAAGTTGAATCATTGCAACTGGACTAATCTTTTGTTCTTCAGACAACTTCAGGCAACCTTCAGACAACTCTACTTGAATAATTGAGAATCTTCATTGACATTTTTCAACACACTTTGGGGAGGAAACCCCTGAGGTTGTTGTAGAAGGAGTTGGCTCTGCCTAACTGCCTTGCTCTGACTGAGGAAGCTGTCTGGATGGGCAGTGCAACATCTCTCAAACTAACAACAAAAAATTAGTCCAGTTGGAAAGATTCAACCTTCAGACAACCTTCAGACAATTCTACCTGGATGATTGACAATCTTCATCAACATTAAAAGGGGACTGAAGTAGATTGTTCCCTCCTATTGCACGTTACATGTCAATTCATGAATAAATCCATTAACTCTACTAATTTTAAAAGCAACAGCATTGTGATGCAAAGAAATATGTTATAGCAAACAATTTCATGGCCTAAAGTCCACTTTATCAGATGTGATTCAAGTTAGAAAGAGGCCAACAAAGGCAATTCCATAACCATCTGGAACTTGACTTATTTACGTGAACACTATTAGGCTTTGACCAAGTTCACCAAGATTTAGGAAATGAGGAACCAAAAGAGGAATTAAAAAAATCATTGGATAGTCAAATGTGTGGCATGTCGAATTGCTAAGAGGCTAAGAAAGAACACTACTTGTAGCCTAATTAGAATTAGAGTGAACCTCATGCAGATTCTCCAAGTATTTAAGCAGAGCTAATCCGATGTACTCCATCTTTAGTTCTTTCCTACTTCAACCCAGACTTCAACTAGGATGTTTTGTGTTTTGCTGTATATTTTCTGCTCTTGCCAGAGGCCTGGAAAATCCAAGATAATGAAAATCTCTATTCAATACTGCCTGCTGGGCATTTAACAAGGGTTCTTGTAAAAGGGCCTGGTACAAGTGCGTACATGAATGGAAAGTGCAGGGGCCAATGCAGCATCACAGGCTGCCAAGTAGCCAACTGAAAGTAGCCTGTGACAAACAAGAACAAGAAGACAATGACTTCTAGCGCCTGAAGGCATTGCTTCAAAAGGTGTCAACACCAATTAAATTGTAAAGGCACTGTCAGCTTCTGAAAACTTACCCCGACAGGGACAAGACAGAACAGAATCAAAGCGTGGTTTTGTGTATTTCACAGTACAGAAATGTTTGTGATCCAGATGAAATCTGCTAAAAACCAGAGCTGTCTTTCAGTTTCTAGGAGAAAACTTAGGCTAAATCATGAAAAAAGGCAGATTTTTTAAACTAAAAACTTAGCAGAACATTTCCTCAAAATTAGAAACTTAATTGTACATTGGTCAATATCCATGTAAGGATGCTAACTTCCCTAAGCTAAATAGAATTTTATGGATGAACATTAATGCAATCAGCATTCTTGTTACATTTTTTTAAAGAACAAAAACTTTTCAAGCACTCACAAAATTCCTCCAGGATAGTCTTTAATGAATGAATGCCACTGTTCTCTACCTGCTGGACATTTACTGTTGCTGACACTTTCTTAGACATAAAAAGAACAACTTTCCTTTGCTTCATCATACCTTCAGTTACAGATTTTATTTGGGGGCATGTTTCCTTCCAGCTTCCTTGCCAATTACAACCTCTTGCCAATTACAATCTCAATCCAATTAAGATCTCCCTGCCCTCCTTTAATATATCTTCTGCTCTGCTAAAGCTCAGCACTCTTTGTAAACTCTGAACATGATGGATAGCCAGCTTGTTTCAAGCTGTTAGCAGTCTTCTGAGCACTGGTTACCTTTCTCTTATGTAAAGGAAATTCATGTGTTTATTTAGATTTAGGCACTGTCCAACTCCTAAACACCTCTGGACCATTCTTACTATCAAAGGGAAATCATCTTCTCTGAAAACTGTTTTATGTAGATAGCCACATACACTGCCTCATATTCCCTCTCTGGATTGTCCATGATTCAAGCCCCAGAATAAGAATTGAAAATTGATCACATAAACATGTAACCTAAATTGATTATTTTGGTTTTTATTGAGACAGGTTGGTTTCAATTTGACTTCAACTATTATTATTATAGTTTTATTTCATTTAAGAAAGTTAATGCATCAGATGAGTTTTATATGCTTTGAAAATTCATCCAATAGTAATTTAATAAAAACTTATTACAATTTGTGGATGGGAAGTGAAGAGTCACAGTGATGCAGTGGTTAGAATGCAGTACTGCAGGCTACTTCTGCTGATCACTGCGGTTTGAGTCTCACCAGCTCAAGGTTGATTCAGCCTTCCATCCTTTTGAGGTCAGTAAAATGAGGACCCAGATTGTTGGGGGCAATATGCTGACTCTGTAAACTGTTTAGAGAGGGCTATAAGCACTGTGAAGCAGTATATAAGTCTAAGTGCTATTGCTATTGCTAAATTTTGCATTTTAAATCCTACTTCCGATTATGCTCTAAATCATATTATCAGCTTTTGAAATGATCTGAATCAAAACAGATTGTTTTTCCATATTTCTAATGGTTCTAATGTTAAGAGTTCATTTCAAATCCTGGGAGATTATACAACCCAAAAACTTGAAGGACCTACTGTTGATACTTAATTTAATTTAATTTAATTTTTAATTTATTTATTTTGTCAATCGCTTACAAGGATAAACATAGTTGTGAATACATGAAATGAATACATATAAGAAAAATAAAAGAAACAATAGGACAGGGACGGTAGGCACATTGGTGAACTTATGCATGCCCCCTACAGACCTCCTAGGAAAGGGGTGAGGTCAATAGTAGACAGTCTAAGGTTAAAGTTTTTGGGGTTTGGGGAAGAATCCACAGAATCAGGTAGAGTATTCCAGACATTGACCACTCTGTTGCTGAAGTCATATTTCCTGCAATCAAGTTTGGTGCGGTTAACTCAGACCAAAGGTGGCGTAGTTCTAGGTTTTCTAGGCCTAGAATTTCAAGTCTGGTGGCGTAAGGTATTCTGCAACGAATAGAGGAGTGTAGAACTCTTCTTGTGAAATATTTCTGGACTTTCTCAACTGTGTTAATATCAGATATGTGATGTGGGTTCCAGACTGATGAGCTGTATTCGAGTATTGGCCTAGCAAATGTTTTTTATGCCCTACTTAGTAGTGTGATACTACCAGAGAAAAAGCTACATAAGATTAGGTTAACAACTCTTAATGCCTTTTTGGCTATGTAGTTATGTGCTGTCTAACACAGTAAGAGGTGGAATAGGAAGGCTACTCCCAAAACCCACTCTGTAATGAATTGATAAACTAATGCAAGCAAACAATTTCAGTTGAAGAAAACTACTTTGAAAATATTTGAAGAGCATCATTTGCTCAGAAACATCCAAGATAGATGAGCATTATAAAACTTCAAAAAGAGCCAATAATTCTACTTTTTTCTCCAAATGTACATTTTTGGAGAATCTCAAATACTTCAACAAAGCTGTAGTTCTTACTCTGTTTAGAATCTTAATATGATTATTGAGGCATATCATAATATGAATTATTAATATATGCTTTCACCATGGCATTAGAAGTTCTACTTTATCAGAAAGATTTGCTGCATGGTGTATGCTTCTTTTATTCCACTTAATAGGCCTTTTTAAACATCTGCATTTAACAGTACTTTCCCTCCCTGTTAGCACTGAGATAATGTAACAAAAATTAAATCCTTCTTTTCATTTATCCACAAATGGAGATCTTCTACAATACAATTTGTAGACTTTCTTCTTCCCATCCCTAACAATCTAATTCCGGCTTAGGGCTGCGGTATTTACGGGACCATCTTCTGCCAGCAGTGATTTCCCAGCACCCAGTACGCTCCCACAGACAGGGCCTCCTTAGGGTGCCGTCGGCCAGACAGTGTCAGCTGGCAGCCCCCAGGGGGAGAGCCTTCTCTGTGGGAGCACCCACCTGGTGGAACCAGCTGCCTTTGGAGTTGCGGTTGGCCCCCGACCTTCGATTCTTCTGTCGCGACCTGAAGACATGGCTCTTCCAGCAGGCCAACCTGGACTGAGGGTGGGGGGGTTATTGGCTTTTATTGGTTTTATTGTTTATTGTGAGTTTTACATTTTGTTGGGATTTAATACTTTTTAATAATTTTAATTTTTGTAAGCCATGTTTTTTTATAGTTGTGAGCCATCTGAGTCCTTCGGGAGAGAGGGTGGCATATAAATCCCATCAAATAAATAAATAAATAAATAATTCTTGATCAACCACAGAAAGCATGCTATTTAATCCTGTGTTTAAAATCACATTCAGTTTCTCCCTGGCTGTCTAAAGAAAATGAATTTGAGATGTAAACCAAACTTGTGAGGTAATGTGTGAAATAAAATAGAACTTGTGAAGTAAGCTCATGAAGTAAACCAAACTTGTGAAGGAACATAGCTTTTTGGAACGAAGTAACATAGACTCCTGAGGGCTGCACAGTTCAAGTGTGAATGTCTACAGGGGAAGACTACTTACATTAAGAAATAATGCTTGCATGCTACGGAGTTGGTACTTTGATTTAGGCCCTATGTGGAAACCTAGGCCTTGACAAGCAAGCCTGTTTTAATTAAAGTTAAAATAAGAGGATGGAGAAGGCAGAATAGGCATTTCTTTATAGACTCTAGATGGGTTTGAGAGTGAGTGTACCTCTGTAAAGTAGACAAACATGTCATATCATATAAAGCAAGACAATATTAACTACTGATCTAGACATATTGGAAATATAAAGATGGCAACACATGATTCAGAATGTTCCAGCTAGCCTTAGAATAAGGTGACCAACTTTTTTACAATGAGAAGGAGGGTTAGGGAAGAAAAAAAACAAAGTCACTTGCACACGGCGCACTCTTGCACACGGCGCACTCTTGCGCACGGCGCACTCTCTCAAAACAATTCTTCTGTGTGGACCACATGCGTCTCATAATTATGTCTCGCTGCACTGTACCGAGCCTTGACGAATCGTCATGTCAAATACAAATACATCACATCACATACAACGGATCGGATTGGCATATGGAGATTTACAGATTAGTCTTCAAATATCAAAAAGGAGGACCTGTAGGAAGACATTTTTCAAAGGAGGACAGAACTTACAAAAGGAGGACTGTCCTCCCTAAAGGAGGACAGTTGGTCACCTTACTTAGAAGGACCAATCAGGAATCAGAGATATTGATTGGAAAGGATGGATCAGCAGCCTGGATCTCTGAGGATACGAAAGGTCTAAATGTTTTAAATCAGATTTTCACATGGCCTCTGATAACTGCTTGATGTCTTGCTGTGCTGATTTGCATTTTTGTAGTATTTAGCAAGACACTTAATTGAACTGACTATTCAATTAAGGATCTGCAAATTGGTAAACCTCTTATTTTTAAATAAATAAATGTATTACTTTTTATTCTATGTAACAGTTATACTGTTATATCTTAATCTTTGTAGCTGCTAGCTTACCATAGTAAAAAAAACGAAGTGAAGTATAATTTCTCTTTGTTCTGGTGGTTTTCTTGGTCATGAAAGGATCTAGGGAAACTAAAGGTGGGAAAACTTCCTGATACCCTTTTCAGAAAAGTTAGACTTAAATTGACATTTGAAAGCAAAGCTTCAGTTTTCTCCCCTAAAAAACTGGTCATTATAAAAAGCTGGTTTGAGGTGTAAACTGTGGTTTGATCCATAATGAATGCATTTGGGTCTCAAACATCTGGAATTTGGGATGTCCATCCTGGGTATGGAGGTACAATTTATAAAGATACAAAAAAGTGGTTTCTAAATTTCTACAGAACAATTATAAGTACAAATTTAAATGACCCTTTACACTATGGTTTCATCATAACCCTCTTCTTTCTACAATCTATCTTGCCAAAACATCAAAACCATGAATCATTTTTTGATGAGTTCATTTTTTTCCACAATAAGTCCATAAGGGATTTCATAAAAAAATATTGACAATGACCAAAGAAGTCAATTCAGCTATCTGAACAATTTCCATCATCTTCACCAACTATTACTCCATTGTGGGTAGTATTCAATTTTTCCATCCTTGGTCATACAAACATTTTGCTGCAGTTATCATATGCATAAACAAACTTATCATATTCCATGACTTCAGGGGTGGGATCTGACAGGGTTAACTACCAGTTCGGTGATTTACGAGGTTCAGTGATTTACGATGTGCTTCCCTGCACGCTGCGCACGCGCCTGTAAATCGTCATCAGCTTGGTGCTTTGGCAGCTGAGCAGCGCTGAGTGCTGAGAAGCAGCCTTTGAAAAAGTACTTTTTTCCTGCTTTTTTAACTGCAGCTGTGCCTCGCACGGCAGCTGAATTGAAAAAGCAGGAAATAAAGGTCAGGTAACAGCCCAGGCGGTCGGGTAGGCAAAAACATCAGCAGACATAGAACCGGTTCTATGTCTGCTGCTCTTCAGAGCTACCTGTTCTACAGAGGTGGACAGAACCGGTAGAAATCCACCCCTGCATGACTTTTTTCTCATCTTGCTCTGCTCTCTATGCCACGAATCCAGACAAGAGACTGTTTCTTCTGTGCTACTCTACTCTTGATACTTGTGCATTTACATACTGTTTCTGCAAACTGGAACCAAGCTGCATTTATTTCCTCTTCAGAGATTTATATATAAATATGACCTGTTTGAGAACAGTAGCAACAACACTAGAAGTAATAGTCTAAGTGGGATTGTTAGCACTTCTATTACTTGGCAATCCAGCAGTCAATATCTATCAAGGAGCATGTCCAGACAGAATCTGTCCTTTTAGGAATAATATGATCTTAGCCAGAATAGGTTGAATGCCCCAACTTTGGCTTCTACTGATAAAGAACAACTTTAATGGATTTAATTTCTTTCATCCAGCAATAATGAAAGAATACTCATTACTTACTTGATGTAATGGGATATGTGGATGACCTTGGGGAATAAGGGGAAAATATGCTTCCTATGAAACAATCAGTCAAAAGACGCAGGAGCCCCCAGTGGCATAAGGATCAAAGAAAGAAACTAGAAAGAACCTGCCTTAATGAGTCAAACAGTTAAAAGTGGCAGTGGGAAGTTTCCACTTTTAGACTTGCAAGATTCTATTAATGTACTCTTATAATGAAGCAAAATTAGTTCAGCTACTAGTGTTTCCTGTCTGTTTTACCTCAAAGGACTGACATTTACTGCAGTGGTGGGTTTCAAACTAGTTTACCACTGGTTCGGTGAGCATGGCTTGGTGGGTGTGCTTTGCGCATGTATGTACACATTTTCCATGCATGCGGGTGTGCCAAATGCACACTTTGTGCAGGTGCACAGGTTTTCCGACTCACCTCCTGCAATCCTGCACTCTCCCTGTCGCTTCAGCAGCTGACGCGTGGCAATCTG
Source organism: Naja naja (assembly GCA_009733165.1). NCBI lineage: Eukaryota > Metazoa > Chordata > Lepidosauria > Squamata > Elapidae > Naja > Naja naja. Next base: position 100,841,128 of record CM019150.1, on the reverse strand, counting down.
GTAGGCCGCACAAAGCAGGTACGCCCCAAAAACAGGGAATAAAGGTCAGTATGGGAGCCCAGGAGGTGGGTGGGCCCAACAGCAACTCCTTAGAACTCGTTCAGTCTCCGCTGATCCTTGGCGCTACCGGTATGCCAGAACTGGGCCGAACCGATAGAATACCACCACTGATTTACTGTATATGACAAGAAGTAAAAGAGTTTCCAATGGTTCATCTAGTGGTTCCAAATAAATATTAAACAATGCAGGACAGAAAAGGAAGACCTGCTGGACACCATAGACCAGATGTTGAGAAGTTATTTGGTTTACACCCAAGTCTATTCTTGACACATGAGAATCACTGCAAATCAGTGCTACTAAAGCTCAGATCCATCAGAGAACCTCTACAATTGTTGATTGTATTCAAAAATGATGAGGAGAGGTTATTTATATTATTTATTTATAATATGGCATGACGTAGGTGTGGGACGGAGTCTGAAGAGATGTAATAAGAGGAATTCCAAGACCTCATTAATTAAATTCTTAGACCACTGCTTAAGAGGGTTAGGGAAGAGGAAGGATGATCAAACCCAATTGAAATAAAAAATAACACCACTGGGATTTCCTCAGTCCAGGTTGGGAATGGATCATGGTGGGGGGGAAGTGGGATTGGGGCTCTCTAGGGTACTGGGGGGAGTAATCCCCACGGTGACAGGGAATGGCAGTAGAGGAATGGACAGCGGGCTATATCGATTTTTGGGTGCGTGCCCCCGCTATCTTCGAGCGGTGGTGCACACCAACCCATTGGTTCATTCCCGCATGCCTGGGGGCTTGGAGGACTGACCCCCTGGACTCAGGTTGGTCTATTTAAATGCCAGGTCTGTAGTTAACAAGGCCCCCCTCATCCGGGATTTGATCGAGGAGGAAAACGCGGACCTGGCTTGCATCACGGAGACCTGGTGGGGCCCAGAGGGTGGGATCCCTCTAGTAGATATATGCCCACCAGGTTTCCATGTAATACACCAAACTTGACCCCAGGGTAGGGGCGGAGGAGTGGCAATTGTCATCAGGGAGGCCTTAAATCTGAGGGAGAACACTGTCGCGCAGATAGGCGGCTGTGAGTCTCTCCTCTTGAGACTGGGCCCTGAAGTTCAGTTGGGCCTGCTGCTAGCATACCTATCTCCCAGCTGCATGGCATCAGCCCTGCCTGCGCTGCTGGATGTCCTCTCGGGGGTGGCGGTTGGGATCCCCAGTCTTATTGTACTGGGGGACTTCAACTTACCTTCTCTGGGAAGGACACTGGGGATGGCGCAGGAGTTCATGGCCTCCATGGTGACCATGGACCTGACCCAGGTAATACAGGGACCAACTCATGAGGGGGGACACATGCTTGACCTTGTTTTTGTCTTGAGACAGTGGGTAAATGATCTGGGAAGGGGATCTCCTTCTATACAACCCCTGCCATGGACAGATCATTTCCTCCTTTGGCTGGCCTTCCAATATGCCACTCCCCATCGCTGGGAAGTGGAACCAAGAAAATGGTTCCGCCCCAGGCGCTTAATGAACCATGAAAAATTCCAGGTGGCGCTTGGGTCAATTCCAGCCTCCTTAGCTGGCAACTCGGTGGATGCCCTAGTAGATGCCTGGCAAACAGCCGCCGTCAGGGCACTAGACCGAGTTGTCCCTTTGCGGCCTCTGACCCGCTGTGGATCCCGATTAGCTCCTTGGTTTTCTGAGCAGCTTCGAGAAATGAAGCGGTGGAAAAGACGCCTAGAGAGCTGTTGGGGATCCAGCAGATCTGAATCTGACTGAGCGCAGTTAAGATCTTATTTTAGATCCTATCTTGGTGCAATGAAAGCGGCGAAATGTTCATACTTCTCCGATCTCATTGCGTCCGCAGACAATCGCCCAGCTGCCCTGTTTAGGATCTCCCATTCCCTCCTCAATCAGAGGGAGGGGGGATCCACTGCAGGGACATGCTGAGGAATTTAGTCAACATCTGACAGACAAGATCGCTCAGATCCGGACAAGCTTGGACTCCGACTGGGCAGAGTCTGGTGGAGATTCGATGACTGGTCTTAGAAATACCATCTGGGAAGAATTCGATCCTGTGACTCCAAAAGAAGTGGACAGGATCATGGGGAAGCTAAGTGCTGCCACATGTTTATTGGACCCGTGTCCTTCCTGGCTGGTTTATGCTGCCCGGGAAGTAACACGAGGCTGGCTTCAGGCAATAATCAACTCCTCTTTGAGTGAGGGTTCCTTTCCCGCCGCCTTAAAGGAGGTGGTGGTGAAACCCCTCCTCAAGAAACCTGCTCTGGACCCAGCTAATTTAAACAACTTTCGTCCAGTCTCCAACCTTCGCTTTATTGCGAAGGTTGTTGAGAGTGTGGTGGCCCAACAGCTCCCACTGTTCCTGGAGGAAACTGGCTATCTGGACCCGTACCAATTGGGCTTCAGACCTGGACATAGCATGGAGATGGCGTTGGTCGCACTGGTAGATTATCTCTGGAGGGCCTGGGACAGGGGTTATTCCTCTGTCCTGGTCCTGCTAGATCTCTCAGCGGCTTTCGATACTATTGACCATGGTAACTTACTGCAACACCTCGAGGGGTTGGGAGTGGGAGGCACTGTCTTACGGTGGTTCTCCTCCTACCTCTCGGGCTGTACACAGTTGGTGTTGGCAGGGGGGCAGAGGTCAACCCCGAGGTCCCTTCTTTGTGGGGTGCCCCAGGGGTCGGTCCTCTCGCCCCTTTTGTTCAACATCTACATGAAACCGCTGGGTGAGATCATCCGTGGTTTTGGGGTGAAATATCATCAATATGCTGATGATACCCAACTCTTCATCTCCACCCCTAACCAACCCAGTGATGCCCTCAACGTGATGTCTCGGTGTCTGGAGGCGGTACAGGTCTGGATGGGGAGGAACAGACTTCGACTGAACCCAGCTAAGACCGAGTGGTTGTACATACCGACATCTCGAATAGTCCAGGAGATTCCATCACTATCTGTGGGGGGAGAGGTGTTACCCCCCCCATAGACAGAGCACACAACTTAGGTGTCCTTCTGGATATGCAACTCAACCTGGAAGAACAGGTGGGGACCATGACCAGGGGGGCATTCGCCCAGATCCATCTGGTGCACCAGCTGCACCCCTACCTGGACTGAGATGCCCCGCGTACAGTCACTGATGCACTTGGTATCTCCCATCTAGACTACAGCAATGCTCTTTACATGGGGTTGCCCTTGAGGACCATTCGGAGGCTTCAACTGGTCCAGAATGTGGTGGCGCGGGTTGTGATGGGAGGCTCCCGATACTCCCATATTACACCCCTCCTACACAAGCTGCACCGGTTACCAGTTGCCCTCTGAGTGAGATTCAAGGTGCTGGCACTGACCTATAAAACCCTTTATGGCATTGGACCAGGATACTTGCAGGAGACCCTATTGCCAATAACAACCTCCCAACGTCCCGTGCGCTCCCATAGAGAGGGCCTTCTCCAGGTGTCATCGACACAACAATGTTGATTGGCCATCCCCAGGAGTAGGGCCTTCTCGGTGGGAGCACCCACCCTATGGAATCAACTTCCCCCAGGGCTCTGGGTGGCCCCTGACCTCCGCTCCTTCCGCTGTGAGTTAAAAACTTGGCTATTCCAACTAGCCTACCTGTATTGAGGGAGAACGGGAGAGGATTTTGAACATATTTCAAATTATCATAACCAGCATTGAGACCTTGACTCCGTCAATCATTTGTTTAATTGTATTGAATCTACTTTAATTGTAAGCCGACCTGAGTCCCTCAGGAGATAAGGCGGCATATAAATTGAATAAATAAATAAATAAATTTATGTTGGGATTTATATGCCGCCCTCTCTCCCGAAGGACTCAGGGTGGCTCACAACAATAAAAACATACAATACAAAATTTAAAATTTAGAAAAATATCAAATAGAAATCCCAATAATTCAATTTAAAACCGACACCAGATAATATAAGCCAATAAAACCCCCACCTCAGTCCAGGTCGGCCTGTTGAAAGAGCCAAGTCTTCAGGTCACGACAGAAGGATCAAAGGTCAGGGGCCATCCGCAGCTGCAAGGGTAACTGGTTCCAGAGGGTAGGCACTCCCACAGAGAAGGCTCTCCCCCTGGGGGTCACCAGCCAACACTGTCAGAGCGACGGCACCCCGAGGAGGCCCTGTCTATGTGAGCGCACGGGGAGCTGGGAAGTTGTTGCTGGCAGTAAATGCTCTTTTTTTTTAAATTACATTTATATGCCGCCCTTCTCCGGAGACTCAGGGCGGCTTACAATTTTTGGGATACAACCCAGTGTGCTCAGCAATAGCCTTCATTCCATTGTATATGCCTGCTTATTACTAAGCAGCATTTTTACAAGGTCAGCTAATTGCCCCCAACAATCTTGGGTCCTCAATTTACCTACCCCGAGAGGATGGAAGGCTGAGTCAACCTTGAGCCTGGTGGGATTCGAGCCTGCAGCAGTTGTAGGCAGCTGGAACTTAAGTGCAGGCAATTAACAGTCTGAGCCACCAAGGCCCCTTGCAAGTACCCTGGCCCTCAGCCATGGTCAAAGCATCACAAGGCACACTTTTGCTAAGCACAACATTCAGCTTTGTTGCCTTTTTGTATTTTCCAAGGTTTGATTCTCTAATTTCTGCTGCAGGTATTATTACAGAATAGTAATAATACTATTATTACATTATTTACTTACTTCCAGAATGATAATTGGCATAAACATTTTTTAATTATTATTTTTTCTTCTCCGACCTGCCCACTTTTTGCTGTTCTTTTTTTTTAATTGACCGTTGGTGTTCTTTCATCATTTTTGTTATCATTCGCTATATAAAATTTTCATCTTGGCTTCACAATAGGCTTACTAGCATTTTGAAAGATTACCAGGATCCTCCTGAGTAATTGGGGCTTGGAGGTTTAGGGCTATGCAGAAGAATTTCCTAAGCATCTAGTGGATTAAATCACTCAGATTTATTCTCAGTTGGCAGCCAAGAGCAGACTTACCCAGTTATCTAGGAATAGTTTGATCCTTTCTGACCCAAGGAAATGGAATGGGATTCTTGGGATTCGAACTATATTCATGCCCCTCCTGACTGATCAAGGCTGCCTGGGCATTGACATCCAAACTCTATCAAGGACCTTGGAATACTCATCTCTAATAATCTAAGTGCTAGAGCCCACTGTAACTACATAGCCAAAAAGGCATTAAGAGTTGTTAACCTAATCCTACGTAGCTTTTTCTCTGGTAATATCACACTACTAACTAGGGCATACAAAACATTTGCTAGACCAATACTCGAATACAGCTCATCAGTCTGGAACCCACATCACGTATCTGATATTAACACAGTTGAGAAAGTTCAGAAATATTTCACAAGAGTTCTACACTCCTCTACTCGTTGCAGAATACCTTATGCCACCAGACTTGAAATTCTAGACCTAGACAACCTAGAACTACGTCACCTTTGGTCTGATCTAAGTATAGTATATAAAATCATACACTGCAATGTCCTACCAGTCAATGAATACTTCAGCTTCAACCCCAACAATACAAGAGCACACAATAGATACAAACTCAAGGTAAACCGCACCAAACTTGATTGCAGGAAATACGACTTCAGCAACAGAGTGGTCAATGTCTGGAATACTCTACCTGACTCTGTGGTTTCTTCCCCAAACCCCAAAAACTTGACCTCACCCCTTTCCTAAGAGGTCTGTAGGGGGCATGCATAAGCACACCAACGTGCCTACTGCCCTGTCCTATTGTTTCTTTTTATTTTTCTTATATGTATCCATTTCATGTATTCATAACTATATTTACCCTCATACGTATTATCTTGTAAGCGATTGACAAATCAAATCAATCAATCAATCAATAAATAAATGTGGGTCAGTCCCAGTGATGGCTAATTTATCTTTGAGGGAGGGGTGTTCCAAGTGTCATTTAACATGACAGGTTTGTCTTTGCTGCACCTCAGTGGTGGCATTCTACCAGTTTGGCCCAGTTCTGGTGTACCGCTAATGCCGAAGATCAGCTGGCAGAGAACCGGTTTGCTCTGAGCCTCTCCAATGCTATGCAGTTGGGCCCAACTGCCCGCCCCTGCTCCTAGGTCCTTTTTAACCTCTCAGCTGTTTGGCAAAGCAGAGCGGATCGCTGTGCTAAACAGCTGAGAGGTGCAGTAGTTTAGTTTTTATTATTTATTAATTTATTTTATTTATTAATTGGTCTTATATGCCACCCTATCTCCCGAAGGACTCAGGGCGGCTCACATAAAAACACCCAATACAAAAGTTAAAAGAATTAAAAACAAATTAAACTAATTAGACCAAATAAATATTTAAAACCCAACCCACAAAACATTTAAAACAAAAGCCTCCCCCTCAGTCCAGGCCAGTTTGTTTGAATAACCAAGTCTTTAGGCCACAGCAAAAGGTCAGGGGCCAATCGTAGCTCCAGGGGAAGCTGGTTCCACAAAGTGGGCACCCCCACAGAGAAGAGCCTCCCCCTAGGGACCGCCAGCTGACATTGTTTGGCCGACGGTACCCCAAGGAGGCCCTGTCTGTGAGCGCACACTGGGTGATTGGTGTTTGGTGCTGGCAGGAGATGTTCCCGCAAGTACCCCAACCCTAAGCCATGTGGGGCTTTATAGGTAAGTACCAGCACCTTGAATCTCACATGGAGGGCAGCCGGCAACCAATGCAACTCACGTAGGAGGGGTGTAACATGGGAGTATCGAGATACCCCCATCACAACCCACGCGGCCTCATTCTGCACCAGCTGAAGCCTCTGCGTGGTCCGCAAGGGCAGCCCCATGTAGAGAGCATTGCAGTAGTCGATCCGGGATGTAATGAGCGCATGAGTGACCGTGCGTAGTGCATCTCAGTCCAGGTAGGGGCGCAACTGGTGCACCAGGCGCACCTGGGCGAATGCCCCCCTGGCCATGGCTCCCACCTGCTCCTCCAAACTGAGCCGTGAATCCAGGAGGATACCCAAGTTGCGAGTCCTTTCCATGGGGGGCAACACCTCTCCCCCCATGACCAGAGATGGAACATCTGGGGTCACCCGAGATGCCGGTACACATAGCCACTCGGTCATGGCTGGGTTGAGCTGGAGCCTGTTCCTCCCCATCCAGATCTGTACCACTTCCAGGCAACGAGACATCACGGGGAGAGCATCACTTAGTTGGTTTGGGGTGGAGATGAAAAGCTGGGTATCATCAGCATGCTGATGATACCTCACCCCAAAACCATGGATGATCTCGCCCAGCGGCTTCATATAGATGTTGAACAGGAGGAGAGAGAGGACTAACCCCTGGTGCACCCCACAAGCGAGGGGCTGCGGAGCCCTCCTGCCAACACAGATTGCGAGCACCCTGAAAGGTAGGAGGAGAACCACCAAAGAATGGTGCCTCCCACCCCCAAACCCGCCGAGGCACTGCAACAGGATACCATGATTGATGATATCAAAAGCCGCTGAGAGATCTAATAGGATTAAGACAGAGGAATATCCTCTGTCCTGACCCCTCCAGAGATCATCCATCAGCGTGACCAATGCCGTCTCTGTGCTGTACCCGGGCCTAAAACCTGATTGGTATGGATCTAGGTAACCAGCTTCCTCCAGGAACCTCAGAAGCTGGGATGCCACCATGCTCTCAACAACCTTCGCCATAAAGCGAAGGTTGGAGACTGGATGAAAGTTGTTCAAAACAGCTGGGTCCAAGGCAGGCTTCTTGAGGAGGGGCCTCACAACCACCTCCTTCAAGTCAGCCGGGAAGAACCCCTCACTCAACAAAGCGTTGACAACTGCCTGGAGCCAGCCTCGTGTAACCTCCCAGGCGGCATACACCAGCCAGGAAGGACACGGGTCCAATAAACACATGGTGGAACTCAGCCTCTGCATGGCCCTGTCCACATCATCCGGAGTCACAGGGTCAAACTCATCCCAGGTTGTAACAACCAGACCCGACGTTACTCCCTCGTCAGATTCTAGCCAGTTGGAGTCCAAGCTGGCCCAAATCTGAGCGATCTTGTCCTGCAGGTGATGAATAAATTCCTTGGTGCGTCCCTACAAAGGGTCACCCACCCGATTCAAGAGGGAGCGGGCGACCCCAAACAGGGCGGCCGGGCGATTCTCTGTGGACGCAATGAGAGTGGAGAAGTAAGAAGACTTCACTGGTCTCATTGCCACCAGGTAGGTCCTTGTAAAGGACCTCAACTGGACCGGTCAGATTCGGAACGGCTGGACCTCCAACTGCTCTCTAGGCCCCTCCTCCAGTGCTTCATCTCCCGGAGCTCCATGGAAAACCAAGGAGCTAACCAGGATCTGTGATGGGTCAGGGGCCACAAAGGGGCAACTCGGTCAAGAGCCTCTGAGGCAGCCTGTTGCCAGGCATCCACCAGGGCCTCGGCCGAGTTGTGAGTAAGGGTGGCAGGAAGCGACCCAAGCGCCAACTGAAACCCCTCTGGGTCCATCAGGCACCTGGGACAGAACCACCTGGTTGGTTCTGTGTCCCAGCAGTGTGGAATGACGTGATGGAAGCCTAGCCGAAGGAGGAAATGATCGGTCCATGACAGGGGTTGTGAAGTTGGTAATCCCCCCAGATCATTATACCACTGTCCGGAGATAAAAACCAGGTTGAGTGTGTGTCCACCCTCATGGGTCAGACCCTGAATTATTTGGGTCAGGTCCATAGCTGTCATGGAAGCCATGAATTCCCGCTCCAACCCTGACGCACCACCCAGAGAGGGGAGGTTGAAGTCCCCCAAGACCATAAACTTAGGGAACTCCACCGCCACCCCTGAGAGGATGTCGAATAGCTTGGGCAGGGCCGTTGTCACGGAGCTGGGAGAAAGGTACAAGAGCAACAGACCCAACTGACCCCCAAGGCCCAGCCTCAGGAGGAGAGACTCACACCCGCCTATCTGTGGGACAGTGACCTCCCTCAGACAAAGAGACTCCCTAATAACCACCACCACTCCCCCACCCCTACCCTAGGCTCGAGGTTGGTGTAGCACCCAGAAACCTGGGGGGCATGAATCACACAGAGGGACCCCCTCTGGCCCCAACCAGGTCTCCGTGATGCAAGCCAGGTCCGCAGCCACCTCCTCAATCAATTCATTGATGAGGGGGGCTTTATTCACCATGGACCTGGCATTGACATAAACCATCCTGAGCCCAGGGACCTGATCTCCCATACCCCGGGGGGAGTGGGCACACGACAAGCGGTGGTGTGCTCCGACCCTCCGACAAGAGGGTCGGAGCACACCACCACTCATAAATAGCGGGGGCGCACTCCCCAATACCGATTCAGCCCCCTGTTTTGTCGTCCCCTGCCATACCCAATCGCCATGGGGATCTTAAAACAGCCCTCTGTTTACTGTTTTAACGCATGATTCCACACAATCGCATGATCACATGATTGCATGAGTCATGCAATCCCACCTCTGCAGCCACTCCCACCAAGCCACACCTACAGAACCAGTGGTGGGAACTTTTAAATCCCACCACTGCTGCACCTCACTATTCTGGGTAACTTTTGGCTACGTCCTCATCTTCCCTTTTTGAGAAAGTGGTGGCACCCCGATGTGAAGGGGTTGAGATTATCTCAACCAGGGGTGGGATTCTACCAGTTCACACCTATTTTCTAGAACTGGTTGTTAACATTCTAAGCAGTTCGGAGAACCAGTTGTTAGAAGAAATTACTGGTTCAATCCTGTAAGGAAGGCAGGAAGGAAACATTCCGGTGTTGCTTACAGAAACTGCCTCTCCGTTAACCCTTATTACATTCTTGGCAGGACTAGACTTCCTGTCTCAGGAACATCTCTGGAGTTTTCCCCCCCTCCTTTGCTGGTAATTTGCTTGTGTGAAGTGACCATTCAAAGTTACAATGGCACCGAAAAAAGTGACTTATGACCGTTTTTCACACTTATGACTGTTGATGCATCCCCACAGTCATGAGAGGCCAGGTGAGGAGATGCATGCCTCGATGTGAGTGATATTGAGTTGGCCACGCCCAGCCAGTAACATGACCACCAAGCCATGTCCACCCAGTCACATGACCACCAAGCCATGCCCACCAACTAAGCCATGCCCACAGAACCAGTTGTTAAAAAAATTGAATCCCACCCCTGATCTCAACCCCTTCTAGCCAGGTTTCAGGCCTTGATATGGGACTGAAATAGCATTGGTTGCACTCTTGAGTGATCTATGGTGGTAGCAGGATGAGGGTAATGTATCCATCTCGACTCTTGTTGATCTCTCATCAGCCTTTGAGCCCATAGATCATGGTATCTTTTTTGGTAAGCTCTGAGAGTTGGGGGTGAGGAGAACGATTTTGTGCTGATCCACCTCCTATTACAAGGTGGGTCACATTTGGTTTTGATAGGGAGCAACAAATCCAATCCATGGCCCCTGCTTTGTGGGGTGCAGCAGGGCTTGATGTTCTCTCCGATGTTTTTAAAGATCTATATGAACTTCAGTGAATTAAATGATGCTGTGGATTTCTTTTGCAGTGGTAAGATAGAGTGACTGTGGATGGTGGCTTTTTTTTGTATCTGGGGGCTTGATTGGGGTTGCACTACTCCTTCTCCTGGACTCAGGACTCCTGCTCAAGAAGCAGGTGACAGTTTATGGCTAGGAGGGCTTTGCTCAAATTTGTGTTGTGCAACAACTGCATCTTTTCCTGGGTTGGAAAACCCTTCCATCAATTGCTCATGCCGTGGTCATCTCCTGCATGGACTACTGCAATGCACGCTATGCGCAGCTACCTTTGAAAAATATCCAGAAGCTAAGAGATACTGGACTAAAATTCATACATGGCTGGAAAAAATGACAAAACATCATGTAGATTTGGATCCAAAGATATTTTTATTGGGTATCTTGCCTGAAGGATACAGTAGAGAATTGACGTATTTGATTATAAATATGCTAACAGCAGCTAGAATTGCATTTGCGAGAAATTGGAAAAGTGAAAAATTCCAATAGAGGAAGAGATGACTAAGAAAATGATGGAATGTGCAGAAATGAGTAAATTGACACTAGCAATTAGAGAGCAAGAAGATAAAGAATATTATAACATTTTGGATTTATTTTATCAATGGTTAGACAAGAAAATAGAGAAGTAAATTATATTATAAAAAGGAATAGTATAATATGTAAGATAATATGATGTAATGATATTATATAACCGAACATAATGAAATGAATTGTATGTTCTCAGATTTGTTAAAACTTAGATTTGCTCGATAAGAACGATGTGAATTTATAGTTGAGTCTAATAATGATATAATAGTAATAATACAATATAATATAATATGTATAATTTACTTATGTAATATGAATATATGTTTGGAAGGGGAAGATTGTTGATATTATGACATTGCACGAAAGAAATGCACCAACCGACACGCTGTATTTTGGAAGATGGTTTTATGTTGATGTTTTATGTTTGTGTTTGTTAGTGTTAGTCTTTAAAAAATAAAAAAAACTTTTAAAAAAAGAAAGAAAAATATCCAGAAGCACAGCATGTGAGTATGCAGCATCCCAAGCAATCTTGGGCACCATTAGGGCAGCTGATGTAGCACCTCTGCTGGATGAGCTATATTGGGTGGCCCTTTGTTTCTAGCTCCAATTCAAAATGTTGGTTCAAAGACCTTTAAAGCTGTCAGAAAATGGAACTTTCTGGTGTTGCTATGCAGTTTACAACTTGTGGGGATTTGAAGGCAAACCAAATCCACCAATGACAGGATAACAGCAGATATCCTGGAGTGGCATCACAAGCCATGCCCCTTGGTATATAAGGGGCAACCCTATAGGCAATTTACCTCAGAGACAGAGCCTCACAGGGGAGAAACACACAGAGAGAGTTAAAGTGAATGTGTGTGTCTATTGGGGTCCATTGCTCTCCTTGCCTGCTCTAATTGAGTACCTCAGTAGCTTTTTTTTTTTTTTAATTACATTTATATGCCGCCCTTCTCCGAAGACTCAGGGCTCACAATTTTGGAGCACAATCCAATGTGCTCAGCAATAGCCTTCATTCCATTGTATATGCCTGCTTATTACTAAGCGGCATTTTTACAAGGTCAGCTAATTGCCCCCAACAATCTTGGGTCCTCAATTTACCTACCCCGAGAGGATGGAAGGCTGAGTCAACCTTGAGCCTGGTGGGATTCGAGCCTACAGTAGTTGTAGACAGCTGGATCTTAAGAGCAGGCATTTACAGCCTGAGCCACCAAAGCTTGAGGTGGAGGAACCTCTTGCCAGAAGAGAAAAGGAGACAGAGAGAGGGGAAAGCCTTGAAACAGTTTTAAGTTCTTAAAGAGGTCTAAGTTTCTATAGGGCTTGTTCTTAAGTTAAAGTATTGAGAAAACCTAACTGCACAGGCAGAGAAACCAAGTAAGACCTGAGAGAAAAGAAACTTAAAAGAAGGCACAAGAAATTGGTAAAAGTCTTTCTGTATGTTTATTTGAATTAAGCTGCTTGTACAATAAAGTTTGGTTTGAAGATCAAAGCTGGGCTCAGCATCTTTGTACAATTTAAATATATAGACAGACTAACAAGATCCTCTAGACTTTAGTCAATCATAGGATTGACTGCCACAAGTCATTTCAGTCATTTATTTTCAACAAAAGCCCTTGATGGCAAGATGTGGGGTTAACTGAGGAATTGTCTCACTCCGATTATATTTACTCATCTCATTCAGGCGGGCAGGAAGTACAAGTTATTGACCTTGTTGGTCAAAGAATTTAGTCAGGCAGGGTCTAGAAGAAAAACCTCTTCCGTTGCTTCCCCTGCCCTATCAACATCTTGTTCCCAAATGTGAGATTGGCCCCCACTGTCTTAGTCTTCCAGGAAAGTATTGAAATCTGGTCTGTCAACCAGCATGGGGATCTAGCAGTGGTGCACAACCCTGGGGGTGGTTTGAGGGCACTCTCTGCCCTTTAAAATTTGCTTATCTTTGTAAATAACCTTATGATTTTTTACTTGTAAATCACTTGTCACTTAGATGAGTTGCTTTAAGTGTATAAGCAGCAATAATCTTCAATAGTGTGTGTGTGCGTGCGTGTGTATTTGTTTTTTTATGTTTTCACGGGTATTTATATGTATGGTATTCAGCTTTGTTCGGGTATTTTCACACGTCTTTATAGTGCTTTTAAAGTTGGAGCAACGTTTTGGCAGAATCTCATCTGCCATCATCAGGCTCGTGTATTGGGTTCGTCTTCGTTGTGTGTGTCAGGCTTTCACAGCCATTTCTCTTTTAAATTTGGTGCTAGCCCCATGCTTTTTTAGAATGGTTTTTTCTTCATCCTGATTGGTTGGGAGTCTTGGTCTGTGTTTATTGGCTTTGGAGTTTGCTGTGTTCTGCTTGATTGGTGTTTCTAATATCTTCTGCTGTTTTGTAGTGGGTTTTTTTGTCTTCATTAGCTGGCAACATTGTGTTTTGTGTACTGGGGGCTTTCAGCATGGCTTGGCTTTGGGTGAATGGCCAGCTATTGTTTATTAGGAAGCTAGGTTTCATCTGGGTGGCTGGCTGGGGTGTGTTTGAGCTGGAGGTATCGGGGGGGGGGTCCTGTTTGTGCCCAGGTGTTTGCAGGCTTCCAGATAATTGACAGTCTGGTGGTGTCATCTCTTCTATTCATGCTTTCAGGTCATTTTTCAATCTCTATGGCTTCTCTGATAATTCTGTAGCTGGTATTTTCTATAGTGGCTACGGTTTTGGTGCCATTGAAGTCGATGCTATGACCTGTGGCTTTCATGTGTTGGACTAGTGAGGAAGTGTGTTCCAGCTTTTTTACTGCATTTTTGTGTTCGTCAAGGCGGGTACTTATTCTTCTATTGGTCTGTCTGATATATGTGGCAGGGCATGATGTGCAGGGGACTTCATATATGCCTTGGTTTTCCAGGTCAATTTTATCTTTGGGGTTTCTTAGGATGGCTGCTATTTTTCCGTCTGTTTTGAAGGCAGTCTTGATGTGGTGCCTGTGTAGTATCTTACTGATTTTGTCTGTTGTACCTATGTAGGGCAGGACAGCTGTTCCATAGGTCTGTTCATCTTCTAGGTCTCTATAATGCCTCAGTGTGTTTTTGTGGATCAGGCCTGTGATTTTATTTTTGTGGAAGCCGTTGGCTGTCAGTACTTTGGTCAGGGTGCATAGTTCAGTCTTTATGTGCGTCTTGTCTGCCAGGCGTTTGGTTCTGGCAATTAGTGTTTTGGCCACGAAGTTTATCTGTGCTGGGTGGTGGTGGGATTGGGCATTGAGGTAGCAGTTGGTGTGTGTTTTCTTCTGGTATATGGTGTGTCCTAGTGTGCCATCTGTTTTTTTGTAGATTAGTACATCTAGGAATGGTAGTTGTTTGTTTGTTTCCGTTTCCATGGTGAATTTGATTTTGGGGTGTGTGCTGTTTAGGTGTGTTAGGAAATTGTTTAGGTTTTCTTTTCCATGGGGCCAAATAACAAATGTGTCATCAATGTATCTTCCATGAACAGGTTTGCAATAACGGGTGACAGTGGTGATCCCATGGCGGCTCCTTCAATCTGCTTGTATCTTTGTCCTTTGTATATGAAATATGTGTTGGTTAAGCAGCGTTCTGCTAGTTCCATGAGGTGTTTTGGTGGTTGGTATTTATTTTTGATGATTTCTAGGGTTTCTTTCACTGGGACTTGAGTGAATAGTGAAACCACATCGAAACTTACAAGCAGATCTTTTTGTTCCATGTGTAGATCTTTGATCATTTCTAAGAGGTGGTATGAGTTTTGTACCTGTGAAGCTGCTGGTTCAGCATGGGGCTGTAGTTGTTTTGCTAGGTATTTAGCTAGGTTTTGTAGTGGTGCTCCTCTGGAGCTGACTATGGGTTTCAGAAGTATGCCTTCTTTGTAGTATTTTGGGGAGGCCGTATAGTTTGGGGCATCTGGAAGATTTTTCTCTTGGGATGATTTACATGCTTTATTTGATCATGGTTAGAATCTGTTGTTGTTTCTGGTAACTACTGGATTTTTGTTGCTAAGGACTAAAGGCTTTAAACATTTATCTATAGACAAAGAGTTGAGATATGGGAAGAAAGGTATTTTGTTCTATTTTAAGAGAAAGTAATGTTAAAAATAAAGTAAAGGAGTATAGAGTGGGTTTATTTGATTGATATACAATATAAGTTGTTATTTTTGGTGTCTTTTATGGACTTTTGCTGATTAGCAAAATGAGGCTGAATGATGACACTAAGAATTTGTTTATGCATGAGATATGGAAAGAAGAAATCTTCCGCAGTATTATTAGAGAAAGTGATAAGTTACTGAAATTGTACTTGTCATGATGAAGATGGAGAGATGCTTTCATAGTGAGGCTGGGGGTGAGTTGAGAACCCTATTATTTGTTGCTGTTACCTACACTCAACTGGAAATACTTCTCTGATGCAAATCCTGCATTCAGGTGAGTTTTAATGTCTTATCAACATAGGTACATTTGTAGACTGTGATGCTGAACACAATTACTAGGAGATAAATCCCATTGAACACAGTATTTTCATCAGATATATATTTATAGGATTGTATTGTTACTATTTAATGATCTGCTGTGGTCAAATTTGCAATGGTCAAATAGTTTAAATGTTGCATGTTTCAGCTTCTTATTTTTATTTATTTATTTATTTTATTTATTTCTGTAGGCTATTTTGAGTATACTCGAACAATGGAAGACACCTTGAAGTAACAATAACAATTTGAGGACAATGACTGACATCCTTGCTGCTGTCAGTCATGTGGTATTGGATCAACATTTCCCTCAGCATGATAAATGATCTATGAAAGGAGAGAGAAAAACCAAACCAGTCCAAACCAAAATAACCAGACCAATTCTTGCTGTAGAAAATAAGGTAATGACACTTCTTTGGATTCAATGACTAGGAAATGTATTTTATAAAGGATTTTACAGTGAATTGTGAAGTTGTCATAGATATGAAAGATTTAAAGAATATACTTTTAATTATTCCTTATATAAGTACAAATGGGTGACTTCAGAATACTTTCCTGTCCCCCATTTTTATAGCCCCTTAATAAAGGAAACAATGTTTCCAGCTGCTGGTTTTGTAAATGAACATTCAAAAACTCTACGGTTGATAAATGTTATAAATCCATGGAATCCCTCTTTTATATGATCCCAAGTCACAGGCACTCCAATGTCCTCTAGTCGTTTTTTGTACAGCAGTCCATCATCCCGAAGTACGTCATGTTCACAGGTCAAAATGTATGTCTCAGGCAGTTGCTTTATAATGTCATCCTCACTAATAATTGGTGACTGCATTGTCTTATCACTCAGTTTAGTTATTTCATACAGTTCTTTTGAAAATGGAGCTGGCGTTGGGGGATTATAACCTGGGGCTTTAAACTCTGCGGGGATAAGATCTGCACTAATCCATTTCTTGAATTTCTGCTTCATGTCTTCAGGAACATGGGCGTTCCTTTCCAGTTTTTTTTTATCTACACATTCCCTGTTAAGAAATTTTAAACCAAGGCGTAAAACCATCTTTTTGGTTAGAAAAGGACCATGTTGGTTTTGAAAATAGGATGGTAGCATGAAATCCATTATCTGCAGGAAAGGATATATCAAGATCTGTGCTCGGATCTTGGGCTGGTTCCCTATTTTTGCCAATTCTTGAGAAACCATAGCAACCAGTATTCCACCACTGCTATCTCCAGCAAGAATAATGCGATTTGGATCGACTCCATAGTCTTTGGCATGTTTCATAAAACACATGGTGGTAGCTAGGGCATCGGATAACTGGGCAGGATATTGATGCTCAGGACCTAAGCGATAGCTGCAAAAACAATCAGACGTTGTCAGACCTTGAAATTTTCTCGGAAGGAATTAGGTATTCTGAGATCATCCCTGAAGACAACCCATTGTTGTGTTCCAATAAAAGGATGCACAGCATCAATTGTTTAACTTTACTATATTTTTACTATTCCGATAAGGAGATGGCAGTTGAATGTCTTGTACTTTCACTGCTGATAGGAACATCCATTCCCTTCCCCTTGGATGCCACTTCTCCCAGTGCATAATTGCACTGGAGATTCCTTCCACTTCTTTGTTTCAGAGCAAAAGAAGGATCAGAAGGATAGGGCTACAGAGCCACATACAGAAAAGGAGGAAATATTAGTCTCCTTATTAACTACAATAAGTTCTCCTTATTATGGCAATTTCATTTCAAAATGAAATGTCATGTAGTTGTGCCAACCTACAATGTGGGGTCTGCTGTGGTTTGTTTAATCTATCTATCTATCTATCTATCTGTCTGTCTGTCTGTCTGTCTGTCTGTCTGTCTGTCTGTCTATCTATCTATCTATCTATCTATCTATCTATCTATCTATCTATCTATCTATCTAACTATACAGTGGTGGGTTCTGTGGTGGGTGTGGTGTGGCTTGGTGATCATGGCTTGGTGGGTGTGGCAGGGGAAGGATACTGTAAAATCTCCATTCACTCCCATTCCTGGGGGAAGGTTACTGCAAAATCTCCATTCCCACCCCACCCCACTAACCTGCTTTCCAGCTCCATTCTCCTGTGCAAGGCAACAAAAGAAGACCCAGCCAATCAGCTGGGACTCAGGAGGCAGAGAATAGATGGGGCAGGGCCAGAGGTGGTATTTGCCAGTTCTCTGAACTACTCAAAATTTCTGCTACTGGTTCTCCAGAACTGGCCAGAACCTGCTGAATACCATCTATCTATCTATCTATCTATCTATCTATCTATCTATCTATCTATCTATCTATAAAATGTATTGGTTGCCCATCTTACCATAGGGTAACTCTGGGAAGCTTATAGTTACCTAAAAGCTAAAACATTAAAAGTTAAAAACAAACATTTAAACCAAAGACACATTGGGTGGCTGGGGGCAGTGTGGGGGCCATGGTGTGATCTGTTATTCTCAATGAATCACCTCCATTGCACTGTTCTCCCCACAGGGCCCCAAGCCAACTGACACAGCCATGTTTTTAGTCCCTTACAGAAAGATAGAAGGGTTGGGTCCCACCTCACATCACGGGGTGAGATGTTCCAGAGGGCAGGAGCAACAGCAGAGAAAGCTCTCCTCCTGGACCCCGTCAGCTGGAATAATCGGGCTGACGCGACCCGAAGAACGACTTCTCTGCTGGCATGAGAGGTATGGGCCAGTCTCAGTGTTATGAGATGGTCCCTCAAGTAACCTGGATCCATGCCAAGTCTGCTAAGTGAATCACACATGGTGAAGCAAGATATCATATGACTGCAACTTGTGTCTTTCTATTGGCTTCTTCGTTGACTTTGTTTGTCATAAGCTGGCTGTGAAGGTAGCAAATGGTGATCATATAACTGTGTGAATGTTTGGAGAAATTTGGAGCATTGTCATAACTTTGAATGCTTGCCAACCAAGTGGTCTGTAAGTGAGGACTACCTGTATTGCATTATTATATTATCAGACCAAAATAAGCAGGAAAACCAAACAGAGACTGTCTGTTAGACTGTCATGATGATATAGTGTTTACAGTTATTTGAAATCAATTTATGTTGCTAAATACAGGTAATCCTTGACTCACAACAGTTCATTTATTGACTGTTCAAAGGTACCACAGCCCTGAAAAAAAGGGACTTATGACTGTTTTTCATACTTACGACCATGGAAGCATCCCCATGGTCGCATGATAAAAATTCAGCTGGATCATATTTATGATGGTTGCATTGTCCTGGGGTCATGTGATCACTTTTTGTAAACTTCTAACAAGCAAAATCAATGGGGAAACCAGATTCACTTAATAGCCATGTTACTAACTTGCCAAAAGCAGTGATTCACTTAACAACTGGGGCCAGAAAGATCATAAAATGTTGTAAAACTCATTAACGAATGTTTCACTTAGCAACAGAAATGTTGGGCTCAATTGTTGTCGTATGTTGAGACTACCTGTACTTCCTTAATTGCTTCTCAAGGATAATGTCTCTCTGTCACCAGGGGGCAGAATAAAGGAAATTCCTGATTTCCTAAACTTATTTAGGTAATTCTTTCCAAACAGATATGAGAAATCTTAGACGTGGGCAAAATAAATTTGGATTTGTGAACCTGATTTCCACAAGAAAAAAAGATGCAATAATATGGCAGTTTTGGCAAATTTGCACAAAGTGCAGTATTTTGTTCTGCAGAGCCTTAAAGTACTTTGCATAATTTACTCTGCTTTTCTTGGCAGGGAAAGTCCAAAGAAGGGTGCAGGGCACTGATCCCATTTTTCTGGCTCAAGTGGGAAAGAGGAGAAATTAGCCATTTCCCCCCTTTCCTCTTCCCTTTTAATTTTATGATTGGAAGAGTAGGAGAGACATGAATGATGCCTCCAGGGCAGAGAGTCTTCCCTAGGAGTTATTGGAGAATAACAAAACTGTGTCCTGTGCCAATCCAAATGCTCCTTTGATCTGCTCCAATTATATTACTTTGCCTTTCCTGATGTTGAAACACCACTGATGGAGGCAAAAAGTCACCGATGGTTGTGTAATAGCTGGGGGGGGGAGAGAGAACTGAGGGACTGAATCTCTCTTGGAGGCTGAAAATATATTTTGTGGTGCCTAGACAATCTTTCAGGGACACAGAATTGAGCCAAACTTATTAATTATTATATTTTATCATTTTTACCCCTTTTTTCCATCAAGTAGTGCCCAAGCCTAACAACTGTAAAAATACAAAATAAAATGCAAAAATATTAAAAGATGCATAAAAAGGTAGGCAAAGCATACAAATAAAGTCACTTACTCTACATAGACTACCACTGAATCACTTTCTTGAGAAAGATAGCAGCATAGTGCACTATATATTTCTAGGAGGAAAAAAAGTATTAGTGTTCAGGTACTTCTGCATTGCAAACATGTTATTGATATTGTTTTGACTTATGGCCAAATAATTTATTTCCATCACGGTGATCCTATTCTTAAATCTAAAGAGGAGTTAGAATCAGAAGGAGGTGTTCGCCTTTGGTTTACATATTTGTTAAGTTTGCATGAAGAGACAGATGCGGAGTGCTTCAAGCTCTTAGTTTATTAGTGACTACAGCTCAGAATGGACCCAATTTGGCTGGGCTGCGGCTCCTACTTATAACCAGCAGCCGCAGGTGCCAGCCAATCAGAGTGCAGGGTTTTCCCGCACTTTTTAAACCAATCATTTCCAACATTTTACAAGAACAGTTCAAACTAAACCAATGACTTCAAACCTACATACATAACACCCCTCCCCACTAGGTTCAGTCCATACTCAAACCCCAACCTATCTAATGTATTCTTTTAAATAGGTGGGGCTCTTACGTACGTTGAGACCTACATGGTTCAGATGTTTTAAGGTTCTCACCTTGTGAGAGAGGAAATGTGTCTGCTGACATTTCCTTACTTGGACTTGTAGTAATGGTAGAACCTGTTTGGTTACTACAACCTGGTCTCTCCTCCCAATCCATCTCCAACCCAATGTCAGCACCTAAATCAGGTAGTGATGTGCAATCTTCCATTTGTGAAAATGGTTGTTGGTATTGTGACAGGTTTTGGGATGGTTCCTGTCGTGTTAGCTTGTTACACATGGGGTTGACTCTTACTTGCTGATTACTCTCATAATCCGCCCCTTCCCCCCTAGAAGAGGCAGTAGGTATGGGAACCAGAGAGGAGCAAAAGCGATGCTCCTGAGGCAATCTGGATCTTAACTGATCAATGTGCCTGCTCCAGAGGACACATCCTCCATTTGTACCCTGTAAGACCTGGAGCCTGTGATTTGGGTTATCTCAGCAGGAATCCATAATGGTTCACCCATAAGGTTCTTAGCATAAACAGAATCACCCACAGTGAAAGTGTGAATTTTACTAGTGGAATCCAGTGGTGCATTGGGTGCATAAGTGGGATGGAGGAAGTCAAGGGGAGACCTGAGTTTCCTACCCATCAACAATTCAGCTGGCATTAAATTAGTTGAGGGGTTGGGGGTGATATGCTGAACACTGAGAAGTTTTTCAACTCTCTCAGTGATATCCCCTGGACCCAATTGCTGAAGTTTTTCCTTGGTAAATCGTACCATACGTTCAGCCCAGCCGTTAGCTGAAGGATGCCCAGGGGCTGTCAGGGCATGTCTGATACCCTGTTGTGCTAGATATGATTCAAAAAGGTTGGATGTAAATTGAGGGCCATTGTCAGAAACAAGCACATCAGGTAACCCGTGAGTTACAAAAAGCTTTTAAAGCTGTTTGAGGACAGCTTCAGTTGTGGTGGATGCCATAGGGATAACCTCCAGCCATTTGGAATATGCATCAACTATTCCTGTGTGGGGGCGAGAGGTGGGGCAGGCCTGACTACCTGACAGTTGGGACAAGATGCAACCCAGTTTTCAACCATTTTGTCAATACCTGGCCACCATACATAACTCCTGGCCAATCCCTTCATTCTGACAATTCCCGGATGACCCTCATGTAACATTTCCAAAACCTCTTTTTGTAGTTTTGCAGGAATAACCACCCTGTTACCCCACAAAATACATCCTCTTAATACAGATAATTGTTTGCCTGGATTTAAAAAGTTGGGCGAGTTGAGGTAGATCTTGAAGTGGCCAACCTTTCTTAATCCAGCCTATGACAGGAGCCAATAAAGTGTCTTTGGCAGTCTCTCTGGCAATTTGAGCAGCATGTACTGGAAGTTTGGCAACAGTTTCTAGAAAAAAGGTGTGAGTCTCAGGAACAGGGTCCTCAATGTGTGAAGGAAGTGGGCAGCGACTCAAAGCATCTGCATGCCCAATGTCTTTACCAGGTCTGTGGATCAGTTTGTATGAATAAGCAGCAAGAAATTCAGTCCATCTCAGCATTCTTGGTGACAGGATCGTGGGCTGGTTTGTCCCCTGCCACAATGCCTAAAAGAGGTTTGTGATCTGTGACAACAGTAAATGTTCTCCCATATAAATACTCATGGAATTTTTTGACAGCTGCTACAATCTCCAAGGCTTCCTTGTCCAGTTGGCTGTAGTTCCTCTCTGCTTTAGTCAAGGTGCGAGAATAAAATGCAATAGGAGCTTCCCTCCCGCTGGGAAGCATGTGGCTCAAAACCCCCCCACTCCAAAAGGGGAGGCATCACAAGTCAGAACAACAGGAAAGTTCTCAGAGAACTGTATCAGCACAGCATAAGACGTGATTAGTCTCTTGATATTGTTAAATGCAGCTTGTTCCTTCCTCCCCCAGACCCAAGCAGATTTTTTGTCCAGCATCCTATGTAGGTGTTCTGCAATGGTTGCCTTCTGAGGTAGAAACATATGATAGATGTTAATGAGTCCCAAGAATGCTTGCAAATCTGTTTTGCATTTTGGTCTGGGGGCTTCTTTGATTGCCTGAACCTTTGCCTCTGTGGGGTGGATGCCATGTTTATCAATCATGTAACCCAAGAATTCCACTTTATCTGTTCTAAGTGTGCATTTTTCTTCTTTGACTTTTAACCCTGCTTTTTGAATCTAGTTAAGACTTCCTGAGTCTCTCATGTAATTGAGTGTCATTTTCAGCAGAAATTAAAACATCATCAAAATAGGGCACCACCCCTGGCAACCCTTGTAACATTCTTTCCATAAGGCTTTGGAAGATGCCTGGTGCCACGCTTATTCCAAATTGCAATCTTTTGCATTTGAAGGCACCTCTATGGGTCACAATGGTTTGGGCTTCAGCAGTGGCATCATCAACTGTTAATTGTTGATATGCCTGTGCCAGGTCCAACTTGGCAAAAACTGTGCTCCCTCCAAGAGAGTGTAATAAATGATGCACTACTGGAACTGGATATGCGCTCTGTTGTAGCGCATGGTTCAATGTCCCCTTGTAGTCTCCGCAGATTCTTACAGACCCATCAGCCTTAACTGGTGTGACTATGGGTGTCTCCCACCTGGAATGATCAGTGGGCTCTAAAACCCCTTGGGCTATTAGTTTATCTAATTGTGCATCAATTTTTTCCTTTAAGGCAAATGGGACCCTTCTGGGCTTTAAGCGAATTGGTGGCACCTTGGGATCTAGATTGAAAGTGATAGGGGTCCCCATATACTTGCCCAATCCATCGCTGAAGACCTCTGGAAACTCAGACTTCAAGGCCTCCTCCCATTCAGTGTTGCTCATGTGATTGATGCCAGTCACCTCGATGCCTAGTGGATTGAACCACTCAAGTCCCAGCAAGCTTGGGCGATCCTTGTCCACGATGGTCAGGTGCAAGCGTTTGGTGTGGCCTTTGAACTTCACATTGAATTCTCTTGTTCCAACTACTGAAATCTTGTTCCCTTGGTAGTCTTTAAGAGTCAGTGCTTGCTTCTTGAAATGCTTCTTCTGAATGTTTGGGAGTAGTCTGTGAATAGTGTCCCATGACACCATAGATAGGATATGAGCCTGAGTCCACTTCCATTTGGCAAGGCCTTCCTTCAATTAGTACCTTGACATGCACTTTACTGTTATTGATAGAAGAAGAATGACCAATAGTTACTGTCTGATGAGTTTCATTCTTCCCATTTGCTTCTGTGCTGAGCCCCATTTTCTCACTGAGATTGTTGGGCCTGAATTCTTTGTCTTTGCTTGTAGCAAACTTCCTTCTGTTGGGTGGAGTTCTGGATGATTTGCAGACTCTTGCTAGGTGTCCTCTTTTTTCACAACGGAGGCAGATGGTATCTAGGAACTTGCATTCAGTGCAGGGGTGGCTTCCCTCACAACCTCTGCAGTAGAAATCTTGCCTCTTTCTTCCCAGGTCTTTCTTTTTCCACTCCATTCTGAGTCTGTAAATTCCTTCCTCCACCTCACTACAGTCTGACTCAGAATCTATTTGCTCACAATGAGTTGTTGTGGACTTTTCCACATCAGGATGGCTTGTGGCCTTGTTGATTTTCTTCATGGCTGCTGCTGAGGACTTGGTAGCTTCTGCTGAAGAGGCCTCTTCTATTGCTTCCTTCAGTGTGATCTTAGGTTTCAGTGATAACTTGCTCTGTAGCACCTTGTCTTTAAGGCCCAGAACAAATCGATCGCGCATGGCCTCTTCTAAATTGTTAAACCGCATGCACCCCCAATGTCTCTTAAACTTGCCATGAAGTCGTTTACGTTTTCGCTTTCCCCTTGATCACGATGGTAAAACTCATGTCTCTTAATGAGGCACGATACTTGTGGCACGTAATGGGCTCTTAACAGTTTTTCTAAGTCAGGCCAGTCCATTACCTTCATGTCTGCAGCTCCCGCTAATGCCTTCGCCATCTTGAAAACTGCCGGACCGCAGTGCGTGAGAAAGACCACCCTCTTCTGCTTCTCGGAAATGTCAGCAAGATCGTTTCCCTCCAGATACATTTGGAAACAATTTGCATACAACTCCCAGTCTTCTGCCATCGGATCGAACGGGGCTGGGGGGGTGTTCAGTGCAGCCATCTCGCTCTCCTTCTGTTCCTCATTGTCGTCTTCTTCAGGGGAATCCCACCTTCGTCGCCAGTGTTAAGTTTGCATGAAGAGACAGACGCGGAGTGCTTCAAGCTCTTAGTTTATTAGTGACTACAGCTCAGAACGGACCCAATTTGGCTCGGCTGCGGCTGCTACTTATAGCCAGCAGCCGCAGTTGCCAGCCAATCAGAGTGCAGGGTTTTCCCGCACTTTTTAAACCAATCATTTCCAACATTTTACAAGAACAGTTCAAACTAAACCAATGATTTAAAACCTACATACATAACAATATTTACAATTGAAAGATTTAAACTAGATAAGGAGTTTGATTTTGTGAAAAATGAACTGGATATCCTACTGTGCGGCAGTGATGAACATGTTATTGCTATTTATAAATTGTTATTTAATTTGAATTTGGAGGAGGATATAAAGCATAGTATGCAGGGGTGGGCTTCAAATTTTTAGCAAGGGGCTCTCTGCCCTAATGACTGGCTGGGTGGGCATGGCCAACTCAACATCGCTTCTTTGCCCTAATTACCTAAAAAAAAAAATACCACAAAGTTGTTTATTATTTTGTGCATTTAATACTTAAATAAAAGACTGGGTGAAACCAGACTTAATAGCAGTGACTGTGAGAGGGATCTTGAAGTCTTAGTGGAGTTTCTGGTGGGTTATGTGGTTCTTGTTATTTGGGAATTAATCCCTTAGGAGGCTAGTGGCTATGTTATCTGATTTGCTCACTGGTTCTCCCTCTGCAAGCGCTTTATCTAACTTTACACTTTTACGAGGTGTGAAATGCTTTTAGCTGAATGCCCAGAAAGGAAAAAAAAAGCCTCGAAAAGGTGTTGGTTTATTATTCTAGTCTTTCTGAGGTTATTGGGGGCTCTCCAAGCCCCGCAGTGTCTTAGCTAGGGGCTCTCCTTATCCCCTGTGAGCCCCCAGCAGCCCACCCCTGATTATGATTCAGTGAGGAAAGAATTTTGTATATAGTGTAATCCTTGAACAATGGGAGAATATGTGGACAAAAGATCTAAAATTTACATTGAAATATAATGTAAAAGAAAATTTTTATAAGATGAAGTATCATTGGTATCTAACAACAGGTAAGTTGCCAAGAATATATAAAGATATTTCAAATGAGTGTTGGCAATGTAAATGTAAAGAAGGAACTTTTGATCATTTATGGTGGACATATGATAAAACAAAGAAATATTGGAGTACAATTCACATCATAATATATAGCAGAAGATTCTTAAAGTGACTATAAAGGTAAAACCGGAGGCTTTTCTTTTAGGATAAAGATAAAGAACTTGGGGAAAAAAACCGAACTTTGATGTTAGATATGTTGATGGCAGCAATGTTACTTTATGCACAAAAATGGAAGGAAGCTGTGATTCCCGCAATGGAGGAACGGCTGCAAAAGTGGATGAAGATAGCAGAGATGGTTAAATTGACTGCTTTGATTAAAGAAAAGAACACAATTAATTTTGTTTCGACTTGAAAACTGTCCCAAAGGTGCTTTTTCAGGAGGCAACTGAATTTGCGTGTTTTTCTTTTGAAGATGTTTCGCTTCTCATCCAAGAAGAAGAAAGTCCAGTTGCCTCCTGAAAAAGCACCTTTGGGACAGCCATGACTTGGATGACTGAGAATCTCTACAGACTTTTACTTGAAAACTGCTTCTGGACTTCGTGCTTGAGGTGGAAAAAATGATACTTTGATTTTGGGTTTTGTTGGTCAATAGATTTGGTGTTACGGAAATGGCTAGTATATATTATATAAAAGTAAAAAGTTGAGATTTCACGTTACTACTTTATTCCACTGCACCAAAAGGAGTTGAAGTCAATGCTTTTCTTTTGTTCCCCCCCCACCCTGCACTTTTCTATCTTTTCTCTCTTTCCTCTTTTTTCTATGTTCATTTTTCCTTGCATTTTTGTATTTCACGCTTTGATACTAATAAAAAATTGATTTTTAGAGACTTTTTTTTCAAAAAGATAACACTTTTTAGCCTGTATTTTTCTTCTTTCCTCTTCTTTTTAAAGCTTAATGGTGGGTAAAGTTTAGTGGATAATCAATTTGAAACCAGGTAGCAGTAATGTCTATTATTATGAACTTAGGGAATGTTGACTATGCAACATTAAGTTTTTTTTATGCATGCCCTTGCACTTAAAAAAATCATGCATAAAAAAAAATCCATGTTGCATAGTCAAGGCTTCCTGAATTCATAATAATAGACATTATTGCTCCCTGGTTTCAAATTGATTGTCCACTAAACTTTACCCACCAAAACTCAGAGAAAAAACAGAAAGGTTAAAAGGTGTTATCTTTCAGGAGTTTGACACCCCTGATTTAGGAGGTTCTGTCTCAAGCATGGGACAAAGCACCTTGAGTTGCCTTGAACTCCAGATAAAGTGGTCTTTTTGTTTCAAATGTTCTGAAGTCACACAATTATCTCTCAAACCATGGAGATTTCCAATATATTAAACAGTAGCACTGTGGACATAGGTTCCAGCAGTGGCTGATTGAAACTGTTCGAAGAAGAAAGGTGCCTGTGGAATTGAGAAACAGTTATCATTATGTCTGAGTTCTGATCACTTTTGAAACAGATGGAAAGGAGTTTTCTATTAACTTTAGATTTGCACAGCAGTGTATTTCTATCATTGTTCCTCATCTGATACTTTGCGCCTGCATTCCAATTTCAGTCGAGCTTTTGTACTCAAAATGGTTTGGACGTCCAGCAAAAATGGACGTAGCATGAGGGTTTAAGTGCATAGCTTTGCGCATTCCTAGTTCTGGGAAAGCTATCCTTTTTCTTTCTTCCTCCCTCGCTTTTTCCACAATGCCGACTGATTATGAATATGTTTCCTCTATGGGGATTTTGAAAGGAAAAGTTAACATTATATGAAATATCTTACTTTTGGATCCAAATATGCCACACCCTCCATGTATGTAGACCAGTCCTTTTCTTAGGCCAGGATTCATCTTTTTGGGCTGGTAAATCGTTACTGGTACATTTTCAAATGTTGTATCTGTAATGAAGAGCTTCGAGTCCTTCACGTGCGGCAGTATCTTCAACGCAAATCTTACAAACTTGATTTGACCACAGAGGCCCAATTTCTCAAAAATCTTCCCCTGTTTTACATTAAGAACAGATTGGTAGATCAGAAATTATGAATAAAAATAATGACAACAAATTCTAAAATGAATGATCACCTTAATTGATGAAAATTATTCATTTGTTGCACAACTTTGATGGGCATAAAGTGCTAGTGGTAATTATACTCAAACTGATTCAACGCAAGGTGTTTTTTTCCCCCTCAGCAGCAGTATTTATAATAATTAAACCTGTTGTATGAACAGCTTCAGAACATGAGAAAACATTAAAAAAAACTCTTCATAAGTTTTGATGTAAATCTGAATTTCCCAAACTTTGAGAGGACTGGGGTTGGGTGAACAAACCTGAGACAAAACACACTCCTACTTGCTCTGCATGGATGGGGTTGTGATGAGACATAGTGGCGCAGTGGTTAGAATGCAGTATTACAGGCTAACTCTGCTCACTGTTAGGAGTTCAATTCTGACTGACTTAAGATTGATTCAGCCTTCTATCCTTCTGAGATTGGTAAAATGAGGACCCAGATTGTTGAGGGCAATATGCTGACTCTGTAAACTGCTTAGAGAGGGATGTAAACACTATGAAACAGTATATAAGTCTAAGAGCTAATCCTATTATGGTTTCTTCTGATTCTAGTGTCCAGAAATATAGGCAGTACAATCTCTTGGCAAATGAAACTCCATGTGAGTCTTGATTCAACATGCAAGTGAATCAAGAACATGAAAGTGTTGGGCCACACTTGCTGAAGGCAATATGCTGACCCTGTAAACCTCTTGTAAAGCACTATGAAGCCTCGATCTCATCTTCTGCAATAGTTTGAATTCAATTTACGGAATACAAATTAAAGAACCCTTTTCCAACAGTGACCACAGCATGATTGACCTTTGTCTCAACATACGTCCACACAAAAATCATCATAATGACAGGATCCCTAATTAGAACTTCAAAAAAGACAACTATGATCTTATAGACAATGATCTCTCATCTCTTGATTGGCAATTTCTATTCACTGGATGCAATACTATTGAAGACCATTACAACATATTTTTACTTGAAGTCAAAAGAGTCATCAAACTATATGTACCAATAACAACTCCCAAAACCAGAAAAAACAAATTACCCATAACAATAAGGAATCTTCAATCCAAAAAGAATCCCTTTGGCGGAAAAACAAATCTGGTCACGTTGCCAACTTTAAAAGACGATACAAAAATTTATGCCACCAGATAAAGACTGAATGCACCAATTATCACATTAAACAAGAGGAAAACCTACGCACCAATTCCACCCATGCTTTCTACAATTTTGTAAACAACAAACTAACAAACTAACAAACTCAAGGTTCATCCCACCTCTGAAAGGACCTAATGGTAAAGACTGCAACGATGACACCATTAAAGCCAACCTCTTTAACACATTCTTTGGCTCAGTATTTGTAAATAGCAATGGATCATGCCCAGTATTTCCTAGTCGAACCACAGACAACTTCAATGATCTAATACATATCGATTTTACTGAAGACAATGTTGAAAGAGCACTATGCAATCTAAAACCATCTCTATCTATTGGACCAGGTAGAATATATGCCTACTTCTTAAAAAAGCTATCCACTGCCATATCCAAACCATCAAGCATAATCTTTGAAAAATCTTTCAGGACCAGCTCCTTGCCAAACCTATGGTCACTAGCCACGGTCATCTCCATCTTCAAAAAGGGAGACCCCAGCCTAGTTGAAAATTACAGACCAATCTCTTTATGCTGCATCATCTGTAAAGTCAGGGAATCAATTATTAACCAATCCATTATCCCCCACTTAGAGACAAACAACCTACTCTCTAACAAACAATTTGGTTTCAGAAAAAAACTATCCTGTAATCTGCAACTCTTACACTGCAAAAACATATGGACTACACAACTCGATCAGGGCAAAGCAATAGAGACAATTTACATAGACTTCTGTAAAGCCTTTGATTCAGTGGTACATGACAAACTACTCTTAAAACTAAAATCTTGTGGTATCTCTGGACACCTGCATAACTGGATAGAAGCATTCCTGTCAGACAACAAATGGTCAAAATTGGGAGTGTCCTATCAAATCCTGTACCTGGCAACAGTGGTGTCCCCAGGCAGTGTTCTAGGACCAACTCTCTTCATACTCTACATAAATGACCTCTGTGATCATATTAAGAGCAACTGCGTTCTCTTCAATGATGATGTAAAGCTATCAACACCACCGACAATACTGCTACCCTTCAAAAAGATCTCGACTATGTATCAGAATGGTCAAACAAATGGCAACTTCAAATCTCAACAAATAAATGCTCTTTCTTACATATTGGGGAAAAAATCAGAAAATAAAATACAAGCTGAATAGTCAAGACCTTGCTGATGATCCAGACTCTGTCAAGAATCTTGGAGTACTCATCTCTAATGATCTAAGTGCTAGAGCCCACTGTAATTACATAGCCAAAAAGGCATTAAGAGTTGTTAACCTAATCCTGTGTAGCTTTTTCTCCGGTAATATCACACTACTAACTAGTGCATACAAAACATTTGCTAGACCAATACTTGAATACAGCTCATCAGTTTGGAACCTGCATTACGTATCTGATATTAACACAGTTGAGAAAGTCCAGAAATATTTCACAAGAAGAGTTCTCCACTCCTCTACTCGTTGCAGAATACCTTATGCCACCAGACTTGAAATTTTAGACCTAGACAACCTAGAACTATGCCACCTTCGGTCCAATCTAAGTATAGTACATAAAATTATATATTGCAATGTCCTACCTGTCAATGAATACTTCAGCTTCAACCATAACAATACAAGAGCACACAATAGATACAAACTCAAGGTAAACCACACCAAACTTGATTGCAGGAAATACGACTTCAGCAACAGAGTGGTCAATGTCTGGAATACTCTACCTGACTCTGTGGTTTCTTCCCCAAACCCCAAAAACTTTAACCTTAGACTGTCTACTATTGACCTCACCCCTTTCCTAAGAGGTCTGTAGGGGGCGTTCATAAGCGCACCAACGTGCCTACCATCTCTGTCCTATTGTTTCTTTTTATTTTTCTTATATGTATCCATTTCATGTATTCATAACTATGTTTATACTTATACCTGATATCTTATAATCACTTGACAAAAATAAATAAATAAATAAATATAAATAAATAAATAAATAAATAAATAAATAAATAAATAAAAATTAAAGTATATAAGTCTAAGTGTAATTGCTATTGCTATGGATGTGGACAGCCTCTGCTGAGCTGTTGGTGCTAGTCTGGGATTGTAGGAGCTGTTGATGTGAGTCCATTATGACAAGCCCTGGGCTGGGAGGGTGCTGGGAGGTGTAGTCCACACAGTCTGATCTTATGATTTATAAATTAATTCAAGGGGTGATGGATCACAAAGTTTGATAACCATTGGTGCAGATGATTGTGGGGAGTTTTGTTTTTTGAGAGTCTGGACTATTGAACTGAAATTTTAAGTAATTGAAATCCATTATTCTTAGCATTAATAATCAGTATTGGAAAAAGCTGTGAACCAAAGTTTTCAACTCATTCAAGGCAGACTGTAATTCTTCAGATTATGTCAGTTGGGATAGATAGAGCAATTAGCATACACAAGATTAAATTCTAATTTAACTAGAAGTTTTACTCTGAAAGTTAACATATAAACATTTAATTAAAAGATCACTTTTTTCAGAAAAAAATGTTACCAGCTATATGCAGGTGGAAATAACAAACAGTATTGTGTTAAAATGATTATGAATAGGCATTTGTGTTACCACATTGAATTATTCTACTTATTTTAAAATATAGGTGTCCACTACCTTATACAAGTAGTCCTTGACTTACAGCCATTCATTTAGTGATTGTTTGAAAGGCTCTGAAAAGGTGACTTATGATTGTTGTTCATACTTATGACCCTTGCAGTAGCCCTATGGTTATATGATCAACATTTGGATGCTTGGCAACTGGCTCATATTTATGACAATTGCAGTGTCCTGAGCTCATATGATCACCTTTTGCAAAGTTCTGACAAGCTAAGTCAATGGGAAAACCGGATTAACTTAACAATTGTATTACTAATTTAATGACTGCAGCAATTCACTTAACAACTGTGGCAAGAAATATGGTACCTCCCTCCCAGGATAAAACTGTCATACACAAACCAGATGCTGTAGCACTTACACACCAAGTACCTAGCGGATGTATTCAACTCCCATCCTAGCCTAAAGCCTGGGAGAAGTCCTTGTCTTTATGGCCTTTAGGAATTATGCATTTCAAGACATATTAGTTCAAGGGTCTTCAAACTTGGCAAGTTTAAGACTTGTGGACTTCGACTCCCAGAATTCCTGAGCTAACATGACCGGAGGAGGAATTCTGGGAGTTGAAGTCCACAAGTCTTAAAGCTGTCAAGTTTGAAGACCCTGTGTTAGTTCAATATTAAATTAGCTGTACATGGATAAAAAGTAAAAATAAACTTGGCCTATCAAAAAGCATCTACTACAATCAGGGATTTTGAATGCCATCAAACTGGTTTGACAAGCTTCATCCGAGATTGCCTCACTTCATTTCTTTCCTGGGGCAGTCTCTCATATCATTCCTCAATCCACATTAAATGCACTAACCAATTATTCTCAATGAGAGCTCTCTACTCTTCCAGAACTTCATTTCTAGCATACTGTCTTGATGAGAGGTCTTAAAGCTCCAATAACTTTGGCTTTTGAACTTAGCGGATGGTACAGATCTTGGTTTCTAACCAAAACATATTCAGAGATACAGGATAAAACTATTCCTCTAGAAACAGGTTTATCAATCATGTATAAGGACCCCAGTTCATATAGAAGGAAAGAAGGAAAGAAGAAAAAGAAGGAAGGAAAGAAGGAAATAAATAAATAAATAAATAAAGAAAGAAAGAAAGAAAGAAAGAAAGAAAGAAAGAAAGAAAGAAAGGAGGGAGGATCTTCTTACCAAATACAATGTCCAAAACATCATCAAATGCAGCAGCCAGATTTTGAAAGGCTCTTTGTCACCCAAATGAAGATCTATTTTCCTGGTTGCAAAATAAGGAATCAAAAAATATTTCACGAACCAGTTCGAAAGAAGTGAAAAACCAGTGAACAAGTGCATATTCAGTGACTTACAGAGGTCTGAACTAAATTACAGGTACAGCTCTTTTGTCAAGAGCTACTTGAGAAGGATTGTAGCTATTACCATTGCTTAAACAAGCTTTCATCTAAAGCCAGTTAAGAATGAGTAAGATTTTGGAATGGAAGCATTTATAGCCACTAGGGGTGAAATATATACATCAGATGATCATCCTTTATTAATGAGTAGGTGTGTCATCACAAGTAGGAAAGGATTGCAATAGAGCAAGCTAAAAGAATTCATCCTTCTTTCTGGTGGACTCAGTGTGAAGTCAACATTATTTCTTACATTCATGTTTGTATCAACAAAGCAATAATTATAATTAGTTGGGCTGCTCCACTAATAATAGAAATCCAGATTCAAAAGACATAAAGCAATTTGAAGCTTAACTGGATATTACTTAGCATTTATTTATTTATTTTGTCAAGCAATTATTAGATAACAGGTATAAGTATAAACATGATTATGAATACATGAAATGGATACATGTAAGAAAAAAAAGAAACAATAGGACAGGGATGGTAGGCACATTGGTGCGCTTATGCACGCCCCCTACAGACCTCTTAGGAAAGGGGTGAGGTCAATAGTAGACAGTCTAAGGTTAAAGTTTTTGGGGTTTGGGGAAGAAACCACAGAGTCAGGTAGAGTATTCCAGACATTGACCACTCTGTTGCTGAAGTCGTATTTCCTGCAATCAAGTTTGGTGTGGTTTACCTTGAGTTTGTATCTATTGTGTGCTCTTGTATTGTTATGGTTGAAGCTGAAGTATTCATTGACAGGTAGGACATTGCAATATATAATTTTATGTACTATACTTAGATTGGACCGAAGGTGGCATAGTTCTAGGTTGTCTAGGTCTAAAATTTCAAGTCTGGTGGCATGAGGTATTCTGCAACGAGTAGAGGAGTGGAGAACTCTTCTTGTGAAATATTTCTGGACTTTCTCAACTGTGTTAATATCAGGTACGTAATGCAGGTTCCAAACTGATGAGCTGTATTCAAGTATTGGTCTAGCAAATGTTTTGTATGCACTAGTTAGTAGTGTGATATTACCGGAGAAAAAGCTACACAGGATTAGGTTAACAACTCTTAATGTCTTTTTGGCTATGTAATTACAGTGGGCTCTAGCACTTAGATCATTAGAGATGAGTACTCCAAGATTCTTGACAGAGTCTGGATCATCAGGCAAGGTCTTGACTATTCAGCTTGTATTTTATTTTCTGATTTTTTTCCCCAATATGTAAGAAAGAGCATTTATTTGTTGAGATTTGAAGTTGCCATTTGTTTGACCATTCTGATACATAGTCGAGATCTTTTTGAAGGGTAGCAGTATTGTCGGTGGTGTTGATAGCTTTACATCATCATTGAAGAGAACGCAGTTGCTCTTAATATGATCACAGAGGTCATTTATGTAGAGTATGAAGAGAGTTGGTCCTAGAACACTGCCTGGGGGGACACCACTGTTGCCAGGTACAGGATTTGATAGGACACTCCCAATTTTGACCATTTGTTGTCTGTTTGACAGGAATGCTTCTATCCAGTTATGCAGGTGTCCAGAGATACCACAAGATTTTAGTTTTAAGAGTAGTTTGTCATGTACCACTGAATCAAAGGCTTTACAGAAGTCTATGTAAATTGTCTCTATTGCTTTGCCCTGATTGAGTTGTGTAGTCCATATGTTTTTGCAGTGTAAGAGTTGCAGATTGCAGGATAGTTTTTTTTCTGAAACCAAATTGTTTGTTAGAGAGTAGGTTGTTTGTCTCTAAGTGGAGGATAATGGATTGGTTAATAATTGATTCCCTGACTTTACAGGTGATGCAGCATAAAGAGATTGGTCTGTAATTTTCAACTAGGCTGGGGTCTCCCTTTTTGAAGATGGGGATGACTGTGGCTAGTGACCATAGGTTTGGCAAGGAGCTGGACCTGAAAGATTTTTCAAAGATTATGCTTGATGGTTTGGATATGGCAGTGGATAGCTTTTTAAAGAAGTAGGCATATATTCCACCCGGTCCAATAGATAGAGATGGTTTTAGATTGCGTAGTGCTTTTTCAACATTGTCTTCAGTAAAATCGATATGTATTAGATCATTGAAGTTGTCTGTGGTTCGACTAGGAAATACTGGGCATGATCCATTGCTATTTACAAATACTGAGCCAAAGAATGTGTTAAAGAGGTTGGCTTTAATGGTGTCATCGTTGCAGTCTTTACCATTAGGTCCTTTCAGGGGTGGGATGAACCTTGAGTTTGTTAGTTTGTTAGTTTGTTGTTTACAAAATTGTAGAAAGCATGGGTGGAATTGGTGCATAGGTTTTCCTCTTGTTTAATGTGATAATTGGTGCATTCCGTCTTTATCTGGTGGCATAAATTTTTGTATCATCTTTTAAAGTTGGCAACATGACCAGATTTGTTTTTCCGCCAAAGGGATTTCTTTTGGGATGGAAGATTCCTTATTGTTATGGGTAATTTGTTTTTTCTGGTTTTGGGAGTTGTTATTGGTACATATAGTTTGATGACTCTTTTGACTTCAAGTAAAAATATGTTGTAATGGTCTTCAATAGTATTGCATCCAGTGAATAGAAATTGCCAATCAAGAGATGAGAGATCATTGTCTATAAGATCATAGTTGCCTTTTTTGAAGTTATAATTGGGGATCCCATCGTTATGATGGTTTTTGTGTGGACGTATGTTGAGACAAACGTCGATCATGTTGTGGTCACTGTTGGAAAAGAGTTCTTTAATTTGTATTCCGTAAATTGAATTCAAACTATTGCAGAAGATGAGATTGAGGCAGTTGTTAAGTCTAGTATTGTTGGTTACTAGTTGTTCCAGTCCCAGATTTGTTACAGCATTGTAGAAGGTTGCATGTATGGGTTCAGTTGTACATTCATTTTGGGTCCAGTTAATATGAGGTAGATTGAAGTCACCAAGAAAGATAAAAGCATGTGGGCAGGATGTTGCCAATGTTAGTAGTGAATTTATCTTTTTTACATGTTCGATGTCATAATCAGGAGCTCTGTAACATAGTAAGAATTGAAATGTGATATTTAAGGATGGTTCACAGACGATGGTCTCAGGAAGAGCAAGCTCCTGGGTAACTTGGGAACTTTCCAGCAAAGACAGATTTTCCTTTTTTTTATCCCAGACATTGACTCTTTTTGTGAGTCATGTCTATCTCACTGCACTTCATACTCACTATAGTGCAATGTGGGTTGAATCTCTGCTTCTGTAAGTATAGCACTTAGCAGTAGCAGTTAGACTTATATATCGCTTTACAGTGCTTTATGATCCTCTCTAAGCGGTTTTTACAGAGTCAGCCTCTTGCCCCCAACAATCTGGGTCCTCATTTTACCCACCTCGGAAAGATGGAAGGCTGAGTCAACCTTGAGCCTGGTGAGATTCGATCTGCCAAATTGTAGTCAGCTGGCAGTCAGCAGAACTAGCCTGCAGTACTGCACTCTAAGCATTGTACCATTGTGGCTCAGTATACTATAGGAATCATTTTAATAAAA
Source organism: Naja naja (assembly GCA_009733165.1). NCBI lineage: Eukaryota > Metazoa > Chordata > Lepidosauria > Squamata > Elapidae > Naja > Naja naja. The sequence continues at coordinate 100,804,934 of CM019150.1, read as the reverse complement.
CTTTATTAATTATGATATCTTCCTTGGGGTTCACTTTTTTGGGACTCCAACCCACAACAGCCATAGCCAGCAACAGTCAGTCACAAGAGTTCAAGAAAATATGCAGGAATTGCATTAAAGGATATACGTTAGGAAGTATTTTTATATATGGATATTCCTTGTTTAGCAACTACAGTTGGGATCAGCAACCAGGTTGTTAAGCAAAGTAATTGCTAAGTGAAACTATGATTGTGCTTACTATCTGATTTCAGCTTTCCTGTTTTCAAAAGACCTGCAAAAGTAGTAAATGCAAAGATTGGTTGCAAAGTTACTTTTTTAAAAAAAATCACCATTGTTACTGTTAAATGACAACTATTTGTGCTGCATAGTATTCACATATTTTCTTATTAATTTATTCTAAATTTTATTGTACCTATTCCAGTTTTTGCATTTTCATTACTAGGTGCAATAATAGAGAATTTCCTTTTGGGAATGATTAAAAATATAATAAATAATGTAAAGTGAATGAATGTTTTTTTAATGTAAATATAGATGATAATTATGCAAATGTCTTCATCTATTAGTGCCCTAATGAGGTTTTTTCCCCCCAATGCATGTAGTATTTTCAGAAGAAGATCTGTTGGGGAAGAACATATTTAATATTCTCTGTTTGCTACAGTTCAGGTAATTATCAATCTACTCTCCTCAGCCGCTACTGTTTACTTTTTCAAAGTATGTATATTACATTCATAATGAACAGAGGAGCATATATAACCTTATCCACTTTGCCCCTGAATGCAAATCTGTCACTGTCATTGCATTAAATATGAAAGAAAAATACATCATCTTTATTTACTTGCAAGTGGTGCTAATTTTTGCTATGATACATAACATTGTTTGATATTTTGTCAATGTCTAGTTTTTCTTTTTGTTATTGTTTAACTAACCTTTCTTGATGTCATCTTGTAATATGTACCTGCTCAAAGCTGATGGGTTTCCAAAACACCCTGTGTTCTACATAAATAGCACTAAGTATATATTATACACAATAAATCCATAAATATAATAGATATTTTTTTAAATATCAGAGCTAATATAATTCACCCACCCCAGCATTCATCTTGACTCAGTGGACATTGTGTTCATGGATTTTTTTTTCAAATCCCTCAATCAGTGTTCTGTGGTTGTTATGGAAACATATTTCTGGCATAATGTATATCTTTCTTCTGTGAGATCTTTTTCCTTGGCACATTCCTCTTCTTGTGTAGAGATTTGGACCTCATTTTGCGATACCACTCAGTTAGAGAGCACCTTCTGCTGTTTGTTGTAACCACGTCTGCTAGCAAATAAATGGCTACGGACACTTAAAAATATGCAAATCTTACAAATAATTCCAATTTGCCAGCAAAGCAGATGATTAAAGTAACAGTACCATTAATTCACTGTGTCTTATGTTTAATGTAATCTTGTGCGCTAGTGTGGCATCTTGAAATTAATGCTAAAGCAACCAGGTTATCTCTTTATCCAGGCCATGAAAACAAAGGGTTCACAAGCAGATTAATTTGTACCTTTTTATTTCTATGCTGATATTTAGTAATGCTACATTCTGTCCAGTGGTGGGATTCAAATTTTTTTATTACCGGTTCTGTGGGTGTGGGCGTGGCAGGAGAAAGATACCGTAAAATCTCCCGTCAGAGGTGGTATTTCCTGGTTCTCCGAACTACTCAAAATTTCTGCTACCGATTCTCCAGAACTGGCCAGAACCTGCTGAATACCACCCCTGATTCTTCCAATTTCCGGGTGAGTGGAAGTAGAATAATTGGATAGCTGGAGATGGGCCTAGCCAATCAGTAATGGTTGTGCTGCTCTCCAAATTGTTCTCTCAATGATTATTCTCAGTTTACACTTGTAGGACATTTTCCTCAAGCTTACATGAAGCATATCCTCCTCCTCACTAGAAGAAAAATAAAGAATTGCTCTGGTGCTCTTCATTCCCATCCTCAATCTAGTTATATATCTCCCCTTTTTCCAATGCACCTTGTCTGGAAGGTAGATAGACAGATTGCAGGTAGTCCTTGACTTATGACCACAGCTGAGCCCAACATTTTCATTGCTAAGCAGGGTAATTGTTAAGGGAATTTGGCTCATTTTATGACCTTTTTGCCACAGTTGTTAAGCGAATCACTGCAGTTGTTAAGTGAATTGTGCAGTTGTTAAGTAAATCTGGCTGCTCCCATTGACTTTGCTTGTTGGATGCCAGCTGGGAAGGTTACAAATGGTGATCACGTGACCCCAGGACAGTTTAACTGTCATAAGTACATGCCAATTGCCAAGTGCCCTAATTTTGATCATGTGACTATGGGCATGCTGCAATGATTGTAAATTACGAAAAACAGTCATGTTACACTTTGCCATTGTAACTTTGAATAGTCACTAAACAAATGGTTGTAAGTCAAGGACTATCTGTACATGTAGTTCTTATTTAGCAATTACTTCATACAGTGACTGTTTGCAGTTACAACAGAAATAAAAAGTAATTTTTTTGACCAATCATCACATTTACAACCTTTGCAGGTCTGTATGGACTACTTCTTTTAAGAATCAAGGTCGCAAATGTGGTCACTAAACAAGGACTACCTGTATTCCTGAAAGATACAAATTGTATGGCTTCAGGAAATTTTGGAGATTTGGAATCAATTTCTGATACATTGATTAATACTGGATTTTCAATTTCTAATTACTGACATATTGATTATTATCAGGGTAGAGATTATGTTGTGACACAATGTTTTCAGACAAGGAGAGGCCAAGAGGTCTCTCACTTGTTCTCTAGATGGTTGCCCCTTCTGAAGTAACCACAGGATTGCAGTCAACGTGAGTCACAATTCTTGGAACCGTGAAAATGACGTCAAGTCCACAAGTACAGGACAGCCTGTAAGGGCAATTATTTGGAAGCTAAATGAGATCTTACAACATTCTATATTCATGGGAAGAACTTGATGTTCATGATGGCCTACATCAGTAAAAAAAATGGGCAGCTGGGATTTCACACTGTTGTGTATACAACAACAACAACAACAATATCACTGTCGGCATTGACAAACTCTCCATCAGTCAGCTGCAAAATGGGCTTTACTCAGAACAGCTTCTATCCTGCGATGATTCCTGTAACACCATCGAACATCCAGATCAGAGGTGGTATTCAGCAGGTTCTGACCAGTTCTGGAGAATCGGTAGCAGAAATTTTGAGTAGTTCGGAAAACCAGCAAATACCACCTCTGACTGGAGATTTTACAGTATCCTTCCCCTGCCATGCCCACCAAGCCACGCCCACAGAACCGGTAGTAAAAAATGTGAATCCCACCACTGATCCAGATCTGCCTATCCTGGGTCCTTGGAAAAGACTCGATAGTCAGGCAAAAAATGCCAAACCAGATCTGAACATCTGGCTAGCTGTGCGATGAACCAATAATAATAATCCCTGACTTCCAGCTTGTACCAAAAATTGCTTTGATATCTCATGTCCCATAACATGATGTTCTGACCCAAACCCTTTTCCAAGAAAACAAACACGAACCAAAGAGAACAGAAAACTTTTAATGATTCTTATGAATCCCCGGTTTATTTTATTTATTGTATTTATTTATTTTAATTACATTTATATGCCGCCCTTCTCCGAAGACTCAGGGCAGCTTACAATTTTTGGGATACAACCCAGTGTGCTCAGCAATAGCCTTCATCCCATTGTATATGCCTGCTTATTACTAAGCGGCATTTTTACAAAGTCAGCTTATTGCCCCCAACAATCTTGGGTCCTCAATTTACCTACCCCGAGAGGATGGAAGGCTGAGTCAACCTTGAGCCTGGTGGGATTTGAGCCTACAGTAATTGTAGGCAGCTGGAACTTAAATGCAGGCATTTAACAGCCTGCACCACCAAGGCCCCTCCCCCCGGTTAAAAGGCTGCTGCAAACTAATTAACTTTGATAAGCACAAGCCTCACCAAAACTCTTCGAGACTGCCAAGAATCACAGATAAGAAGTATTGCACAACACAGGAGTCTTCAAATACCAACTAAAGATACTGCAATGTCCACGAGGCTGGAGTTTCAAAACGTTTTTGCTTCCTACAAAGAACGTCTGATTCACAGCTGGCTTTTATCTTCGTGAAGGAGGGGCCATTACCTTGCAGCCTTACTCCTGAGTCGTCTGTGCTGCTGCAGCTGCTCTTTCCTATGAGCAACCCTGTGTGCACGTGCACTTGGCACAGGCTCCTCGGGAACCTCCTCATTGCTGCTGCCAGCCCCCACAATCTCTGAAGGCAGCAGTCCACTCCCTGATGGTCCTGGCCCCTCATCTGAGTCCTCGGTCTCCTCAGCCATCCACACCTGTTGCCAGCTAACCACAATACATAATTATTAAGATGTCTTGATTATCTTAAACAAAACTTTGCAATGTAGTGTGTTTGTTTGAGCCTTGTGATTTCACAGTAATCAGGGAAGAGACTGGGTTAATTGGCCAAGTTGGAGTTCAGCATGAACATTTATTTTAAGAAAAAGAGGCATCACTCACATAATGTCTATTATGGTTGGGTATATATTTCATAAGTAAGAAAAACAAGACTAGATCTACACAGTGGAAACTGCAGGATATTCAGAGGAATGGGAAGAATGGGGATTTTGTTTTTATCTCAAAACTATGCGCATTACAGGTGTTATTCAGCATGCTATTTATAATTACTTTCTTTTTAATAAAATGGCTGCAACTATCCCTTGAGATTGGAACTCTGCATTTCATTCTGGATCTGAGTGGAAGACTACGCCTAGACCACGGCTGTCAAACTTGCAGCCCATGGGCTGGATGCATCATGCGCTGGCCACGCCCACACCTGGTTTAGTGAAGGGGGGAAAAGGCCCAATGTGTCACATGATGCCACCGTGACCATGCGAGTTTGACACCCCTGTCTTAGACAGTCTTCATCTGTGTTAAGCAATGCTATCCAGGAATATTGTATGAAAACCATGTGGTAGATAAACTGATTCCCTGCCCCCACACATTTTGGCTTAATCATGAGTGGAAAGAAGTTCCTCATTTATTGGCACTCAGTTGAGAAAAAATATTAAAGGACATGATACTCTTTAGTGCTGAATGCACAAGATTTTTTTTGTATGTTTGTTTTCACTCCTGGGCCTTCTGGACTTAACACTATTAGCTGTTTTTATAGTTGAACATAGTGTTTGTAATACTACGGATTTAATTTATAAGCCCCCAGATGATGAAAAATTAAACACATTCATCACAATTTCTCAGACTCTTAAGTCTAAAGATACTGACTGTGTTGCTTTTACCCTCTAACAAGGACTTCTGCATGATTCTGTGGCAGTGGGAGGCTAAAAAAAGAGATTTTAAACAGTGCGGTTTTCAGCTGCAAAATAATTGCTTGTTTCTGCTGTAGTCACAGCAATCCAAATTTAATGCAACAACTTAATTTATACAGGGCAATCATACATGGGAATGACTTGAACATTGCTAATTGCACTGTGCACATACACTTTACAAAGTTCCCAAACAATATTGATCTCCACATACCGGGTTGCTACCTAACTTCACAACTTGACCATTAATAAAATTATTCAACTAGTATTGAAATAAAAAAAGTGTTAAGTGTTTTCCCCTCTGCCTGTTCCCAATATATGGCAGTATATTGATATATGATTTTAGTTAATCAACTTCCTCTTAAGACAACCCTGAAAACCAATTTCCAGTTTCCTCCCGACCGCTCACTGCCTGCTGTATCACACAGTTAGTAACAATTGGGACTCTGGGTGATGACCACCAACACCATGGTCTTCCTAAAATCAGAATAGCAATAAAACACTTTTAAAAAATGCATTTCACAGTTTATTCTTTGTGAGAATTGCTTCATTCGCCATGAGCTTGCTTCTCCTGGGGGAAGGAGATCAAGGGCAGTTTACCCAAAAGATTTTTCTCTGTTGGCATAAAAATGGTATCATAACAGGAGAAGTCCAGCCTGCTCTATGAACTCCACCAAAAGTGAAAATAGAGTCCTAATAAGGATGCTTGGCCTCTGACTTCTTTCTGAATAAAACCACAAATACAGTATATTTATTCCTGTTCCATATCATCTCACGGTAAGAATCTGATGACATGTTATACACATCACTTTCTTTAGCACACCTGGTAAGATTCTACTTGTTTCCTTAGGGCATCAAATGGCAGCATATCACATAATTATGAAGCAATCGAGTCCAGTGGAGCCTGACATATATGAAGAAAAAAAACTTACATTCTTTTCACATGAAAAGCTAAGCTTTAGGCAACTGGTGGTTTCTGGGCCAAAACTGCCCAGTAAAAACATGTAATTTGCCCAACTGCTGTGTGAAATTGGTAGTTCTTCCATGGTGTGATAATTTATCTTTCAGGAACAGAAACATTATCAGGGAAGGATGGCAGAAGTTTATCTTCCTCAATGAGAAAAAGAGTGTGCAAGTCAGCTTTCTCCTACATTATAATGGTATGTGGGAATGACCTTGAGAGACAGGAGGAAGAGGTGCAGATTGGACAACTGGCATGTGAAAGATTTCCCAGCCCTCCAAAGGAAAGGAAGTGTGGGAAGTATTTCAGAAAGGATCCTTCCTAATATTCTGGAGTAAAAGGAAAGGAGGAGGGGAATACTTTCAGTCTTGCAAGATTTTGTTAATGTAACCTTACATAAAGGTGGACTTAGTACTCCTATAACTTGTGCTTCTTGTCTGGACTACCTCAGAGGGCTAACATACATGCAATGGGAAAGGAAGATTAAAACATTTGGCAACCTGTAATAGGCTATAGGCCTAATTACAAGGTGATCTGTGCTGGTTGCAAATTCTGAAAATTCCACATATCTTCAAGTACCCAAGGTTGGGAAACATTGTCCTAGTGGAATGTGGTAACCATTCAAACTATATTGTGTAACCAAACTTCTTATTTTACTAAAGATTTATAACTGTTAGTAGTTGTGGAGTCAACAGTTGCACAAACAGAGTTCTTCCTATTTAGAAATGTGAGCCTTTGTGTGTGAGAGCTGAAAGAAGGTTATTCCCTCCCCTCCAGTGTTGGTTTCATCCAATTGTCCACAGCATGTTCTTGAGCTACTCAGCTGGAAGACCTTTGGTGAATGGTTTGATCTTGTGAACGAAGGTGAATATATGTGCCCCAGGATAATGTTGCAGGATCTAATCCGAGTCAATCACTGGGACCAAAGTCTTCCAAGCTTTTGAGCTCATGCTGCAGCCCCTCATCAAGGAACTAACTTCTCTCTCTCCAGTGCACATATTCTGGAGAGAGAGAAAGTTTCCTGATGATGGGCTCTAGCATGAGGTCAAAAGCTTGGAAGAATAAATCTTTGGTCCTGGTGACCAACCCAGATCGGATGCTGCAGCATTGTCCTGGGACAGGTACCATATTTTTTGCACTATAAGATGCTCTGGAGTAAAAGATGCACATTAGTTTTAGAGGAGGAAAACAAGAAAAAATAATCTGCCTCTGCCTCCCAGCATCCATCCGGTATTCATCTGGTAGCATCCTTGCAGCAAACAGCAAACAGCCTGGTCAGCTTCAGCACATTATTGCAGCCACAGCAGGTGGCTTATCAGGGCTCCGTTCTGTTGTGTTCATCACTAGTCAACTGAGCTGAGCTGCTGCTGCCGCCGGGGAATTCTGGAGCCTTCACTGCCGAGCAGCTGATTGGCAGTTGGATTGCCCTCTGGGAATACTGCCAATCAGCTGTTCTAGTTGGCAGGGATGACCAACACTGCCTGTCACCACCCATTCGCCACTGCCCAATTGCTACTGCGCATCGGCAGTGAACAGGTGGCGATCGGCAGTGAATGGGCAGCAGTGATAGGAAGCAGCGGTGGAGATCCCCACCACCTAGAACAGCTGATCGGTGGTATTCCAGGAGGCCGATCCAACCGCCAATCAGCTGCTCGGCAGTGAAGGCTCCAGCATTCCCCAGCAGCAGCACCACACCAACCCCCCTCCCCCCAGCCGCAATATTTGCTCTATAAGATGCACAGACATTTCCACCCACTTTTGTGGGGGGGGGGAGTGCATCTTAGTGTGAAAAATACGGTATATTTGCCTTCATTCATGAAACCATCTTTTCATTCTTCCTGCCTAAGCATCCTTAAGATGCCAGTATACCTTTAATGATTACTTGGACAAGATCCCAGACAAGTTTTCTTGACAAAATTTTCAGCAAGATTTTCCATTGCCTTCTTCTCCCCAAGGCTGAGAGTAAGTGACTATCCCAAAGCCACCCAGCTAGCTTTTTGCCTAAGGCAGGACCAGAATTCATAGTCTCATAATGTTTAGCTTGGTGTCTTAACCATTCCACCAAAACTGGCTCTGAGGACATCAGAATAGCTATGAAAATTTTAGGTATACCCATAGATAGCAGTGGACTCAGCTAGCAAAACTGACAAAAACATAAATATTCAGATTAGTATCTATTTTGATGCAGTGATGGGAAAACTCTGTGAGCCAGAAGTGAATCATTTCTACACTGAACAGCCATATATTAAATGTGGCATGGAGTTTTGAATATAACAGAGTGCTAAAGGATTTGGGAAGTAGCCGTTGCTTTAAGTTAATAATTAAACAATCTTTAAGGCATTTTTTTTTCATGAAAATGCTAACTACCTTTTAATGAAATTGTGATGCAATTTTAGCTCATGATTCTGCAAAATTTTTAACAGTACACATTGTGCACAATAAGAAAATCTGCAAGTCCTTTCCTTGACACTACCTAGTTGCTAGGCAGCATGAGAGCAGAGATTCTAAAAAGTCAGCAGCTTGAATCACCTCTGCTTATATATTTTAGGACACAGGGAATATTAACCTTCAAGACTATACTTTTTTTATTCCAATAATAGTATCATATCAACACAGGAACAAGTGAAAAAAATAATTTTAATTTTGAAATGCACAGTATACTATTCATTCCAAGCCACTCTAAGTTATTTGGCCTTTTTTCTTTATAGCTGTTTTTAATAAATATTTTAATATAAATTAATATCTGTATCATCTGACTTGGACTTTGATTGCTATTTCAATTAGGGCTCCTGTAGCTGGGCTGCAAAAAGAAAATGGATGGCTACTATTTAACATCAGAGAAATAAAGAAAATTTTTTGTTGCCATTTAGTAGGATGCATTTATTGCAACTTCTGCTCTGTAGTCTTAATATTTATTTAATTTTTTAAAAAACACCTCTGCATGTGACACATCTATATTATGTAAGTCACATTCTGTGAAGGTTGTGCATGTAGCTACCCATAACTGGGTACAAGTGTAAATGTTTAAAGTATAAATAAACATACAGTTCAAGGATAATGTAGTGAGAATATTGTCATAATACAGTCACAGTTATGTCAGCAAAAGTTGTGTCCTATCAAATCTACATGGCGCTACCCTTGAAGAGTATCTGGATTACAACTATAACACAAATGATGCTAGTTAACTGGAATTATTTGCAGCCTTAAAAGGAGCATTTAGAACCATAGGACTTCCTGCAGAGACCCACGAAAACACAAGGCAGACAATCATACCACAGTCCAGAAGAAGACAAGGACAGAACCAGTAGACAGAGCAAAAACATCCTACTAGTAGACAAAGGCCAAAGCACAGTTATTATGGACAGATCACAATATATACAAAAAGCCAAAGAATTACTGGAAGACAAAGAAACCTACATCCTGGTTAAACCATTCAATACAGTGGATCTTAAATTATTGCCAGTTTTTTGAATGGAGCAAAAGTATGGACAGTAATCTAAGTGACAATCACAAGATTGTCTGGATTTACAAAATATTGCATAAAATATCATGGATTGAACATGCAAGAGATGAGAAGATCTTCCAAAGAACGGACACATGGAAATTATTTATATCATCAAGCAACCGAGTGCAATGATATGAACTATTGTATTTCAATTACCTTTACAAAGAAAAAAAAGTGAAAGGAGACACAGTTCTAAAAGATCATACATATCCTTGCTGAAAAATATATGTAGTTGGATTGGCAAAAATGCAATGCCTGTATTAGGACAGACTCTGAAAAGAAGAAGAAAATACTGATGGTGACCAACTGGAAGAGGAGGAGGAAGAGAAGGAGGATGGCAATAGTAAGAAATTTAGGGAAATTATCTTAGGGAAATTATCCATGTTTCTATACAGTTTTTCAACATAGTTTATTTATTGCATTCTTTCCTTTTATTTTATAATCTGTATTTTGCAAGCTTGGACAACAATCATATAACTAGTTTATTTTCTTGGCTGATAAATGAACTTTCAAAGAAACACCTGATACAATCAGAAGAAATTGCTAATGCATGTTTTTATGCTTTCAACAAAATTTAAAACCTGCCAAGAAGAAATTAAATGTATGGAAATGTCAGAAGGTTTAAAGTTTTAATAATATAGTGTGATAGACTTCATTATTGCACAGTAGTTACGTGACATCACAGATATCCTAAAAATGCAAAGGTATACAATTAAGTTTAAACATCGGAGTTGTGATAAATGACTCAAGGATGAGGAGTTGAGAAAAATTGCAAAGTAAATAATGGGAGAAATCACCCAAAGAACAGATGGACAAAAAGGGAGTTGCACAACTGAAGTGTGCATGGAAAAGTGCGAAGCTTTTATCTTTTAAAACAGCACAGTCTGATGGTGGGCGGGCTCATTTTGCATGTTGCTTGGCATGCCGGCAAGAAATGTGCCTTCTTTTAGCACCTAACAGCCGTGCATGATGCATTTACTTTGGTTTTGTTGTCTGAAAGAAGGGAAGCCAAAGGCAACCAAGTGGAGACACCCAGAGAGAGAAATTGTCACCCTGATTGAATATGATTCTTGCCTGCTCAGATTTCAGAATGCTACCCATTGAAGTGAAGGTAGTGGTGATGGTGGGGTTTGATGGGTTGGACAAGCAACTTCCTGTTGGCTTCAACAGTAGCTTGCTATTGATTCAGAGCAATACCTAAAGGGCTGCCTCGCTATTTGGAAATCCTGAATTTATCAGACTGGAATACCCTGATTCTACAAAAAGCCACCCTACTTGGAACAGCTTATGTCCTCCAACGCTACCTGAACAGTTCCTAGGTTCTTGTTTAGGACTCAAGCTGTTGAGCTACCAACAAACCCCAAAGGCTGTGAATCTCACTAAAGATTAACCAATAATAATAATGATGATGATGATGCTACATCCATACATACAATATGGGTAAATGTAATCATTTCATTTATTCAACACCATTTCATATATTCAACATTCAAAACTACACTGTTGTGTTTTCAGCAAGACTGTGATGACTCGTAGTCTCTCAAAATAACCCAAAACCCAAAACATGAATTAAAGTCCGGCAATGCCTTCAACTTAACTGTTTTATTAGTCACAGTTTAAAGTCCCAAAAGTAAATAATGAGGCAAAAGGAAAACAAGAACAAACCATCTTGGCGAGAGTTCTGAAGCAAATCAAGATAAGTAATCATACGTTTCAAGCAGATAACTGGGGAAAGCCCTTGGGAAGAACAACAAAGATAAACCTCCTTCAAAGGAAACACTAACTTTGACTCCAGCAATTCTAACTACGCATTTACAAACTTATATACATAGCTCCCAGCTGTAAGCCCTGAGGTGGATCATGACCTTCTCCTCCCAAGGAGACCATGCTTTTCCCTGATCCTCTCCTCCCTGTGTGCCCTGGGATGGATAGGAGATGGGCCTGGATCCTCCTCTGATTGCTCAGCTGGCCTGTGCCCTTCCCCAGCCTCCTCCACCACCTCCGGAGCCACACTCCCACTCCCTGTTGGCTGTTCCTCCTCTTCCTCGGAGTCAGTCTCCACCAGGGGTATGACAAAGACACTTCCTGACTTGCAGTTAGTCCTCCTTCTGTGAAGTCCAGAGTTTGTTTAAGTGATGTGTAAAAAGCTTAAGTACAAGGGTAGATCAAAGAATCTCCAAAATCTCTTTGCCTCCACATATCTGTCACCTCTTTTAAGCAACCTAAAGAACTTTCAAAGCAGTTGCTAGATTGCTTCAGTGTTCAAAAAGGGTGCTCTGAAATATTCTTCCTACTTTCTTGGTAGGTATAAGACTTGAAGCTTGAAGTAAGAAGCCACAATCACACTGCATTTCTTTGGCAATAAGCCCCAATGGACAAGATATGGCTGACCTCAATATCTACAGATAACAATTCTAATTCCAGAATGTTTATTAGTGCATGCTTCCACAACATACTCAATATAGAAAAACTGTGATCTGAGATAAGCTTTCTAGCCTAGCCTATTTCTAACATGGCAGGTTTTCTTTAATAACAGAGGGTGTTGGTTTACACATACTTTTTATGTATGAATGTATGAATAAGCTTACATTTATGCCAGCAGTTCTATGCAGCCAAGACACAGGTTTATTACTTCATTGGAGGGTCTCCTTTTTGTTTCCGATTCTTCTTCTTCTTTAGATTCTCTTGGACAGATAAGAATGGACCCACACTAATTTTCTTGGTTGCCAGAGCAGAGGCTTTGAACGAAAGAATCAAAAGGAACCTCAAACACCAAGACTGTGATACCATCCCATCCCAATTGTCTGCTTTCATAAATACCATTCATTTGCTGCTAGTGGTGAGCTCCCTTGTCAAGTTTATGCAAAAGCTCATTTTGGTCAAAAATGTTCATTTTGAGAAATAGAATAGGATGAGCTGGAAGGGACCTTGGAGGTCTTCTAGTCCAGCCCCCCTGCTCAAGCAAGAGAACCTATGCCATTTTATGTAAGTGACTGTCTAGACCAGCGGTAGTCAACCTGGTCCCTACTGCCCACTAGTGGGCATTCCAGCTTTCATGGTGGGCGGTAGGGGTTTTGTCCCCTACTTTATAAATCACCAGTACTGTGGAACTGGTGGGCGGTTAGAAAATTTTACTACTAACAGAGATACAAAAGTGGGTGGTAGATATAAAAAGGTTGACTACCCCTGGTCTAGACTCTTCTTAAAAACATCCAGTGATGAAGCGCCACAATTTTTGAAGGTAAGCCATTCCATTGATTAATTGTCCTCGCTGAGTTTCTCCTCAATTCCAGGTTGCTTCTCTCTTTGATTAGTTTCCAACCATTGTTTTTTTGTCCTGCCCTCTGGTGCTTTGGAGAATAATTTGGCCCCTTCTTCTTTGTGGCAGCCCCTCAAATACTGGAATACTGCTATCATGTAACCCCTAATTCTTCTTTTGCTTTAGACTAGAAAAATCCAGTTCCTGCAGCTGTTCTTTGTATGTTTTAGTCCCCAGGCCTTAGTTGCTCTTTTCTGAACTTTTTCCAAAATCTCAACATATTGTTTGTAGTATGGTGACCAAAATTGGTTGCAGTATTCCAGTTGTGATCTTACTAGGGTTTTATAAAGCAGTACTAGTACTTCACGTGATCTTGATTTTATGCCTCTGTTTATACAACTCAGGATTGTATTGGCTTTTTTGGCTGTTGCTAAACACTGCTGGCTCATATTCAAGTGATCATCCACTAGGACTCCAAGGTCCCTCTCACAGTTACTGTTTTTGAGCCAGGTCTCACCTAATCTGTACCTTTGGTTTTCCTGCCTAAATGTAAAACTTTGCTTTACTCCACATTGAGATTCATGTTGTTGGATAGGGCCCATTGTTCAAGTTTGTCAAGATCTGTTTGGATCTTGAGCTTGTCTTCTGGGGTGTTGGCTATTCCTGCCAGTTTAGTGTCATCTGCAAATTTGATGAGTTTCCCTTCTATTCCCTCATCTAAGTCATTTATGAAGATATTATAAATAATCTGGCCCCTTTTAGCAACTCCAAGTGACACACAATAAGGATGCTGGCGAGGAATGGTGGAGAAATCCAGGCTTTCTAGATTTATATGTGAAGTGGAAAGTAACACACATTTCCACATTTTGTGATGTGGTTCACAGTTCAGTAAAATGTAAATGCAGAAGCACGTGTTTAGACACACTCAGCTCAAGGATATTTTTATTAGGGAAAAGGTGCATATAAAATATGCCCATTAGGAGAAATGGATGCAAAACTATATGAATTTTGTGCAAATCATTTTTAAAGATTGCAAACTGATGGACTTAATGTACTGTAATGTTTAAAAGATTAGCTACTGAGTCTATACTGGGTATCAAGATACTGAAACAATGAGATAAGCTTTCTCTGTCTAAGCTCACATGGTTTATTTTTTTCATCACCTTCCTTTGCTATTTTGTTTTAAGTATGGAAATGCTCTTTAACATTCTTTAACCAAGTGGAAATGTACTGGAGCTTAAAAGGAGCCTTGGTGGTGCAGGCTGTTAAATGCCTAGCAGTTAGTTCCAGCTGCCTGCAATTAGTGCAGGCTCGAATCCCACCAGGCTCAAGGTTGACTCAGCCTTCCATCCTCTCGGGGTAGGTAAATTGAGGACCCAAGATTGTTGGGGGCAATAAGCTGACTTTGTAAAAATGCCGCTTAGTAATAAGTGAAGGCTATTGCTGAGTGCACTGGGTTGTGCTCCAAAAAATTGTAAGCCGCGTTGAGTCTCCGGAGAAGGGCGGGATATAAATATGAATAAAAAACAACAACAATGCATAATTATTAATCTTAAAGAGAACCAGTGCTTAAAGCAGGGGTGAAAAACTCGATTTTATTGAGATCCGAATCAGAGTTGTGTTTGATTTGGGGGGGGGGCTGGGGTGTGTGTGGCCAAGGTGGGTGTGGCCAGCTCACCATCAATCATCGAGGCTCTGTTTTTGGCCATGACAGCCTTCTGCAGCCCTCTGCCAGTGAAAATGGAGCTTGGGGAGCCTGTGTGTGGCCCGCCTGGGCTCCATTTTTTGGCTGCAATGACATCCCCAGGCTCTGTTTTTACTGATAGAGGGCTGCAGGAGGCAGCTGCAGCCGAAAATGGAGCCTGGGAGGGCCACGTGCAGCCCTCCTAAGCTCCATTTTCGTTGGCAGAGGTACTGCGGGCCAGTCCTTCACTGTTTTCATGGTGGCCCCATGGGCCAGATCTAAGTTTAAGAGCCATGAGTTTAACACCCCTGGCTTAAAACATCTGGCCAGAGACTGGGAGACCATGAGTTCTATTCCTGCCTTAGCATGAAGCCTACTGGTGACCTTGGTCCAATTACTCTATCTTAGCCCCAGAAAGCAGACAATGGCCAATCCTCTTCTGAGTTTATTTTAATAATAGCAGCTATTAAAAGAGGACTACCTTAGCATGGTTGCAAAAAACTCGAATAACCACCATGTGGCAGCCAAATGATGGGGGGGGGAACCCTACCTCTTTTCTAACATCCAGTGGTAATCTTGAATTTTGCAGGCCAAATATATCAGTTGTGATTAAATACATTCTTTATGGGTCAGTTTTTACAAGATATTTTTGTGATATTCAGGAGAGGGGGAGAGAAACCTGGCACTTGGTTAATTCATAATTGATACATGTCAAAATATGTCAGATCTGTGTAATTTTTGAAACTGGTAAAAAGGAGGCAATTGAGTCTTTTTTTATGGGTTTTATTATTCTGCAGCGCCATCTAGGGTTAAACTGAAGCATTTAAATCTACTTGCAACTTGTTTAGCAGAGGTATTAGTAGTTTAAAAAAGGAATTTAACTTGCATATAAAATAATACAGTATGTATCTCTTGTGGGTTAGAAAATAAAAGAAATAAAATGGGGAATCCTGATTATGAAGTTATTTTTTTTCCTTTAGTGAAGTTGTTATTGGTTTATTTACGGGACATCATGAATCTGCTAAAATAGAGATGTGGTTGATAAATTGGAATAATAAATTAGGTCCGTACCATTTCTCATGCTGCTTCTGTACTCTTTAAATATCAAATGAATCAGGACAGCTCATGTAACAAGTATTGGATTAATGTTCATCTTCAGGAAGAGATTCTTTTGGTGCAGAAACTTAATATTCTCTGGCTCAAACTTCTCTAAACTGGCACTTTATATTTTCAAACTGCAAATCCCAGGATACTTCAGTTCCCATGAATTCTTCTCTAACCCATAACTGCTTCCCTAATCCAACCATCCAGCTATAGACCTAACATATCTGAAAGATACCAAGGTTGTATTACTATAATGTGACGGTAAATACCGTATGTCTTTCTTATCCAATTTCTATCCTGCTGCTATTTAGGTCAGACTCTCACCAACACACAACAGTCAAAACTGTAGTAATAATACATTAAATATAAAAGCCTATTCAAAACCAGCAATTAACATATCAACCTTGATTGTCAACTACCAACCTGCAAAAATTCTCTGGAAGAGTTCCATCTTTAACATTTTTCTGAAACACTGTCAGTTAGGGAATTACCTGATTTCTAAATGATGACTGTTCCATAGAACAGAAGGGATCGCTGTAGCTACCATAGAATGCTTCATTCACCTTACCTTAAGGCAGGGATGTCAAACTCAAGGCCTGAGGGCCACATCCGGCCTGCAGGTTGCTTAAATCCGGCCCATGGGGCTGGCCTGGAAATAGCAAATGACCAGCCTCTGGCAGTCAAAATGGGGTGGGGGGAGGCTGCATGCACCCTCACACCCCATTTTAGTCAGCAGGGTGCTACAGGAGGCTATCCAAGCTGAAAATGGGGCGTGGTGGGGGGCTCGTGCAGTCCCCCCATGCCCCATTTTAATTGGCAGGATGCTACAGGAGGCATCCATTCTGTCTCCCCCCCACTCCGGCCGGCCCATGGAGGAAAAGTACAATGCTGATCCAGCCCTTGAAGAAATCTAGTTTGACACACCTGCCTTAAGGAGATGAGAGGTTTTTTTCCCCACAGTGAAGTGAGCAAGTGAGTTGTGTTTCAATGCCAGTGGCATCTAGGGATTTGTGGATCAAAGTCAGCACATTACTTTGTATATAGTGTATAGGCAAGCAATGCAGAGCCCAAAGCAGAGCTGTGTTGTGTTCCTGACATCTAATTGCAAGTAATAAGCAGGTTGTAGCTGGAGCTTCAACATAGTCTTTAAAGGAAGTCCTATGTAGAGTGCATTGCAGTGGTTCAGCCAGGTGTGACAAGGCTGTGAATCTGTACTTTTGTTTTCTGGGTAGAGTCAAAATGGTGCCCCTCTCCAATTTAGATAAAAACTCTCCTGACCATGGCTTCCATCTGTCCATATAGTAGCAGCCTTGAGTTCAAGAAGACTCCCTAAGACAGCAGATAGCAGGAGATCCACACCTTCAGCAGACAGAGGAACCTTGAGCAATCAACCGCAATTCCATTATGTATGATCAATGACACAGGCTTGCCAGCTAAATATCTTACAAGGAAATTTTTCCTAAATTTATAATAATTAGACCAAGATGGTACATCTCTTGCTATGTTGGGGAATCCTTTATATTAACAGTAATGAAGGAATGCTCTTTGTGAAAGTGTTCAAAGGTAAAGGTCATGCTTTTAGAATAGGTGCTACAAAATATTACAAGTATGAATAAGTATAGGTATATTCCCTTCCTTTTAGACAGAATGTGGGGAGACATTCTGAATTTCTTTGATGAACTGTGCTGAAAACCACTTCACCCTTTCCCTTTAACATTGTTTTCGAGCATAGGCAGTTAAATGAACACATGGAATAACAGCAAGCATATCCCCTGGATCTTGGAAAAAGAAAAAGAAAAAAAAAGAAAAAAAAGAAAAGAAAAGAAAAAAGGTTTTATTTTTAAATTTCAAATGCCACCCATTCATCAACAACTATAGGCGGCTTACAGGAATAGCTTGCATACAATATCAGATTGGGAAACTAAAATGCTGCAGTGTTAAAATTGACATCATATGTAATCAATAGAAATTTAATTGAATTCAAGCAGAAATGACTCCCTTATCTTATCTTATTTATTTATTAAATGTGTGTGCTGCCCATCCCACTAATAAGGTGGCTCCATATGCAATATTATACAATATATCAAAGTCCAAGCCTGAAATTAATCATCTGGAGTATGACTTTTAGACCTTCAAAAATCTAACAACAATTAGTCATGTTTGTTGCAAAGTTTTTAAGTTTTTATACTTAAACTGTAGCTGGTTGGTTGTGTGGGGGGGGAACAGAAGAGAAGGGAAGGATAAATTACTAAAAGTAATTTGTCATTCCTTATGTTTTTAGAAGTGTAGATATAATACTCTTTTTGTTTTATCTTGCTTTTTTCTACTGTCTATTTAAAAAAAACTAAAAACAAAACCAATTCATTAAAATTCATTTTGTACACCTCACTAGATCTTTTTTTTTCAGGCACTGTGATTAAAGTATAATAGGCGGAAAGCAAACTTTGCTGCAAATGCTTAATCAGCCGGCTATAAAGAGAAGCCAGATCTATAAAGAGAAGCCAGATTTTTTTTTGTTAGGATTGCAGTTTTAACTGATTTGCAACACCATCCTCAAAAATAAGTTCCAGACAACTTGGTAGTCCCGAATTATTTATTTATTTAAGTGGTGCCTTTGAGTCGATGTTGGCTCCTGGCAACTCCCTAGACAAGTCCTTGCAGCTTTTTTTTTTTTGGCAAGATTTCAGAAATGGAGCTTGCTTCCTAAGGATGAGAGAGAGTGACTGGCTCAAGGTCAACTCAGCTGTGTTTAGGTCTAGGGCAAGACTGGAACTCACAACCTCCAGTTTCTAGTACCTTAACCACTAAATCAAACTGGCTCTCACCGCAGAAAAATGGGTATAAATTATAAGTAATCACATAAAGCTTTTTCACTTCATAGGAAAGAGCAAATGTTGTGGGGAACCTGATGCCTTGGTTTCCAGTACAATATTTACTATCTCCACAGCTTTTGAGGCCTCCTTCCATTAATTAACCTAGTATTCAGATGCTATGATAGTATGTAATGCTTGAGGGAATATCAAGAAAGGCATAAAAATCTCTACTCAGAATGTGAATTGGCTGCCTTTTTGTGCAAGTGAACATACTTTCAACCACATCTTTAAATGTAGAAATTCAGAGCACTCTCTGAAGTCTTTTCAATATTGATGAGGGAGAATAGAGGAATCAAACACCAAGGGTAACCTTCCTTAACAATGATTTGTTGCATTAGTTATTCTTATATTTCAAATCATTCTACCCTTTGTTCAGCCGTAAAAGGTGCCTTATTGAATTGTCACTACAGTATATGTTTATTTAAATGCAGAGTATTTATATATATATACTTTAATCCCATGTCTTGATTGTTGGATGTTTAGGGGTCAGAAAATAACAGTAAAAATTAGAAAGGAGTTGAACATTCAACTTTAATTCAAATTGCCAATATATTAGGAAACAGCTATTCCGTTTGTCCATTTAATGAAGTAAGACTGAACAGATATGAAGTTTTAAATATCTGGGGATTATTGCTTTCTGTACTATATCCTACAAAAAACATATCTGAGGAAGCTGGGTGATTCAAAAGTGTAAAAAATAAATAAAAAATTCAAAAGACATAGTACAAATACTGAATATGGTATTGTGGAAATGTTGATGTTTTTTTGTTCCAGGAGTTGCCATTTTATCCCATTTCCTGCCTTGTGTGTGTGTGTGTGTGTGTGTGTGTGTGTGTTTTGGTGGGGTTTTTTTGTTTTTTAGAGACAAACATTCTAACACAATTCTTATTTGGATTTTAACTTGTTATCGCAACCCAAATTACGCCCTTTGCAATTAATCCAATTGAATTTTTTCATTGCAGTTGTTCAAGTTCCTAGTTCGGGTTTCCTTATCAATTTCTGTCAATCTTCTAGGATTCACCTTTGATAGACTAGGTTTCAATGATACGGTTTCTAAGAGCTGTGGTTGCTTAGTGATTGGAATGCAGTATTGCAGGCTAATTCTCCCAACTGCCAGCAGTTGGATTCTCACCGGCTCAAGATTGACTCAGCCTTCCACCTTTCTGAGGTTGGTAAAATGAGGACCCAGATTATTGGGGCCAATATGCTGACTATAACTTGCTTAGAGAGTGCTATAAAGCACTATTAAGTGGTATATACAGGGTTGGGCTGCTGGGGGTTCGCAGGGGTTGGGGAGATCCTCTAGCTAAGATTCTGCACAGTTTGGAGAACCCCCAAATCCCACTCCTGGCTGGCCCTGCCCACCCTGCTCCGCCCCTCCCAGGAGTCCCCATGTGGCCCGTTTTGGATGCAGGTAAATGCAGGGTGAAAAAAGGGCTTCCCAGAAGTTCAGGAAGGCCAGAAATGGGCCTGTGTCTGGCTTCCAGAGAGCGTCCAGAGCCTGGGGAAGCTATTTCGCCCTCCCAGGGAGTGCAACAAGACCCCCCTCCCATGCTGCAGGAGGCCAACTAGGTCATGCCCACCATGGCCACACCCACCCAGCAGCTGGGCAGAAAACTCATTGCTAAAATTTTTGAAGCCCCCACCCCCGGGTATATAAGTCTTAAGTGCTATTGCTATTCTCTTGAAGGATATTTTTGACACAAGTTACAAAGTGACTATTAAGAGATATGGGTTACCTATTGAATATGCGAGTGGTTCCAGTTTAAGGAGTCTCTGCAAGTTGTATTCCACTAGTCATAGCGAACTTTAGGGGGTGGTGATCATCTCTGTTTCTTTAAGCTATTTAGCCAGCACTCTCTGAAGATGTTTCCATGTTCGTGTGGCCAGCTGTGATGACCCGTAGTCTCTCAAAATAACCCAAACCCAAAACATGAATTAAAGTCCGGTAATGCCTTCAACTTAACTGTTTTATTAATCACAGTTTAAAGTCCCAAAAGTAAATAATAAGGCAAAAGGAAAACAAGAACAAACTGTCTCCACAAGAGTTCCGAAGCAAACCAAGATAGATAATTATATGTTCCAAGCAGATAACCAGGAAAGTCCTTGGGAAAAACTCCAACAAAGATAAACCTCCTTCAAAGGAAACACAAACTTTGACTCCAGCAATTCTGACTGCGCAGTTATACACTTATATACATAGCTCCCAGCTGTAAGCCCTGAGGAGGATCATGGCGCTCTCCTCCTGAGGAGACCACACTTTTCCCTGATCCTCTCCTCCCTGCGTGCCCTGGGATGGATAGGAGATGGGCCTGGATCCTCCTCTGATTGCTCAGCCGGCCTCTGCCCTTCCTCAGTCTCCTCCACCACCTCTGGAGCCACACTCCCACTCCATGTTGGTTGTTCCTGCTCTTCCTCAGAGTCAGTCTCCACCAGGGGCATGACACCAGCATGACATTACGTCACAGTGGAAAGCATATGGTGAAACATGAAATGCTGTTGCCTTCCCACCAAAGTGGTTCCTAGTTATCTATTTATAATTGCATGCTTTTGAACTGTTAGGTTGGCAGGAGCTGAGGCAAGTGACAAAAGCTCATTCCATCATGCAATGGTAGGACTCAAACTATAGACCTTCTCTGGCATCTTTTAAGCCACTGAGCCAGGGTGCCTCTTACTATAATTTAATATGTAATAAATTGTTCTTTGAAGCTATAAAATTATCTATTTGATATGCCATTTCCTACTTAGAGAAGAATCAGTTATATTTGGAACCAATAAGAAAATCCCAGTAGGAAAGTTTGCTACTGTAGCTCCTATGAATCAACAGGATATCCCCTCTTAAATTGTGCACTTGATAGATAGAGGTATACAGTACAGACTTATCGTCTCTTTTTTGCTTCTCTATTCAGGCAGGCATATGTATAAGTGTGTGTGCTGTGTGTGGCTAAATTTTTGTGTGTCAGCACAAAGCAGGCTTGGCTAATTTAACTGTGAGGCTCAGGTAAACCTGTTGTTTTAGATTACCATTACTTTGTGCTAATGTATATCACCTCAAATATATAAGTACACTTGTTCTTGATATGGTCATTGACCAAAGGAAAATGATAATGAACTGGACGAATGCCTAGTCACCTGCAGTACAGATGACAATAGGATGAAAGCAAACATTTACAAAGATCGCTAAGAAATTTCCTCCTGTTACACTTTTTCTGTCTCAGCACTTGGCTAAGGTTGATTGCAGCAGAAGCAGGAGAGTATCCCAGATTAATTCTTTGAAGAAAGACCTCTAAGAAATAACCGGTCTCTAGTTCTGACTGGGAAGTACCTAATACTTGGTAAAAGGTAGTGAGGTAATGCTTCCTTCTGGACTGTAGCTAAGAATATTGTATGGGTCTACAAAGCAGCAGTCCCATTCAAAGCAGAGTGTATGTCATAGTAGTTTTGCAGATAGAGATGTGTAATCAGGCAAAGAATATCATATTCTAGAGCCAGGATATTCCTGATGTGAGACAGCTGATTATGCTTTTTTTCCCCCAGGTTGTGAAATGCTGCACCTCCTGGTTTTCCCAGATCACACTAGTGCAATGTGTTATAGTTGCACCGGAAAGAAAAAAAAATCCACTTGATTTTCCCTTTTCATTTTTTGGATCAGCAATCCTATTTATAAATGAGTAATACGAGTGTTCTTTATTACATGCTTGTAGCTTGCTTGCCTCTTATACCATGTTGCATTTTTCCTATAGTGCAGTGGTGGTGAACCTATGGCATGCATGCCAGAGGTGGCACTCAGAGCCCCAACCCAGCTCCATCACATTTCTCCATTGTGTTTTCACCCTCTCACCAATGTGGGAGGCGGGATCTCTCCTCCTGGAGCCCATTATGACACAGAGCCACAATGCAACCCTACATTGTCGTGGGCTCACTTGTGCTTCCTGGATGTCAGTTGCTTTTCCTGCAGAGCTGCTGGTGTTGTGATGCCCGGCCTCCCGATGGCCAGCTGGTGTTCATCAGTGCATTGTTCCTGGGATTCCCACCACCCAGCATCAGTTCAGGGGTTCCTTCCCCCAAACGGGGGAGAGGGAGGGAGGAAGAGAGAGGAAGGGGGATGGAA